>OW052014.1:6265000-7515000 GCA_932526365.1 Lobophora halterata | reverse complement strand
ATCATAAGTTGGAAAGGCGATTTGATAAATTGCGATCCATAGATAATTATCAATGGATCGCAATTATTCAATACGCCTCTCTAGCTCTCTAGATATAATATTTTTCGTTGCAATTATGGATTTTACTTACTTATCATTTTTGTTGAGGATAGAAACATTGACGTTGCCTAGTATTATCCGTAGGTACAGTCCATTCTGTTTGGGTAGCGCTGCTTTGATTTCATGCAGCATGGCTTTCCTCTTCATAATCTCCTTCTCGAGGGTCGCAACGCGTTCGTCTTTTGTCGTGCCTTTCTTTTCTAACCTGTGATGGGGCTTTATGATTATGTGATTTTGAAAGTGTAACATCTTTCTCGCTTTCTTCTAACCTGTAGATGGGGCTTTATGAATATGTGATTTTTAAAGTGTAACATGGCGATACATTTTAAATACTTTTTTAATTTTGGCAAAAACAAATTATAAGTATGTCAGTAGTAGTTATAATCTGAAGGAGTTTCATCCTAATTTGGTAGGCATGACGCGGAAGTTTCGTTAGCCGGGCATGACGACAAATCTAACCCATCACGATTTTCACCCTATCCCTTTCATTGCATGTTACACAACAAAAAGGGAACTACTAAGTGCTGATACACTTCCCCCTATTTTAGTGCAGGAAATAGCCAATCGAAATGTATCAGAAGCTATGAATTACCTACTTATTTATGTTACTGCTGCCCATTTATAAGAATATAAATAAATACTTTAAATCACAGTCATATTTATAAGGGAAGGTTTATGAGGGTGGATGAATGGATGTTTGTTGCTTTAGCATAATCAGCCTATAGTGTTCCCACTGCTGGGAATCAGGCCTACTCTCCGCCAGGATAGCGGTGGGTCTAAATCCACCACGCAGACCCAGATAGGTGGATGTCACATGCCACAGAACATTTTATTTTCTGTTCCCTGACATGCTGGTTGCCTCACAATATTATTTTCTTCTGAAAAAACCCATTTACGCGTGATTGACACGGGGATTTTGAATATGGGACTAACAAATCTTAAGGCAAGCCTTATCCACCTGGCCACCACATCCTCCTGTTTGTTGCTCTATAATGCTGAAACTTCTTAACTGATTTGGTTGAAAGTTGGTGTGGGTAGGTAAGTGTTTTTACGTGCAATATAAACAGAGCCTTTTTATACCACATTTATCATTTCTTTATTGCAGAGATTAAGTAATCTGTTTATATTTTATCAGGGATTACATCTATCTCAAAGTTCTTCAATTAAAATGGATTTGATGTAAATATCCAATTTTGAGGATCATGTTGATATAAATCCTAGTGGTATGTTCCTATAAAACACTAAGATTGACATGTTACGTTGAAACCAAGATGCGAGTCATTAAACAGGATAATAAAATTGGAGACACCCAACATTTTTGGTGCGTGTTCAATATAATATACTATATTTGTTGAGGTATAATAATTAAATATTGACCACCTAAAAATCATGTTTAATGTATAAAAAGTTTCACACATCACTGCTATTAGTGATATTTTGATGGTCAGTCTTGGAAGCCCAGTTATTTCACTAGCTCCAGTTCCTTTCTGACTAGTTGATACATTTTGTACTTATGATCTTACTGGCTATCTTGCAGTGATCATCATAAACAAACAAGTAAGTGTTATCAACTATCATTACAGATAATTCATCATTGAAGGTTACCTGACCTTTTGAGTGCATTTGAGATAACGTTTATCCGGTATTTTTGATGGGTTAATTCTTTCATACATGATGCTTGGAGCTCTCCCACTTCTTCAAGCTTCGATATGTAGTCTTTGTTTACAGTCTGAAATGTTTTTTTATGTACATATTTAGCCGTTTGTGCCTCCCTAGAGATAAAATAAAAGTAAATCACATTCATCTCATCATTTTGTAAGGAATACCCTGTTTCAAATGAACACACGCTTAGGATAATAAACAGCCTGGGTTAGGATAGTAAAATAGACGTAAGGTCAAATTACTAGTTTACGTCTTATCATTATGATCAAAGTACATTAACAGCGATTATTTAGGAAAAGATATGGTAAAACTATGAACAGGCTAAGGTGTGCAATATGCATACGATAAAACTTGATTATTTACCTCTAGGCGTTTGTAATCAACACACAGATCCTCCCATTCTTTCAGACACTCTTCCACGTCCATGATTATTGGATTTCGATTGAATTACACTGAGAAATTACAATTTATTTTTAAGGAAAACGTAAAGTCTCTCCTCAACAACGACCCGTTGTACTCAAAGAGAATATAACCACTACGTTGAAGAGACGGGACTTCAAACAAAAAAACAACAAAAAAAAACATTGATCATTCTACGTCAAAACGAGGAAAAATCGCCATTACCAACATTCTAACAAAATAATCGTTAGGAGCCTTACCAACATGAAGAAAAAACTAGTGACGTCCTGGCAAAATTATCGATAGCTTACATATCGATGCTTGTCTAATTTAATTGAATCAGTAGAGATTTAAAGTCACACATGTTTATTTGAATATAAAATACCATGTTCATTAAAATGCGAGGTTTCTAACATTTTATTGAACATAATATTTTTTGTTCAAATAATCATTGTGTGGCTTTAAATGAAAATAAATATATATATATATATATATATTTGTAATTTACAGTTTATACATATAATATATATATATATATACATTACATCTCAAATGAACGCATTATTATTATAAGGTCTCCTGCTGCTTCCACAGCCAGTCTAGAGCAACGTCCAAACGTCCCTTTGCATATTTCAACGCGCGCGGTGCTGTATCCTGCAATATACAATATATCAATTGGACTGTTAGCCTCAAAATTCTAGTAATAATTAAATCAAATTGTGTTAACTACAAGTTTCTTGTCAGACTTAGAACCCTGTAAACAATTATGTTTATTGACCTGGATGAGCTTGGTGCCATTTTATTGAACATGGTATTTAATATGTTTGCCACATATAAATTTATTTGCGTATAACTTTTCAATGGGTATATACG
Organism: Lobophora halterata; assembly: GCA_932526365.1. Taxonomy (NCBI): domain Eukaryota; kingdom Metazoa; phylum Arthropoda; class Insecta; order Lepidoptera; family Geometridae; genus Lobophora; species Lobophora halterata. The sequence goes on along the minus strand of OW052014.1, from coordinate 7,511,967 downwards.
CCAAATCTTCTTTCCCTGTCATCTTAACCCACAGCTTGCACCTGTACACATTAGAACAAATATAATTTTATCGATATCGATATTTTAATTTGACGCACTATTTTCCAAATCCACTTTTTTACAAATAAAATGTAAATAATACGATGTGGTTTAAACACTGTTTACCATTGTATCATTTTACTTGTGTTGTACTTACCGAGATTCATCATTTCGAGGGAATCTTGCCATGAAATACCTTCTTTTACCATCTTTTCTTTTCGATATCAAACCACAAATTTCACACTTTCGGTACGTCATAGTAACATTCTACAGTCATAAAACTGAAAGTATTTTGTAACAAAACCACTAATATATGATATAAATCACATGAGAAAATTTAGAAATAAATAAAGCAATGTTCGGAATGTCGCGAATGAATGACGTGAGACAGAAGAGCGAGAGGTTGGAGACGTGAGTGAAACGTATATATAGCCACCATTAAAATTTTGCCTCCGTCCATACAAAGTTTTTTTAGCCCGTAGTTTCGACAGCCTGGTTGTACTAAACGTAGCAAAGAGAATATAACCACTACGTTTAAGAGACAGAAATTCCTAACAAAAAAAAGTAAATGATCATTGACGTCTATGTCAATGTCAAACTCAGGGATACTGTCCATTACCAACAAGATAACAAAATAATCGTCAAATCAGCCTTACCAACATGAAAAAAAAAACTAGTGACGTCCTGCCAAAAAGTCGATAGCTTACTTAAATTTAATTGAATCAGAAGTGATTTAAAGTCACACATGTTCATTTGAATATCGTATCTAACGTTTTATTGAACATAATATTTTATGTTCAAATAATCATTGTGTGGCTTTAAATCACGATTCATAAATTGCTTTGCTACTGATTCATATGTACTTTCTACTTTTGTCTGAAATCTACCACTAAAATAAAACCAGTAACTAATCGGAAATATCAGAGGTTGGTAAATAAAAATACATTACATCTCAAATGAACGCATTATTATAAGTTCTCCTGCTGCTTCGACAGCCAATCTTGGACCACGTTCAAATGTCCCTTCGCATATTTCAACGCGCGCGGTGCTGTATCCTGCAATTTACAATACATCAATTGGGCTGTTAGCCTCAAAATTCTAGTAATAATTAAATCAAATTGTGTTAACTACATGTTTATTGTCAGACTTGGAACCCTGTAAACAATTATGTTTACTGACCTGGATGTATGTTAGAAACCTCACATTTTCGTCGGAGCGCGAGGAGCCTGCGCCCGAGTTGATCCCGGGCGAGCCGCGATCGACAGATAAGGCTCGCGCTTGAGGCTAGGCTTGCGTATGAGCTTGGCGCCGAGTGCATACTTCGACAGACCCTTGTACTCCTGCTGCTTCGACAGCCAATCCTGGACCACGTCTAAACGTCCCTTCGCACATTTCAACGCGCGCGGTGCTGTATCCTGCAATTTACAATAAATAAATTGGACTGTTAGCCTTAAAATTCTAGCAATAATAAAATCAAATTGTGCTAACTACAAGTTTCTTGTAAGACTTGGATCCCTATAAACGGTTATGTTGTGTAACAATTATGTAGCTTGCACCTGCATTGGAACAAATATTATTTTATCGATATCGATAAATATTATATAATTATCGATAATAAATATTTTAATTTTATGCACTATTTTCCAACCAAAATAAACATGCCACGAATAAAATGTATGTAAATAATATGATGTGGCATAAACACTGTTTACCATTGTATCATTTTACTTGTGTTTTACTTACCGAGCTTCATCATTTCTGGGAATCTTGCCATGAAAAACCTTCTTTCACCATCTTTTCTCTCCGATTTAAAACCACATATCTCACACTTTCGGTACTTCATTGTTACATTCCACAGTCATTACAATCAATAATGTCATAAAATTATGTAAAACTGAAAGTATTTTGTAAGAAAACCACCAATATTAAATCACATTAGAAAATTTTGAAACAAACAAAGCGAAGTGATCGGCATGGCGCGAATGAATGACGTGAGACAGAAGAGCGAGAGGTTGGAGATGTGAGTGAAACGTATACATAGCCACCATTAAAATTCTGCCTCAGGCCATACAAAGTTTTTCTTGTTCGTAGTTGCGACAGCCGAAACGTAGTGGTTATCACAGATTAGTCAGAGTACTACGTGTGGTTATATTCTCTTTGCGTTGTACATCACTTTTTTTTTTTTCTTTCGAAGAACCTAAGTTCTTTGGATTTGGCTTCACATCAAAGGTCTAAAGCCAGTGTCAAGTAATTGGAGAGATTTAGAGTCAGAGTCGATAAGTCAAGTCATGCTCCTGTAAATTAGTGGTGGTTGCGACTTTACTAGAGCCTTCTATGGAGTTTTGGAGGCAACACGAAGTCACGTTTTACAGCATTAAACTATTCACCAACACTCATACACGTTCACGTTCAAAAAACCACCGTTTTTACACTTAAACACTCAAAGTTATACAAGTTTTGTCAATTAATTTAATGCCGCCAATGCGCCATTTTTCATGTTCCCGGCAAAAAACTCGTACGTCACTTCGACTTTTGGTATTTTGTGCGTGTGCAGTGCTGCCAGCTTTAGTTCCGATTTTACCACAGATTAGTCAGAGTACTACGTATTTTACAGATTACAAATTAAAAAAAAAAACCCTTTATGCCTAGGTTTTTTTAGGCTTTGGTCGGACTTGACCTTACAGCCGTCTTCGTTTTTTAACTTTTGTTAATATTAAGATATTTAAGTCTCGTAATTTTTTAAGATCATCAATTCCATCACAGCTGTTAATGTGATAAATATGTATGAAATATAAAAAGTTTTCAGCTAAAATCACTTTCGTATTTCAGAGTAATAATAAAAAATATCTCAAATTAAATATTTAACTGCACAAAGATCAGGAAAAAAATGTTTATGTCATTGTGACATCCACCAATCTGTATTGGGTCCGCGTGGTGGATTAAGACCTATACACTCTCCTTCCGAGAGTCAGCCCACCGATTAGTCAGAGTAAGTAGGCCTGAGTCCCAGCAGTGGGAACATTATACGGCTGACACCTGTAAATATTTAACTAACAGCAGATATTTTTCTTTTAACACACGCACGCTATACCTTGAACGTGAACTGCTTGAATTTTGTTCAATGAATGAGGAGGTAGTACGTGTACTTTTTTGTAATAAAAACAAAATGCAGTGTGCAAAACTTGGTTGACAATTCCCTATAGCTTGGGAAAATAGTTTCAGTTGGCATTACATCACTGTTTTCTTTTGAGCGTCATCTTCTGTCAATGTCAAATTTAACCACAGACTAAATCTGAAAGTGAAAAGCAGTCAAGCACGAAATGTGGTGCCTTATGTCTCATAAGTTTTGATGACGTCAGCCACAGAGGGAGGCAAAGGGGGTGACGATAGTCGAAATAATTAAAAAAAACCATTATCAAGGGGTAGGCAGAACAAAGGCGGGGTCACAGGTCTCGAATACTTTCGGCTGTCGTACTAATGGGTTTAGTTAGTTCCCAAATGGGATGATTGGGAAATAAAAATGAGAAAGTAAAGAACCTATAGGCTGTGCTATAGTTATGTAACTTTCTACCTTTTCAAGCTTCATTTATAAATTGCAGGAATGATTATTTTAGATTTCAATTTGAACATGGAAAACAATCACAATAAAAAACAATAAAATAAATTAGATATTTAATTGTTTTATTTACAGAAAGTTGGTACTCAACCAAATTCTATTAGGTTTGTAATTAACTTTCTATAATGAATTTAGATAATACGAGGGTAGTATGAGAACAAAATTCTCCTGATTCCATTCCATCCACGAGTGTTCGTGTCACTGATCTGAATAAGATTAGATTGTTTCATTTATTACGACTTCAAGGGAATTTTGTTGTACAAATATGGTTTATTATTATCCTTACGACAAGCTAATTGAGTGCAAATACCTAAGACCAATGTAATACAAACTTCTTGTTTGAGACATTACTCTAATAATAGTAGAGTATAGCAAGCTAAAAAGAGTTTATGATTATGTTCTACACACGACAACTACAAAATATACAACAATGAGAGCACTTGACCAGATTTTAGCATTTATAACAGAACTCGGTCTTCATTCCTGTGTAATCTATTCCACGTAGTAGTATGAAGGCAGTGTATGAAGTTACTAACAATGTTCGAAAGAGATCTTCAAAATGAACATTGGTACATGACTAGACGTATCGCCGATGCTACGTTCAGTATGTGGTCGCGACACTGGATAAAAACTATGAAGTGCATACATCTATCTGTGTTGCCAGTTCTGTTTATTCCCACACGTTATGTAACCTACAGTAGGCACACTTTTAATGTTTTCTCAAGTTTCACAATAGCGATTTTCGATTCTTTTGCTAATTTCTACTTTGAAAATCACCTCACAGTGCACCCATATAGCCAGTAATTCAATCAAGCGCCTCGTTGCGACCCAAATAATCTCTTTGCTTGGTTATCGTGTATTTACTAATGTATATCGACAAAGCGTTTGTAATATTAATAGTATTTAAAATCGTACATATAACATATATTACTTTACAATTCTCTGAAAATTCTATAAAAGCTGAATAAGTATCATTATAATCAGAAATACATAAAGTTACAATTAAACATGTGGCTTGACTATATAGAAATAATGTAATCTGCTCATGTAGCACTGCTTTTGACCGTATCTACGGAATCCAAAGGCAATGTACATTTTAATAGCATGCACAAACACGGCAAAGCTCCTAAATATATTACGATCATAACTCACTACTTCTACACCTATAAAGGAAACCGATTATCTCAACACAGCAAGCAATAAATATCTAACATACTGAATGTAGGCTTTTACCAACTAGCTACCTTCAACTGAACTGATAATAAAAATAATGTATATCGTTTATCACACATTTTAATTTAGGTGAACACTTCACATGAAAACTTAGTTTAAAATTATTAGTTAAATAATGACAATGTTTTATGTAACTCGCGTAAATCACTTGGCTAGCAAACACCTTACATTAAAATGATTTCGTTTGAGACATTGATGCTAACTGAAATTTAAATAAATAATTTTTTTTTAGATATAAACTCTCTAACTTATAGTTAAAGTTTTGAAACGCCAAAACTTAAAAATAAGTCCCTACAAAGCCGCTAATCAGAGGAGCAAATTTAACTAACTCCCAAATGATTTGAAAATTTGAAAGTTTATCTCTTTAGACATCCATTGGTGCTGTTAGGTCGCTACCAACAAACACAATGAATGTCGCATCGAACAGAGACAAACAAGCTTATGTACAACGATAGGTGTTATTATATGAATATCATGAGATGCGTAAAATTATTTCACTTTCAAAGATGATTGTCATGATAATCATCCATATCAAATAACTAAATTATCATAAAAAATCAAGGTACAAGTTTTCTAGATTGAATTCGTAATAAAACCATAACTACTCGTACCAAATAAAATGTAATCTAAACGCACTTATAAACAATAACTATAAAATAAAACAGAATAATGGATTGTTAAATAATAACACAGCTTTTTATGTTCACATCCTCGATACTGATCGGATACGAGACGGATGCTACGCCACTATTAATAACTAACAATGCATCCAATACATCGGAGTTGTCTAGAGATGATACGATATTATCTACGAACCATTAAAGTATAAATGGAATGTGAGAATTGAACCTAAGTGGACGTATTGAAGCAATATTGAGTTTAGAAATTACAGGAGACATAGCATCGTCGCATACGAGAAAACTACAATGAGCAAAAAAAAAACAAACTGTTCGTTCAATCAGAATGAACTGGCTCGACCAGTGTCATCGTAGCTCAATGTGAGAAATGATAAGGGTATCATCGATCGGTGAGTTTAGTTACTAAAATGGCAACGCTCCTAGCGACACTCCCACACCTTGACGGTCTGATCGACGCTGCCCGATATCACGAATGGCAAGCTCCTGTGGAAATCTGAAACAGAAAACACAACATAAGCATCAAAGCAGCTAATCAGTTTAATCGTCAAAGAGGGTCATTCCCGGTCGGTAACACCCCGTCTTCCACACTGTTGACGATCGGGAAAAAATGTCTGACTCGTTCAGTGTTGACGAACGCAACTTTTTATTCCCGATCGTATGAACCCAGTTCAAAGTTAGCGCGCAGTCGCTCACAACCTAGGTGGTGTTGCCATTCCGAATAAGTGATGTGAGCTTAAACTTGAGGGATGAAGCCGAAAGTATCTGTGATCTGTGGATCTGAAGAGCACTATGAAGGACATGGCAAATACCATAAAGCGACTGTGCTTACAATTAGAATCCGTCCAATATAACTATTTTTGAATAGATAATCAACATCATTGAGGCTATAGGAACCGCGATAATCGCGAGAAACCGATGACCGTAACCTTTGACCTTGAATGACTTACGATGCATACATGTGATTTTGTGTGACTTTTGAGACAGCTTTTAAAACACCAAAAAGAAGGTGTACACGAGTTTCCAGCTTGTTATCTCTCATTCATGAAGTGAAACCCTAATTTTACTGGCCTATTTAAGTATTGTATCAGTTACCTGGTTCCCATAGTACAAGCTCTGCTTAGTTTGGGGCTAGATGGGGTTGTGAGAAACGTCCAAAATATTTATTTATCTAGACCAGGGGTTACCAATTAGTTTCGCTCGGGGTCCGTTTTAAGAAATATAATGACCATCGCGGTCCCCACTACATATAAAAATATTAAATAAACAAATGTAATTACGGAAATAACAAAGGTATTATTACACATCATATCAATGAGAAAATTAGATTTTTATTGCAGACTATATGTCTGATGTTTGGAGTAAAATTGGTGCAAGCATATATGTATTGACATTTAATGAAGTCATCTTCGAAAATGCTGCTTCACAATAAATATAAGAACTCTTCACTGGAAACTTCCGCATGTCTGTGTTTTAAAACTGCTTTATCACTTCCGAAAACATTTTTATTATAATAAGTACTCTGTAGTGCAAGTTACTGTGTTCTCGCGGTCCACACAAAATGGGTCGGCGGTTCGGATGCGGACCGCGGTCCGCCATTTGGTGATCCCTGATCTAGACTGTGAGACTTTTCTTCATTCGGTTAATAAATTCACATGCTGGAATGCAATAATGTTAAGGTGGTGCAATAGTGTAGTGTAGTGTACTGACCGAGGCTGGTGGCGAAGTGTTGGTGCGCGTAGAGCGTCTTGAGGCAGCGCGTGTGCGCCACGTCCCACACGCGCAGCGTCTTGTCGTCGGACGCGGTGAGCAGGTAGCGCCCGCCCGGGTGCCACGCCGCGCCGCGCACCCAGTTGTCGTGCCCCACCAGCGTCGCCAGGCACTGGCCCGTGCTCACGTCCCAGATCTGCAACACATAACACGTCACCACATGCACGTCCTTAACCTGAACGGAAGTTGACAACAAGCCTTGAAAACTATGAAAACTGAAAACCTGACTGCTTACATATTATCGCCCTATTACACTCTCATGATCGAGACGAATCCATACTCAATGCGTTAGACATTGAGAGAACAAAATGTAATACGTGGCTTGAACCGTCTGGTTAAAATTCTATAAAATCGGTTGTTCTATGTTTTTGTAAAACCTTGATTATTTGAAGTCGGTTTAAAATACAAATGGCAGCTTGCGTTCGCCATTTCGTCGACGAATCAAATGACACCTTATTTGTCAAATCCATCAAGCTGCTTAGCCTACAGGGCACGCTGAAGGAACAGAATCACATACAAACAACACCCAAACCCGAAAAAAGTAAAGCGGGTCTTGGAAGATATCTACGACGTCCAGCACTCTTAGCATGAACCGTTAAGGCTTAGTTTAGTTAAGGTTAAGGCTTGTCTACGGGCTTTCGCTTCGCTTAAATGTCAAAAAGTTTTAAGTTACAGCAATGCCAGGCAAACATGCGAGCAGCGAGTAGTCACCGAGTGGTCCACTCGCCGTCCGCGCGTACGGCTTACAACCGAAGCGATCCGGTGACGCTACGGAGTCGGAGTTAATGTAGTGAGCGCATATCCATACAAGTCCATTTATAGAATACTAAACCGCCCCGCCCGGGGCGGGGCGGTGCGGGAAGCTTGTCGGGTGGCTCTAATGAGCTGTGACCTAAACCCTTATCGGTAGTTCATGCCAGATTGGTATAGTATAGGTCGATGATAATGTAGGGACACATAGGTATTGTGACTTGATTTGGATTGAGTGCTGTGTTACATTAGCAACTATCTACGTATGTACTGACTCTCCCTGCGACATTGCCTCGAGGTTCAGTGTCAGGTCAGTGGTTTCCTAGTATGGTAATTGTGTTAACGTTTAATTGGCAATAACAAATTCTTGCCCCCAAATAGGATAAGCACTTCTTCTTCTTCTTCTTATCGTGTCACTAGTTCTTTCGAACCAGTGTGGTGAAAGGATTTCAAGTGCGCCTCGAAGAGGCTCCTTTCGCGCACTCGTCACATGCTTTCGAACTTTAGGTTCTACGACATGCCGGTTTCCTCACGATGTTTTCCTTCACCGTTGCGAGAACGTGGAATACATACATAGATTTTTCGACAGAAAAAACCCATTTACGCATGACTGCCACCGGGATTCGAACCCGCGACCATCAGATCGCAAGGTAAGGGCCTCATCCACTCGTCCACCACGTCCTCTATAGGTCGATGAGGCGTTACCTTGACGGACTTGTCGCGCGAGCCGCTGGCGAGGAAGGGTCCGAGGTGCGCGGCGCGGCGGTTGTCTCCGCCGGCGCCCTCGTTGACGGCGGCGGCGGCCGCTTCCGGCGCCCACGCCACGCACTCCACGACGTGCTCGTGCTCACGCAGTTCCATCTGTTTTTTTTTTTATTAATTTTAGAAATGTGTTACTTACAGACTAGGTCCAAGATATTACAGAGTGGAGCTAAGGCAAGTGCCGTAGCGTTAACCTTTTCCACCTTATCGTGGAAGAAGCTTTCAGGAACGTATACATCCATATATACATACAAACAAGAAACTGTTGTTTCTAAGGTAGATTCCATCAAAATAGTGTACAGACACAGAAGTATTGACGTATAGAAACACAATGTATGTATGTATGTATGTATTGAAAATGTGACCAATAAAAGAAGCCACATTGGCTAACTTCTAGTAAATTTTGATACGATGCTAATTTTCGAAAAAGAGTTAGATAAATATTAGATGTTAAAACTACTAGGTTTTTTCATTGTTAATAAAACTAAATCGTAAAAAGTTACAAAAAATATTTGAAAATGTATATATTTCATATCTATTGACAGGATGTCTGAATTTGTTTGGTCCTGTTTTACGACTCCATTTTGATTTCATACTGTGCATCTTGGTGTTCTATAGAAACACCGTTATTCATCTATGTGTGCACTGTGCAGCACATTACGCAATAACAATGTGCACAATTTGCCGTTTGCTTGTGTGAGTCGACCAGAATTAACATGTCGTACACAGTGCATTGCAGTGCCGCACAGTTCAGCACACTGGTGGAATCCCAACTTAAGGGTCGGCCACACGTCATACCTTGCATTCGTTAGTGTCCGCGTTCCAGATGCGTACAGTCTGGTCGTTGGAGCAGGAAGCGAGTAGCGTGCCGTCGGACGACACGCGCACCATGCGCACCCACTCGCGGTGACCCTTGTATGTCTTGATGCAGTACCTAGGAAAGTAACAGGTCTTTGAGACAGGTATAGGTATCGGTGTTATACTTTCAGGTGTAGTTGGTAGTTGAGTATCTGCTCTGAGGCCCTGAGTCTATTCAGACGCTTTAAATGCGCACCAACTCGCAGTGACTCTTGTATGTCTTGATGCAGTACCTAGGAAAGTAACAGGTCTTTGAGCCAGGTATAGGTATCGGTGTTATACTTTCAGGTGTAGTTGGTAGTTGAGTATCTGCCCTGAGGCCCTGAGTCTATTCAGACGCTTTAAATGCGCACCAACTCGCAGTGACTCTTGTATGTCTTGATGCAGTACCTAGGAAAGTAACAGGTCTTTGAGCCAGGTATAGGTATCGGTGTTATACTTTCAGGTGTAGTTGGTAGTTGAGTATCTGCTCTGAGGCCCTGAGTCTATTCAGACGCTTTAAATGCGCACCAACTCGCAGTGAATCTTGTATGTATTGATGCAGTAAAAGTAACAGGTCTTTGAGACAGGTATGTAAACCTAAAGGTGTAGTTGGTGTCTGTGAGCCCTGAGAAAATGCGCGTACTACTGCAGGCTGCAGTAATGTACTATTACAAAACTTATATTACTTTGAGTGTTTAAGTGTAAAAACGGTGGTCTTTTGTCCAATAGATGCTCGTGAACGTGTATGAGTGTTGGTGAATAGTGTATTGCTGTAAAAGGTGACTTTTGTGTTGCCTTCAAAACTTCATAGAAGCCTCTAGTAAAGTCTCCACCACCACTACTTTACAGATTTAATAATTAACAAATTTTATTCTAATCTAATTCTAATTTTAAATTAATGTAATTGGTTTAACCGTTTTAATTTAATAAATAAATTGTAAATTAATGACTCTGACTGATGGCAAAAATAAACATAATCTCACCAATTACTTAACACTGGCTATATACCTCTCTCTCTATATGGTGTGGAGCCAAAACTGAAGAACATAAGTTCTTCGAAAAAAAAAAACAAAAGCCCTTTGCACAGCCACTCAAAAAACCTCAGAAGAACGACAAACCTGAAGCCCTTGAAGATACTCAATTTAGTTTTATTAGCGCCGCTTTGGGATCTACCGTATTTAGAATGGATGGCATTTTAGTATAAGCGAGAATGAGTCACGACAACTAGTTAAATATTATGGTCGTGTTATGCATAACTACCATGTATCACCCTGAGGTCAAGGACGGATTTAATGTTATTATTGAATTTCTAACGCTGAGTTAGCTATTGCACGAAACGTGACTTTTGAAAATGATAATTTTATATAAATTTGTACGCTATCGCAGAATTCACTTTGACCTATTGACTTTCCGAAATGAATGAGTTTGATAAAATTACGCAAATGCACGTGAAGCTCTAATTTATAAAAAATATAGGTTCATCTGCCTTTCTAAATCTTATTTATAAGGCAAAGTAAATTACTGTATTATTCGTGCAATCGTTTCTCACGATCCCCGAATACGATTTTAGAATGTAGTCGTGTTGAGTTTTTCCAGATGATATTCCGTTCGAAGATGAAAATAATTAATTACCTAGGTTTTAATAAAAAAAGAAAGTCGTTGGTTAATTTTTTTTGTCGAGAATTATTAGGGTAACCTTTTACAGGTTCATAATCATACCTCATTAATAACTCAATTTATAAGACGTACTGTATTACCTATTCATGGTACGACCTCCTATTAAAAAGGCCGTGCAATACTGGTCTTATGTTATAAGTATGTAGAATGACCCTACCAGGAAACTGGAACACACCATCCATCAACCCAGGGTCCTGCTCCGCTATTTTGGGGAGTTGGGCTGGCTGGGGTAGAGTTAGTGCAAAAAATGGGTCAATGCACAATACACCCCACAGCGGGACGTCAGTGCAGACCATATGTAACCCCTTTCCCAAATTAGAATTAGAAGTATGTAGATAATATTACATTTGTTTGACACTGCAAGTGCTCTGCCGGTCGCTGACATCTCAGTGGGAAGTAAGCCTAAGCTGAATACTTACTATTACTAAGAGTGTGTTTCCACTGCCGATGCCGCGGAGCTGGGCGGAGTAGAGGAGAGCGGACCGTGAATTGACCAGTGCTCGAAATCTCCACTCCCACACTTCCACTTCAAGCAGTCATCATCATCATCAGCCCACTTCAGTCCACTGCTGGACGTAGGCATCTCCCATAACGCGCCACTGAGCTCGGTCTTCGGCTCTCCGCATCCACTTTTTACCGGCTGCCTTTTGTATGTCGTACTCCACCTGGCCGGAGGGCGCCCTACACTACGCTTGCCGCACTTCAAGCACTGTAATTGGCCAATTCACGTCCGCTCCTCTCCACTCTACCAATTCACGCGCGCTCTTCTCCGCTCCGCCTATCTCTTGCAGCCATCACTTAATCAAAGTAATTCCTAGGTGTAGACTCACCCGGTGGCGACTTCCCAAGCCTTGATGGTCTTATCCCGACTGGCCGAGTAGACGATGTCTCCGCTGGGAGAGAACGCCACAGACGACACGTTGTGGTCGTGGCCATGCATTGTCTTCACGCACTCGAACGTCTGGTTGAAGTCCCACAGCTTGATAGACATGTCTGCGCTGCACGACACTGGAATACAGAGGGTATTTGTATGAATGAATCTTCTTCTTATCGCGTCACTAGTTCCTTCGAACCAGTGTGGTGAAAGGATTTCAAGTGCACTCGACACATGTTTTCTTGAACTTGAGGTTCTAAGACATGCCGGTTTCCTCACGATGTTTTCCTTCACCGTTGTGCACCTTTACGCATGACTGCCAATAGGATTCGAACCCGCGACCATCAGATCGCAAGGTAAGGGCTTCATTCAATCGGCCACCACGTCCTAAATGAAATGAATCAATGAATCAACGTTCATAACTTTGCATTTTTTTATGAATGAAAATGCTTTATTGTACTCCATATGTGAAAACTCCTAAGCTTATAATGCCCATCATATTTAACCTGTTTAAAAAAAAAAAAAGATTTTTGTTTTCCAAATAAGACAAAAAATAATCACAAGGCAAGTGGATTTTGCTATTTATTTTAAGCATAAGAGAGCTTATTTTCATCAAACAAAGAATTACCGATGTGTCATTTAAGAGGATATGTGAAACTGTCAGAAATGACAGCTGCCAAATTGTAAGACAGTGATAGCGCAATTAGACACCTTACCCCGAGGGAAGAGGTAAGATATAGATTTTTGTCGCTCAAAAGTAACGGACGTAAGCGACAAATGATAAAACATTGTATTGCTTGAAAAGTATTGAATTTATAAAAAAATCCTTTTACATTTATCTAAGTTCGGGGATTACTCACTCAATAGTATAAAAAATAAACCTTAAATATTCTCTAAATTCGGAGAATGGATGTAAATCAGATTTTATAAGGGCCTATTTAAAAAAATAAATCTATCGAGAAAAGTTTCACCAATCGTGTTTCTGTCTTATATTTATTTAGATTATATCCTCAAGTAATCACTGTATTAACATCAAGTTTGTAAACTGTACCGTTACCGAGTAAGAATGAAACGCAGCGGCTCCAAATTTTCACATAGCCTCTTAATACACCGTCACATCATCGTTGCGTTCGTTGGTTACTCGAAGGACCTTTGAACTAGTCGAAAAAAACTGAACTAGAGGTTTGCTCTTAGACTTTAGATATATAATATCACGTATTATGGTATTTATTATAATATGTATGTAGGTACCTAGTAGTTTCCCATGGTGGTCGAATGCGATATCCTGAACGGAGTCGGTGTGGCCCTTCAGGGTTCGTTCGTACTCGCCTCCCTCGAAGTCCCATACTTTGATGGTTGCGTCCTCGCTCGAGGACACCATCAAACTGAACACTGGGTGGAATATTACCTGGAAATCGCAACGCATCTTATGAGCCATCAGACCTAAAAAAATGATGAAAAGAACCAAAGAAATCAGTGTTGGTGTTTTTGTGCTCAAGAGAGGAGAGGTCAAGTGAGTCGGCACGATTTATACATCAACAACGATATATTTGTAGATCGAAAATTTTGAAAACTTTAAGAATAGTTCAAGTTTTTAGTAAAGACAGAGATATTTTATTTGTCAGAAACACGGTAAGTAAGGTAAGTAAGGAGTAGAATCGCAATATTAATTAGTAAATGGTTTTATTCATCACACTTATAGGCTAGTTAAAATACGAAAAAGATAGGACATAATTCGTACATTTCATAGAATGTTGCGGGATCGATATAGGATACCACCAGGAGTCACCACCTAATTTGCACCGATTCTAGCACCTACGGAACCCTGTTAAATACTCAGTTGAAACTTTGAAACCGGTATAAAATGTAAACGGGTAAAGTCTATCTCATGAAATTTGTACCACACATTATGATTATCCTAATGTACCTCTACAAAAAATTTCAAAGTTTTAGAAGTAGAATGACCAGGTAAAAATGTTTTTTTTTAATTATATAGTAATAAAATAATATTTTTTTATACAATTTCAGTATAACGATGACAGGCAATAAATAAGTAACAATTTATATATTTAATATAATTGTTCACCTATAATTTGTCGTTGCACTAGACTAGTTTAATAATATTGTATCCTATTTATAGATTCGGTGTAAACTACGTTGGTGAAATAAATTAAAATAAATATATAAATAAGATATATCCCTCTTAATTTTATCACTAATGATTTTAATTTGTTTGATTTAAACTATTCAAACTGGAATAATGCGTGTTGGATTGGATTTGAACATTACACAAGTCAGGTTTACGCAACAGCAAACACTGCAATGATACGCATTTAATACAATTTCTGCTGTTTATAAGCAGCTCGTAATCTTGAATTTCATTTTTAGTACAATTTTCAAGTATTTAAGCTCGTGAACTGAATATAAAGTTAAGTGTATTAAATATTTGGCACCTTGCTTTTGGAAAGTGACAATAAAAGGCAAAATCCGAACTCAATGAACCATGAACAATGTAAAAGTTTTTGCTGGTGTGATAATAAAGGCACAAATTATAATTGCGTTCATTCTTACTACATAAGTAAGAATGAGCGGAAGACAATCATCGCGGTTTTACTAGGCATTTATGGAATACGCCGCTCGTATGATTGCTAGATATTGCGTAACTTACAAAAACAAAGCAATATGATACTCTGGGGTCACATAAATATAAAGCATACAGAGAAAAAAAGAAGCGCAAAGAAACATAATGTGATTTGCATGAAAAATTAAAAACGTATCTAGCAGAATATGTATTCTGCTAGGTAAGTTTTTAATTTTGTATTTACAAAAGCGTACATACACATAGCTACTACTAGTATGTAATAAACTTGTTGTAATCACTTAGCATCAATATTTATTACAAATAAAAATTAATAGATCAACATTGTAAAAGGGAAAGTGTTGCCTCATCTTCTCCGTCATTCGATATTTTGCATATATAATAAATTATACGGTAGACGAAATAAATCAATTTATATATTAAATATCCTTGCTACGCTTATTAACTGATTTCCTGCTCACATTCCCAATTTCCTGCGGTTCACTGACTAATTAAATAAAGCAGTTTGTAGGTAGGTACATATGTACATAACATAGTGGCAGTAATGCCTGAAACATAAATTGTCATTTATTTGAAGTCGTATTCTTGAGTGGAGATCGCGTCTAGGCAAACTAAGGGTAAGATGATCTCCGGGCGATGATCTGCGTAAGCCCTGTGTAGCACTGTTATGGTTATGGGCAGGCGTGATCTCTTACCATCAAGAGAGCACCTAGATAGCCTCGCCATTTGTTAACATAAAAAAATTATAATACAGATAACAGAAGGAAGATAGGCAGAATCAAAAATCCGGCTGAGTGACGCGTCTTGGAAGAGACATTCGTCCGAAAGCCCTGTGTAGCACTGTTATGGTTATGGGCAGGCGTGATCTCTTACCATCAAGAGAGCACCTAGATAGCCTCGCCACTTGTTAACATAAAAAAATAATAATACAGCTAGCAGAAGGTCGAAGGGATTCAAAAATCCGGCTGAGTGATGCGTTTTGGAGAGACGTCCAGCTGTGATGGTGGCTGTTGGCGATAATGTTGCGGTTGGCAATGCTGGTGATGAATACTCAAATACCTTAGTAATAGTGGCCCGGTGCCCAGTAAGACAGAACTTCTCTGGCGGTCGCGGGATCCACTCGGCCGGCGTGCGTTTAGCGCGCGTCGGCGCACCCTCGATGAATTCCTTCTGGGCTTCGGATAGCTTCGACTCCAATTCCATCACCTGATAAGAACTTGGAAGATTAATATAATTCAATATCAAGGCGAAGGTTGCCGTTTCTTCTTATTGATAACGATTTCATAAGTTGTAATGCTGCCCGCAACTTTAACCGCGTGGTATCGGGATAAAATTTAGTTTATATTGTTTTTCCAGATTTTTAACAATACCCATATAGTTTCAGTTCAATTGGTCCAGTATTGATGGCGTGATTAAGCAATAAACATTCATTCATCAATCTAATAGGATTCGGAAGATTGGATGCAGTACCTAGCAGCATCTTCGAGAATCCAGCAAGAGGACGCACGGCGAACCCCGCTGCCGGCCAAATAACCTTCTTGGCCATTCAACTAACACTGAAACAACTATACGCTGAATTTGATAACTGTGTGCATATTTTAAGATGGTGTGCGAGATTATTATAGTGTGCGTTTACATGAATAAGTTTTGTTAGGCGCGTGTGCAATGCGTGTTTACCTCGTCCCCCGTCAAAAATGGCAGAAAACTATGTTAGCAGATTTTGACGTATAACCCCTCCTTTTGCTGAATTCTCAAAGAGCAGCATAGATAGCGTTGAAGATCTGCGTGAATGCCTCAAACGAAAGTATGGTACGTGGTACGCCGGACGGGCGATTGCATGACCCATGCGTGATGCGTGAGAGTTATGCATGAGAGTCATTCGTAGAAACAACAATAAGACTTCCCTTCATCCTTAGTCAATAGGTACATAGTATAAGTGCAGCCGGATGGCCCACTTTACAGAACCGCATCTGGTTGGCGTTGGCATTGCTTCACTTATAACGTTATGTAAATTAAGTGGCGGAAGAACAAGATGTTTTAAAATATCGCATGTTAATGAGCTTTATCAATATCACGCGGATGAAACTAAAGCACGAACTTTCACAACTAAATATTTTGTGCGCTCCATAAAGATCCCTTGATTACTCGAATTATAAAAATACTTCCTATTACTGGGGCAAATGAAGCGATTACCTTGAGTTTTGTTTGGTTTATCAGCGTTTCTGGGTTATATTTGCCGGTCTATATATTTGTATAGCAAGGTACAACACATTATCATCAATATAAACGACTTAGAGCTGGCCGACTGATAGACAGCCTATCGGCTAAACCAGTGGATGTAGAGACTTGAAACTAGGAAATTGTGTTCGTCAAAAGGAAGAACACCAAGAAATGAATTTTGGAAATCTGCAAAACAAACGACGTTGTGGGTGTCAGCTTTAATTATATTCTTCTTAGTCTTACACAATCACATACGACGCACCTATCGATCTTTTTCTAGACTGTTAAATCCTAGTCGGTGACCTAGAAACGTCTTCGATCACACACAGATCGATGGATGTTAGGCTAGACTCTAGACCAAATCGTGTCGCATAAAGTCTTTATTGATTACAAAGAAGACATTAGCTCTGAATATAAAGTGTTATTTGAGTTTGTTTAGCAACACGAAGGCAGCCTAACAATACCGTGCTTGCGCAAATAAAAATATTGGGGTCTTTAGATAGGCGTGATGAGTTTGTATTAGTTAATCAATTGCATGATTATTATGTAAGTAATCAATTATTGAAATGATACGGATATTTCTTTAATTTACAAATCCTCAATAAATGAAGTGGTTTATGACCGACACGCGTATTTTTTTCACTATAAGTACATAAAACAATTACCCCGAACATAACCGATTGAGGACGTGGTGGCCGAGTGGATGAGGCCCTTGCCTTGCGATCTGATGGTCGCGGGTTCGAATCCCGGTGGCAGTCATGCGTAAATGGGTTTTTTCGGCCGAAAAAATCTATGTATGCATGAATCCCACGTTCTCGCAACGGTGAAGGAAAATATCGTGAGGAAACCGACCTGTCAAAGGACAGAAATAAAAATGTTCTATGACATGTGACATCCACCAATCCGCATTGGGTCCGCGTGGTGGATTAAGACCCATTCGCTCTCCTGCCGAGAGTAGGCCTGAGTCCCAGCAGTGGGAACATTATAGGCTGATTATGCATAACCGATTGGGCTAAAATAGATATGGAAATAGTTTATAAACTGGAAAGGAACACTAGCTTACTTTTTATTTCGATAGTAGGTGGACAAGACCGCAAGCAGCAGCTAGTATTATAAAATGCAGACTTCATTCGACTAGACATTGCATAGAAACTAAGATGTTCTAATCTAAAGAACATGTTCAACAACTTTTTCATGCAGAGCGGAATTCTCATTAGTCTAGGATTATCGTGCACAAATGCTGGCTGGTATTTTAAACCGAACTTCTTTACGGCCACGGCCCGGTTTATTAGTATGTCAAACGTTCTAGGAACAATGAAAATTTAGTTTAATAGCATCCATAAGTATGCGCTGGCGGATGCTGGAAAATGTTTTCAGACAATAATAGAAGGTTAATTTTTCAGGATCGCATCTTAAACGTCTTGTACGCCATAGATATAGATTCAATTATAAGAACATAAATACAGTACTTAGGTACATATCTATCGAAAATGCAGAACATAAGTAGTAGTTTAGAGCGAAACCACACTGCTGCGTTGCGTTGCGTCGCAGTTTTGTATTGGGATTTGGCACTGTATGCGACCAAATCTAAGCGCTGTGGCTGAGACGTAAATTCCAGTAAAAAACTGCAACGCAACGCAACGAAGACGTGTGGCTTCACTCTTAGAGCGAATAAATGAAACGATTTTGATTTCGATGCTGTTTGTTATCATTGGAAAAAAGCTGAACTTACCTTCTTCTGTAACCTGATCACCGAGGTCCACTTCTTCTCGAGGAGGCCGCCGTACTTGCGATCCATTTCACCGGTCATGTCGGCTTCCTTCTTGAACGCTTCCAGCGCGTCCGTGTACCCATTGCTGCCCAGGTAATCCGCGATCGCCTTGTTCCTGTAACAAGTCAGGGATAATATCAAACAACTGGCCCATTTTATTATAAACAACTGCCTTTCGAGGCTTTGCCAGCAGGTAATGAAATAATAAAAAGTATTCTATGTCCTTTTCCAGCTCATAACCTATACCCATACTGAATTATAGTCAAATCGGTTCAGTAGTTCTAGAGTGATTAGGAAACAAACATCCATCCATTAATCCATCCTCACAAGCATTCGCATGTTCATAAGAATTGACAAGAATTTCATATAATTCATTAAATAATACAATTTCAGCTTTAAATAAGGGTTTTATGGGTCAAGCAAGCTATTCCGCTACATTATTGGCATAGGTCATAACGGTTTGTTGATGGAGGGATAAGAGTTATTCGCTGAGTAAATTTCATTTCCTGATAAAATTCGGTCTTGTCTGCAACTATCTATCAGCAAAGATTATTCAGTTCAAATACCTAGGAGACCTACAATTATCATATCAGATAAATGACGATTGATTAAATAATCGCATTCAATACCCGAAGTGAACGGTTTCAACACCGTTCTAAATGATTGGGTGTCAAACTGAATTGTTTCCACTTATGTGATTAGACCTACCTGTGCCATAATTATCATTATTACATAACCCTTTAATTACCGACCGACATATGACAGACTCGAGAGAACGGATGCTGGTGTGAACGTATATGACGCAGACACTTTAGTACAGCATGAGGTTGATAAAAACTGTTCAGCTTTGTACGGGGAACGTCAGGATTTCCGTGGAACAAATACTTTGAAATCAGCACAGAATGGTAAGAAAACCAGATACAACACATGTTGTCGGCGGTATATTTTCAATGTCGCATTGAATGATGACGTAATGTAAATAGTGGTTCAGTTCAGCATTCAGGATACTTTATCCACGGTTTTACAGCAGGATAAATGGCATTTACTATTATAACCAAATTATTACGATGTACCTACTGTGTGGTGGAGTTGAATTCTGAATGATAGGATAAATCGTATTTACATTACCAATGACACATATTACGCTGTACCTACCTACTATGAGGTGGACTTGAATTCTGAATGATAGGATAAATCGCATTTACATTACCAATGACACATATTACGATGTACAGACAGCGTCATAGAAATCCCTTCAAAACGCTGCGCCCGCAACGTAGGAAAAAGTTAAGGCTTCTAAAAACATTACATAAGTATATTTTTATAACCATGTCAGTCTAATTATAATTATATGCTATTTTTTGAAGGGATTTGAAGTTGGGTGTCTTGTGCAAATGGGATACTTATCTATGACGCTGTCTGTACCTAACTATGTGGTGAACTTGAATCCTGAATGACTTTATGACTCATTGCAGCTACACATAACAAATGTAATCGATCAATTATCAATTATAATCATAATAAAAAGACGTGTTATCCCAATTATTTCTGCGATTCATAAAGCGATTTAGTGTCTCGATAAGGCCGAGTTATTGTTACTCTGGG
Organism: Lobophora halterata; assembly: GCA_932526365.1. Classification (NCBI taxonomy): domain Eukaryota; kingdom Metazoa; phylum Arthropoda; class Insecta; order Lepidoptera; family Geometridae; genus Lobophora; species Lobophora halterata. The sequence goes on along the minus strand of OW052014.1, from coordinate 7,491,576 downwards.
TTAACGGAATGTTCGGTCATGTTTTAATACTCTGTCCATTATTGTTTACTGTTAGCTTATGTAATGGTTTCGCTTGCACTGCGGGCGTGGGTCAGATTATTCGAAATAAGGCATGCGGGCTAGTCGGTGGTGGCAAGTTTTTTATTGTCATTATAAAGCTTAGGTCTCATCCAAACTAAAATTCGTTTTAGCGGTTATTGATTCAGAAAGCCCCACAAGTGATTACTAAAGCTTAAGTTTCAGACCTTTTATGATGTGTATTATTATGCGTTAAAAAGTCGTGTTGGCCGAGTGGGAGCTCCCGACTTTCGATCCGAAGGTGGGTGATTCCCGCTCGAACACCAATGGATTTTTCTGTTCAAAAAATTATGTGTGCATTAAAACACGTCATTAACGGTGAAGGAAAACATCGTGAGGAAAGGAAACCGGCATGTTTATAGAACCTAACAAGTTCTAAAAACATGTGTCAAGTGCACAAAAGGAGCGTCTTCGAGGGGCACTTGAAATCCTTTCACCACACTGATTCAAAAGAACTAGTGACACGATAAGAAGTAGATTATGCGTTAGACTAATATCGATGAATAAAACGAATCCTAGTAAACTTGGAACCTGTCCTAAATCGATAACCGCTGCCCTTGCGCGCAGTCGGCTCGTATCCGTCATTGTCGCCAGTGTATCACATGTCTATGATGAACTTCCTATGGGTAAACTGTCACTTCCTTGCACGGATGTGTCTTGTACGACTGAAACCGATCGCTTGCCATTTCCTATATATTGCTTTCTTCCGGTAAAATATAGTTTTGTGTTAACGGTTTCTTGACATTAAACTACATATTTCAGTACATAAGGAGTAAGAAATGCAGGAGGCAATGCGCATAGCAATTTATTTCGCGGAAAATTTTAATATCAATTTCGTGATTAATGTGAGTTTCAATATTTTTTTACACTACGATCATTGATCCCTATGGTTTTTTCTTATAAACTACTTACGAAATGTTTTGGTTAGGGTTAGGTGTAATTTATAAATACCAAATGAAATACATATTTATTTTCGCATATTGTGCTACCTCCTCGCACTATCATAAGTTTTAACTTAGCTAGCTTGAAGATCACACAGGTCATCTGCTAAAATACAATTTTACAAAACAAAATTAAACTAGTGAGGTTTATTAACCCAAATGTTAGATAACATTTTGACAATAGCTAAAGGGTCTAATCTGAAGGTAGATTAATTGGCATCGCATCGCCCACTGAACTTTCTAGAGAAAGGGATACTAAACTGAACACAAACTCTAAACAGTCATTCATAGGGAACTAGGTAGCCGCCCGCGCAGTTCTCACAGCCCTAAATACCTATAAACCTGATATCAAGAGTGTTGTATATTACAAAAATATTGTAGCAATTTGATAGCAATGTACCTCCTAATCTCCTAACCTACAGACTGAAAAACACTGAAAAAAAATAAATAAAATAAATAATGATAATGAAGATTTGTTTTAGGCAACTTTAATTAAAAAAAAAAAGCAATCCTACTATCCTACTTAATTATAAACGCAAAAGTTTGTTAATATGTATGGATGGATGGATGGGTGTTTGTTACTCTTTCACGTAAAAACTACTAAATGGATTTTAATGAAACTTTACAATAATATTATAGGCCATATAGGCTACAATTTATAAAGATATTGTGTGAATTGTCCGCTACTCGAAACACTAATCCTGCGCCGACGAAGTCGCGGACACCAGCTACTAGGCCCATACAAATATAATACCTTACAGACTAACATACATATATACCTACAATAAATACACAATACAATAATAACAACATAGTTAGGTTTTTTTCTTTGTTGACGCCATCCTGTAGCTACGGAACACGACCCCGGCAGGCCAGAAGTTAAATGAATACTCAGATAAATTACCCCAGATTAGGAAGTATAACGTTCATGAAAAATTGCATATTACTTCTATAGGTAGGAGTGTAGGACACAGGGTATAATATTTATAAATAATATGTAATCGCTTTTGTTTGGAGTTGAAGTGTCCTTAGCCCCATTACAATTGCAAAAGAAAAAAATACTTTCTACTCTTCGGCGATATCGCGAAATAAATGAGCTCATTTGAGATCTGTAAAACAAGTGCGAAGGCAAAACTCCTTTACAACAATGGATGCCAATTGAAAATATTCTTTGCACAAAATGGGTAAAGATAACACACTAAAAAATTGGTTATCTGTAAAGTTGGTTTACGGACGATATTTTAACGTGACTACCAGCGTTACCGGAGAATGACAGCGTTACCAATGACGTCAACGTTTTCATGAATGCAGCCGGCGTTTATCGATTTATAAGTCACATCAAAAATCTTCTGCATTGTGCAAATCTATTGTTTGCCATTTAATAAAACTTACCACACTTAATAATCGTTGGCGTTGAATCGTAAGCAAACAGTAAATCGACCCTGGAGGTGAAGAGTTATGAAGAGCTTGTTGAGAACGACAAGAGTTACCTACTAATTTTAACTATTCAATCAGAGCACGTAATAAGTCCTCTGATTACGTCATTATGGTCTGTACTCACAAGACGAGTTCGTGGCATAGGTGAAAGAATGGATGAACGCAGCATTGTAGACTTATTTGTTGCGCAACAGTTCAAACAATCGGGTGCATGCATTACACTTGCTATACTTTCGTGTGACGTTAAGAATTTGGCGAAACTGTAATCGTCTGCGAATGGATCGTTGAATCACGAATCTACACGAAAGTCGAAGTTCATTCCTTTCTTGATTTGTTTGAGTTAGGTATTATAGAGCTATTAGAGCTAACTCAAATCTCTGATCCGTCCTACCTGATACATAATAATATAAGGAAAGTCGTAATGACTTGGCAAGACATCGAACTTGATTACTGTGCCAGCCTTTGGCGTGTTCCTACGGCTATGGTGAAACTGAATCGATTGTAGAGACAATCAGTCTGTGTTGTCTTGTCCCTATTGTTTGCGTGAGAGCTATCAAGTTATCAATCTTCTATTACGGCTGAATAAAAGAAATCGAGCGATACCGCGACGACCGACGACGCGACGGGCTGATGAAACAGAAAATTGGAACACCCCTATACAATAGTTGTTAGAAATTATAAATACAAATGGCATTAAAAGCATAAATAATATTGGAAGGGACGAAAAACTTAACTATTTGAGACGTTTTTGATGCAACAGCAACTTGAAGATAGGAGTCCATGTACCTACAACTGTATACGGTTTATATTTGAGGATGGATTTATTTGCATGCAGGAGTATACAACCTTTTCATTAATAATGCGATCCCAGGTTCGTGACTTGTACCCTGCTCCAATCTGTCGCTATAAGCTTAAATCTTTGGGCATTTGAGTTCAGTTAGTAGCAATGTTGGGCCACAGCGAAAGTGGTTTCGTGCGTAGATAGAGGCGCGGGCCGATCTGGGACCGTTTGAGAAAATAACTTTCACGATTCATTTCCGACGTTATGACTCCGATCTACTGATCTCAGAGACAAGTGCCACTTAGTTTGCAAGTGTACTTGAAGTCTTTGAACCAATAACAATGATACGCTACTATGAAACTTGAAACCGGCTTATCTTATCGTACGGATTTGATCATTGTTATGAATTAAGTTCCTGAACGAATTGTTTTTAGAATGGTGTATGTGATGTGATCAGATGAACGTTTGAAAAGCAGCATGGCGAGTGTAGTCAAATCAATGTTGCGTTACAATCGGCATCGATTTTATCATCAAAATCTGCAATTCAAATGAGCGTATAAGATTTAAGATTGAATAATATCGACGAGAGAATCGACAATGTTATGTCGGTCGTTAGGTTATGTGATTTAGACTTCCTCTTTTGGCATGGCACATAAATAAAGCAATGATCATCAGATACATAATGGAACTGCAAAGGAATCGAATACATGATGGATGTAAATAAGTAAACAACGATAACTAAGGGCCTGAAGTCTGTAGGAAGGTAAGAAAACAATGACTAATGTTTCCTATCCCTATAGACAGATGTTTACATTTTTGCCTTCTGTAGATCGTGGAGTCTATTCAATCGTAAAATACGAACGGAAACATAGCATCCATCGTTACGAATACGTCATGTGCACCGATAACAAGCAATATTAATGAACTATGATAAAAGGATGCGAATAAGTTCACAGTTAATTGAACCCATTATAAACGAGTTAACATCTGATGAAACTCAAACAGGGACTCATAGCAATGAACACGACTTTGATTCTATGTAGCTGAGTAGCCAAAACAGTAGGCGAGTAAGATACATACATGCATTGCACTAAATATAAGAAATGCATTAAATATTCCGCCGCACCGGGCAGACGATACTGCAGATATTTTGAGGAATGATTCTGAAGAAACTTGGCTTCGTCATTCGTTCTAACATTCGAGTTTTCTAGATTTTCTCAATAACAAGATTAAGCGCGATGGTATAGTCTTCATCTTATCGTGTCACTAGTTCTTTCGAACCAGTGTGGTGAAAGGATTTCAAGTGCGCCTCGAAGAGGCTCCTTTCGTGCACTAATGGTAAATGGTATAGTCAATTTGGTTTTCTTCTACAGCAGATTTTCAGGTAAACCGAAACTACCTTTCTTATAGAGTCATTTGAGGTCACATCACATCACAGTCAACGGGACGGTCTATGAACGTAACGAAACAGAACCATGTTAAAGTGCAATAAAACAGTGTTCTCCTATATTCGTTTGAATATCACGTAGCAAACATCATTTGCATACGCACGTGACATGAATGTAAACGTTAGTAACAACTAACTATAGTTATCTATGGTTAGCTAAGCTACTGTTAACTCAACAGGAACTATTCTTTCGGTTCATCTGTGTACACAAGGAACAAAATGTAACTTGAACATTGTCGCATGGTCATGGCATTTTTATGAACAGTTTACTCAAATATTGAAACATACATACATATTGAATTAGTATGTACTATGTACTTAAGCCGTTGTATTATGGAAGAGTGTAAGAAGCTGGGCTGAGTATAGTAAACGCAATAATGCCTAATGCAACGTGGAATGGAAACTTCTGCAAACCTTCATATCAAGCGAGCGTTCTATTTGACAAAGAATACTATGTCCTATGTTGACTAGTTTAAGGTTGAAAATATTTTTGGAGCGAAGGGGAAGCCGCCCACGCGAGTTGGTGGCAGGTATTGATCGGTCAGCAGGGGCGCCGACTGGCTGGTTGCTACTCGGTATGCTACGTCAGACTTCAGAGCATGAGTGCGACATTGTGAATCCCTTTCTCAATCAACCTCTCCCTTGGGTCATACACCCACAACACAATAATAGTAGGATGAAATTAATGGCAGACTGTAAAAGAGAAAAGAGTATCTAGCTTGAAATGAATTATTTGTCAGCGGGCGGTGTATCTTCACTATGCGTGATTCTACATCTATTAATAGTCAAGGATATTATAGAATCTGTAATTATAATAATAAGTCTCGTAATGTTCAATTTCAGCTTATTTAAAGCTAAACCCATTTCATTTACAACGAAAGCTGGGTTGATTTGATTAGATCAACCCTCCTAAGCCTGGCGATTAACTTTGTAATAAGCCGCGTCTAATTCCGGTTTCATGACGGGCGGCAAACAGGGGTTATCGGGGTTAGCGAATTGCTATCGGAAAACCCAAACTTAGGGGAAGCAAATGTCATCGACAATTTCTAGGGTAAAGGTCAAAGACAGTGAAAATGTTGCGCCAAACTACAACCTGATACATAATTTGGAGGGTTCGGGAAGCCATAGAAACTAGCTCTTACTAAATGACATAAGCAGTCCACGAGGAAGTTTCCACACGGTTAATTTAATTATACTTCGTGACCGGACATTTTAGTACACTTGCACAGGTAAATGTCTTGCTTGATTAAGTTTTGAAATCTCTCGGATAGTACTTCTTTATTAGGTAAACGATTGTGATTGGCATAGTGATTAAAAGCTTTTTCGGCTTTGAGTGATGCTAAAAGAGAAGCGATGTTAAGCTATTAGAATATTGCGACAGCACCTTGCAATCCTTGCATCCAAGAAAATCTGAGAAATACTGAGATTGTCCGTAAAAGTCAAGCGATGTGATTGTTCGTGCTAGGTAACACAGGCTCTGAAAGAATGACTTCTACCAAAGCATTTCGAAATTCCTTCTTCATACACGTATTATGGTATAAAGAAAGACAGATACAGTTAGTTGCAAGTTGCAGCTAAGTTATTTCTAAGAAATGTGTATTATTATTATAATGAGAAATGCGCAAAAGTAGCGGCAGTTAAAGTGCGGTGTATAACGTGTTGATCGGCCGAGGACTGCATTCCTCGTTTGCTGCGACACTCTTTCATTGGACGACAACGGGTCTTGTCTTGAACCTTACTCATGACACTGCTGCGTGTCATGGTATCGGGACAAACATGCAATACGATTCAAATCAATGATATGCATGCCACGTGTCGTGTATCTTACTTCTAAAGACCTCTACACCCTTAGTCTCTTAGAAGATCCAGATATACATCGGCTTATGTATATCTGGATCTTATTCCCAAAATTTATCAAACCATATCAAGCAAAGGGTAAAGGGTGTAGAGGTCTTTAGAAGTAGGATGACCTCATCAAGGTCTATCTTACAACACTGATGGCATTTTCGAAAAGACATTTGAATTCAAAAGCTTTTGAACAATAGACCAGTCCAGTAAGAACAGGTTGACATTGATACAGCCTGTTCCAATGACGACATAATGATGAGTCACAATCACAACATAAATGTAATCTCGTATGTGTGATAATATCGTCGCAGTATTTTTTTAACAAGCTAAATAAATTATGCATTAGCAAGCAATCGATTGATCGGTACCTAGATCGAAAAAGTTGATTTCCGTAATCGAATCAGCTGTAGAAGGTCAGGTAAAGCAACTCTTAGTCTAAATTAAGCAAAACACAGCATGCTGTTCAGTTTTTACAGAAAAAAACTCAACCTGGTGTCTTCAACAATGATTCGTGAATTAGTTAGAAATGGGTTGATTTATTTATTTATTTGACGGAAGACCCGATTGCGCTTAGCTACACTTAGTAAAACAGAAAACGACCCGCAAGGCTAGTTTATAAATAAAACAACATTCTCCTGTCTTTACTCACACCGTTTATAAGAAAATTGATTATTTTTTGTGATCTTAATATTGACAACTTTCTATCATATTCTAGTCAGTTACATAAAACAGATTATGATCTTGATCGATTATGGTAATAACCAGTTATGACGCAAGGAGTTTTTGCTTTTCGGGTATTCAAAATGTAAGACAACTCTCGATTTGGCCTGGTTCACTCTGAGTCAATGGGCCTTACAAATCGCACGATAGCGGCGTGGTTTCGAAGATTGTGAACAGTTACTATCTATAAAAATGATGATGCATTTTATTTTTAACCGACGAAAATAAAAATAGAGGAGTGTTCTCAGTTGTTTTTTTTTATGTATGACCTCGCATACCTTTCTACAGGGACCACGCATACCTTTCGAGGGTGATCCCGTTTAACGAAAAATTCCAATGACAGAACGGACTACAGCCGACTTAATTAACTGATTAAACCTTTATGACCGATTTAACTGAAAAGTAACTAAGAAAATAAAAGGTAACCTTTTCACATTTTATTTTACTGAGCACTTTGAGTCGGTGCCAAACCGACTACATTTTGATCATAGATGTCGATTGTTTGTTTGGCATCGACTAAAAGTAGACAGTGAAAAACTTTACACGTGATAAGGTAAAAAAAAATATCTTACTTTCAATAAGTTTGAAGTCGTGTTAAGACGTTCTCATTGACTGTACCTACCTATCTATATAAACATTATGTTAACCTAACCTCCCATTTTAAAAGTAATGTTATGCGGTAAATTCTCCATGCTCGTGGCCTTGTCTTGCCAGCCACGTCAAAAGGTTAAACTAGCACAAATGCTATCAACATACTCACCTGCTTTCTTGTTTATATATGAGTATGTAAAAGTCAAGTATAATTATCACTCTATGAAGGTACTCTAGCTCTTCACATTTCATTAACTAAATCATGCTATCGATATCAAGTCTTAAGTCTCAGAGAAGAGGGACTAAATTTTATTATTCAAATCAACTTCAGCATCCCATTTACTCGTGAACGTTGACTTCATCAGACTCCATAAAGTATGCAAATGTGCTAAGTGCAATATGAAATATTAATAACATCTCAGTGTCATGCTTTCTAAAGATATTAGATGCACAGCTTCAGAAGTTTCATTTGGTACATTTAGATGGTTATTGGATTCTGATGGAACAACAAATACGCTTATTTCAGATACGTAATGTGGTTTTTTATATTACTTAGTTATTTATGCATGTTTTGTTTATAATTTAAAGCCGTCCGGGTCCCACAGCTGGACATAAGCCCCTCCCATCATTATTTCTAGGTTCTTCAATCTTGTCTTGTAGCTATAATGGACGAAATGTGGAAGGGTTGACGAACTACAACGTATTTTATAGTTATTCAGGCTCATCCAATCTCTACATCTAAAAAGCACCAGGGATATGTGGGTTTTAAAATCGTCGATGGCTACGCCTATAATAGCGGGCTGTACAAAAACTATGAGATATTTATTTTTGAACAATTAATTTCCAGCACTCAGAAAAAAATACATTGAGACTTTGCGATTGCGATGCCATGGATTTCTAAAATTCTCACCGGTAGATATGAAGTAGGTATGTATTGGCAATACTTCTTAAAACATACACATACAAGTCGTAATCCTGGTGAAGTAAGCATTGACAATTTGGCAGGGCACCACACTCTCCATTATGCAATGAAACGCAGTGTTACAGTTACGATTATCTCGGCATATAAATTATAAACCCATACATATCATACCGAAAAAAAAATGTTTAATAATGTAAGTTCCGGCCTTTGAGGGTGGTGAGCGTAATCAAAGTTGGGGATGGGCTTGTTTTTGAAACAATGTTACGCAAGTTGATTAATTTGATTATAGAGTAAATCTTTGCAAGGGTAACAAATGCCTACGGATGTAGTCACTTTTGATTAAACCTGATAAATGTTATTAGTTGAATCCAATTTTTTTACGGAAAATTTACTTGACTGTTTTTACAAATACCTGCCTATATTTATTACGTAGTTTTTAAATAATTTCACTTAGCATTCAAGTTACATTCAGCTTAATTTTTTTTTCTCACAAAGCATATAAATAAATAGCTAAATAAACAAGCTTAAAGTTTAAAAAACTAAAAACCCGACTGCGAAATTTTCACCTAACAAGCTTACATAAGCGAGAATACGTTAAATTTTGACAACTTGACAGTTCGCATTTATAACAATAGGTACCGTGTGAACATCTTGACTACATCTTTGTTTAGAAGTACTTTAGTACTTATCTAAATTGATCTCCAGCCACCTTTCACTTCGCGAGGTGAAGTTAAAGGGTACAATGTAGAACGTAGGGCCTTTTCAGCCCAATTAGTTCATGGTCGATCCAATATTTGCAATGGAATTGTGAACTTTCGTACATCCGGCCCTGTTTCAATTTACCCTGGAGATTGTTTCAGTAATGAAAGACCGATGTTCGTAAATAAAAAACGATAAATCTTATAATAAGCGTATTACGTTGACGTTGTTGGCTTAGTTGGTAGTGACCTGCCTACGAAGCTTGGTGTTCCGGGTTCGATCCCCGGCCGGGGTAAATATTTGTGTGACGAACACAAATGTTTGTTCTAGGGTCTTGGATGTTGTGATATCTTGTATGTGTCCATGCCATCTGCGACACAGGGAATCCTAGTGCAGGGGTGTGAGTGTGTGAATGTTTATCTATTTATTTATGTGGACAAGACTGGTCAAATTCTTAGAAACTTTACTCGGAGCAACACCAACGGTATGCTATGCAGATGATGCAGTCCGTTACTCGTGATCGCACATCAATAATGGTGTTTTAATGATGGTGGGACTTTGTGGCTGATGAAAGCTGTTTGCCAACATCGGTGAGGATGGCGATGGCGCCGCTTGGGGTCAACGACACGAACGGTGCAAGAATCACTGTCGCTTTCAAAGGTCGGGGCACGCAGGTCGATGCGCAAGTTGATTCTATTTGCAGCGCGAACATTCTTTTCGCAGACTTTCGAACGTGTGAAGAAGACATCCATGGCTTCTATGACAAAAGACTCCACCTACTTTGATTATGTCTTCGAATAGCACTACGAATCGTCACACAACACAGAAATGCTTCTCATCAGCTTTGCATTAGAGTATCTGGCACAGCTGGCACTAGACAGAACTCTCTTCTAATCAGTTTTAATTTGAATGCGATAACAGGTGAATTCTGAAAGTTTCAGCAAAACGCAGTAGGTACTAGGTATAGTTGCGCTAGCGCGACCTTGCCGCTCCGAAACTGTTTGCTTGACCGAATTCATTGAAACTAAGTTCTTGTTCTAAAACAAATAGCAGCAATTTCAGACAATGGCGTGTCTGTTGGTTTGATGCACTTGATAGTAAATTCCGATACGTCTTTTCCCGAAAGTACTTAGTTTAGAAGAGAAGAAGAGAAGAAAATCCGCATATGAACCTTCTGCAAAGTGATACTTCGAAAGCGGCGGGGAATGATACGTTCCTTAGGACATTATGAGCCATAGGGGAACTTGGCCACCATAAAAAAGGCTAGGGTGGCAAAAATAGGGCTGCTAATCGCCCAAAATGCCTAGATGATGATGATGCGCGCTTAATCACTCGTGCTTGCCCAGTGCTTCTCATCAAAGGGAGCAATAAGAATCTAAAGAAGTTAGGTTACTGCATATTTGTCCTTTACTTTATTACAATGCATCATGAAAGCAGACTACAGAGGATGATAACCATTTTTGAGATTTTTCATCAGGAGCTGGTTTTTAAATTTCATATAGCTACCAACTAAAACTTTCGTTAGCGTTGCATTTCAACTGTCTCTACTGCGGTTTGGCCTGTCCGTTGTCTGTCAGTCAGCCAGAAGCCTTTTATACACCACAAGTTTTTAATTACTAGATAAGACATTTTGTTTACAACAAAACACAGATTTCGGATACTTTCGTCTGTCGCCCCCAAAACTTTATGCTACAAAATGACAGTGCAGCGCCGGAGCCGAGCTTTTGCGAACTGGCTTATATTGATCATATCATCATGCTTGACATCAAACTGAAAAACAAGACCGAGTCCGTAATACGGAGACCAGACGTAGGACGAAAGTTCATGACGTCGGTAGACGAGTTGCGGACCTGAAATGGAGTTGAGCGGGACACCTGGCTAGACGCGGTGTTGGTCGATGGAGTAAGTAGAAAGGCTCTGATCGAATGGTGGCCAAGAACAGGAAAGAGAAACCCGGGTCGGTCCACAGCCCGGTGGGTCGACGATATCGCAAGGGTCGCAGGACTACCTGGATCGGAGATGAATAAGATCGTGGAGGTTGACTAAAGCGAAAGGAAGCCTTTACTCAGCAGTGGGTCCTTCCTGGCTTATGATGATGATATTGATCAGTTCATTAAGAAAGTAAGGAGGGCGGAATCTTTATACAGCTAAATTATAGTGAAATAATTACAGGCAGAATACATTTCTCAATCGAAGATGCAGATATTTCAATACTGTATCTAGCAGGGTTCGAGAATATATATCAATGGATATATATCAAGATAAATATCCGATATATATCCAACTAAAATATCCAATATATATCAAATGTTTTTTTTTATAAAATATTGCAATACAAAAATGGTTTAAAAAATCATATTATTTAGTACTTTCTAGCGTTTGTTACTGTATTTCTACTTCCCAAATGTAGATGGCGTGGAAGTACAGTTAAAACATACTCTCTAACCGTTGAAGCGCTTTGAAATAAAAAAATAACTATTGACTGATAAGAATTAATAATAAAAAAAGGTTTTATATTTTTGAGTTGATTGTTTGATACAAAATGTTTTATGTTTTTTCGTTGATTTTGCCTGATCTAAAAGATAATTTTGTGTTTTGGTTTAATTTGTCTGATTTTTATTTATTTATATATTTTTATTATACAAAATCCAATTAAGTACCTAAATATATAAAATATTAAAAACATTTAAGATTTTTTATAATTTTAGTATGTTTTTGTAACACATGCAAATAGTATTCATAAATAATACAATAAAGTAATAGTATGGCTTTCATACAAACTTGATATATATCCGATATATATCATAAATATCCGATATTTTGATATTTATATTAAATATCGGATATTTTCGAACCCTGGTATCTAGCGAAAATGGTCTTGATATTTTTTCTACTTCTGTCACAAAACTAAAACGCACTCTAAGTGATAAGTTTTTCGATGGCTAACATATTATATACCTACTTATTTAATACCTTAAGTAAACGTCTTCTTTATTTGTCTTGTTCAATTAATGAATGAATGAATGATTTATTTGTCTCAAGTATGGTATGTTACAGACAGGTCTCATGAATGTTCATAGTGTCGTCAATTAACTTTTTATCATTGTTTGTATAGTTTCTATTACTATCTGTGGAAATTTGTAATTGGCCTTCAGAACTTTTCTATACTTAAGTTATACTCATTGTTAGCTGTTAATTTCCTTAAAATGTTTAAAATAAAATAAAAAACTTACAGCTCCTCCCGTTGCCGTTGTGATAACACCATTTTCATTGTAACCGAGTGGCTGGAAGCGGGCGGGCCCGTGTGTTCGCTGCACTAGAGTCTCCTGATTCACGCGGGCGACGGCAGAAACGCCCTTGCCATTATCACACCTGTGTACAAGCAGAATAATGGATCAGAAACTTGTATTAGCTGGATATTTCATTTATTTATTGAAGAACATACAACTTTTGCCTTTGGTTTATCTTTGAAAACCCAATATCAGTTCCTCATAGATACAATTACAGGTGCATGCACATACATATAGACAATTTATTAGGTAAATAGAATATTAAAGCGGTCTGTATCAGAAGGACAATCTAGCATAACGCCCTTGTGGGATGAACGACAAACTATATAGATTGTCCTTCTGATGCGGCCGTATTATAGGAATGTGATGGCCAGACAGTAAAGGTTGTATCCGACGATTCGCAATTCTACGGATTTGTTCACGGACAGCCTACAACCACAGACGTCTGTGTTTATGCAGTCGACCCCGCCCGCACATGCATGAGCTCACACTGCAACTTTAAAGTTACCAACTTGCCGCGGATCGGGCGGGACCGCAACGGACGTGTCTGCGCTACCACAGACGATACTGTTGACGATAGTCATGGTGCGACTGTACGGGCTCGTCTGTGTCCACCCGCAATATCGCGGATCGTGGGAAAGAGCCATAAGAGGGCAAAGGCAAGTTTCTGCGAACTATCTATATGTGAGGGAGGACTCAATTATGAACTCATCTAACTCTTGTAGGGAAGGATTTAGTACTAACTTCTCACTGTGGATCTGTCCCTGAATGACCCCTTGAGAACTATTTTAATTTACTACCACTCCGCAAAAAACTGGAGTGGGACAGGAGGATTCTTTTCTAAAGGATATTTAGGGTTCTTAAAAAACAGTGAATACATTGTGGAAGTAATTATATTAAAAAAATCTTTACTTCAAGTGACTCAGCATTTTTTTTAATCGTTTTTGGGTTGTGGAAGGTAAAAACTTCAAGGTATCTTGAAAGGTCAGTTTCAAAACAATTTCAGAGTAATGTTCTTGGATGAGCTGTTAATGAACAAACACAGCCGACTTTAGGTGGAGGTGTGTGCAAACGGGACAGTTAGACAAACATTTTTGACAAAAAAATTGCATCCTTATTATCACTTGGTTTTTAATGTACCATCAGAGAGAGGGTGGCACTGCACCCTTTAATGGTAAGCTAGTGCAGACCGCTGTACCCCTTACACAGAATAGGATAAAAGGGGTTGGGGTGAGGAGAAACTTTAGTTCAGGGCATTGACCTCCGAGGTCAACCACCGCAAAACTAAAGGTTAAAATGTACTAGATAGAAGCTGGGTGACGGTGGGTTATGGTTATTTGTTTGAGTCCACATGTGAGCAAAGTCATGCGAAGCTAGTGCACAACCTTATGACAATAAAATAGTATTTTCTATAGGTAGTTTAGACACTAACACAATTTTATTGTTTTTAAGTATGTATTTGAGCCGTTCCAAATAATATTTCTCACAGTTTCAGGTACCAGATTTAAGTTTTTCATCATTGGATCTCGATTCAGATTGATTTTCACAAGACGTCAAAACACATTAAATTCATGACATAAACGGAAAAAAAGTAGATCAAATATGAATTATTTTTAAGAAAACTTATTCAATCTGTGGAAATTTCTAATCGGTCTTCAGAATGTTTAGTAAGTAAAAGTACCTAAAGAGTTATAATCGTAGTCAGCTGTTAAATTTCCTAAAATGTTTAAATTAAAATAAAATAGAACTAGTTTTCGGAGAAAAAAAAAAAAAGGCAAAGAGATTATAAATAAAATAAAGAAAAGTTTTACACAAATATTTCGTAATTCAGTTTCAGTTGACTTATATTATTTCGTTTTGTAAAAATGTTCATTATCTCCCGATTTTAGTTTATTTATAGAAAACCTGTTTTCGAAAGAGCTTTGAATGCAGTTGGCGGACATGATTTGTAAACTATTGCTTCTGTACTCAAGATCCAACAGAATAGAGCTTTACAGATAGAATGTAATCCAATTTTTGATTTCCTTCTACAAACACTATGGCTTCAGCTAAGGTTAATCTAAAGTTCTAATGAACATTGTGTCAACAAAGCCCTATACAAATAATGAGGATTATCCCTGTACATAATTTGATGGTCATAGAAGTTCATTCAACTTTTTTACTAAACTGATCTCACTAAATACATAGTGTATTTGAGTAAAATAGCAATAATTTATGTTTAAATGGAATTTTTAACAGCTGAACAAATCAAAGACTCTATTTATTACATGAGAATATGAGTATTGGAGCCGATTTCAATTTAAGTGAAGCCTTTTAGGGTCCACATTAACATATTCTAGGAATTTACTTGACGAAAAATGACTGAGGATAACGATAATAGGTAAATTGTAAGTTGAAAACAAAAACTAAATGAACAGTGGAATTAAAGTTTGAATGAATATCATCTAGCTGATGGAACTGATGGGTAGACTGTACCTGATTATGATTAATTTGATTATACACTATGTTTATCTAACAAAATAATATAATTATTATGATGATTGATATGATCAAAAATTGCAGAGATAGTGACTCAGACGACTGGACAGAAAATAAACGTCAAAACCACTCAGGCTTCTGTCAATTTGCCACATCAACGAGACAGCATTTTCTTTGGAATGTTCGTTGATCCTATAATCGAAAGCAGTACAAGGTGGTTATAAAATGATCAATAATCTTTTCAGCAGTAGGGAAATATTACAGAAGATCGGCCATATTGAACATTTTTCTAGTGCGATAACTTTCAGTTTACTTTCCTGAGCATTCATATTGGTTTCATTTACGATACTTACAGAACACAAAAACACAACAATTTCACTGTTTCTTCTTAATTACACTCACTGTGCACACTTTACAACACAAGACTCAAGGAAGGGAAAACCGTTTTTGCCGTTTTCGTTCGACCACAGTCCACAGAACACAATATCCTTTTTCGACAGAAATTCAGAAAATGGCTCAATAATTTTCGCTCCGCTCACATTTGCTCACTCAGACTCACAGCTGTCACAGATTTGGTACACCGTCGCAAGGTTGGCTTCCAACTGCAACAGTATTATATTATACAGTATTTTAACATTGTTTTGTTTTGTTATTTGTTTAACATTTACTAACACTAAAACTTTACTGAAACGACACGTATAGCCAAATGGCCTGGTCTAGGCATGTAAATGATTGCTACTTCTATTTCATTGTCACATGGTGATATATTTTAATTTTGTTACAGTGAAATCACTGGTAATTTATTCAACGGTGATTTTTCATCAGTGGCCTAATGTGAGGGATAACGCAATCACTCCCACTCACAGTCAGAACACTACTGACTGTCTGTTATTGTTATTTACGATTCGAATGAAATTGTGAATGGTGACATGTATCATGACATCATAGTGTACAAAATTGCCTGCCGGGGCGCGCCCAGGTAAGTATCACGGGTGATTTTGTAACAGACTTGGTCTCAGAAAGTAACAAGTGTTATGTGTGATCAGTTTTATACCATGGTAAATAACATGTTACTCGGTATACTTCACGCGGCGGGTTCGATTCCCGCTTCAGGACAAACATTTGTCTACCTATTTGTCTTTGTTTCCCATGACTACTAAGATCAATCCATTTTGACTCTGTGATTTTGATGATTATGTTTTACTATATTTTATACTGAATTCTACTGATTTTATTGTGGCGGTTGGAAACCGACCATGTTGATATAGGGTTTAATCTGCATCCTTCGGCTGTTCCGTTTGTTTCATTCGTTCACTTGGCACTCAAGTGTAAGTTTGTAGTCAGCGCCATCTACATTCATCTAAGGAACAGTCCTAGTTTATTAACTTGGCAACACTCAATACTAGAAGGAGATGCAACCGTAGTACTCTGACTAATCTGTGGATGCAACAGAGACAGAACGAGATAGATTTGCGCTGCCTTGATAACCGATTATTTAGTAATCGACTAAAATAGATATAGTTGATTCACTCTATGCAAATATTATGCTAAATAATATCGAATCCTCGCAAACATTCTGATTTAATAATTTTTTTTATGATTCAATAACAAGGTACCTAAGTAATTTACTTTGAAGGCTGACACTACACAACTTATTTATTCTAATAATATTCTATTACGAGCTTGCGTCTCAATATTTCTCCAGATTTTCACAAAATAGCATATTATGGT
Organism: Lobophora halterata; assembly: GCA_932526365.1. Lineage (NCBI taxonomy): Eukaryota > Metazoa > Arthropoda > Insecta > Lepidoptera > Geometridae > Lobophora > Lobophora halterata. Next base: position 7,474,613 of record OW052014.1, on the reverse strand, counting down.
ACTTTGTGAAAAGCCTTTTGGGTACTTTGCCCGTGGACAGTGACCTAAATTCTGTGTTTTATTTGTAATTCTAGATAGGCTAATTCTTTATTTTTGTACTTAATTAAGTAATTTTAGTTTTATTATGTTTTAGCATTAAGTTTAATTCGAGCATTTACTGATAAATGCCCATTATGGCTTTTATGGCCAATGGTTGATAAATTCTCGAAGGTGCTGCCTTATCAAGCGATCATAATACTAATATATTAGTTTCGAAAGTTATAGTCGATTCGTGAGTCGATTGACTTATTGGTTTGTTGATTTGTCAGCCACAAAAAATTTTAGCTTGCCCAACTCTACTAATTCAACAAAACAAATGTCCGATTCGTGCGCCCATTTCGTTCGTAAGCTTTTTTAGCGATATTTTCGACAAACGCCCTGGGAGTTAAATATTTTAATTTCAATACCTAAGTAGTACTTCAAATAAACAATTTTATACGATTATTGTCGATCAAAAGGAAGTTCCGTGAAAATAACTGCCGCAAATTCCAATTTCGAATTGACGATTCTTACGTAGACAGGAGGAATCAAGTTTCATAAATAATGGTGTTTGCATAATTGCTTTACTATTTAGAACATTTTGTTGAATTAGAGTCTGTGTTTTGTATTTCCTTCGTGGCAGCATTTAGCCCTCAAAATGGCAGTGAAAAGTGATCACCTTTCACCTTGCAGCAAGTAAATAGTGTTTCTAATCTTCATGTGTTGCTCGTTTCTGTTATTACGAGGATGGTTCTATGAACAGCAGCGTGTGCGATGGTGATAGCAAAGAATAAAAAACTAAGACCACAAATGAATAACACAATTAAGGCTATGGACTATAACTGGACACCTGGACCAGAACCGCCCAATAACCAGGATGATGGAGGAGGTCCAAAAGCGATTTTCATACCACACTCTAATTCATTGCCATTTGAAGAGAGAAGAGTGATATTGGATCAACCAGTGAAGGTAATTTATTATTTATTATCTACCCACATTGCATAAACCAAAGCCTGCTTCTTAAAAAAAATGAAACATTAGTCTGCATTTTATTTAATAAATTTTGCCATAGCAAACTCAGCTCAATTGGTTCAGTCATTTATGCATGATTTTTAATGGGCTACTAAAAGGGCACTAAAAAATTTGTGGCTCACTACGCTCGACGCTATGAATGAGTACCTATGCGTAATCTGGAGTCATAAAATATTTTTTTCGAACTAAACTTATACATTGTATATTGAAAAATTGTGGCTAGCAAAGCGAACCACAATCAAATGTACCTGGGTTTATGCTTCATACCTATGTTTATAGGTAGTAAATAAAGGGTATTCAGTTCATAATTGATTGATTCAGGCGTTACTTTGTGGAAATCCATAAATATCAACAAATTATATAAATATATTTAGTAATAAATCCGCTTGATTTCTAAACAAAGGTTTTAATTAACTTATTAAGTTTAGAATTTTAGTACATATTACTATATTATATACCAAAAAGTCAACGAACAGAAAACCAAAGTTTAAAGATACGACACGAGACTCGCCGAACTTCTCTCTCTTTTCTCTCGTTTCGAACTTCGGCGAGTCCACACCTGATGATGCCTCGTGTAGAGGCGAAACACGTGTCGTATCTTTAAACTTTGGTTTTCTGTTCGTTGACTCTTTGGTTTATAATATAGTAATATGTACTAAAATTCTAAACTTAATAAGTTAATTAAAACCTTTGTTTAGAAATCAAGCGGATTTATTACTAAATATATTTATATAATTTGTTTGTATTCAGTTCATCAAGTGAAAATTAATTGAGGGCATGTCTATGGCCTACTAATTATGTATTTCTTTAGAAAATTACACGTTGGTACCAACATGCCATTCTTCTAAAGTTTCCCCACCCCTGACCTAGAGTATAGAATGGGAACTTCACTGGGGGTATACCATACATGCCATTTACCAGAACCCTCACAACTTCAGCTCAGCTCAAAATGGTAGATCGCAAGAAATAAATAGGAGTTTAAAAATAAAGCAATACATTTCATGGAGTATTTCAGTATTTCTTAAATTCCTATTATTAGTATGTATTATTTTCTTTGAATTAGGGTGCTTTTCCACCAGAGATGTGCTATGCTGCGTTGCTATGGATGTATTTGATATCCACCAATCATATTAATTGGTGCACATAGCTTAGCACTGGTGGAAACGGATTCAACTAAGATATGTTTTTTATATGGAAAGATGTGTGCTATGGATGCTTGCTATGGGCCGTCGCGACGGGTGTAGCTATGTGCACAGCAGAGTACCTATAGTATGCCCGCGTTTGTCGCTGAAAGTAGACATGCCATCTTTCATGCCATCTTTACTTTGTAGCGGCGCATCTTCATAGCGCATCTTCCTCGCACAGCTACATAGCTTAGTATTGGTGGAAACGGTCACATATTTTCGTAGCGTAGATTTCACATCATCGCAGCATAGCTGCATAGCACATCTCTGGTGGAAAGGCACCCTTACTCTTACAATGAATAATATCAACCTCAACATAGCCTTAGAATAAAAAAACCTGTATCACCTTGTTGGGCAAAGCCTCAATAATAGTCATTGCTTGTTAGACCACTAGCCAAATTTTAATGCTAACTACTACATACTATGCCCATGAGGATATCCATAAATGTCAAACCTACTTGGTATAAAAGATTGTAACTTTTTGATGCCTCAGGGTTGCATAGTGTAGTAGTGTACTTTGTATGAACCCTAAAATGCGGGATTTTATAGACATCAACAACAAACATTAATGTATCTAAATGTAATTTATTTTTAATCCAACCAAATAGAGGATTTATAAAACTCTCTTGCAATGGCAGAAAATCAACAAAAGGTCTAGATTAAATCTTTAGACTATATGCATATCAGGACAGACAGAGTCTTAATTCTTTATTGTTCAAATAAAAAATAACATACGTAAGCTTAATCCTTAAAAGAGCTTTCTTTCCAGCTAACTTTTAAGTACAGAGAGACAGTATTGAAATGGCTAGACAGGAATTCTTTCTCAAAATTCTTAATCATATATTTCTGACAGCTCAAGCACTAGTCAAGATATCAGTCAAATTTGTAACAAACTTCGTGCTATTCTTGCCAAATTCTATATTGTCAGGTATAAAATTCCATTCAGTATATTATTAACCATGTATAAATCGCTTGTTGAAAGTATAATCCGATACGGTCTAAGTAGCTATGGACGCACTTTCAAAATATACTTAGATCGCATTCTCAATCTACAAACTCGCCTTCTAAGATGTATATTACCTAAAAAGATAACAGCAATCTATAATAGTGATCCAGAAAGCTTATTTCGCTATTGTAAAGTAGCCCCTGTGCACGAGAGAGTAAAAATGCAACTACTTATCGAAAACTACTTTAGCTATGATAATACTTCATCACATACCATAACCACACGACAAGTCACACACAGAAAACTTAAGACCGTAAAAGCCAAAAACACTTTTGGAGAGAGAACAACTGATTATATTATACCTAGACTAAAAAACCAAAATCCTCACACACGACAAAATCACCAAAATAAACATTAAACGAATAATAAATCAGCTGTTTCAAATACAATAAAAACCTTCACGTACTCATCCAAATAACTAGAAACTATCTATACAAATACTTACCTATATATCTACAACAATAACTAATACCTATTAACTACATATTAATATTCATTCTACCTACTACCTACCTACAACTTACAGAATAGACACTTTCTTTTTTCTTTTACACATTACGTTACCTATATTTTTTACACTAGCGTCTTCCCCAAACCTGTTTACGCAACTAAGTATAAAGTAATAGTTAAACCTAAACTATATGTATAGGAGAACCAGCATACATATAGGACAAACCATTCGTGGCTTTTTAGATGTTTTGTTTTATCGTTATGTACTAATTTCTTAAACATTAAAAAAAAAAATATAAAACTTATACCTACTTTGTGAATAATACCAATAATACTGTTTGTATCATGGCAGCTAAAACAATATTTCACATCATCTTATCTATCTTACTAAACTAACTAAACATTTCAGCCAGATTGTTGATGAGTTTCGGCACAATTGAGTAACAAACAATCCATATTCAAAAATTTTTTTTTCTGAAAATTGTAAAGTATTGAGATATAATTTATGATTTTTTAAATAACCTTTTTTTTGATGGATGTGAACAAAAGTGGCAACACTTCATATCTGACTCACAGTGACTGTAAGTGCTTGAGACGGTCAACTTGCACAGTCAATTAAATGAAATAAAGTTAATTAGCTATTTCTGTTTGCATCTGTCCGTTTTGCTATTTACTTATCTGCATTATGCAGGAAGTTGTTGTTAATGAAATACATATATATATAAGTACCTAGTACCTACATATAGACTTATAGAATACAGTAAATATTTATGGAATAGTCAATGTTTTTAAACAGTATCCATGATAAGACATTCTGTTCAAATGAAATTCATGCCAGAATTCTTGTTTTATAAAATCATACACGACGATTGTCTTGTATAGCATTTACGATTCTTAGAAAAATATACTGTATGATAGACAATAAGCATGTGAGCTTCTTATGAATGAACACAATAACTGTTGTTGTCAGATTCAAGATTCAAGATTTTTATTTGCCAGAACATAGTATACATAAAGTATGTTGTTAAAAAAATATATTTGTGCCTTATATTCTACCATTTATGGTGTGCGAGTTTTACAGTAAATGAATTTAAATTTAATTTTAACTTAATCATGTTAAATAACACAATACATTAACACATCTATCTGCCTACTTCAGAGATCTAATTTGATCCCTAACAAAAACTACGAATAACTGATTATTTCTCACACTATTTTATAATACCTAATGCAGATTAGGTACATTTGTCATTTTTAAATATATTAGTGCAGTAGGTAGATATTCTTAGGTAAGTAGATATTGCTGATTGTACAAGTACCTACGTATAGTTTCTGCTGTGGTTATCGTACTTGCAAGTGCCCTACAGCCGACTAGACGCCACCACCCATCTCCAATCCAGCGCTGGATTCCCGCGGGATCGGAATGCTTACTGAAATAATGTAAACCAGGCATTAACGAAATATCATGAAAAATTTTTGGATGTTCAAGTTGGCCAGGCAGGAAAGCGTATAACGTTCAAGATTTTTATGAAATTTCTATGGGCCACTTATCTGAAAGTATATCCTTTCAAATAAAAAATGAATAATTCAAATCGGTTTATAATCAATAAAGTACTGAGGTAACAAAACATAAAAAAAAAACATTCAACTGAATTGATAACCTCCCCTTTTTTTGAAAACGGTTGAAATGAGGCAACCGATGCACGAGTTGATTGACGACAAATTTTGTATCGGCGCTCATATAACTGGTGCTGATAACGTGACATGCACCGGAGAAGTAGGATATGCAACACAGCCATTACGCGGATACCACTTTATTTAATCTGATGGTGTTAACTGTGATAGCCGGGTCAAAGTTCCGCACTGGAAAACTCTCACAAATTATGTTTGAAATCAAAGGATGAGCAATATCTTAGCTCTTATTTTATCTGTCTAAGAAATATGTAACATGCCTACCTAGTCATATATTAGTAATCATTTTTGGTCCCTGATTTTCATTATCTGGGTTGTCCCATACATAAAAAAGTCGATTTTTTATGCCTGTTTGTGCTATTTTATGGATAATGCTCAGCCCAAAGCAACGAACGCAGTATCTTTTAGGAATGTGTCCTGAATGACTACTGGATGCCAATCTGGATGCTCTAAGTTGGTTAAGTTGTTATTTGAGTGGTCGAAAACAATATGTCGAAGTAAAAAACTTGAACGAAGAACTCATGGCTACGATGTACAAATCTGAACTTCTGTCAAATAACTTCGGTGTGCCACAAGGCAGTATTTTAGGACCTTTACTTTTTTTACTTTACATTAATGACCTACCGTCAGTAACTAAGAGACAATGCGTCCTTTTCGCTGACGACATATCTATAGTTGTAGCTTACGATAATAAAAATATAAAATACGAAGACATTTTGAATACTGAGGTAGAATTGATATTAAATTGGCTAGAGTATAATAATCTACGTACAAATATATCAAAAACTAAATTTATTCAATTTCATAACTATAATAACCATAATGTCCCTAATGTAAATTTGACATGTTGCAATGAAAATTTAGAAAAATTAAATGAAATCAAATTCTTAGGTATAAAACTTGACAAATATTGTAACTGAAAATCACATGTAGACTACACTTATAAAAAGCTTAACCGATATGTTTTTGTTATAAAAAAATTAAGACGTACCTCAGGACATAAAACAGCTTTGACAGCCTACCACGGATATGTTGCTTCTGTTTTGCGTTACGGACTTTTACTCTGGGGCAATTCAACAGATGTTAGTAAAGCTTTCATTGTCCAAAAAAAGTGTATTAGAGCCGTTTGTGGTGTAGGACCACTAACTTCATTCAAACCGTTGTTTAAAAATCTACAGACATTAACTCTACCAGGTCTCTACATATTTCAAGCAGGTTGTTTCGTTAGAGAAAATGTCCACTTATTTGATAAATACGAGGATCAGCTAAACTCTAGGGTAAAACTTAGAGACCCAACCAGGCTAGTGGTACCAGCTCACAGGACAGCTCTTAGTAGTAAAAACAGTTACAACATGACTGTAAAAATATTTAATAAAATTCCTAAAGTTATAAGAGAACTACCTATTAAACAATTTAAAACTAAACTTTATAAATGGTTACTTGAGAAATGCTTTTATAATCTGAATGAATTTTTATCCTAATGTGTTATAAATATTATCTAAAATCTACTCTATTATTATACTATTATTTTTTGTTATAACTACTATATTAAAAAAATTAGAAAATTATTTTAAGTCAAAATTTGCATGTCGACTACCAACGAAATATGTGATACTATACTATTAATATAAGACCTTGTAATGACCATACTTCAGGCAAATAAATATCATTTCATTTCATTTCAATCTACCTATCAATGAAATGTGGCTTGGTTGGTATGATAGGAACGTAACGTAAGCGACGAACGCAAATTATCTTTGAGGAAGGAGTCCAGAAATATCCACTGTACTTTTCATAGGACTCGATCAATGGATTGTGAGTTGTTGGGACAAAACGAAAACCTCATTATCAATGAGGAAATTATAAAATATATTTTATCAATTACCGTGTTTTATACCAATTTGACATACATACGTTAGCTATTAGATTACGTTACAGACAAAACGTGTTAAAATCTTATCAATTGAAGTGTCAAAAATCTTCGGTTTATCTGATCTGTGAGAAAATTGCACCTTCAAGTTTCTTCACAGATATGATTATTTGTTCGGCAATAGAAAGGCTTTAGGAGACGTTTTGTAGATACGGTAATGAATTTATTCACAAGGTCAGTATATTGCCTTGTATTTTTCAATGATAAATGCCACATAAATATTAATAGCTGAGCTGATAGCAAATTCAATCTTAAATAGAACAAAATATATAGTTTGTTCATAAAGTTGACCAAAGATGATTCAATCAGCTATCCATCATGCTCGCCTGCTCTCCTACAGTTTACAATCATTATCGTGATCTGAATTTATAACAAAGGAATTATTCAATAGATGCATAATATCATCTATGTATAGATAACGTAGATGCATAACTGTGTCGTTTTCATGCGTGTTTGAGCGTGACACATTAAGTACGCATTGACTGAGATTTAACGCTTTGTCAGAATCCGCTATTACATAAAACACATGGCAAATGGAAACAACGATTGTGTAAGAACTGCGACGGAAGGAATTACACCATACCTTATACCATTATGTTTTACGTTTCTTTTCCACCATACTCCATCATACATAACAGAAGCGCTTATTATCTAATCAAATGCTTGTAGAGAAGTTTTTCGTCAGCTATTTCTTAGAATTTATGGATAACAAAATGTGGATTCTATTCTCCTGTAAATTTAACGCCACTTGCAATCCAATACTCTCTTCAGAAGAAAATTATTCAGTGTACGGTCTTCTTCTTTTAGTGGCTCTCCACTACAGGAGGTTAGCTGTCAGCTCAGCGAACTTTTCTCTATTTTGTGCCAAGCGTAAGAGGTGTTCGACGCTGACAATTGTTGTCCACTCTCGAATGTTGCGCAGCCATGATTTCTTTCTCCTGCCAACACGTCGTTTTCCGCTCACTTTGCCCATCATAATCAGTTGCAGCAGTTTGTATCTTTCGTGTCTTAGTACATGACCAAGATACGCAACTTTTCTCCACTTAATGATCTGCATCAGTTCGCGGTTTTCCCCGACACGTTGGAGAACCCTACCTGTGTGTACCCTGTAGATGTGTATGGTATAAGGTGTAATTGGTGTGTTTCAGATTGGCCGCAACGTGTACCGAGCCACCCCAAGCCCCACAAACACAATATTCGAATGCAGGGTGCTGTCCAGACATCACGCCACGCTCTGTTACGACAAGGGCCACTTTTACCTTGTGGTAAGTACTTTTCTGAATCACATCGCCTAATTGGTGTTGTAAAAATGGTTGTAATAAAGCGAAAGAGGTTTCCAGAAGAAAATTTTTCAATAGCGTACAGTTACAGAAAAAATGCTACCAAATTATGTCATAAAAAACAGTTATTTATTTATCGCAGTAAACAAGTGGATACGTCCTCGTAAACCTCAATGCTATTCAGATTTGCACATATTGTCATGCATGCATGCATCGGTCGGTCGTCGCCGAACGCACGCCAGGTTTTGCAATACTTTTTTACTCCGTCTCCTTACGTGTGTAATTGGAGTTTATTGGTGTTCATCATTGCTCGTTGTGCCGTTGCAATAATGGGGCTCAGTTGCTCATTCATCTGGACATAAGACTGGAAACGTGTGTTAGACGATTGAAAATGTGACGCACATTACGATACAATTGGTATTATAAATAATTTTTATTCTGCGCAGTATCTTACTCGTGACTCGTGAGATACTTACGGATTCTGATTGAGATAATGCAGAGACAAGCTTGGATTCAGTATGGATCAAATGTATCGAAGTAATAATGTCGATTGAGTGTTGCAACCGGTTCAAAAATGACGCTTCGCATGGTTAGAAGTAGAACGGAATTCGTTCTAGCGCTACTTAGAGCGGCATAATGAACGCTAACTGTTTCACGTCATCTACTCATCCTACATTTAAAATGATGAAAGAACCTTGGGCTGATTACGTATGCGGAGGTCTAGTTATGTGTCGAACTCTCGATTGTCGACCGCCCACAATTCGGTTTCTATGAACGTACGCTTGTCTTCATGCTAATTCCGTTCACCAAATTGTGTCTCCGGTTGTAGAAGCTGTTTGCCTACAACAAACCAGCTGAGGCTGTTTATAACAACGCAAAAGTCCATAGTGAGTAATGCGGGATACGGACTTCAATGTTTATTGTAATACTGATAATCAATTTTCTGGTCTTTGATTTCGCTTATAGTTTTGTAGCGTAACACGGGCCTTTGTTTGGAAGGCTGACGTGTAACCTTCACATAGTTAGGTAATGTGCTCGACTAGAATCCATAATATTTGCTCTTACGTGCGCGCGAGGTAAATTCACTCATATTATTTGAGAAACCCTCGGGCTGGGCTCAATGAAACCGTTAAAGACCAATAGAGTGGACTTATCCATTCGTAATGCATCAAGTTCTAGGAGGCGAGTTCGCATAAGTCAAGTGGGCTAATCGAATCACAAGCACATGAGACTTTTAACTCAGGATAACGAACTCATTGCTATGCTGCTTTATTGCGTAGCCTAGGCTGCTGGCAATTAGCTTTTGTAACCATACGGATTGCAACTACATATTTGTACTTAACTTATACAGTCAGTAAATTAAGGTTGACCTAGGTTTTTATTCCTTTTATATTTTTAAAAGGTTTTGAGTCCGACAAACTCTTAGTTATGCCAAGTCCATCTATTCGTCCGTCAGTCACAGGCATTATTCAAAAAGTATTAATGCTACAGTTAATATTATAGCATTTTTATGTTCAAAGTGTGATAAATTATAAACAAATTTGATTCGTGTTTGTGTGTGAAAGGACCGAGATCTAATTAACTGAATATGGAACAGGTTTATCAGAATTTATGACATGAAATCAATTGAAATGTCTGCTCATCTTTTAATATCTGTAAACCGGTTTGAGTCACATTTGCAGACTATCTTTAGTTTCAATAACAGTCGTTAAGAATTGCTTGTTCAACATTTAAAATAGGACGTGGTGGTCGAGTGGATGAGGCCCTTACCTTGCGATCCGATGGTCGTGGGTTCGAATCCCGGTGGCAGTCATGTGGTGTGTAATGGTGTAATAATGTGTAAATGGGGTTTTACGGTCGAAAAAAAAATATGTATGCATCCCACGTTCTCGCAACGGTGAAGGAAAACATCCTGAGGAAACCGGCATGTCGTAGAACCTAAAAGTTCGAAAATATGTGTCGAGTGCACGAAAGGAGCCTCTTCGAGGCGCACTTGAAATCCTTTCACCACACTGGTTCGAAGGAACTAGTGACACGATAAGAAGAATATTTAAAATAGGCAATCCTGTACCAAAGAGCATTGATAGGCTTATTGAAATACCAAACCTATAACTCGGTCAAATTAACATGACTTGACACAAACGTCATGTTTGTGCAAAGTACAGCGTGGAATTAGATAATCTTGATAGATAAGAGGTCCTGTAATACTCGGTAATGATAAGGCTTTGCAATTAGAGGAAGAAGAAACACGGAGGGCGCGGGGCAGCGGGGGAAGCATCAAGTTCCGAGCCACGTGTCAGCCAGGTGTCATGTTCATTCGCCCGAGTAGTACATCCCGTAGTATGTCGTGTAGGAGAAAGTTTCAGGATAAATAAACATAAACATAAACATTCAAACATTCACACCCCTGCACTAGGATTCCCTGTGTCGCAGGTGGCGTGGACACATACAAGACATCACAACATCCAAGACCCGAGAACAAACATTTGTGTTCGTCACAAATATTTGCCGGGGATCGAACCCGGAACACCAAGCTTCGTAGGCAGGGTCACTACCAACTAAGCTACGGTGTCAACAGATGGATAGGATAGATGATTGATGAACCGATTGAGTTGAAACTCTGATTTTATAGTTTACTAGCTGGCCCACGCAAGTTTGTTTTCGTGCGATTTTTCAAAATTCCTTTTTTAGTACGCACTGTCAGCACTTGACGCACTCTCCAAATTTGGAATGTCTAGGTTCAGTGGTTTGGCTTGTACGTTGTATGTCAGTCAGTTAGTCAGGTCCAAGCCTTTTATACATATACAGGGTGTGTCGTAATGAGTGGATAATCCTTCAGGTGCGGGTGGGTCCAGTAACTCGAAATCCGTGGGATTTTTACTGGGTACATAATTTCATTTTCTGATCAGTCCTGAAGTCCCCCACCGGCACCTGAAGGATTATCCACTCATTACGACACACCCTGTAGATTAGCTAGTAAAGGACATGAGACTCGTTTTTATTTCGTCACTTCGCGTCCGAAGCTGCGGGCAGTAAAGTTATAAATTATTCAAACAACCCAATACAGAGAATAACCTAGTTATTAGCTTATCAATTGTTCATCAACGCATTTATGTCGATAAAAAACCGAATGACACGAATCAAGATAAAACGAATAGGTATCTCGTTTCGTTTAAAATCTCTCAATGTTGTTTATCATCAAATTCAACATTTAGTATGTCAGTATTCAGCCCTATCACGAAAAGTTTTGACAAAAGCATTCGTATCGAATACGTTAGAGATAACTCTTTGGTTTGTAAACGCTTTGAAATAAAACATCATCATTACATCATTTCAGCCAGGTAGGACCCACTGCTAGGTATAGGCCTCCTTTCGCTTTAGCCAGCCTCCACCTCCACGATCTTGTGCGTCTCTCATCCAGGTAGTCCCCGCGACATTAGCAAACAAAAAAAAAACTTACAAACTGATAACATTCTTCTGTGACGGATTGCGGCGCTTGTCCAATATTTTCATAATACAGCTTCTGATATTCGTAGCAGTGAGTTGCGAATAAATAATTCTTATCGTTTTCAAACAAATGTTATTGTTTCATTGTGAGGTATGTGTTTATCGCGCATTGTGCATACGACTTGTTTGTTGATCCACTTGTTTACGTTTAGTACTAAAATATGGGTTCGATCTCGTTTGGAAAAATATCTGAGTAACTGCTGCAGATTCTAAGATTGCCCCAGTGTATCTCTCACGTTGTTATTCTAGTGAGTGTATAATTAATGTCATGTAAATGTCTCCTTATGCCCGAAAGGGGGGTATTCCCCACCGTGGAAACCCCACGTCTCCTCGCCTCCATGCGAACAACGTTTGTTTTACAACTTTTGAAATTGCGAAGTTGTATTCATAATTGAAAAAAAGTCTACGTGAAAATATGTGATTTTTCATCATTTTTTTCCTCAATTTTTTTTTACGTAATGTATAAGCGATTTTGAATAGTTGATGTGAATGGGAATTTAATTTGAGTAAACGTCTCTTTTTACACTCCCAAGCTTTTACATTTATATTATAGTCTTAGAAGACGGGCGGCGGCGTAGGGGTCGGCCGAGAAAGCGTTGGAGGACGTGTTTTTAAGTTAGTAGGGTTAATTTTAAAACACGTATAAAATCTAAATTAAAGTATGAAACCTATTACTTTTTTTGTTGACGAAATCAAAAAAACATGGACGAAACGAATAGTGTGAAGAAATTACTATAATACGGCGTACTTTTTGAGTATTTGTCCGAAACATTTTGTATGGAAATTGGGATTTGAGGATTCCCCTTAATTTGAAAATGCTTGCGTGCACTTTTCTTTGAAAAATTAAGAGTAATATAAATGTGAAAGCTTGGGAGTGTATACATGTCTGTGCAGCTGACAGTAAAAACCAGTATTACCTAGCACTTCGAATTACAAAGTGCAAAACTAATAAGCAGGAATCCTCTAGAGCGGGATCTAATTACCCGACTGCGAAAAGTTGTATGTGTGTAGTACATAATGTAGGTGTACTTTGTGTGTATGTGCCTTTGTTACGCACTGTAGGCTAAGCAGCTCGATGGATTTTGACAAATGAGCTTTCGGGTACATTAAATTTCAACAAATCCGCTTCAGTTCATTGAAAAACACATGAATTTCGATTGAGGGAAATATACACTACATATACAATAATTTAACTTTAACTACTATTAAATCTACTTTGTTTTCAATATTATTAACCTTTTAAAAAATAATTTATAAATATTGTAACGGAAGAGCGAGGTTCCCTTACACAGGTATCTTCTTACTTAAAAGGGAATCTCTATCCCATATACTGTAACAATAGATTAAGATTACTATTTAAAAACTAACACTCATGCAATAAAAGTATTTTAGGCAAAAAAAAAAAACTATGCCTTCCCTTTGCAGGACAATCAGAGCAGCAATGGCACGTTTATCAACAACAACCGCTGCTCTATATCCAAGGAGCAGGAACCTCACGAGGTGTTCTCCGGTGACGTGGTCCAATTCGGCATTCCCGTTATGGAGAATGCTGCCAGTTCGGAGAAAAACACTATGGTATGTTGGCCTCCGATGAGGCAAATAGTAAACCCAATCCGCATAGAATCCGCGTAGTGGATTTAGGCCTATTTGCTCTCTTAACCGAGAGGAGATAGATCACAGAAGATAGATAATTATTTATTTTACACATGGAAAATAACAAATAGAAGGCTTAGAACTAATGAGTGGTACAATTGGCAGAGTAGGTCTGAAGCCTGTAGACCATAGGCCATATTATATTATAATATGTATTTTAAAATTACACTGTATGAATAGCATATCCATAAAAGGAACCGATTGTTGTTTTTATGTAGGTGGATATTATACTTATGCTAATAGTGTATTTGCCACCAGTTTTCAGTGTGTCAGGAAGTAAATGCCTCATTTATCATTTCCGCATTCTCCCAGTACCAGCTTAATATTGTTTTTTTTAGCTGCTTTATTAATATAAGCATATAATCCGACTGCTACCACTGAGGGAATCATATGTTTCGATTGTCTGCATGTATGTATTGTATGTACATAATATGTAATACATTGTGACGCTCTGCAAGCTAGACGGCTGAACGGATTTCGACAAATGAGGTGTCATTAGATTTTTCTAAATAAATATAAAAATAATGGCGGCTTTAAGCCACCAATATGTATGTGTAAAATAGTGGTGAAACCATAAAGTTTGGGGGTGACAGCCGAAAGTATCCGAGATCTGAGATCCATCCAAAGGTTGCCTGGAAGAATTCGCTTTTAGCGATAAGGCCGCCCATTGTAGCCTCTATTATTTTTTTTTTTATTATTTGTTTCCTTTTATAATGTATATTTCCTCGGGGTGTACAATAAAGAGTTACTATCTATCTATCTATCTATCTGTGAAAACATCATCTTCATCCTCAGCCAGTATTAGCCCGCTGCCTTCCTCCATTTTTTGTATGTGATTATTTAAGGAGAGAATCCTCAAATCCGAGTTCCATACAAAATGTTTGGGACAAATACTCAAAAAGACGCCGTATTATAGTAATTTCTTCACACTATTCGTTTCGTCCATGTTTTTTGAAATTAACCCTACTAACTCAAAGACACGTATAAAATCTAAATTAAAGTATGAAACCTTTCACTTTTTTTTGTTGACGGAATCAAAAAACATGGACGAAACGAATAGTGTGAAGAAATTACTATAATACGGCGTACTTTTTGAGTATTTGTCCGAAACATTTTGTATGGAATTCGGATTTGACGATTCCCCTTAATAAGAAATTTAGTCACATTTTCGAAATTTAGATCATGATCGACATTATGATAAACCTATGCCTTATCAAATAAAAGAAAATGTGTATACTGTATTCTTCAGTGAAGTATGTGACTCTACTTAATACATTCATAAGACCTGTCTGTAACTAACCATACTCAGAGACTAATTAATCATTCATTCATTCATTCCATTTACTAAGACAGGAATTTAGTTAATTCGCAACGCAAACAAAGTTGCGGGAGTCAGCTTTTTTTTTATAAACTTACACAAGGATACTCACATTTGGTAAATTTTTTTTCAGAACACATTTCCACCCGTGATTGCCCTACTCAAGCTATTCCACCCAGACGGCAAGGAAGCTAAGCTATCATTCAACCCGACTATGATCACGCCGCTGCATCTCAAGGAGTTGTATCAACTCAATAACTTTGTTCAAGTAAGCCTTAAAATAACCCTTTTTTTTTTTTGTTTAACCTGTGGTGTCCCATTGTTGGGCAAAGGTCTCCCAAATCTCCCAAATCCCAAATCCTTCCACTTGTCGCGGTCTTTTGCGGCCTCCCACCATTCCCTTTCGAATCAGTCCAGATCGTCCCGCCAACGCTTTCTCGGCCGACCCCTACGCCGCCGTCCTTTTAATATAATATTAGCCTTAACAATTTTTAATATTCCCGGTAGAGTAATGTCAGTATTCGTAAAGATTCGAAGAAGTGCATTTTGTGTGTTGGTATGTCTGCTTAGGCGCTGCGCAAACAAGTGTCCTATGTATGACACAAGACATCGGCAACTGTAGATTTTCATACAAAACAGTTGTCGTCAAGCACCAGTTGCTGTTACTGTTTACTGCGTTTCCCTCTAATTATTGAACCGATTTTGATGAAATTTGTATGACACCAATCTGAAAGTATTTTGAAAATGGGCTTATAAACAACAAAGTTCTAAAGTAACAAACATAAAAAAAAACATTCAACCGAAATTGAGAACCTCTACCTTTTTTAATTCTGTTGAAAAATTAAGCTAGAACAAGAAATTTGTAATTCAATGCCATAGAATGAGAATGTAAACCAAATACCACCAATGACTTCAGTAAAAGCGTCGGTGACACAGGACTAGTTTATAAGCTACAAGCTAGCGAGTTTAAAAGCTAGCGAGTGAGCGAGTTAGCTTCGGGAAGGATTTTCAACAAGCAGATTGTAAAAAAAGTCGATGACACGGGGCGACTTTAGAAGCTACTAGCGAACTCGCTGGCTTGTAGCTTGTAAACAAGCCGTGTGTCATCGATGCTTAACAGTAAGTAACAATCAGAACACGCTTCACCAAATATTTGACTTGGCAGGTTACTGCCCCCAAATCTCACTGGATTTATGTATTCGGATAACTATGCATTTCTGACCTGATGCCAACTAAATTCGCAACCAATATCTATCCGAATGACTCATGTCGATGAACTTAGACGTAGTTTATTATGTTATAAGTGTAGCTACGTTTATTTTCAACTACATCTGTCTTGGTTTAGAGGTCAATCGGGCAATTGATAAACGATGCAATTACAGTCTTGCTTTGTTTTGTTTCTACCCTAGGACGGTAAATGATACGGCGGCGGTGCGCGGCGTATCAATTTATACCATTTACAACTTTTCTACATCCATTTCAATTCTACTTATAAAAGGGCAAAACCTTGAAGGCAAAGGATGAATAGATGGATATTTGCTCTATATTCACGCCTAAACTACTGAACGGATTTGACTGATAATCGGTATTATTATGTATAGTTGACTATAACTTAATTTTACTTCATTTTAAAGCTGTGTTAGCCAAGTGGGAGGTCGTACAACAATGGATTTATCTGGTCAAAAAATCTATGTGTGCTTAACACGTGCATAACGGTCAAGGAAAACATCGTGAGAAAACCGGCATGTCATAGAACCTAAAAAGTTCAAAAACATGTGTCAAGTGCACGAAAGGTGCCTCTTCGAGGCGCACTTGAAATCCTTTCACCACACTGGTTCGAAAGAACTATTGACACGATAAGTATAAGAAGAAGACTTATTTCCCTGATGTTGTTTTCCAGGAAGCGATACAGCGGGAAGCATCGCTGGAGAGTCGTCTGCGCAACCTTCGGGAGTGCGTGGAGCGGACGCGCGCCGAAGCGCAGGCCTCCTGGGAGCTGTTTGTGGGCGAGCAGCGGCTGCTCATGCGAGTGCACACCCTGGAGACCAAGCTGTCCATGGGCAAAGTGCCCGACCCCAGCAACATAGCGCTGCTCATCAACGATAAGAAGAAATACCAGGTATACTAATGCCTAGATCACACTAAATATACTACGAGATATAGTATAAATATATTTTGTAATAAATCCGCTTAACTTCCAAATAAAGGTCTTAATTAACTTAATCGAGAGATCTCTCGTTTCAAACTTCGGCGAGTCACATCTCCTGAGGATGCCTCGTGTAGAGGCGAAACACGTGTTGAGTTCTAAATTGGGTTTTATGTTTTCGGCGCTTTGGTTTAGATACTGAAATTCGAAACTAGAGTAAAGTTAATTTCGAGATATATTTACACATACCGATTACTCGGCCGAGACAGTGAAAGCTTACATCACTCGCTCGAGCCAAGCACTCGGTGCTATGTTTATACGAACCGAGTTCTCGGCCGAGACAGTGCTCTCGTACGTACTTATGAGTACCTACTCGGTGTTGTAATAAAATGCTTGTGGCGTGCAGACTCATTTATTCTCTCTTGACATTGACAATGACAGTACACTACATCTTTCCCTTTATAAGAATGAGCTAAGCTAGATAAAAACCAAGATACCTACAAACATTCAGGTAGGAACAAAATTGCCTATCCATATCCATACGTATAAGCATAGGCTTTGAGAAAAGAACCAGGCATAAATGGACTCACGTATGCGAGCCTCGGGCCACATTACTACGTGCGTCCATATACGCCTGGCATGCAGGCCGCTGCAGTAATGTACTATTTTTTAATAACTAGAAGTAGACTATTCCTCAATCAAAGTTGGAAGCCTTCTTCAGCTTGAAAAACTCTACCATTAGAGTTGGCTAATACGAAAAACTCATATTGTGCTATGATTACAGCATGTGGCGCAAGAGAGCTTGCGTGCGGCGCACGAGCAACGGCTGATCTTAGAAGAGGCGCTGGAGAAACGCAGTCGCGAGGCGGCCGCGCTGCACCAGCACAACTGCACGCTGCGCCTGCAAGCGAGCAACGCGGCCGCCGAGCTACAGGTAACCCTATCCACATGGCAATAGAGTGCATTATATCCGAGCAAGGTCTAGGAAAGACGCAGTCGCGAGGCAGCCGCGCTACACCAGCACAACTGCACGCTGCGCCTGCAAGCGAGCAACGCGGCCGCCGAGCTACAGGTAACCCTATCCACATGGCAATAGAGTGCATTATATCCGAGCAAGGTCTAGGAAAGACGCAGTCGCGAGGCAGCCGCGCTACACCAGCACAACTGCACGCTGCGCCTCCAAGCGAGCAACGCGGCCGCCGAGCTACAGGTAACCCTATCCACATGGCAATAGAGTGCATTATATCCGAGCAAGGTCTAGGAAAGACGCAGTCGCGAGGCAGCCGCGCTACACCAGCACAATTGCACGCTGCGCCTCCAAGCGAGCAACGCGGCCGCCGAGCTACAGGTAAATGCGCGGAAATTAAAAGTTCCAACTAAGTAATTAGTGCATAATGCAGTCTTCTAGTTTTGGAGGTAACAATTTTTTATACAGCTCTTACCGCTTCTTGAATTTCAGGTCGAGTCAAAATATATTTCTCACGCCACGTACCTCAATGACTCACACTTATTTTTTTTCACTTGAAATCGACATTTTGTGAAAATAAATCAACAATTAATTTTTCACTCACAAATCTTAGCTAAAAAGTCCATTGTGGCCTCATTGGCGCTTACAAATTAATTATAGTAATTTATTTAGATCTAGGCCGGCAAGGTAAATTTAACTCGAAAAAGGTTGTCAAAATAAGGTTCGAATTTCCAAACATGTTTGAGAAAAGTAAATTTAGATACTTTAGATAAAAGCGTTTATCTGTCGTTGCAGCAGCACCTTTTAATTGTGGGCTTGAGAAACGAACGACTGTTATACTAGGCTGTGTAGTCAACCTCGTGTATTATTACTATATTGTTTTATTAAAGAGGTTTATACGAAAAACACTTATTATAATAAAATACTTATTGTTTATTTTGCAGAAGTTGGCAGCGCGATGCGAGCGGAAAATGTGTGCGGCGAGACTTGCCATCGCGGCGGCCGAGGAGCGCGAGCAAACTGTCAGAAACCACCTCCCTCTAGCGGTAAGCGTATTACTCCTAACCATTAGGGTGCGTTTCCACTGACGTGGAGCTACGAGCTGGGCACAGTGCTCGAAATCTCCACTTTGAGCACTTTGATTGGCAAATTCACCGCTCCTCTCCACTCAGCCCAGCTCCACGTCGGTGAAAACGCACCCTAGGCTGCCTGTCCACTGGAGCAGAGCAGAGCTGTGCTAATTTCGACTAATATAATTGCAGATCGATTGTGGCGCCGAGTTTTTATGCAATCCTATTGGTCGTAATTTGCAACCTAACCCCATCGAGCATGATTGTGTTCTGAATGCATTGATCTAAGTGTTTCAAACAGTGTAAATGATAACTAAGATTACGATTTTAACGGTAAAAGATCATGACTGCCCATGGCCCAAACAGCGCGGGACTTTGTATTGCACGATATTTATAACACTATAGCCATCAAAATATGTATCTCAAGTTTTAATGTCTCAAACTTGTCGCGTTTCTTGCAGTATTCAGTACAAAACGGCGAAGCGAAGATGTTGGTTGTAAGCACGGATAGCAACAAGCTGCAGGAATCCAAACGCGGCGGCACTCTCGAAGACGCGGTCAGAGCCTTGCCTGACTACATCAAACTGCTTCTGCCGCAACACTTGCTCAATAAGGTAATAGATACTTAGATACATTGTTTATTTTACACGCAAAAGGTTAACGTCGATTTCTTTTTTTTTTCACAATAAAATATGATAAGAATTCGAAATACTGTTACTTGTTGGTCGTTTACTATGGCCTTGCGTCAATCGATACGAATCTTTGATAAATATTCTCTATATCTGACTGCAAAGATACAACGTAGTACCAAAGAATAAATAATATTATTACATAAAGAAGCTGAACTCTTTTCAAAGTAGCAAATCAAAGTACGATATTTTGAGTGCAATTGTCACGATGCTAAAGTTCATATTGTTTTACTCGTCAGAAGCGCATCGGCTAACATAAAGGCAACCGCTCCCACCAACCGCACCTACCCCGCGGCTTCCCTCGAGAAATGTCACTTTACGTCAGGTGTAGAGATAAGGGTGTGAAAAAAACAAACGTCAAACAGAGTATGATGCAACCTGCGCGTCGCGCCGTCGCACGCCGCTAGACCGCGCAACCGCGCCGCGGCTGACAGCCCATGAATTTTTATGTATTCCAATACTGCAGATATTGTAGGTATACATCGCCGAATGACGCGCGAGTTACGGAGCACTGGTAGTACCTCTTCTACAGTGCCCTTTTCTTGTTTTTGTAATTAAAAACTTGTGGTGTGAAAATAGTACAAACATGTGTTTTTTTGTAGGTGGGAATCAAAGCAATAACTGCGGAAGGAAAGTCGGCGAAAGAGTTCGAGTTAATATTAAAAAAGAACAATATTTACAACTCTGAATCAAAAGGTAAGATCGCCATTCCATACGAATACCTTTTTTTCATGTAAACTAGTATTTAGTAGCTAGGCGCCTGATGGTAAGAGATCACCAGTCTGCCCATAACTATAACAGTGCTACACAGGACGACCACCCACAACAGCTATAGCGCTCTCCCACCTTGAGACAAAGTCTCGAAAGCCCAGTAATTTTACAAAGGCGTGCCCATTGCAAATATAGCTTTCTTATTTGAAATAGCATTGTGAATTTCACTGTGAATTAATAAAATCCTTTTCTTAGTACGCGCCTGCACCTCTTGACACACACAAACACACACACACACCAAGTTTCAAGCCTCTACATTCAGCGGTTTGGCCTGTATTTTTTATAATTATTATTTTATATTTGGCCATTGTCTGTCAGTCAGTCAGGTTCAAGCCTTTTATATACATCGTTGGAAAATTACTTTAGCTTGTGATATGTGCAGAGGGTAAATAAATGAGAGAAACTACTTCCTTTATTGATTTTTTTCAGTTATATTTTAATTTATATTTAAGGTTATATGGATCTACAATATCTGAAATAAAAGATTTTATCTTGATTACTTCATTAGCATTATATTCCAGTCTAACCTCTGGGTGCTGGCAGTGAATGGTTTCTCCATGGTCTTCGCTCTGTTGTTGCAGACTGTTTCTCGGAGAAGGAGCAAGCGGAAGACGGCGTCGGCGGCAGCGGCGAGCAAATAGACGAAGACGGCGACTTGTGCACGGACGATGAGAAGCAGTTGAGGCTCAACCACGGTACTGTTTCATACTACATATTTTATTTCATATTTCATTTATTCAGACTAGGTTTTCTAATAAACACTGACACCCGTATTCTAACACTTCGGGTGTTCTAGGTCAGTCCTCAAACTCACCTAACGTAAGTAGTAAAATCCGCCGCTTTACTTAAAAGTTTCGGCTGTCATCTGTCATATTTCAAATGTAAGTATTTCCTTTGAGTGAAAAGATCGTCTTAGAATATGGGTGTAAGACGATTTACTAGTTACGTAAGGTGAATTTGAGTTAGAGGACTGACTTAGAATACGGGTGTTAGTCATGTATTAAACTAGTATCAATCATCAATATATAAAAGGCTTGGAACTGATTGACTGACAGACAACGCACAGGCCAAACCGCTGAACGTAGATACTTGAAAATTAGAGGGTATGTCCGTCAAGAGCTAAAAGTGCGTACTTAGAAAGAAATTTTGAAAAATCGCTTCGCATACAAAGTCATATTTAATCTATTCAGACCGTAGGCATTCTTAAATACACGTTGTCTTAAACTATTATTTAGTTATTTAATATTTGTGTTTATTTCATTTTAGTAATTTTTCTGTTTAGAATCAGTAAACGAAACGGATAATAATTCAGATGGCGAGAAAGATTTACACGCGGACAACAACGCAAACTCTACCTACACTGACTCCAGTACTAGAGAGGACTCGCCGGTAAGTGTTTTTTTTTATGTAAACATGGGACGAGACGAGCTAAGCGCTCTCCTGATGGTAAGAGATCACGCCTGCTCATTAAGCGTCGATGACACAGGGCTAGTTTACTAGCTACAAGCCAGCGAGTTTAAAAGCTAGTGACGAGTGAGCGAGTTAGTTTTCGGGAAGGATTGTTAACAAGCCGATTGTAAAAAAGCCGATGACAGCGAACTCGCTGGCTTGTAGCTTGTAATCTAGCCCTGTGTCATCGTGGCTTTACCAGAATTGTGCTACATAGGACTTTGATAAACAAAGGCCGGTGTAACACTGCTAAAGCGCCACATCAGTCCACATTGACACATTGTGTGTCATGTTCTTCATTATTATTATTATTATTAAGCCATTTATTCCCATAACTTAAAATTATTTTTACAATAATTTATAAGTAAGTAATATGATTGCATTTTTAGTTTCAAAAATATTATTTTAAGTACATTCATGAATGAACACTGAGAAATTTTATAGTAAGAACATAAACATATCATTATTATATTTTTCGTTTTCAAGCACACCAAAAATAACAAGGTTCCGAATTCTCACTTCTTTTTCTTTGTACTCAAGGCGTTCTTCCTGTTTTTCGTAAGACATTTTAAGGTCATCTAATTCCGACTTGAAGCTGCAAAGTTTCACGTCAATTGAGTCTATCTTCGAGCATAATTTATCATCCGTATCCTTAAGTTGTAGTCCTAAGGAATTTATTGCCTTCATAATCTCATCCATTTTGAGTAGGTAGGGTGTAGATAGGTTCGTTTGATTGTGCACCACAAAGCGATCCGGGTGTCTGTTGCCGCGTCGTGATATTCTCTAATCCACCCTCAGTTCGTTACATAAATAGCAAACCAAACACTTCTTTAAGATTCCGGTTCTCAGATTTGTTATTGTTTTGATGAATTTGGGAGGAATATGTATTCACCGTATTAATTAGATGTTGAAGCACGTATTTGAAAACTTTTTGTCACCTTTCTTTGCGTTTTTGTATTTTTATTTTAATAATCTTTACGGAGACGATCTACACTGCGCGACAGTAGCGCCACCACTTTTTGTGTTGTTCTTCATACAAATCAGAATATTTGCGAGGGTGTTGGGGTATTTATCACTACTACAGAAAACGTAGCTAAGAACCATCTCGATTAAAACAGCTATATCAGGGAGCTACTATGTCACAACACACCGACAGTCAAAGGCTTCAATCTTGTGGGTCGTTCCAAGGAACCGCGATTTAACGGACGGGCGTAATCAGCCTGTACCACCTCTGGAAAAAGTGTGGTCTGTCGTAGCACTGATACGTCCGTGGTAGCACATATACGTCCTTGGTAGCACAGATACGGCAGTGGCAGCACAGATACGTATGTAGTAGCTCAGATAAGTTCGTGGTAGCAGAGATACGTTCGTGGTAGCACAGATACGTCTGTGGTAGCACAGATACGTCCGTGGTAGCACAGATAAGTCTGTGATAGCACAGATACGTTCGTGGTAGCACAGATACGTCTGTGGTAGCACATGAACTTCCATGGTAGCACAGATACGTCCATGGTGGCACAGATACATCCGTGTTAGCACAGATACATCTGTGGTATTACAGATACGTCCGTAGTAGCACAGATTCTATATTCTTTATTTATTCATTTTACACAAACAGTAACTTACAGACTATAGGTCCAAGGCGTTACAAAGTGGAGCTAAGGTAAGCAAGTGCCGTAGCGTTAACCTTGCCCACCTTATCGTGGAAGAAGTCTAGTTCTGGGTGCTGAGCGAGCAAACCGTTTATCAGCTTTATAGCGCGTGCGGTGGGGGCATTGCTAGCGTATCGTGTGTGCAGGTGCGACGGGTGCCCGAACAAGCGTGGCAAGCGGCGCATATAAGTTAGTGGTAGCACAGATACGTTCGTGGTAGCACAGATAAGGTCCTGGTAGCACAAATAAGTTTGTAGTAGCACAGATAAATTCGTGGTAGCAGAGATACATCCGTGGCAGGACTGATACATCTGTGGTAGCACAGATACGTCAGTGTTAGCACAGATACGATCGTGGTAGCACAGATACGCTGCTGTCCGGGATATCCGTGGTCGTCTGCCATTCGTGAACAAATCCGTAGAATCTCGCACCTTCGGAAAGAGAAACACATTGTTACTTTTTTTTGCATTGGGGGGTAAAATTACAAAGTATTTGCTCAAAAGCCTGATGCCTCATCCGCTACTACACCAATTAAATAAATAATCGTACATTGGCCTCTGTTTTATCGCGTAATTAATCCGCTGATTCCTGAATGCCATGAGTTATTTATGGAGATAATCGGCTCCTTCACACATTCTGATATCTCTGATATGTGGATGAACATTTTGTATTCGATTCCGTCCTCAACACTGGTGTAACGGTCGCCGCAAACGCGCTACCGATCACAACGACCGGGGCGGTTGCGCGTTTGCGGCTGCACTTATAATGCTAAGTTTCTGATGGATGGATGCATTGTTATTGACTTACTACAAAAATATTGAAGTGATTAGGCATAGATTTAGATTTGGACTATTGGATTTCTTATACGTGAATATATCTCATGACCGAGGGATTTCCATTGATACCTCGTTCGATCGTTTTTTGCAGCATTAATAGTACACTATTTGATTTATTGACATTATAATGTTTCTCCCTTGTCCTAGACGAATCCAATTGCACTTTAAACACATTGTCCTCCTTCTTTAGTTGGGTAAAATGGCATTATAGATAGATTTATCTGTGACTGTGCAGTAACCCTTTAGGCGATACTGAGATTGTAAAAATCTTGCTAATAAACAAAGTAATTCTCAGAAGCGAGCGTTCGATACACCTATTAGTACGTAGTCAATGACCTCACGGACATCAAAACATCTCATCATGAAAAGGGCAAGTCATGTCCGCCTATATCAGTGTCAATTCACTAAACAAAGTGACTGATAAATATAATTCCATCACTGTCTTATCATATGGAGATGAGCGGGATGAAGCTTGTTTTGATTGTGGTTATAGTGCAATATACAAGTGTGTTTGGGACTTGGTTGTGTGGAAATGTGTGAGGCATACATTGCGTAGTAAACATTAGCCGTGCAAAGTGAGCTTATCTAAAACAGGCAATGGACTCGAATTGATAGCTAACTGACTGAGTTCTACTAATATCACAAAGGCTAAATGTTCGCGAGAATTGATGGATAGATGGATGTTTGCCCTCTCAATAACACCAAAACTACTAATTCGATTTGGCAAAAATTGGTATGAGTATGGCTTATGAGCTGGAACAAGACATTGGCTATTTTTTATCTCGATACCACGCGGGCAAAGCTGCGTGAAGCGGGCTAGTACAAAAATACACCGTAAATTTGTAATCACCAAAAAAAAATACGCATAGTCAGTTGCCGTTACTGAACACAGATGTGGCAAAAAAACTAGAAATACGTTAAGACAGCGTAGCTACTTTCTTTGGTACGTAGTATAATTTTACCCCACAATCTATGTAAATGCGAAAACAAATAAATCATACTAATTGTAGCTTATCTCTAGTAAAATGTACATCGCTGAAAGACTCCATGCTATTGTATGAAAAACAATCGCAAACAGAGGGTGGTATTATGCAAATGTCCAATTTTTCCCTCGAGTGAACTCTTTGTTCTCGATGATGCGTCGCAGATTAATGTGTAGTGAGTGAGTGAGTCACAGGGGCGGCGCAAGGGCGGATGGGTGACGCCCCCGCCCCGCCCAGTAGTTATACTGTACAGCCCGCATAAAAACTCTTATCTCACTTATATATTTTATTTTAAACTCCTTTTGATTTCTTGCGAACTGCCTCTTTGAGTATTGAGCTAGAGCTGTGAGGGTTGTGAGAACATGTAGGTATGGTGTACCTATTGTGTAGTACCGTGGAGTACCCATTTTGTAAGTAAATGCGAAATTTATGAGCATCTTACAAGTTTATTCAGCTTTTCGTCTGCCACTCTAATGTCGCAGAACAAACAACGGCGTTTGTCCTGAGTCTAGGTGTTTTCAATTTATTCAATGTATGTAATTACTAAAAAAAATGTAAATAGGTTTTCTATCAGTTATCTGGTTCCCATAGTTTGCTTAGTTTGGGGATAGATGGCGCTGCGTTTAAAGTCCAAGATATTGATCATCATTCATCATCAACCTATAGCAGTCCACAGCTTAACGTAGGTCTCTCCCAAGGCGCGCCACTGAGCCCGATCTTCGGCTCTCCTCATCCATCTTCTGCCAGCTATAGTCCAAGATGTGTATTTATTTATTTTCATTTCAACTGAACCTGCGTTCCACACACACTAACCAACCTCAATGGGCCTGCTAGACATATCTCCTAATATTTTGAATGCGATTAAGTTGTAGTCGTTGTGAGGTGACATAACCTACTCTTAACCCGATACAACGCAAGTAAAGTCTCGGGTCGCATGCAGCTAGGTTTAATATATTTTATTCTCACGGAAGATTTAAACACAAATGACTTATACTAAATATTGCATTATAAATCTGTAATCATTGCGCTATCTATAGTGGGTGTTCACTGTACAGTTCAGATAAGGATTCTGATGTTATGAGCGCAATTATCGTTTTATATGATAATGAACTTTGACTGCTGTTCAAATGACAGCGTGTTTTGCCTTTGTTAATTTTCCTCTTCAGCTCTCCGCTATCGCCATTTTATTGACTACTAATTATTGACTAATGATTTACGAGCTTCACTTTATCTATTAGATAGCGTTTTCTTTTTCCTGATATAATACAGCTGTCTCAACTTGACGATTTCATAGGTAGATATAAATAATTTAGGCCTACATTTTTGTTTATTGATATGAAGCTTAGGTATAAAAAGTTTATAAAATGATACAAACAAATTGGAAAACACAATTTTAATTGATCTTTGTAGTGGGTCTTTCTTTTGAGTCTTACACGTATAGTGTTAGTAAGAATAAGATTAGGCCCGATTTAATACGGTTTGAAATGGTTAAAATTAGGCCTATCGCACAGGCATGCAAAAACATTGCCTAACAAAGTTGGCATTGTTAAACACTCAGATAGCATTCCCTACTCCTCCTATCAACTAGAGCTAGGGCTTATTTTATCAAAATGCTTACGCAAAAACTGCCGTGCGCCTGGCCCTTTTGTGCGCATACGTTTACATAGAAATGTCGACAGCTGCAGCTGCTATTGGTCTGTCGTTTACCCATAGGCAAAGCCTTGCAATTTACGACCTAGTTTAAGCAAGGTGATACAAAACCAGCCATTACTTAAAACTTAGTGAACTTTGGGTTATCTTGGTGTCAAACATTAGCAAAGTTATTGTCTATCATATTTTCACATACACGATATTTACTATAGATCTACGTCAAGATTAAATGGTGCATAATACTTTGTTGTACAGAGCAGCAAAGCGGGCGTGGAATACGCGAACGTGCTCCGCGTGATGGCCGGCCTCAACGAGGAGATCAAGGTGTTGCGGGAGCGGCTCGGCTGCGTCGTGGCGGAGAACGAGCAGCTGTGCAGCGTGCGCGACGAGCTGCTGGCCGCGCAGGCCGAGGGGGACGAGCCGCCGCGCGCCGAGCCCGAGGACGCCGCCGCGTACCGGGCGCGCATCGCCGACTTGCAGGTGCGTGACGAGCTGCTGGCCGCGCAGGGCGAGGGGAGCTTAAGGGTGCTTTTCCACCAGAGATGTGCTATGCTACGTTGCTATGGATGCGTTTGATATCCACCAATCATATTCATTGGTACATAGCTTAGCACTGGTGGAAACGGATTCAACTAAAATATGTTTTTTATATGGAAGGATGCGTGCTATGGATGCGTGTTAAGGATGTCTGCTATGGGCCGTCGCAAGTGGTGTAGCTATGTGCAGAGCAGCAGTCCGCCCTCGCCGCTTCCCTACTATCGATAAATCGTATAGCTCGAGCTGCGCATCTTTCACGCGCAGCTACTTTGCGGCGGCGCATCTTCCTCGCACAGCTACATAGCTTAGCATTGGTGGAAACGGTCACATATTTTCGTAGCGTAGATTTCACATCTTCGCATCATAGCTGCATAGCACATCTCTGGTGGAATCGCAGCCTAACTGTCGCAATTCTATTGTACTTCCATTGATAGGTCTGCCAGTTATAGACTCAGGACGTGCGATGAAAATCGGGTTGAACTACTGACTTTTACTTTATCTAATTTAATTATTTTCCTTGTAGGCTCAACTGACGCGCTCTACCGTCGCGGAAGAGTCGAACGTCGCCGAGATCCATCGGCTGGCGTCCAGCGCGGCCGACATGCAGGCCGAGCTCGCGTTCCGGCCCACCCGCGCGGACATCGACGACCTCACCTCCGTCATCGGACAGCTGCGCGCAGACCTACTCTCGCGCGAACAACAAATACAACTGTTCCACGAAGAGAAACAAACCGAAGACAAATGCGTAGACACATCTTCCTCCTTCGAGGAAAACGAAGCGGCGGAACCCGCCATCGACCCTGGAAAGATTTCCGCAGAAATAGACGAAATGTTCCGTCTCGATTTCGAAGACGAAGACGAAGAAACCGATTCGGTTACGACGGAAGTTAATAAAGATGACAGCGTTGTGGCGGTCGTGGAGGATACGTCGGATACGAGTGCGGCTGGCGAATTCGTGCGGCTCGGAGATGACGCTCGGCTGCAGGTGACGCTCGCAAACGGGTCGCTGCACGCTTTGGAGGAGGAGCTGGTGCGGGCCAAGGAGCGCTGGGCGGAGGTGTGCGCCGAGCGCGCGCGCCTCGCCGCGCAGCTCGCGGGCCTGCAGTCCAAGCCCGCCCTACGAGTGAGCGCGGCGCAGGCCGTGGCGCTGGCGGTGCCCATCCTCGCCGCCATGCTGTACTTCCTGTTCCTGCCGTACATCTCCTGATTGACGGCCACCTGGGACCCGCCCGGGTACTCGTAGCGGCGGCGCGCCGTCCCCGCTCACCGTCTCCCTCCGGGAACTACTCGACTACGAGCCGAAGCGATCGGTGACGACGCACACTCTCGCCTCTGTAACTATCGAATATTGTATGCGCGCTTAGATTAATTATTATTGTCGCCGGACGAGGGTTTCGGTATATTTATGATTAGATTATAGAGTAAAGTATGATATAGAGTTGGTTCGCCTCGTCCGGCGGCGGACGAGTGATCGTCGGGCGGTTGTGAGTCGGTCGCGATGAACGTTTGTATGTTTAGTGCCATTCGGTCGCGGAAGCGTCGCAACGGGCGGCCACGGGCTCGGCGCACGTTGTTATCGCATGAGAGTGAATTGTTATGTAAAGTGTCAGTATCGTATCGATAGTATGAAATTGATTGTTGATGTCTGCCATAATAAATAATTTTAAAATTTAAGGCCTAAACGACTGTTCTAAATTGTAAAGATTGACCGAGGTTTTTCGAAATTACTGCCGATTGTTGTTAGTTGACTGCACATACCTGTTTTTCCTTGTTATAATAAGTAATGTATGAGTGTGTTCAATTGTTCATATTGAGGGGTGGGTAGGGTCGGTGGCCATTGCGAGGTCCCAGCACGGCACGGCATGGCACGGCACGCTCGCGGGGCTATATTATACATATCACGGGATTCCCGAGTGGTCGGTGGGCGTTGCCGTTCACTCATCGACAGCTTCTAATCGTCACTCACGTTGTTTAAAATATCTTCGAATCGTTTGCATTTTTCTAGTCTTTAGAATCGACTCATGGACTCGGGTGCGCGGGGTTTGCTATCCATCGTTTTTATTACAATTTTATAGCTTACTTGCGAATTAGATTAGGCCTTCTGACTTTCGTGAAAGCATTTATGTGCATCACTTACTTTTAAATACTTTTTGACAATATCGTAATGTTAATGAATTGGGGAGATTAGTTTGCGACACTTGTATGAATGAAATGTGCGTTGGTACGTGCTCGGTTTCGATATCAATTCAAGTGACCGTTGTTCATTGTTATAGAAGAATGTTTTATTGAATGGGAAGTATTGTTTTAGTTATGTTACGTGTGAGACGAGGCGAGTGTTGCATGCTGTGTGTGAGAGGAGGCGAGTGTTGCATGCAGTGTGTGTGAGACGAGGCGAGTGTTCCATGCAGTGTGTGTGAGAGGAGGTGAGTTTTGCATGCAATATGTGTGAGAGGAGGCGAGTGTTGCATGCACTGGGCCTCTCAATGGCGGCGGTTCGCGGCGGACCCTCGAGATCGCTTAGCTCTGTGATGTCAAGGCCAATAGATAATTTTGTAACAAACTTGTATAATTAAAGTAACATTTAAATAATTATCTTTAATGAAATATTAAATATCTTTACCACGTTGAATTCTACTATCGATAATATTTATTATTTTATTGTTGCACTGATTTTGTTATGTTCAATGTTTTATTTTGTGTCCTTACCACCTTATTGTACATAGATTTGTGTCCTATAATCGTCCCCTTAGTTTAACGTCGAAGACTTTTTGTTTTAATGAATTGAGTAAAATTATACCTTCGTTCAATGTGGATGTACTGATAAATTTATTGGAAATAATATTGATTTGTTTAAACATTGTTATTTTATTTGCAACCTAATAGATTAATTATCATCTGACTAGCGAAGCTCGTAAACAAGTGTTTTGGTAGATAAAGAATAGAGTTGGGCATAATATTATGGTTATTATGCTACATAATATTACTTATTCTTTGGTTTAGGCATTGATGTCACGCAGACCCAGAGATGATGGTATGAAATGACTAACAAAATACGTAATGGGTGGCGAGATTGTTACAACCAACGCTAGGCAGTTATTTTTAACACAATGTAAATTCAGGAGCAAAGAAAGAGGTATTTGGAGCAGTAAAAAATTATATTATGCGAGCCGGTGTTCACAGTTCAATGAATCGATCGAGAAGAGAGTTTCCAGTTGTGTCGCCAGATGGCACATTCCATTTGACATTGACTTACAAATGTGAAATGTACGACGCGTTTTCGATATCGGTCTTTTCCGGTGAGAAGGCAGTTCGGCTACTCAACGCTAGATGGCGTGAGTAGTCATTACAATTTATTAAAAAACGCTCCCTTGGCATGTCTGCTCTCCTGGTACCTACATAGGCAAACACTGTATCAAACTACTCACCGCACGAAACCAAAGTGCCCAGAGTTTTTGGATATAAAATTAATAGGTTGTTGTAGTAGGTAGCACTTGGTCTTACCTACCTATAAATTTTAATTGTGTAGGACTCAGCAACCAATGAACTTCTTGGGCTTTATGTCCTCCTGGTACCTTGTGCAGAGATACCCTACCCTGTCGAATGCAAACCGCAAGTATGAGTTAACACCAGGGCTTCATAAAATTGATAGGTTACGTAGGTACAAGCACTTGGTCTTACCTACCTATAAATTTTAATTCAGTAGGACCCAGCAACCAATGAACTTCTTGGACTTTATGTCCTCCTGGTACCTTGTGCAGAGATACCCTACCCTATCGAATGCAACCCGCAAGTATGAGTTAACACCAGGGCTTCATAAAATTGATAGGTTAGGTAGGTACAAGCACTTGGTCTTACCTACCTATAAATTTTAATTCAGTAGGACCCAGCAACCAATGAACTTCTTGGACTTTATGTCCTCCTGGTACCTTGTGCAGAGATACCCTACCCTATCGAATGCAAACCGCAAGTATGAGTTAACACCAGGGCTTCATAATATTGATAGGTTAGGTAGGTACAAGCACTTGGTCTTACCTACCTATAAATTTTAATTCAGTAGGACCCAGCAACCAATGAACTTCTTGGGCTTTATGTTCTCCTGGTACCTTGTGCAGAGATACCCTACCCTATCGAATGCAAACTGCAAGTATGAGTTAACAGCCAGGGCTTCATGATCTTGCTCGGAAGTAAGCGAAGCACTCAGTCCTAAAACTATTGCGCTTATGAATTTTCCTTTGGCTTTTCGTAGTCCACTCCATACTTATCCAATAACGGAACTACAGGGAATAATTTATTCCCATTAGTTCAATGGAACTGTTTTTAATGGAACTATTGGGAATTATCCACATTTTTACAACGCCATGCCTTGTAATTAGGAACAATGAAAAATCTTTGCACCCAATATAATGCAATGAAACAGGTATAACTTGTGCCTTGACGCCACTTGACGCATACCGTGATTTCGCCTGAGTCAGGGATGATGTGATCAAAGAGTAGAGTTCTATGTATTATACATATAATGTATGTTAGATGTGACGGGATTTTTGTTTGAAGAGCCTTCCTGGTATATTATGCAACACAATGTGTCTTTCAATCTAACAAATTATCCCGTATTTAAATGAAATTATGTACAGTCAGCTGCATCAACCTGTATACACTCCGAAGCTTTAACATTTATATTATTCATAAATTGCAAAGCACGCAAGCATTTTCAAATTAATGTAGGTTAGACCGTAGTCCTCTTACTTGTCAGAAGAAGAAGAGTTCTTGGTCGAGCATGGTTGATCCATATTTTTTTACCGTTAGTTGAGTTCGAAAAATCACTATAACATAATTTTTCAGGAACTTAATTGTCTAAGGAAAATCACTATTTTAGGAGCGAAAATCACCCAATTGAACAAACCTGATCGTGACGAGCAAAGCAAGCCGCTAATTTTTACGCCATTTGTTTTGTCCTGAAAATTAATATTCCAGGACCTAAAACACCCAATAAAATAATCGTAACGAAAAAAATTCCAGGTTTTGGTTTATTAAGAAAAATCGCTGCATTGAGACCTCAAATTACCCAGTAAAAGAAAACCGGCCACGGCGAACGATGAGAGCCGCAAAATTTTTCGGCAATAGTTTCGTCCTGAAAATGACTCTATCAGGACCCTTAAACACGCAACAGAATGAATGTGAACACGGCGAGCGTAGCAAGCCGCAATTTTTTTAGGGTTTTAATTTACTAGAGAAAATCGCTTTATCAGTGCCCAAAACACTTAATTTATTAAGCCGCAAATTTCCACGCCAATAGTTTAGTCCTGAAAATTAGTCTATCAGGACCCTTAAACACGCAATAGAACGAATGTTAACGCGGCGAGCGCAGAGAGCCGCAATTTTTTTAGAGTTAATTTACTTGGGAGAATTGCGTTATCAGGGCCCAGAATAGTTATTAGGAAAAATCGCTGTATTGGGACCCAAAATTACCTCAAACACTTACCTAATAAAACATAACATCTGATCGTTTAATATTAGATATTTTTCTCCTCTAATTTAATCCTGAAAACTACTGCATTATACATACTTATATGCCAAATAGGCCTAATAGAAATCTGAAATGAATAGAAATAATAGAAACCTGATAGCGGCAAGAATAGCGAGCCACCAATTTCATAGGCCTAAACGGCCTAATTCTAAATAGGACTGAGAAAAAATACGCCTTTAGGATGAGAAAACACGAGTCGACTGGTCCAACAATTGGGCCACCCAAAGACGAAGGCAGCGTTGTAAGTATGAATAATGAAGATAAAGATAAAAATAATCTAGATTGCAAGTCTCACATAAAAATAGACAAAAACTTAAGACTTTTTGTAGAGCAAATTATCGAGCGAATTAAAATTTTACTTCTTGTAGAACTTGTGCGTTTACTGTATGAAATTTTTTGACTTAAACATTTCGGGGTGGGGTGGGGGGGGGTTGAACCCCCAAACCCCCCCCCCCTGTATACGGCCATGTACCTACCTAAGCAGGTAGTACAACTACCAACAAGATTAGGTTTTCAATAAATACTACATATTAATTTACCTAATTAATAAAAAACAACAAGTAAATGTAAAGGTACGAAGGTCACAAGATAGCATATATAAAGGTAAGTACCTAAAGTTAAATAATAGGGTAATATTAGATAAGTAGTAGGTACCTAAGTGCATTTTATTTGTGCATTATTACCTACCTACTTTGCTTTTCATTATTGTCTTCGGTCTTCATAATTCTCTTCAGTATTCATCATTCTCTTCAGTGTTCATCATTTTCTTCATTCTTCATAGTTCTTCCGGTAACTGATGGTAAAACGTATAAGCGATACAAACGGACGAAGATCCCACCGACCTCTAATTCCGGTCGAACTGGGAAGTTCATCCGGGCGTAGCACTTGATACTTCTTCATAGATCTTCATAGATTCTTCTTGTTGATGCACTGACGAGACATTTCAGGTGCAGGTATGTAAGTAATAGTTTTCATATTGATACTTCTTCATTAATTCTTCTTGATGATGCACTGACGAAATACATTTTTTATCTAATAGTTTTTAAGGCCAATCCAAAAATTCGAATTCCATACAAAATGATACGGACAAATACTCAAAATGTACGACGTATTATAGTAATTTCTTCACACTACTCGTTTCGTCCATGTTTTTTGATTTCGTCAACAAAAAAAGTTAAAGGTTTCATACTTTAACTTAGATTTTATACGTGTTTTTAAGTTAGTAGGGTTAATTTTAAACATTTTGTATGGAATTCGGATTTGAGGATTCCCCTTTATAGCTTATTTTTTAGTTCTTCATTTTTTTTAACTTATGTACACAAAGTCTGAGTCTTGGTGCGTTCTATGAATATATGAATTTACAAAAAAAGAACATATCACCTATATCATTAGGTAGGTATGTGGTATAGGTACTATCAGTTTTTCCCATGTAGGTACAAGCTTTGCCTTAGTTTCGGGCTCGATGGCGTTGTGTGAAATGTCCATTAGTTATTCTTTTAATAAGTACCTAAGAATTTATTTATTTATAAAGTTTTCGAGTAGGTAACAGTTTTCGTGATTTTGTGCTGCAAGGAAAATAATGTCAAAAATCTACAACATATTATTAATATTCATGGGGTTGTCTAGTTTATGATAAAAATACAAAAAGCACTAAATCGATTCTGCCACGCGTTTTCAATGGTTTACACTGAATCGAAATACAATATGAAATACAGATTGTTTCGCTATATGGTATTTTTGACTCAATAAAGCCAAAACTATTGAACCGATTAGACGAAAATTAGTAAGTAATGCTAATTAGTTTTGGACCTGAAAAAAGTTCTAGCGTCAATCAATAAACAATCCCACTTATATTAGCACTTGCGGAAATATTCAAAAATCACGCCATAACTACTAGGCGTATTAGGTTCAAAACTTGGAACTAACTTTTTCATTACACATCGTGAAACGGCTGGATCATTAACATAAAAGTACATTTAGGTGCTTAGTTATGTAGAGGTCCTGTTAGATTCTACATTACTAGTTTTACTAGTACTTAGTCGGCAGAGCTGGATTACAATGTTAGGTACTCCTAAGTATTACGTAATATATTCGCATGTTTATTAATTATTACTTTTTTATCCACAAAGTTAGAACTCCCTAACACGTTTAAGTAGGAATTACAAATGGTTCGAGGTAATTTGGTAAAAGCAAAGTGAATGCACTGCATCTCTGAGGCATGAACCTCTTTAAGAACCACGTGTTTCATTTATTTAGAAATGTATTTAAACTATCTAAACTTATAACGATCGGGATAATTGAGAAGGTAGGTACATATTATTATTATTATATTTAATGCACTTAATTAAGTACGCGTATCTAAAAACACTTTATAGTAAGTAACATAACCAAGCATAAGGTACAGAGAACTGAATGTAAAATGGTAGAGTTCAATGTTAACAAAGCGTTAATCAATAAGTGCAGAGAAACCGAAGCGCGCTACAATAATGATGATAATTCACCTGTAGGTAACTGCGGATGCTAATGAAAGATTCAGCGGCGCGGGCGCAGCGGCGGGGCGGTGCGGTGGCGCGGTGAAACAAGCGGACTGCCTTCCGCCGACCTTCGCGCGGCGCGGCAGATCTGTGGCGAATGTCCGGAGGAGCGCGGCGCGGCGCCCGCCGTCAGCGGTGAACGAACTCACCTTGACAAATGCACCATTTGGCATTGTTCGCGGGAAAACCGGCGGCCTTGCGCGCGCGCCGCTGCCGCCCGCGCCGGCCAATCGCAAGCCTTCGCGCCACAGCCTGCGACTGTTTTGGCGGGAAGCTGCTCGTGGCGCTGCCGTCGCGGCCGACGCGATTTCAGCGTGACGACCTTTCTACGTAGCCGTGAATGACATACGGGCTTGATACGGGCATCGCGATCATAAACAATTTGATTTTTCATTTAGCACTTGTGCAGGTATCGATTTTCTTTGTTCAATGATGCACACTTACACTGTCTACACTCACACTCTCTACCTACATGCATTTAAAGAAATAAAAAGAAAATTAAGCGTGAAAAACAAGTTCAATTAACTGTAGACTGTTTTACAATTACTAGTTTACGTCCATTTCAATTAGCCAGTTAGGAATATAAATTAACACTGATGTTGCGTTGGCGCAGTTGAATCTAGTAGAGTCACGCTCGAGTGACTCCGCCCCGGCGGAAAGCGCCCTAATTCACTAATTTTATAATTTGATCGCAGATTTCTAGATGCGATTTCAAGGTTGCTGTATTAGTTCATGGCTGTGTTTTCAGTTTTTTGTTGTTTTATACGAGTACCTACTTATCGTTGTCTTGATTTTTACTAATCTTGGCTTTTGCAGTTGACACTATTTTTTCCATTAATCCTCATAATTTTAACTTGTTTCATGCGTGATGCGCAATTCCACGTTGCTATTCAAACCTCATTTGAAGACATGTACGTATGAGTTTGTTACCGAAACGGTTTAATTATCAAAATGGCGGTGGAAACTTGTGCGTGACGTCAGTTAACTTGCGGCGATACGTACAATTAGTAATTTTACATAGACAGGACTCATTCTGTGGTAGAAATTGGTCATGGCCACGATAAATTAATTTCTTGTTATAAATTTACTTAGAAATATACTAGTCAAGTGTAAATAAACTTATTAATGAAACGCAACTTACTTAGTGGTTTTCCTCATTCATGTTTGAGAAAAAAAATATTGAAATATTTTGATAGCTTAGTTTTAAAGACCCTTTTTTATTTAAATAAAAAAAATATAGTTTTAACTCAGCTCTAAAAAAAATCTTGTAATTCATGACAAAATAATTAAGTGTTCCTGTTCGTAGCAGGGTGCTACGAAGGAGCTACGTCCGTAGCGCTATTTGCTCTACATCCTACCGTTCCCGAGTTTCGCCCTTTCTTTGTTACCCTACTGATTAATATTATCGTTTATGTTTCTAAAAATCAAGAGTCTAAAAATCGTCTAGAAATAATGAGTCAAAACAGATTTACTCGAAAATTTTCTTACTCTTTAAATTTTAATATTTTTTTCACAAAACAGGCCAAGTATACAAATTTATTTACTTGCGATCAAGGCTTCTAAAAAAATATTAATAAATACTTAGTATAATAATAAATCCGCTTAATTTTTAAACAAATGTTCTAATTAACTTAACTCTAGTTTAGATTTTTAGTATCTAAACCAAAGCGCCGAAAACTGAAAACACAAGTCAGAACTCTGAAAAGTTTTCAGACTTGGATGAGTTAAATTAATTAAGACCTTTGTTTAGATATTAAGTGGATTTATTACTAAATATATTTATACTACATATTTATTAATATTTATGGATTTCCGCAAAGTAACGCCTGAATCAATCAATTATTCTAAAAATAAATCATTTATAAGTTTGATCGATAGTTATGAGCTAGGTCATTATGTATTATTTATGTCTTTAGTTTTTTAGTTACATAAATAATTGTGTTGTTCATAAAATAAACACAAAACCCTGCTAAGCACAGTTTAGTTTGACCCATCAAACCCCACGAATAGACAACATTTAGGGAAACTCACGCAAGTGCACGAAAGGAGCCTCTTTGAGGCGCACTTGTAATCCTTTCACCACATTGGATCGAAATAACTAGTGACACGATAAGAAGAAGGTAAAGTCAGTATTCTTAAACAAATAATGTTTAGACTTTTGAAATTGTAAAAAATATTGATGTAAATTATTTAGGTATTTCTTAAACCAATTATAGTTTGGCCTTAAATATTGCAATTATTATTTAATTATTACAAGATTGAACTTAACAACGGTTTCCTAAAGGGCTCTATAAAACGTTCAGATATTTTATATAATTTAAATCAATTTTTTTGGTTCTGTTCTCCAGTTTTTGTTTCGTTACCTTTAATTTGTTTGGTGGTTTTGATTCATTAATCAAAATCGTCCTAGTCAGACCCTGCCTAATAAGTCTTGGGTGCGACTGCGCAACCCTAATTAATGTAATTTTTTGGCAAATTTAACTGCCAATTTTTTATTGCCTCAAATTATACACCCACACAATAACAGTGTATTAACCCTTGTGACTTCGTTTCAGTTTAAAATAATTCATAGTCATAATTGCCAGTAAGTTTTTTAAAAATATATTCTCGCCATAGATGAATAACAGTGCTCCTATAGAACACCTCATATCTCACCTCAATACAGGACAGAACATTTTCAGACACCCTGTCAATAAAAATGAAATATCGCTATTTTCAATGTAGTTTTATTAACAATGAAAAAGCCTAGTACCTAGTTTTAACATATATAATATGAATCTTGCCCGGTTACTTCTCTTTTTCGAAAATTTGCATCGAACTAAAATGTACTAGAAGTTAGCCAATGTGACTCCCTTTTCTTTGTCGCATTTCCAATGTACTACAGTGTTATTCTATACTTTATGTAATACTTCTATGCTTATACATTACTGCTTGGTGACAGAATATCAGGGACTAGTTTCCTTTCAGAACCCTAATATTAATAATTTAATTGTAATATAAATTTTACAGGTTTCAACCACGTGTAAATTAAAAGGAAGCTCGCCGCATCGTTTATGTCTCGTTTTATCATACAGTGCGAGAGTCTTCAGCGGAGTGGCGTGAGTCAGGTGTCAATGACCCGCGCGTCGCCACAATACCTATCCACAAGCACACGAGTAACTTTTTGCGATGTTTCTTTGTAATGGAATGAAATGAAATGGTAAAGTGCATATGGTATGGTGTACAAGTTCTAAATTATAATTAGGTTTCACATACTCGTATGACGGCGTGCAAAATTTATTAATTTCTAACTAATCATCCTAGTTACCTACTTACTTATACTTATCATAAATATAACATTTTTGAAATCATGCATAGGTAACATTTTTTTTTAAAACATAGATTCAATTGGTCGCGTCTGTACTGTACCATGGTCAAAGCCATGATCGTTATATTTCATTATTTTTTTTGGGTTTATTGGAATTTGGGTTTTCTGGGAACCAATCTTCATAATAACCATAAAATGAAATGGATACCAATTTATTTCCATGCTTAGTATGCTATGTTTGAAAAGGTAGATATGACTGGCTAACTCCAGGCAGATTCGAATGGAAATCTAGACATGCGGACGTACATCTAACTACGCGGACCATTTCGATGCTAAATTGGTTTATGTAGGTACGAACTTATTACACATACCTAAGATTTGAAATGTTTCAGTGTTTAAACTTTGAACTTCAAAGAGACTGATATTCAAACTAAGTAAAAGATGTGCAAGACCCTAGATTGTGCAAAACTCTCTGATATTGGAAAAAATATATAAACACGATTGTCCGCAAAAAAAAAAAAAAAAAATTAAGTTTAGTCTTTTTTTATAACTTGATTTTTATAACCACTGGATGTAGAGACTTGAAATTTGGAAAAACTTAGTTGCCGTTTTTCCAAATTTCAAGTCTCTACATCCAGTGGTTTGGCCTGTGCATTGCCTGTCAGTCAGAACCAAGCCTTTTATATATAGGTATTGATAATAAATATGTTTAAAAATCTGATTTTGATGACTCTACCACTCCACTAAATTAATTTCAAGGTAGCTAACAACTTTTTTAATAGGCTATTTGGCTATACTTTTGAATTTTAATTTATGCGAGTATCCGGATTGTGAGTCAGATAAGTACCACACCACAGGAGTGCCTTCGCTTGATTTGTTTTCATTTTGTCAGCTATTCTAAGAAACTATGGATATTTACTTAACTAAGTAGGTGCTATTAGGGAATTCCTAATTTGTCCTGAGTCTGGGTGTTTTCTATGTAAGTATTCTATGCAGGTACGTATATTAAAAAAGTATTTATGTAAGTATTCCTTCAGTTATGTGGTTCCCATAGTACAATCTCTTATGCCAAACTGTCAAAGCTCCTAAGCAATTACTTTTCTTGCTAGCTAGTTCTTAACGGTCCAAATTCAGACCGTTAAGAACTGTCAAGCGAGTTAAGTAATTTCTTAGGAACTTATATGATAGTTTGGTGCAAGTTGGTATTAGTCTCGTAGTTTCGGACTAGATGGCGTTGTCAGAAATGACCAAAACATTTATTTATTAATTTAAGTTACAGGAAGTTAGGTTTTGATTGACCATAAACTCTAATTCAAAGTGAGTCAGGGGTTTTAGGGTAGTGTGCTAGGCATTGTAATTAGAACTCAACGGTGTTAGGCCTAGATGGTTCTAAGATTTGTTATAGGCTCCGGTCTGCAAGCGTGGGAACTTTTGATTGAACACACACATAGATATTTTCTACTCATACAGACTCATCGCGCACTCATAGTATACCACCCTGGAAAGAAACAAATATACTTTCGGTGCTACGCACAAGTTACATTTTCATA
Organism: Lobophora halterata; assembly: GCA_932526365.1. Lineage (NCBI taxonomy): Eukaryota > Metazoa > Arthropoda > Insecta > Lepidoptera > Geometridae > Lobophora > Lobophora halterata. Next base: position 7,433,878 of record OW052014.1, on the reverse strand, counting down.
ACACCTTTATCTTTGTAGGATGCTGAAGAATGTCATAAAAAACACGCAATGTATTGAGCCATTAGCTTGACATCGCGACGCCCGTTGGCCAGTAGTGAGTACTACTCATTAGCCAGCGGCAAAGGGTGGGGTCAGAGTGTACGATTTTTGGATATTATCTCAATCTATGAAACAAAGTCAACAAAGAGTTAGTTACACAATAATGACTCGCGTCCCCACGCGTACAAAGTCGCGGACGTTAATCTAGTCAAGTACAGTCGCGTGCAATAGTATGTACACATATCGACATTTTCAAAATTATGTCTTCATACTTAGTTACAATAATATGTACACACCAAAACACCCATATTATTATGTTGCCATCAACTTATGTCATAATATTGTCAACAAGTCGATGTCAGAAATAAGTAAACACTATTGACTACAGACTACAGACTGAATTACAAATATATGTAAACAAGTTGCAGTTGCATTAAAATGTAGTAATTCATTCCTTGGATCTTTATTAGTCCGAATTAAAATATTTTTCTTTTCTATGTTAGTTTCGTTAGCTTTATATAATGAGAAAAAACTTTATAAACTAAAGCTGCATTACCACTGACTGACTGATTGTTTTCCCAGATGCAGTCTGAATTTTAAAAATCTAACATAGGAAACGTATAGGAGTGTAGAGATGAGTTCAGGAAAAAAATGTATTTTCACCCCTCTTCACCCCCTTGGGGTGCAACATGGTATCTGGAAAAGTGTAAGTCGTACAGAGTTGAAACTTTCACCATAGGTATTTGTTTTTGTTCCAATTTCAAAATTTTGAAAACTCCAATACAGCCGCAATACAAAAATAAATATTTTTCTACTCAAAACTTTAAACGCTTGTATCTCGTAAACGGTTGCAGTTACAGGCTTGGTTTTTAGACTTATTTTTTTGGACGAGGTACGTTATTAAAATAAAAGAAATAAAATAAAATAGAATAAAATAAAATAAAATAAAATAAAATAAAATAAAATAAAATAAAATAAAATAAAATAAAATAAAATAAAATAAAATAAAATAAAATAAAATAAAATAAAATAAAATAAAATAAAATAAAATAAAATAAAATAAAATAAAATAAAATAAAATAAAATAAAATAAAATAAAATAAAATAAAATAAAATAAAATAAAAAAAATAAAAAAAAATAACAAAAAACCAAATACCTATGGTGAAAGTTTCAACTCTGTACGACTTACACTTTTCTAGATACCATGTTGCACCCCGAGGGGGGGTGAACACTCAGGTTACTGCCTCGCTTCGTGGAAGTCGCTGGATTTGCAATAACGCACTTCATCCAAAATAATAAGTACAAAAATCAGGCCTCTAGCTGCAACCGTTTACGAGATACAAGCGTTTAAAGTTTTTATGAAAAATATTTTTTTTTGTATGGCGGCCATATTGGATTTTTCAAAATTTTGAAATTGTAGCAATAAAAGTACCTATGGTGAAAGTTTCAACTTTGTACGACTTACACTTTTCGAGATACCATATTGCACCCCGAGGGGGGTGAACACTCAGGTTACTGCCTTGCTTCGTGGAGGTCGCTGGCTTTGCAATAACGCACTTCATCCAAAATAATAAGTACAAAAATCAGGCCTCTAGCTGCAACCGTTTACGAGATACAAGCGTTTAAAGTTTTTATGAAAAATATTTTTTTTTGTATGGCGGCCATATTGGATTTTTCAAAATTTTGAAATTAGAGCAATAAAAGTACCTATGGTGAAAGTTTCAACTTTGTACGACTTACACTTTTCGAGATACCATATTGCACCCCGAGGGGGGTGAACACTCAGGTTACTGCCTTGCTTCGTGGAGGTCGCTGGCTTTGCAATAACGCACTTCATCCAAAATAATAAGTAAAAAAATCAGGCCTCTAGCTGCAACCGTTTACGAGATACAAGCGTTTAAAGTTTTTATGAAAAATATTTTTTTTTGTATGGCGGCCATATTGGATTTTTCAAAATTTTGAAATTGTAGCAATAAAAGTACCTATGGTGAAAGTTTCAACTTTGTACGACTTACACTTTTCGAGATACCATATTGCACCCCGAGGGGGGTGAACACTCAGGTTACTGCCTTGCTTCGTGGAGGTCGCTGGCTTTGCAATAACGCACTTCATCCAAAATAATAAGTAAAAAAATCAGGCCTCTAGCTGCAACCGTTTACGAGATACAAGCGTTTAAAGTTTTTATGAAAAATATTTTTTTTTGTATGGCAGCCATATTGGATTTTTCAAAATTTTTAAATTAGAACAAATAATATACCTGTGGGTAAAGTTTTAACTTTGTACGACTTACACTTTTTGAGATACCATGTTGCACCTCAAAGGTGGGTGAAAGGGGGTGAAAAGTCGAGGTTTTTCTGATCTCACCCCCACACGCCCTATACGTTCCCAATGTTAGATTTTTAAAATTCAGACTGCATCTGGGTAAACAATAATGTAATTTTTTGTGTGTGTAATTTCCCGTATGTTTTTCCATATCTACCTGAAATGGGTAGAAAAAAAATTAGTAACGCTTTTTAAGGTACGTAAAAAAATGATAACAAATTTACCTAGATCGTCTACTTAGTCGAAGGGTACATATTAGCAGTTGTGTCCGATACTCCTGACGTCGCGACGCACCACCCTTAGTGTCATCCCAACCACAGATAAGTCATAGTCTACGTTTGATCTCAACGGACGTGTAGTCACCTTGAATACTAAGGGGGTACTGAATTTTTTGCGGGCACGTTGTCTATTTTATAGCGAGTCAAGTTTTTCATACTAAAATGTATGGACGGCGGGGATCAAAAAATCAATGATGTTTAAGCCTGGATTATTGCTTTTTGGTTTGAATTTCTGAAAAAAAGGCGTGGTGTCTGAAATATTTATACTTTTGTCTTACGATAACACCAAAGAATTTTCAAATATTCTCAATGATATAGCTTAAATCGTTCAAATACAAAAGGTCGATTTCGATGTTTTTGATCAATATAAAGAATTTTTTTCTCGTAAATTAAGAATAATTTTAGAAATATCACGCGGTGTAAGGGAACACTCGTCTATTAGGCAGTTGAGATATTTTTGTAGTGTCATTCAATGCAGAGAGTTCTTCAATATTATTCAAACCAAAAGTGCCTATTCGCGCGTTTATTAGGGACAATCCTCTTAACATACTTGTTAAAATCGTTTTCCATTTCCTACCCTTAATTTCATATTCATCTGAACAAAGTCTGCTTAGATACACCGTGACTTTTTATCTCAAGAACGGCTGGACCGATTTTCATGATTTTTGATTTTTTGGATTTGTCTTCGCCTCGAATAGCGTAATAATAACTAAATCATGGTAAAATATAAAAATCCACAGATGGATGAAGTCGCACGCGGGTTAGCTATATTTAATTTAATTTATCTTTATATTCCTATGCACTAACATTACTTTTAAAATACTTTTAAAATCGAATAAACTACAAAATCTAGAAATAAAATTAAAACGGTAGTTTAATTTAATTTATCTATAAGTCCTTTCCATTGCTTTTGAAATACCCACCAAATCTAGAATATTATAATTTAATTTTAATTTTGAAATTTGTCTTTCTATTGTAAGTTTATTCTTTAATTCCATGTTATAAAATATATTGATAATTTATATTTACGTCTATAAATCGATGATTGATCATCAATCATCGATGTATAAACAATCTAGTTAGCATAGCAAGCAGGTAATGAGATTGTAGGTTTCGAGGAATCGTTAACCCTTAAAAGGGTCGCCTTCCGTTTCGATTTGCATTCATAGCCGGCACATTTGAATAGCTCGATGTTAATTTTAATGTGCCCTGTCCTTTTAGTTTTATTGGTTCAGTGAACTTGGACATTTTAAAGTTTTGAGAATAAAAGTCTAAAAAAGCTATTTTACCTATTTTAGACTTGAGACTTTTTGTTCTATTTACACTTACATTATGTTGTCTGTGAATTTTTCTCATAATTTTAATGAAATAGAAACGGTTTATGTTCGCTTACTAGTACGCAGTATTTAATTACTCGGTGCTGCTTTTCAGCTATTTATCTGAAACAAAGAAATCAATCTATTAGTTTGTTATACAACATAACACTTAAATTATAAAGCTCTTTCAACGATGAGGACTTTTTATAATTTGCTTCTTCTCAAATCCCTAACTAAAAACTAAATAGCAAGCTGTGTCCAACTGTAATTACCAAAACAAGAATAAAAAATATACTGTGAAAAAAAAGTAATCATGTAAAAAATGTTGGTGAACCGATATGCATATATAATAAAAAATAAAATCCCTAATGCGACTTACCTACCTACCTACTTTTGCAATGATGCATATGAAATACTCCTTTTCATTGTACTGAAGGACATAATACATGAATAATTCGCGCATTTCAAGGAAATGGTGGCGTGACCCAGCCCGGTATGAATTAAGTCAAACAAATTACCTTTAGGTACTTGTTTTTGAATGATAATGATGTCATCGTCCTTTTGAAAATGATTACCTATACTTACTATGAACTTCGGACATGCATACGTTTATTGTGTTCTTATTTTCGCGTATTTGCATATTTTTTTAACTTATATAACTTTGAATTTAAAAATAGTACCTAGTTATTTTTTTCCTGGACCTCGATACATTTTTTCAACAGTATTACCGTACCGTACCCGGACCCCACTTAAAACCACTTGCTACCTGATCTAAGTATTAAAAAACCATTTTAAACAAAAAGAAAAACTTTTTAATTTTTTATTTTATTTTATTATATTGGTATATTATAACTTACATACCTAGTAATAGTAATATTTATTGAGACATAATTGATTTACAAATAATTTTTGAATCAACAAGTCTGTTCCTAAACTAGCAAAATGCTATATTTCAGGAGCCTAAGCAATATTATATGTTATTATGTACTTTTAATAGTATCAGTGTCTCATTAGTTCGTCCATGATCGTAAGTTCACTCTCAAAAGGCATTATTTATTTTACCAAATCACCAAACCCCTTCGATAAGAGTAGATTTCGCTGTGGTTCTACCTTATCAACAGCCCCGGATCTAGGGGGCAGCCAGGGTTCCGCGCCCCGGGCGCCAAATTCAGGGGGCGGCAAATCCAAAAGATTTTTTTAGGTCTAGATCAAGTTATTTTTCGAACTAAACTAAAATCTTGAAAAGCTATTTTCCCTAGTAATCTAATACCCCGAAAAAAAATTGCGGCTCGCTTAGCTCGCCGTATTCAGATTTGTCCAATTGCTTGTGTTTGGGTAGAAATAAAAAATAACTAAACAGTCAAAAAAATTAGCTTAACACAGAAGAGCAGCTCTAGACCGGCCATTGTACCGTTTTATTTATTATTTTATATTACCGGTCCATATATATATTTTATATTATATTATTTTATATTTTATATTAGTGGCCGTCTAATCGCTAAAATTATGATAATGATAAAGATAAAAATGTAGGCGGGTGGGGGCGGAATTTTTCATTTTTCAATTGCCCCTTCCCCCCCACCCCACGAAAAATCCTAAATCCGGGGCTGCTCATCAATAAAACGATAACCATGCTGACGTCACAGTCAGCTGGCCACCACAGAATACATCATAACTGTTATGGGGCTTAATCAATGGTAGTCTTATCGTTGAACACGTGGCTTGTTTGCCGACATTATCTGATACCGACGTGCGACGGCATTATAATTTTAGAACAGAAAGTGTTTTATTACTCGTGTGTATGCTGGAAAATATGACACATAGCATTTATGTATGCAAGCAATAAAGTTTCATCTCTTTCTATATGTACTTTCTATTCTTTGTATATTACAAACTGTTAAACGCCTCGTCTGCCTCTTTTTTGCATGTAAGTAGGTTGGTAGTATGCCTCTAAATATGGATGTATGTAGGTTGCGTGGCAGAAATAACTTGGAAGAAATAACTAGCGGCAAGGCCATCGAGTGTACAACAGAAACTTATAATAATAATTATCTGGTTGAACCAGAAAACTGATACATATAGTTATATCTCTTATAGATATTTATGGGTGTTTGAATGAAGTAGGTATATAAACCTATAAATTTTTGTCAATGCCACGTATATAAATCCAATTTTAAAAGCACACAAGTAGAAATTGCCAAATTGGCCGTAGAAATAGCTATACGTGTGTTTGAAAGTCATTCGTGGTTGATAAAAATAATGCGTCATTACATCAGAGCACAGCAGCTGCTAGGACTACATTCCTGAGGGAACGCCAACACAGATACAAAAACTCCTAATTATCTAGCAAGAAGTGAAGAATTCATGAGTGGTTGAGTGTTGAGTATTGTTGTTGCCAAAATAAAGTGAATAATTACTCTACCACACAGCTTTACCAATTCATTTCTTTTGTTTTAATTCGGTTGATGGATAATCCCTGTGGATAATCCCTAATTGAACACTAAAAATCAGGAAAACATGCAAAAACATAAAGAACATGGAAAGTAAAACATTTTAATACAATGGACTGAAACCGAACATTAAAATTTACAGGAACACAAAGAAAGAGAACAATACATTTTTACTGTTATTTTTTTGCCCATTTATTTTATTGTCTATTATGTTAATGATTTTGTAGGCCATGTCCGTTCATATAAAAAGAAACAAAAACTCATTGGCCCATTCCTTGTTAGTCGTCAAAAGTATGAGAATGTGAACAGTGTCATCAAATCATTGGTACTTATTGTATACATTTACTTATTAGAAGTCGTTAGGCAGTAGGCACACATCACACCGTAATGTTGTCAACAATTGCATTGTACTTGATGATTGCAGCGCATGAGTTGGCGACAAGATTTGGCGCTTCTTGCTCATGATCACGGGTAATTTCGGACTCGGTGTTCTATTATTATCTCTGCAGATGTAACACGTTTATGAGTCAATTTCTCAAATATATTTTTTTACTGCCTTACAAAATCCACCGCTCTGCAGACTTACAGCTAGTTTCCTAGGTGTCTTCTAACAATGAAGATTTGCTCGTATTTTTGGAAACTTTCAGGGGGCTCCACTCCAGGGCTTAGCTTTGTGTTCGATACTTGAAAATTACACTAACGACTACGTGTATGTAGGGGAAATGAAATAACCATGGTTTTACTTCGACGATATCGATCGAAGATCGAATATTTTTTTCAGTTATTTTTAACTAAGCAGTAGCTTAGTAACCGATTTGGATGAATTTCTTTTTTAGAATTTTTGAAAACGGCTTATTAACAATATAGTTTTGGAGGTAACAAACATGAAAAAAACCGAATTGAAAAAATCCTTCTTTTTACAAAGACTTTTTTCGAAGTCTGTTGAAAATTGAGGCTTTTCTTCGCTCTCCGCCATTGATATTATTAGTCCTGTGTAAGTGTCTCTACTTATATGGGTCCTAATAAGTGATTTTCTAAATAAATAACAGTACGTTTGGTAATTTCAATCGCAAAATATACACTACTAACGCCCTATCGGTTTAGAAATTTCGGCGTGTTTGAAAATAATTATTTATAAGTACCTAATGATTGGGTGATTATAAATACTCTCTATCAAAAATACTTATCAACTAAGTAATAAGTTACTAAGTTATTGTATTTTGTCAAATGTGTTGATTTCTTTAAAATAAACACATGACTAGAGAATTAGGCAGGGAACACATGTAGTGCTTCGCCTATGACTTGTCGCCACAGGGGGCCAAATAATTACTAATTGACAATTCATTAAATTCCATTAATAGCTCTTCGATTTGACGATAGCATACATTTGAATTCAAATAAGTAGTTCTAGACTAACTATAGGTAGAGTCACTCAAAAATATGTATACATATAATATATAGTATATATCCTAACTGAGAACATACCTATTACAGTTCTTGAACTTCATCCCATACCAAATTTTAGTCTAATTATTTTATTAATTTTGACCCATGACTCAACCATTAGGCTTAGGAAAATGGGTGAAGAAAGTATTAAACATAAAAATTAAAGACAATACATAAGTTATGTCTATTCACAGAATTGAAGTTTATCTAAATTTATATCACTGTAACAATATTAATACTGTACTGCACGAAAGGAGCCAAATCGAGGCGCACTTGAATTGAAATCCGGTCACCACACTGGTTCGAAAGAACTAGTGATACGATAAGAAGAAGACTGTATCAATGATTATAAGTAATTTATGAATGAACTGGCTACTAAGTAGAAATCTAAATACCTATTCAGCTCTTTTACAAAGAGACGCTAGAAAACGCCAATGACTCATAACTGCAAGTAAAAATCATTGTTTATAGAAGAATAATTAATAGAAAATACAAAACAGATAGAGACAAAAAATTATAATTCACAAAGACCGCCTTATAATCGCCTTAGGTATGGGGAAGCGATAACGAGTCAGCTGTGTCACATCCTTATCACGATATAGAGACAGGTGAAGATAAATACCCATGATTTATATTCGAGAAAGTTATTGGAGCGATTCCAAATTCCAATGTAATCCGGAAACTCACAGTTCACAGAGTTTATGGAACATTTTTGCACATTCTAGTCTAAATATACTTATGACGAGCCATGACGTGCGCTGACGCTGCTCAGCCCACGTCAGCTCCTACTCAATATCGAATCACGCGCAGGCCTGCGCTCTATCTATCTATTACTTCACCCATTGCTCTTCCATCTATCACGTTCACTTTATACTCTGTACTGTAACACTCTGTTGGTTGATTGATGTCAATTTTACCAATCATCAACATCGATTGGAATGGGTGTTTCAAGTCGATATTTTGGTTTTTTGGCGGGAACATGAAAAATGGCGCATTGGCGGCATTAAATTAAATGACAAAACTTGTATATCTTTGAGTGTTTAAGTGTAAAAACGGTGGTTTTTTATCCATTAAGTACTCGTGAACGTGTATGAGTGTTGGTGAATGGTGTAATGCTGTAAAACGTGACTTTTCGTGTTGCCTCCAAAACTCCATAGAAGCCTCTAGTAAAGTCGCAACCGCCACTACTTTACAGGGGCATGACTTGACTAATCGACTCTGACTTAAGACAAAATAATCTCTCCAATTACTTGACACTGGCTATATACCTTTGATGTGAAGCCAAAACCGAAGAACTTCAGTTCTTCGAAAAAAAAAAAAAAGTCGATATTTATCACTGTTCGGCTAATGTTGATTCTAATTTAGGACCGTAAACTGATAGTAAAATGTATAAAGCTGGTAAGTAGGTACGATAGGTTCGTCATAATTTAATGTTTTACTCATAGACAAAAAACTGTTGCAGTTTGTGTTAAGTTTAAACTCACACAAGGAGAAAAAAATGGGATTTATACCAAGACGAAGAGCCATCACAAAAATTGTTACGTCTGATATAAAATAATTTTTTTTATTAGCAAGAATTATTATATGTAATCGTTACTACATTATTCTCGCTGATCAAGCTGAAAAATTGTAGTAAGTAAAACGAGATTCTTTTCTCCGTGTAGGTACGTTTTGAAATTGAAATTCACTCAGGGTGATTGACGTTCCACTCCGTACTAGAGCGTCTCGTCTCGCACTGAGATGCATTATCAATTCATATTCGAAACATGTCGAACGATCCCTTATTTCAAAACACACAGATAAGTACCTACGTAAAATTCCTGTAAATCTATCAATATAACATCATAGAGCATAGGGCTTTTATTATCCTGGTTTGTCAAGAAAGAGCATCAAGAAATTGATCAAATTTTTATTTCCTTTATCGCGTTCATTTCGTTGAGTTTTGAATTTAATAAGTAATGTTATATTTGCATCGATAATATTTGTATGCCAGTTCCTGGTGAAACATGCATTTGTACTGTTAACATATATAACATCTTACCTACCGTGTTTCTGACTAATAAAATATATTTATCTTTATTTTCGACTGTCTCAATGACTAAACAACCTAGGTGTACCTACATCAGTTTATATCTAAGCGGCGCGCCTGAGTTCAAGTCCTGTTCTGTTGTCAAGGGACATCTGTGTGAGTGCGCGCTGGTCAGAGCCATCGGAACCAGCTTATGACTCATTGTTTGGTCCTGCCGCGTTGCTGTGAACCTTTATAGAGAATTCACTGAAGTTTCCACTCCTATATTTAACTTTTAGGTAGGTAAGATATAACAATAATCACAGTTTTACAAAAAAACATAGACAACCGACTTCAGTTGGACTGTGTTTGTTACCGTAAACACCACTGGAAAGTCACAGGGAAGCAAAATACGCTTCAATGACATATTTTTTTCAGTTAAGTATTTGGATATAAAAACTAAACTACTGAACCGATTTTGATGAAATTTGTATGGGACCAATTTGAAAGTATATCCTCTCAAACAAAAAAAAAGTTTTTTTTAAGATCGGTTTATAAACAACAAAGTTCAGATGTTACAAAATTAAAAAAAAAAAAAAACATTCAACCGAATTGTTAACCTTCTCCTTTTTGAAATCGGTTGAAAAAATAGGTTTTTACAAATTTTGTCTACGCAGCGTCATCAAGGACTCCTGCAGGCTTAGCACGGACTGGGGATAAACATTTTGTCCCCCGTTTTTATCCACCTTCAAGATATAAAATTGACTGGAAGGTGGATAAAAACGGGGGACAAAATTTTTATCCCCAGTCCGTGTATCGGTGATGGACAGCGTTGATAAATTTAAAAGGGATAATTATTAAAAGCAAAATAACTGATCATAGGTATATTTTCACTGAGGACTCAGTATTGTTGTAATTTCCTTCAAAAGCCTGACTGACGTGTGTGGTTCTAGAAATTCAACTTTCAATCAGAAAGTCGTTTTGGTGTTTTGATTGATTTGCCCACAAGAGTAGACAGATAACTAACCTAACGAATTTACCGTTTTTCGATAAGTATCTTGGTCGAACAACAGTAAATATGGTTTTAAACTATAGATTAAAAACGGTGTTCCTATAGAATACCAAGATTGATTGATAGTATTTAATCAAGATGGAGTCGGAAAACAGAAAAAAAAAATTCAGACACCCGGTTAACAAAATTGAAATTCATATCTCCATTTTGAAATATATTTTTGTAACTTGTTACGATTAAGTTTTTTTAAGAACAAAAAAGCCTAGTAATTCTTAACTTTAATAGGTATTAACATGATACTAGCGCTGTATTTCGAAATTTAGCATGAGGACCAAAATGTACCTACCTACTAGAAATTAGCTATTTAGATTTTTTATTGTTTATTTTTATTTAGATCTATTTTTGGCATGTTTTCAATAAGTATACCTACTGTTTTCAATAATAATATACTAGTGTGATTCTGTACTAGTGTGATTCTATTCTATAAATACTTCTATGTTTAAAACTAATGTAAAAAAAAACCAAAGCAAACATTATCATGAACTCACATCCGTTACGAACTTACGATGGAGGTTGCTTGCCACACGCGACTGCGACAGGTCTCGACTTGCAGCCGAGGTTCACCCTCACTCAGACCCGCGATAACCTCTCATCATTTTATAAACTTGATCATTGGCTCATGTTTTGTCCTTGTTTTTTAACCGACTTCAAAAAAGGAAGAGGTTATCAATTCAGTTAAATGTTTTTTTTTATGTTTGTTACCTCTGAACTTTGTTGTTTGCTGCTTAACTTATTTGAAAAAATATTTTTCTGTTTGAGGATATACTTTTAGATTGGCCCCATAGATTTTTGATCAAAATCGGTTTAGGTTTTAAATCATAATAAGCCGAAGAAGTAAAAAAAAAAATTCGTACCTATTTTGCTTCCCTGTGACTTTTCAATGGCCACGGTCACTAGAACATCCGATTGAAGTCGGTTGTTGATGTTTTTGTAAAACATTGATTATACATTAAGTAATTATACTGTAAAAAATAATATCCTGCTTTGTCTTTGTCTCTTGGTGGTTACACTTTTGCCTAGTCAATTAGTCGACTCTACTAAAATAGTATGTTTAGGGTTTAAGTTTTTTTTTTTTTAAAGAATGAAACGTCTCTATATCGTCAAAGAGGTATATTTGTGTCTTGTGCATTTGCGATATAACGCTATCGCTAATAGCAAATAATAGCATGCCTGCCCAGAATTTGTCGTCCAAACTCAGGCGTGGCATGACTGGGTTTGGACAGCATTCCTGAAAAGAGTGTCTTAAGGGTAATCCTCAAATCCAAATTCCATACAAAATATTTCGGACAAATACTCAAAAAGTACGCCGTATTATAGTTATTTCTTCACACTATTCGTTTCGTCCATGTTTTTTCATTTCGTCAACAAAAAAAAAATGAAAGGTTTCATACTTTAATTTAGATTTTATACGTGTTTTTAAGTTAGTAGGGTTAATTTTAAAACACGTATAAAATCTGAATTGAAGTATGTTTGTCCGAAACATTTTGTATGGAATTTGGATTTGAGGATTCCCCTTAATCCGGTCTGGTTCTCAAGTCTTGAAGTTTTCTCTAGCAACTGCTATTGCAGCTGCAACATTAACTATCCAAAACCTACTTTATTATGCTTTCTACCGGGTATGAAACTAAAAAATAAAAACATGAAATCCAGGCCATTCTGTAATAGTTATCTACAAAGTACTAGGTACTTACAATTTTGATCCGTGTTATTATGCTGACCTTTGATAACCTTTGAATATTTATAAACGTCAATTATGCAGTGAACTTGCATATTTAATTTTTTTTTTCTGTTTTAATAATTAATAACCACAATTTATTTATTAACTTTTCCGGAATCCAAAACAGCCGAGTAGAATTCCTATTTCCAATATTTGCGAAATTTTCTGTACTTGTATTTTAATTTCTGTATAAACAAGTTGTAGCTATTGTAGCGTTACATACTTAGTAACAATCCAATTAGAGCCTAATGAATTAATACACTCGTTAGATTGGCAGTAAATTGTCTTTATCAGGCAATGTCGCGAGTTCAGCGCTTGGCTGTGACGTCACGCGATAGCTCCCTTATCGACAAGCGCCAATTGTTTCTGTGGAAAGCTATCAGCCAGCACTTCAGCTGCCCGCCTTCTCGAGCAAGAGGTACACGATAACCTATTTGTGACCTTTTCGGGGTCGCTGCCGATTAAAACTCATGCAATTCAAAATCGTGATTTTAATACCAATTCCACTTTGTTTGGCTTTTGATGCTTTCGGTTTTGCGATGCATAGAACACGTGTGGTGTTTGTCAAGCGTTCTTGGCACTGCCATGATTAACTCACCGTCACAAACATGTTGTTTAGAATGTACCCAAGTATTGTTGATGCCAGGATTCGGTAACTGAGCTAAAAGTGTTTTATTTGTGTTGGCTATTATCCTAATATTGTAGGTAAAGGCCAATTTAAGTCAACAGGTAAACTATCCATGTAGGTACTTATCATATATTTGAGATTCATATTACGTACGGCGATTCGCAGGGGTCTCATTTACGAGTCAAATTACATAGTCGACCAGTCTTATAGTCATAACGCTCAGTGCGATCAATAAATCATAAATCGAAGAAATTATGCATGACGGAAGCCCCGCTTACGTCAGAGGAAGTATTTCTTTTAAGGCTTAACTATGGCAGTCGCTACATTGTAATCTGGAACATAGGCCATAATGCTCAGGTTAAAACAGCGTCAAGGGGTGTTAATAAAAATAAAAAAAAATATTATAATATTATTTGGTCTTTTATCTTGAAAATATCAGAGAAACATTTATTATATTCGCTTATTTAATATGAATAAAAAAATCTCAAAACAAAGCTGTTTCGGGATGGTTTTTTCGTATCTCCTCCTGAACGGCATTATATATATAATTTATTTTTATACCATTCGCTAGGGAAAAAAATATATTTAAAAAGCTCGGATAGCTTTTTTTATACAGTATTTTTTCTTGCGACTACGAATTATTTAACGTAATTTTGCAATAAAAGTAGGCGTGCACCGCTCTGGACCTCAGTACCCATCTGACTACGGGACGGGGAGGCCGCGTCGCGCTGGCGCGCACCGCCTCGCGAAACGATCTTACGAAACATGACCGAATAAAGTAATATTCACACCATACATGATGGACAGTACGTCCGTTATAGATAGATTTATTTATGTATGCAAATGCGATGGCTATGGGTTTATTGTCGATACGCGCATGAAACAATATAAATTTTATAAGAAGCTCGGATTTGACTGACTGACAGACAATTTACGATAGTTATTTTTTTTTCAAATCGGTTTATAAACAACAAAGATAAGTTTATAAATACGAAGATAACAAAAATAAAAAAAATGGGAAAAAAATCAGCTGGATTGAGAACCTCCGCCTTTTTTTGATGTCGGTTGAAATAATAATATTTACTCTTTCATACTTATTACGACAACATTTTATTATGGGGTCGGGGAGTTGCGACTTGGTTGGGGGGGGGGGGGGGAAGTTAATATTCTTGATATTATTATATTAAGCAGAGCTTGTGCTATGAGAACCAGATAACAAATATAATAGGTAGGAGGTACCTATTATATTTTTTTTAACTCACCATAAGTACAATGCATAACATAGAAAACACTCTGACTCAGGACAAACACCGATGTTCACCACACAAATTGTTTGCCCTAAAGCGGGAATCGAACCCGCGACACCAGCGTGGCAGTCAACCAAACAACCACCAACCAAAGGCGCAACTAGGTAGGTAGGTACTTTAGAAAACTTCTCGAGCAGTTTCAAGTAGGTACCTCTAATTGTGATTGATCTGTGGTTCTTTGTATAGTCCGAGAGCAAAAAGTCCGAGAAAATTGAGATAGGTACGTACGAGACGTGTGCCTTCGATTGCGCGTGGAGCTAAGACAATCTTCGGGGGCGGGTAGCGGGAGGGTGGAACCGGCTTCTTGTTCATCGTAGCGTAGTATTTTATACCTATTATTAGTGTCCTAGTAGATGGTAGTAAGTAGGTACCAGTAAGTAATAATAAATAAATAACAGGCAAGGTTCATAGGTAAGTAGATACCTGGGTGTCCAACTGCCACTTACGTAATAAGTTTTAGTAGGTACCTAATTACCTATTATAGGTACCTACTAGGTAAAGGTTGTTTGCCTTTTCCACCTTTACCTTATCTGTGGGTAGGTACTACCGCAAATACTAATTACTTACAAATATAAGAGTAGGTACACTACCTAAATAGGTAGTAGGTTCTAGGTACTTATCCCTAGTTGTGTTCTCCGTTCTATCCGTACCTATTAGGTACACACCTAATAGGTACGGGTCGTATGGAGAACATAATCTGTTTTATTACAAATATAATATAATATTAGGTATATGTTTTATAAATATAATATAATAATAAATCCATCTCTAGCGCGCTGTGATACGGTACATATTAGCTAAGACGCTCGCGGCGCACAGTGGTCCGCCCCCATAGAAGAGGTTGGACATAGGAGTCAAAGTCGTTATTTAACTATTACAATTGTCCATCAGATAGAAACTATCATTTTTGATGTTTTTTTCGATATTGTACTTATACAGTGAGTAAATGCAAAATAACTGTTTTTTTTGTATGGGGAGCGACCTATAATTATAAATATCTTCTTATTTTGGCCCATTTTCGTTCTGAGCTTTTGTACTGATTTCCGAACTATATTAAGCTATATTTTATCCAAAGACACATGGTGCTACTTTTGTGCACTTTTTGAGATATTCTCAAAAATGTGTAAAAATAATAATAATCGAATACTCCCGAGTGTTTGGAGAACATATAGATAGTTTATTATATATATCTATTGATAAGCAACAAATTATGTTCTATTATTTACTGTGATTGAGATTATAGTTTAGGAGTTAAGGTAATAAAACATTTTTTTTAGTAGGAAGCAACCAATATCTATAAATATCTTCTTATTTTGGCCCATTTTCGTTCTGAGCTTTTGTACTGATTTCCGAACTATTTAAAGCTATATTTTATGCAAAGACGCATGGTGCTACTTTTGTGCACTTTTTGAGATATTCTCAAAAATGTGTAAAAATAATAAAAATCGAATACTCCCGAGTGTTTGGAGAACATATAGATAGTTTATATTATACATCTATTGATAAGCAACAAATTATGTTCTATTATTTACTGTGATTGGGATTATAGTTTAGGAGTTAGTGTAACAAAACATTTTTTTTAGTACGAAGCAACCAATATCTATAAATATCTTCTTATTTTGGCCCATTTTTGTTCTGAGCTTGTACTGATTTTCGAACTATATAATGCTTTATTTTCACCAAGGACTTGGTGCTACTATTGTGCACTTCTTGAGATATTAGCACAAATATATAATAAAATTAATAATAATCGAATACTTCGAGTGTTTTAAAATTATTCAAATATATCATTTCAGATGCACATTTTGAATGCTTAATTTACTGCAGAATATAATATGAGGTTTATAACGGGTCCTTAACTAGTAGTCATTAACCTAATAAATGTGTTATAATCGCATGGCTATCAAAATTACTGCAGTATATTTGTCAAAAACTTTAAATACTTACCTACCTACCTATGAAGGTAACTTGTTTATGTTATCAATTGTTGGAAAAGCTTACTTGTTCGAATTACCAAGTAGGTACCTACAGTAAGGCGAAAAATACCCCTGATTAGCCCTCTCGCTCACACCTACGAACATTTTTAAAGATAAAAAAATTACAGAGAAAAAAAAATCTACAGGTTTTTATACATGAAATCTTGTTTGGAATAAATTTATTTTAATTTAATGTTTGTATTATTATTTTCTAGCGCCTCAAGGTCTTTTTTGTTGTTTTTTTCTAATGTTTATCTTTGTAATAATAACCTTTGTATAGGTACATTTGTACTTTGTTCACTTTGTATTTTGTGATCTATTTATTAAGCTCTCTGACTGAATTTCTTGTAGTGTTTATCCAATCGAATGATTATGTATTGATGAAAACTGTGTTGTTCTGTTTATCAAGTGCTTGACTGCAAATTCTAAATTTTCTATAAATCCACTTGCGTCCTACATTTTGTACACATTTAATTAAAAAAATGTGATTTGAAATACTAATTAAAGTTATAAAGCATAAGTGAAAAAACTAAGACCGAAAAATAGGCCAAAACAAGAAGATATTTATAGGTATACAATATACATAGGTTTCATCCTATTAAAAAAAAAATTACACTGACTCCTAAACTATAATTCCAATCTCAATAAACAATTGAAGTTGCTTTTCTAATCTAAATGTTTTTGAAATACTCGGGAGTATTCGATTTTTATTAATTTTATACATTTTTGAGAATATCTCAAAAAGTGCACAATAGTACAATAGCACCATGCGTCTGTGCATAATATATAGCTTAATATAGTTCGGAAATCTGTACATAAGCTTAGAACGAAAATGGGCCAAAATAAAAAGATATTTATAGATATTGGTTGCTTCGTACTAAAAAAAATGTTTTATTACACTAACTCCTAAACTATAATCCCAATCACAGTAAATAATAGAACATAATTTGTTGCTTATCAATAGATGTATAATATAAACTATCTATATGTTCTCCAAACACTCGGGAGTATTCGATTTTTATTATTTTTACACATTTTTGAGAATATCTCAAAAAGTGCACAAAAGTAGCACCATGCGTCTTTGCATAAAATATAGCTTTAAGTAGTTCGGAAATCAGTACAAAAGCTCAGAACGAAAATGGGCCAAAATAAGAAGATATTTATAGATATTGGTTGCTTACTACTAAAAAAAATGTTATATTACCTTAACTCCTAAACTATAATCTCAATCACAGTAAATAATAGAACATAATTTGTTGCTTATCAATAGATATATATAATAAACTATCTATATGTTCTCCAAACACTCGGGAGTATTCGATTTTTATTATTTTTACACATTTTTGAGAATATCTCAAAAAGTGCACAAAAGTAGCACCATGTGTCTTTGGATAAAATATAGCTTAATATAGTTCGGAAATCATTACAAAAGCTCAGAACGAAAATGGGCCAAAATAAGAAGATATTTATAATTATAGGTCGCTCCCCATACAAAAAAAAAATATTTTGCATTTACTCACTGTATAAGTACAATATCGAAAAAACCATCAAAAATGATAGTTTCTATTTGATGGACAATTGTAATAGCATACTTCGTTTTGTTAAATAACGACTTTGACTCCTATGTCCAACCTCTTCTATGGGGGCGGACCACTGTGCGGCGCGACACTTGTAGGTAAATATAAATAAAGTTTGGTAGTGAGCGAGCTGACACGTTTCTGTATCGAACTTTTGTTGGTATGGATGGATGGATGATACATACCTTACTGAGTACCGTCCGATTAGTGTTTTTTTTTTTTACTAATATGTTCTGTAGTTTATATTATGTATGTTATCTTTGACAAATTATGTAGGTAGGTAAATGCTATGCAATCTCATAATCTGTTTATTTTCTGAATAGTTGTTGAAATGTCGGTAGGCAAGGAGTTGAACGATGTAATTTTTTAGGCCCGCAACAGTAAGTACTAAGTGGGCATTCAATAAATATCCTAAATTTATAAAAATATAATATAAATAAAAATTGTATGTAGGTACATTGAAACTTTTCTTACTATTTCTACTCAATCAAATGATTGTCTGAATGTGACCTTACGCAATGGCAAAGCCGCGCGATGTCTGTTTCTGTTAGTCGTCGTGAGCGTGCGGGGTGCGCGGGACAAATCAGAGTGATCCACCCATTTCTGCTGACGTCATAGCAGCCACAGCATTCTTAATGGCCCCAGGAGGAGTGAAGATAAAAAGAGAAGCGGAAATGCTCGTCCGTCTGTCAATGCGGCGACAATGTCGTGCTATTTGTGTTAAACGAGCGATTTATTTCAGTCGGTCGTAGCGTGAACGTCCGCAGAGGAATTTCGGCCGCGAGGAATCCAATTGCGTTAGCTTGCAGCGACTGCGGCGGACTGTCACATCGCCGGATCCGCAGCGGACCCGTCCCGCAGACGGCTCCGGACCACGCTGTCGCACCACGCCGCGCGCCGCCTTGCTGCCGCCCTCGATTCCTACTTGTTGCCGGGTGGCATAACCAGCTACAATAATCTCATAACGCCATAGCGCCACTTTGACACCCCCATATCACTGAGACAACGCAGCTATTCGTGCGCGCATAAGGAAAATTCGAGATGCGGCTGACTCATCACTCCGTTCACTGACGCCGCGCCGCCACCGCCTCCACCGCTGTCAGTTCGCCCGGCAACACACACTTTCCATTTTTAATGACGCTCAAAGACAAAACTGAACGTGAATTTTTCGTAGGCGTTAATATTTTTCTTTTCTTACCTTGGAAGAGGCATTCATCCACAAGGGTTGAGCCGGCACGTGCCGGGCTCTAGCAGGTCACTCACAGCCCTGTTCACAGCATTTCCGATTGTATATCACACTAAACGTCAGAGGAGATAGCGCGGCATAGTCAGTGGCACGGAATCGGTGCGCCTGCGCACAGTACGTAGTACAGACTGGCGTGCGCTCACGGAACTGACTGCGCCGGCGCTCCATTTGGGTCACTGTCATCGGTGGTGGGGGACATATGCTCGCCAGCTCTGAAAAATTATCGTCTCGCGAATATGTTTCACCGATGCGGGCGTTTTCCCTCGAGATATGCACCAATCATTCGCGTTCGCGCCATTCACTCTTGCCGCGGATTTTCGACAGTATCTGGCGGCAAAACGTGGCGAATAGCGACTTCATCGCTTGGATCTTTAAGTGCTACTGAATGACGACTTCAGTCTTCACCTGTTTCATTGCACTGTCTCGTTCTGCCACGGGCATAGTCACCGCTTTCGTGGTAATTGGCTTTTTGGATGATGTTTTAGTCACGGTGCTGGATACAAAATCCATTTAGTTTCGAACACAGCTAACTGCGATTCTATTTCAGGTGTACACTATTCTGCTTTGTCATGGCAAGTTACTTGCCTGACTAGCGGACGAACTGCGCATTATTTTGTCCCATGAAGAGGAATTTTGCAACTAGGTGCTGTTGCAAAATTCATTTCCATGCTCGGCATTGGTGGATACGATACGAATGTAGTAGCTAATTCAACAGTTTTTGTTATTAGACAACTTGTTAACTAACCTAACTTAGTTTGGTTCGGTTTTAGATCGGTATTATCATCAGTCATTTTACTGACGACACGGGGTGGTCGAGTGGCAAGTGTGTTGGACTGCCACGCCGGTGTCGCGGGTTCGATTCCCGCTTCAGGCCAAACATTTGTTCGATCGGTGTACATCGGTATTGTCCTGAGTATGGGTGTTTTCTATGTATTATACGTATGTATTTACAAAAAAAGTAGATTAGGTATTGTATTAGTTATCAATGATTCCCATAATTTATTTTATTTTATTTCATACACAATAATAATAATAATACAAGCTCTGCTTAGTTTGGAGCTAGATGGCGTTGTGTGTAATGTCCAAACATTATTATTATTATTATTTACTACCTAATTACAAAACGTTAAAAGACTAATTGCCAAAGTGTTCACTTCGTAGAATTTATATATATTTTAAACTGACTAGGAAATTAGTTAGGACTCAGAGAAATAACTTACTCGTGTAATACCGAACAGTAAAAAAAATACTAATACTCCACTCCTAATACTAGTACTCAAATGGAGTTGGGCGGGACACCTGGTCAGACGTGGTGATGACAGGTGGAGCAGGGCTTTAACAGAGTGGTGGCCGAGGACTGGCAAGCGAAGTGTCGGACGTCCGGCCGCGAGATGGGTCGACGACATTGTCAGCGTCGTGGACGAACCTGGACCCGCTTAGCACAGGACCGGGCAGCGTGGCGAGAGCAGAGGCCTATACCCAGCAGTGGGTCAGTCAAGTCAGGCTGCGGATGATGTAGAAAAATAAATAAATTTTGGCTTAAATAAAGTTCCATCTCTGTCAGTATGGTCATGTATAGGTAAAATAAATGACCCTGCAACTTCGTTTGCGTTGCGAATGAATAAAACTCCTTTCATAATACGCGCCTGCACTTCTCGACGAACATACCCTCGAAATTTCAAGTCTTTACGTCTGTTAGTTATTTGGCCGCAGCCGTGTTGGCCGAGTGGGAGGTTCCTTCGACCTTCGATCCGAAAGATGTGGGTTGAAACCGGTGGTACCTACACCTATGAATTTTTCTGTTCAAAAAATCTATCGTGAGGAAACCGGCATTTCATATAATAGTACATTATGATATAAGTGCGGTAAGTTGATAATTACAGCCGATATTGGTAGCCCGAGCCGTAGGTGAGGGCTACAAGAAAGCAGAGGCTGTAATTATCAAAGCGCACGTATGTCATACCACGTTTTATAACACATTTGCGAGGAAATATATGTATAAATAAATTCATCATTAGGTACTTGACGACATTTTCAAATAAAAACAATACAGCGAAAAAAAACAGCGCGCGGAATAATTTTTACTTGTTCTCAAATTAACGATGCGCGCGCATCAGCGCTTTTTTTTAAGGCAAAGGCACAAAAACAGTCAGTATTACTTATAAAGTAAATTAATATTTTTGTGGTTTGGGACATTTAAATGGTTGCAATTTATGGTCAATATAATTTAAATTAAATTAAATGTTTTTTTATTATATTTTAACTCCCAAAGTTAATTTTTATTCATAAAATGTTGACCACTTTTCTGACATCTAAACTGTTTGCTAAGATTTAAAAAAGTACCGTTCGTTTTAAACGGAGAACCTGGATAAATCTTCCGTTTTTAATTACATTACCGCACTAGTGCATTTACATTACATTACCGCACTAGTGCGTAATGAAATACAATACGATATTGAAATTGGTGCAATAATAGACCCTTTACGAGCAATTGTGTTATAAATTAATTAATTAACTTGATTAGTTTGAAAGCATATGTCAAGTGCACGAAAGGAGCCTTTTCGAGGGGCACTTAAAATCCTTTCACCCCCTGGTTTGAAATAACTAGATAGATAGATAGATAGTAACTCTTTATTGTACACCCCGAGGAAATATACATTATAAAAGGAAACAAATAAAAAAACCAAAAATAATAGAGGCTACAATGACACTATACTATACTATACTAGTGACACGATAAGAAGAAGTTAGTCAGGACCAAGCCTTTTATACATTATATTATGGTAAATAAGTACAATTATCTACGTGAGGTAAACCAGACACGCGTGTCTCCTACTCAAAAGGTTGAGGCCATTATAATTATCCCCTACTTCATTCATAGATCCGGCGCCAACAAGTCTTTCATCCATAGCATCTATCTTGTCAATGGAATGGAGAAAGTTCAACGAAGTGCTCAATCAAGCTCCGGTGTGCATTCGATGAAGGTTACGTGGCTTAATGATGCTGAGGTCTTATTGGAAATTCTTGGGAGTCTCTATGTAGTTGAGTTCACATTCCAAATCATCAAATCATATCAAACTTGTTCATATTTCTAAAAAGAAAACTATTAATAAGTTTCACTCAACATTTTCCTTGATTTGTGTGTAACAAATTACTCCTTAAGGGTAATCCTCAAATCTGAATTCCATACAAAATGTTTCGGATAAATACTAAAAAAGTACGCCGTATTATAGTAATTTCTTCACACCCCTTATTGATTAGGGATTGCCCCTTAATAGTGCATCTATAAAAAAACTTTTCATATTTCCTTCTAACTCTCCATCTTCTCATCTCATAACTTGAAATCTGTTATTTCTTAGGTACTTACAACAAAGAGTACTCAATAATTAACTATTATTGCTCCTATTATTAAAATAAAAGATAGATAATAATAGTTGGATGTTTGTTACTTAATCACATCTAAACTATTGAGCCAATTGAGCTGAATTTTTAACATAATTTAAAAAAATACATAGACTACCGTGTTTGTATACTTAGACCACGTAAGCGGAGCCAAATCTATAATTAGGGGAGGTCGTGCAACAAACGAAATAGGCCTAGATTCATATGATATCTATGTAAACGTTTTTTGACACACGCTCCAAGTAATTAATATGTAAGCTCCGTAGTAAAAGTAAGTACCATACTCACTGTTTTTTTTTTTAATTTTTTTTTGAGTATATTAGGCATACGAATTCCAATTTTGTATTTCGAAAAGTGGAGTGCGCGTTGAAGTCTTTCATACAGGGAACCGTCTAAAATCAAGAATTTAATAAAAAAAACTGAATTAGTTTATTTTCTAGGCAAGTTGTTAAATATTTTATTTTTATGTTTATTATTATTGTTAAATTCGTATGTTTCCTGGAGCTCTTTGTCTGATAGTAAAGATATTGTTTTATTGTTGTATGTGGAAGTTTTTGTCAGAATAAAACAAAAACAAGGTAGGCATGGTGGTTTAAAACCAGCAGAAGTTAGATCTATGACTTCGCACAGCCCATCACAATTTGCCGACTGGTCCAGCCACATTCCAAAGCTTGCTTGATAGCTCTCTCGACATGCACTCTACAATAGACCGAGGTTTTTTACCATCTATTATTAGGCCCGGGACCACTTTCGATGTCGAAGGTATTTTCAACTTGATCTGTGCTTAATGAATGAAATAGGTAGCTTTATACTCAGTTTTATAAAATAATGTACTTAATCTAAGTTACAAATGAGATGTAGGTACGATTGTAACTGTACGATACTTAAATAAGTAACTTCGTCTCTATAAATATAGTAAAGAAAGTAAGTTCTACTTGTCTTAGATTTATCTAAGACAAGTAGAACTTACTTTCTTTAGACTCCCAGACTAGAAGTTTCTAGCTGTACTTAGGCTGTACGTACTACGTACATCGGTCGCGAATCTACCAAATCTTGAACTTGTTAATAATAAATACATTTTAAAGAACATAACAAAGTCTCAAATATTGCACTAACACTTCTTACTGACTGTCTTTCTGCCAATTGTATCTATTTAAACTTCAACCTTAATGACCAAAGTGTACGAATTGGAAGTCAAAGCATACACAATATTACTTATTCTTTGGTCAAAGTATGAAAACTTAAGGCCAATCCTCAAATCCGAATTCCATACAAAATATTTCGGACAAATACTCAAAAAGTACGCCGTAGATGATTTTATACCTGTTTTAAAATTAACCCTACTAACTTAAAAACACGTATAAAATCTGAATTAAGGGGAATCCTCAAATCTGAATTTCATACAAAATGTTTCGGACAAATACTCAAAAAGTACGCCGTACGCCATGTTTGTTGACGAAATCAAAAAACATGGACGAAACGAATAGTGTGAGGAAATTACTATAATACGGCGTACTTTTTAAGTATTAGTCCGAAACATTTTGTATGGAATTCGGATTTGAGGATTCCCCTTAAATATGAATATAGGGTACGAATTGGGAAGTGGTCCTATTTGTACCTATGTAGGTACGTTCAAAATGACTTGAACTCGGCATTTCGTTAGTAGGTATGTCGTACATTAGTTAATCATTTGAAGAAGCCTTATTATTTGTTTATTACACCGTATTATTGAATTTTAAATTATGTTAATACTACCAGTAGGTAAGACTGGTACTGTCCTGATTTTTATTGGTACAAAGTCTAATCTTTTCTTCAATTACTAAGAAATGCAGGAATCACTTTTTGATAATTTCAAAGATAACAAAATTATCATGTCACGCAATAGTACTTTCACAATTGCTCGATAAAATATTTCAGTTTATCTATTGTTTATCTTGGCATTCTTACTTTTGAAAACATTTCAAGAAAGCCGCTTTTTATTTTAATTAGGTAGCAGAATTTATCCTAGTCACTGCCTTAACGTACTGTGTAGGTATGTGCGGTTGCTGATAATTTTCGAGAACCCGATTTGTGGAGATAGGTAAAGGAAAGGCGAGGCTGAAAAACGGCGTGGCTGAGCCCTCGACCTCTTCACAGACAACACTACCTAGGCGCGAAAATCTGAAGGTACCCCAACTTCGAGGAATGTGCTAGAATACAACATCTTTCTGTATTTGGTTAGTGAACGTTTATTCACCACAAATTTTTAATTACCAATGAGAAATACAGAAGTGGTACTACGTTGTATCTGTGCAGTCAGAATTTTGGGTTTCTACAAAATTACAGAGAGACAGCGGGGCGAGTGCGGCGCCCGAGCCGAGGTTTTGCGTCCTGGCTCGAGCTTGCCTTGAGGGTTTGCCAAACGATGAATAAAACTTAAATTATTATCAATGATGGGTACCAACCGCCTGACGTAAATCCATAGGAATTAGGGAGTTAGGGACTCATGGTAACAGTTATCCAGGTTTTATGAAATTTATTTTGACAAAAATTCGACTTAATATTTTTAAGGTTTTTTTGCTATATCTGTGTAGTTATTTTTCTTCTGGTGATTTAAATTCTTCGGTGTATATTTTACTTCACCTTGTTCTTTTTTACTTTCTGAAATGTGATTGCAAGTAGTAAACATAATTGAAACGTTGATTAATTTATTACGACACATATTCATAAAATACTTACAATCCATTAACTCAATATGAAAATGGTTTTTCACCGTTTTAATTGAAGTCTTCAGAGTTAATAACCAGACAGTTACCAGTTACAGGCGAGAGCTAGGTATAAAAAATAACTGAACACCTTACGGTCTTTCATAAATGAAAATCATTGCGGTCTTTGTAAGAAATGCTTGTTAACTGGTGCTTTGGACTACTTCAAAAAAGATGATGATTAATTAAAGAACAGTATGCATCTCTGGCAAGATTCTGTCTTGAACTGATTTGACTGTGTGAAAAGAACTTCAGTTCGGGAGGCATCTCTGGTAGGACTGCGTCTACTTGTAGTCAGATGGTTTAGAACTTCAGGTTATCAGGCGTCTTTGCCAGGGGTAGTATAGAACTTTAAGTTAGGATGCGTCTTTAGCAGGATTTTGCTTAGTATAGTTTTCTTAGTAGTTCTTTCGAACCAGTGTGGTGAAAGGATGTCAAGTGCGCCTGGCAGAGGCTCCTTTCGTGCACTTGACACATGTTCTTAGAACATTTTAGGTTCTATGACATGCCGGTTTCCTCGCGATGTTTTAATGTATGTGTGCTAAAAGCACGTGTTTTAGCACACATACATAGATTTTTTGAACAGATTATCCCATTGGTGTACGACTGGGTTCGAACCCATGACCTTCAGATCGGAAGTCGAGGCACCTCCCACTCGGCCATCGGTATTATTATTATATTGGTATCGGTAGAATACATGTAGTACCAATACCAATTGGTACTACCTACATGTATTCTACCGATCTGACTAGACTAAGCCGTAAGCCGTGAGACTTGGTACTGTGCTTGTTGGTACAAGCACAGTACCAAGTTTTCCTGTTCCAGTTTGAAGAGCACTGTAGACAGTAAACAAAATTTGATTTCGAGATTTGATACCAAAAGGTCTCAAATTAGACGAAAGCTGTTAAAATTGCATCGAACTTTCTTTAATTTCAAGTTAGAAAATTATTTTTGATCAATCTAGCAGTGATTGTAAATGGAAATTCGTATTTAAACCCTTGTTAAACCGGATGGTGTAAAGCAATAATAAATGTTTTATTTTGTGATTGGCCTGTTTTATTTTAGACTTGAGTTTTGTCTGACTGGCAATGTTAATAAAATGACGTAAACAACAAAAGACCTTGCAAGGCTTTTTGATATTATCTCGTTTAAATGTCAACGAGCCTGTGTGGCAAGTTTGTCTGCGATTATAAACATTAAATATATTAACAAGCGAAACTAATTTAGCAGTTAAAACCACAGTTTAGCGCCCACCAGATTGAAGATTCATGCTATCTGAAGCACCCACACACCATTGCTCTATATTTATTTAGATCCTATGCCTAGATCACAATAATTAGGTAGTAGATACTATACACGGCCAAATTTTAATCACGATAAAAAAAAATACGCATAGTCAGTTGCCGTTACTGAACACATATACGGCAAAACAACTTGAAAAAATTAAGTCGAATTTTTGTCAAAATAAATTTGATTAAAATTGGATAACTGTTACCGTTAGTCGTTTTCCTATGGATTTGCGTCAAGCGGTACCTTTAATTGATAATAATTTAAGTCTTATTCATCGCTTGGCAAACCCGGGCACCTAGCTCGAGCCAGCTCGCAAAACCTTGGCTCGAGCGCTGCACTCGCTCCGCTATCATTCTGCCATTTTGTAGAAATCCAAAATTCTGACTGCATAGATGCAACGTAGTACGTAGGTACGTAAACCCATTTAATTTTTTTTGGTAATTAAAAAATTGGTGGTGTATGTATTAATACTTAATAATAATTATATTTTTGATAAAGCCCCTTTACATCCAACAACTTGTTTTTGGTATGATATGTCATCTTTAGATACGTTTTTGATATGGCCTCATTAACCTAGGATCAGAACTGTCAATGTATTGCATACCTATCGAACAATCTACCTTGTGTAGATTGAAGATTCATGCTATCTGAAGAACCCACGCATTGCTCTGTATTTATCTAGATCCTATGCCTAGATCACAATTAGGTAGTTGATACTATATTTAGTAATAATGATATTCTTGATAAAGCCCCTTTACATCCAACAACGAGTTTTTTGTATGTTATGTCATGCTTTTGATATGACCTAATTGACATATGATTAAATAAAACTGTCAATGCATACCTATCTAGCAGTCTACTTTGTGTATAAACTCTAGCTACTCTAACCTTGATTGGATTGTTATTGCTCTACAAAATATAAAGTTACTTATTAAAATAACTAAAATATGTGTAATAGGATCTCTCAATAATTTTCAAAAAGTCTTAATAATCAATCAACAAAGAAAACGAGTTCGCATAAAAAAGCTTCTGCTAATTTTTCATTTTAAGACGTAGGAACACCATCTGTGGTCATATCATTTCGAATCGTACATAGTGAAATGTTTATCAACTTGATTGTATTGTTATTGCTCTACAAAATATAAAGTTACATATTAAAAAAACTAAAATATGTTTAATAAGATCTCTTCTCAATAATTCTCAAAAAGTCTTAACAATCAATCAACAAAAAAAGAACGAATTCTCATAAAAAAGCTTCTGCTAATTTTTAATTTTAAGACGTAGGAACACCGTCTGTAGTCGTTTCATTTCGTATCGTACATAAATAAATGTTTAGCAACAATATAATGACGCATAGTTTGAATGAAAAAAAGCGGCAAAATCATGGCAGGTTGGGCGGTCCGGGGGGCGTTGGAGGGCGTAGCGCCCTTGGCAACGCCCCTTTGAGTCAGCAGCGGCGTAGACGCAGCTTTGGGCCCAGCATAAAGGGACTTTGTTGAGAGTTTTATTTTAACTGTCAAAGTTATTGCTGAGTTTTATGTTTCTATGTTTTAAACGTGCATAAGAGTCGTATGTTGTAGATGCTTATTTTGGGATAGAAGATGTTTTTAAGCGTGAAGCTGTAGTTTATTTCAGATTTTTGTGAAATCTTAGTAAGTTTTCATAGAAACTCCCTATTGGAGCAAGTGCTCACATCTATCAATCATCAAGATGTTATGATCAATCATGAATACAATTGATTTGAGAAATAACTAATGAATAGATAAATAGAATTTTACTTTAAATTTGGAATGTATGTATACCTAAAGAGTACAGCAATAGAAAATTATTCAATTATAAATTAATTGATGCGCCATCAAAGCACTTGTATACTATGTATCTAGAATGCCAACTCACACGAAAACTGCGAGCCGAAAGAGCTAGAACCAGTAAGGAGTGTGTCTCGTTCTGTAGGGCGACCATAATTTTTGAACTTTGAATATTTTATTGAGACATAAACAAGCAACCAAGGGAAAATTCAATCTGCTCAATAAGCTATCAATGTTATATACATACGTTACTTTGCATTATTGTTTTAAAATTATATTATACATAGGTGCATTAAAATATCAACAAAAATGAGGGCGGTGCGCCGCATTCTAGTGAGGTATATCTGATTCAATGGTTTTAATACTGTTTCTTTCGAACAGTAATTATTTTTCTCGACAGTTAGGTACCTAACCTACATGACAGCGACTGTACTAAACCTGTCAAATGAATCTGAATAACATTTAGAGCAAATCGTCTAATTTCGAAAATTGTCCCACTTATTTCAAAAATTATGGCCATGTTAATTTTAATTGTATGCTGGCAACTGTGTGAACGAGACACACTCCTTAACGAGGGGGTCTCTATCAAGCATTAAAATCCTTATATTTAGATTGAATTAAAAAAGAACTTTATTTCCAAGTCAAGGTTCAGAATTCTTAATCCTTAAATGAAACAAAATGGCGTGTTAGCTCTCTAGATACATAGTATAAAAGCTCTTTGTGCGCCATCTACTTAGAAAAGCAAGAATAATGTATTTTTATTGTGATATCAATTAGAACCTATTTTCTAAAATTCATGTTCTTCAAAATTCTAATTTGATGCTAATATTAATCCTGATTTAGTGATATAGCATTTCTGAGGTATAAAACATGACTCACAGCATAGATAGATAGAGTCATCCATGACGACATTGTCACCTATTGTAGATTTTACCTATATACATAGATAGCATCATAGATAAGTATCCCCCTTGCATTATAATACCCAGCTTCAAATCCCTTCAAATCACCGCCGCGGCACATATGGAGAAATTTTGCCTTTAAAAAATAGATTATATTTGTATAACCGTATGTAAGCCTAAAAGTAATTTCAAGTATGACAATTTTTGAAAGGATTTATAGCTGGGTGTCTTGCGCAAGGGGGATACTTATCTCTGACGCTGTCTGTACATTGACGTTTTGTGTGTCTACTTTTGTAGAGATAGATTTCATAGTAGAGACAAATACAGCAATGGTCTTGAACAAATTGAATGTGATCGATTAGCAGAGAAGTAGTATGAGATTTATCGCAGTTTATTGTTATATGACTTCATGTTTTAATATTAATGATATTAAATAAATGTATAATCAAGTGACAAGTATTTTTTGTTTTATTTATGGCGTGTCACAAATACATAATTTATGATGAAAATATAATAAAAAAATAATTTTAATTATTAGAAATTATTTAATCTATTAATCCTGGGTTAATTAATTCCAGAATAAAAGATCTACGTAGCACTGCTACGCAAAAACACTTTTTGCACTACGGGCTACGGCCAAAGAATAAATAATATTATAACATAGAATAAATAATATTATTACATCTACGGCGTAGCAACATTTTTGGCTCAGTGCTACGGTTTTTTATTGTCCGATTCAGCTAACATATTTCAAATATATTACATTAACACAACAAAGATAAACCCTTTATTTTTAAATTAAACTAATTGCAGGTAGGTACTTGTAATAGATTAAATAGAAAAATCTATTAAAAGTACCTGCAATTAGTTTTTAAATTTAAAATAAAGGGTTTATCTTTGTTGTGTTAATGTAATATATTTGAAAAAATGTAACTATTATTCCATTAAAAATAGTTAAGTTACTCATAGATATGTAAAACTGAATATTGACCATGGATTCATAATGCTTCGACCTGCATTGCAGTAACCTTCAGCTACCTCCGGAGCAACTTACTTTCAAATTGCGGCCCGCATGAATCACCAATGAAATGACGTCAGCGGTTGGTCGGTCTTCAATCTCATCTCACAGCTCCTCGATTTTTAGGCCCGATCTCTATATCTTTGCATTTTCTCTGCCAGCTGGTGTTTTTTTAACGAAACATATATTAAATAATGCAGTAAAATAAATAACATAAGTAGTTAACTTAAAATAATGGAATTTTTAACACACATGTTTCGGTGAATATTATCTAATTTTTCACTAAAACACATCTCTAGGTAGTAATTATGGGAAATATTGAGTTGAAGGTTAAATCAAGTTTCTAATTTACTGGTTTGTGAGGTGATTCACCACCAACCAGTAAATAACATAACAAGTTATATATTTTCGTTTTCAATGTTAGGTATATTTTATTAGTTTTTGTGTACAAACTTACTTAACTAAGTATTTATCTTTTGAATGTTCTTTCTTTTTGATAATCAAATAAATGACGACACCGTGGCTTAGTTGGTAGTGACGACACCGTGGCTTAGTTGGTAGTGAACCTGCCTACGAAGCTTGGTGTTCCGGGTTCGATCCCCGGCCGGGGCAAATATTTGTGACGAACACAAATGTTTGTTCTCGGGTCTTGGATGTTGTGATGTGTTGTATGTGTCCATGCCACCTGCGACACAGGGAATCCTAGTGCAGGGGTGTGAGTGTGTGAATGTTTATGTTATGTTTATTATTTTTAAATTGAAACTTGACTACCTTTGATTATTTGGGAGTAAATAAATCTGAGTTGATTACCTTCATCGCTTGTAATATACACCTTCTCCAAATTGTCAAAAGGTAGCGGTGTTCTCGGCGGGCACAGGTGAACGACCACCAAACCGCGCCAATCCGCCATTTTGGATTCGTCACGGCTCGCGCGTAATGTCTTCGGACGCGCAAAGTGGCCAGCATCAGTGACTTTGATTTTAAAATTTTGAATTTGGAACACAATTGGAACACATTCAAATAAACCTACACCTACCATTTTGGCAACGAATGAATTATTCAATCAACGTTTAACTTGTTTTGGTTTGACTATGTTAATTTTATGAATGGAGTTGGACGCCATACTTACCTGAATATGGTGAAGTCAGGTGTTTTGACATTTCAATGAATCATTAGATAAAGCAAGTATAGGTATTTGCCAAAACTATTGGAAATAATTTTAACTCAAACAATGCCTATTTTCACCATTTCCTCATGGTTCTACCACTACTATTTTTAAAGTGATGAGTATGGCTCTACCATTGCCTCTATCCTTCGAGTTAATTACTTGTTAATATTCCCTGGTAGAGTAGCAAGTACATACCTACATTTAAAGTTATCAATTAAGTAAGTTCGTAGCGTAGCAACAAGCAATCTCTGTCGAAATGATTTCTCGCTCAAATCGGCTGGAGGTCGAAACAAGGCTACGACCCGCTCTCGATCGACCACGCGATGCAAACTTTTTACATGGCCTCCATTACTTTGCTGACTTTATGCGAACTTCATGTTATTTTTTTTACAATTAACAGTGACAAAACGGGCCACGCCAGGCCACGTGCTGATGATCACGCCTGCCCTTAACCAAAACGGTGCTACACACAACTTTGAAAAACACAGTAATAGCACAGTTTGAGGCATTTTGATGCTCAGTCTCGAAAGTCCAGTAATTTCACCAACTTACACACTCACTAATTACAGATTTATGGTGATTTCCCTTGGTCCCTCAGTCCAAACATGTTTGAACTGAGGGACCAAGCAAAAACGCTATAAATCTGTAATTGCTTATTCTACAGATTTGTAAATTTCTTAAAACTTTTAAGAAACTCTTAACTAAATTCTGAAACAAAAATGATAAGCCTAGCGATAGTACTTTCTGAGATAATTGTTCCCATATAAGTAAGACTACCTAAATATTTCTCAGACCTATCCGGTGGCAATGCATACAATAATGAACGAACAATGTTTCGACGTTTATTTTTGATCAAATTATCAACCATGTTTTTATTGTACCCGTTATTTTGTGCTGTGTAATAAATTATGTTGAGCTCTTCTTTGAAATCTGCTTCTGATAATGGCAACGATAATGATAATGGAGTGTTTAGAAATTTTAAAACACAATACAACAAATATTACGCTGTTGAATGATTTTTAAATAAGAGTATCCTAGTAGTAGGAGTAGGTCTCCTTTGTTGAGGATTTTTGTGACGTCGGATCATACGACAAGCGACTCATCGCCACAACGGGTATAAATACGGGCCGGGCAACGTTGTTTATTCACTAGAGTCCGGTGACGCAGTAACAGCCATCTGCGGCTAACTGCATTAAACGTCCATGCGAAAAAAAAAAAATGTTTATTCACTCTCGTATCAAACTTCGGCGAGTCCACACCTCCTGATGATGCCGTGCGAAACTGCGTGCTTCGTGCGGGCGAAACACGTGTCGTATCTTTAAACTTTGGTTTTCTGTTCTTTGACTCTTTGGTTCAGTTGAACTAAAGTTAAGTTAATTAAAACCTTTGTTTAGAATTAAAGCGGTTTTATTACTAAATATATTTATATAATTTGTTGATACTTTCTGAGATTTAGGATATGCCTATTTACGCAAGCGTCTGGATTGAGGGACCAAATAATTTCATCATAACAGCTTTAATTCAAGTTTAAGAAATTTATGGCTGATTGCTATAGTTTTTACTATTTTTAACTAATTTCCCTGTAAATCTTATATCGTTTTTCGAAAATTTAAAATTTGGGCCTTCAGTTCAGATGCACACCAAGCATGAAGCATCCCAAAGTTATCGAGACTTCTACCAAGATATCTGAAAGTGAACAAGACGTAGTATTTTTTAGATTTTGTATCTCAAAGCACTTCTTCGGTCACTCATTATTACGCACGACACCCATCTCATTATCTTTATTCAACCATACTTTTGGCAAATAAATTATTCTTAGGTATGCCATTGGACAACCGAAAAAGTGAAAGATAAGTCTCTTTTCGTTTGTAGGTTAACTTATAATGTAAACGGTTGAGAATGGACAATTATTCTGATATCCGCTGGCACTGCATACCAATGAGTCAGACGATACGACAGATCGGATCGTGTCAACCTTCTCCAATGTAAAGGTAAAGGTAGGGGCATAGGGCTGCGTTAGTCCCTTACTTTACGAATATACTTACTTACATCATATTGTTAAAGTAGGTATGTGATAAGGGTCGCGGAAGGCTTTTGTTCCCGTGGCCCGGCAAGAATGGCGATAGAGGAACACCGGAGGGGTTTTAGTGGGTATTCCGTCCTTCTGTGAGGGCGGCGAGTCCCACATAACTCCGGTCCTCCCGACTGGTTTATTCGTAAATAAAGTCCCCTCTGAAGAAAAAAAAAGTGTATTTGAGAAGGATAGATTTCTCTAAATATTTTTATGACTTACTATAAAACGAAAGTTACGAAGTTGCACGCGGGTCAGCGCGTGCAACTTCGTCTTGGTTCTTCCGTGGTTCTTAAATTTATGACAAAATAAAGTAAATATTAATGTTTTAATAGTTATTCTGCTAAATCACCAAAGTCCAGCCGTTCTTAAGTTATAAATGGTGTTACTAACTCGACTTTGTTTTGTACCTATAAGTAGTAAGTATTATTATTATCAAGGTTACGTTTGAACTATACCGGTACTTTACCGTGTTATTGCGTTTTGATTCCGGTCTCTTGTTCAAAACCTTACAAACATTGTAGGACTAGACACACACTAACTAGACAGAGAGACTAAAAGGAAAATTGGGACAGGATAAACACGTATTTTTTCGTGTCCATATTGAAATCTAGCAAGTTTTATTTACATTAAAACTTACAGATAAAGACAATATTTTTCGTCCTGAGCAATTTTTAACGCATATACGTTCTGTCTACGCTATGTCGTTAAATATGTTCTGTCTTATCGCTACAAACAACGAAATAGAAGTAGTGGCATGGTGATAAGAGTGACATCCATACATAGCCTATTCGCAGAGCAAGATACAACGGTACAGCGACTAAGGGCTCGCCCTGAATGCCGTCCAGTTAAGTTTCTCTGCACACGGAATGTCACCTACAAAGCTAAGGGGCATCTTTAACTATTGTGAGCTCTACTGAAGTTTAAGGGATGAGCAAACCGGGCAACTAGTTGCGGCAACAGGCAACTCGCTTTTACTTCCGCACCTCTTTGGGTGAAAATCGTCGAAACTTAAGACGATTTTCAGCCAAAGAGTTGCGGCCGTGAACAACATATTTTTGTTGCAGCAACTGGCGGAAACGTGTGTAAAGTTGACAGTTGCGGCAAATAAAGTTGTTCCGTGTGCTGAGCCCGTAATAGTTACATTGATTTTGACTGGCTCTACCTAACTACGCTAGAACTACGAAACTCACTAATCACTATTTATAAATGAGAGAGTCAAGTTATATGGATGGATTGATGGATGGACCAATCACGCCAAAACCCTTTTTCATCATCCATTGCTCTAAAAGGACATTACATAACATCCTTGAAAAGACCACCAGATTAAACAACCTTGAATTTTTTGATATTTCTAAATGCAGTTCTTATTTTCATCAAAATCAAGCCTGTGACACCTAACACTAATTTTCCATAATTATAGCCGTTTAGATTATCCCCTCAGAGGACGGGCGAGAGTAGGTAGGTAGTACATCCTTTATAGTTGCATTTTTGACACGTAAGAAGAAGCAGAACAAACACTGTCCACTGTCCAGTCCAGTGACGCATGTACCTTTAAATTGACTCCTACACACTGATATTTTTAACAACATCAAGATCAATCTCTCTAATCAGGAAGTCAGTATCTTCGATGATTTCATTCCGTGGTTGTCTGGGAGACGTGCGTGACTGCGTGCGGACTCCATCATGAAGTAACTCATGTACTGACTCATCCCTTACAAACTACTTGTTATTCTGTATCTCTACTCATAATAACTCATTGTTATGCTGTGTTTGAAAACTCTACTGGATGTTATTCTGTGACCTTTGAATAAAGTTATATGACTAATCGGTTCTGTACCGGCCTTTGTGTGGACTTGCCGCGAATGATTCAGTGTTTGAGACAGTCATTTCATTTCCCTGTTCTAAAATTAGAGCCTACAGTAATGTAAGAGAAATAGGGATTATTTGGATACTCATTTCAACTTTCATCTGCATATACTTAAGTAATTAATATTGTAAATACGCTTCTTAGATTAATCATATAGGTATGTAGTACCATATTTGTCATATGGTAAAATTATAAGTAAAAGTCTAGTTAGAATACAACCATAATACGACAAAGGTATTTGTATTCAGTATTTATTGCAAATATTGGGTAGGTTACATTTCAGGAATGAATATAAGTAGATATTAGCTACACTATTGCCCGTTTAGGGTGTTCAATTCAATTCAATTCATTTATTTGCAACTGATAGAGACGGGCCGATATTTTTAACTAGGTATATTGTTACGGCATTTATAAAATATTGCAGCTCGTAATAAAATTTTTAACAGCATTTATTTTAGATCATTTTCCTAGATTTTTATTTAATCTGCAAGTTTATTGTTAATTTTTACCGCCATTGCATTTGGACCTGAACCGTTTAAATTACCTACTACTTTCAGCTCAATCCATGATTTCTTACAAACTGGTAAGGACAAACATGTTCATTTTATGAGGAATCTTAGATTCATCAATAAAACTCAAATTCAGAGCTGTTATAAAGTCTTGCAATTCTCAGTAACGGCGGTCGTAAAAGTAAGAAAATAATGGATTCCAGCGTCAACGCCCAGCCAGCCACCGTGTCGGGTAAATGTACCTACCTATTATAATTTCAATTAATTATTATTTTGAGCCGCTAATTAGAGTCGGACACGATTCCACCAGACGGTAAAAATATTGAGCTTTATGCTCAGAAGAATGAAGTAAATAGAATACCTCCTAAATTTGACAAATTCGCTATCTTCTTTGCGCATACCACTTTTTGCACTAGATAAAACGAGACAAAACATGCATTTGGCGTACGTCATAATATAGGGGGCATCTGTCACTCGTTGAGCCACAGAGATGTCCAAGTCATAAAATATCGATATCGATATTAACAGTTCGATGATCCGATACCGATATCGATATATCAATCCTAACAACTTAAAGTCCGTGACTATGATAACGTTATCTAGATTCACTCTGGATTAAAGGAACCTTGAACTTTGTAAAAACCACGAATTAAGATGACATTTTTTTATTAGATAAAATAATATGCAACATACACAGGTAAATGAGTACATTACAAAATGTATACTTAACAAAAGTTAACACTTGAGCTTAATACTTTTTTCAGCTAAACCTTGTTCTGCCTGCCCCCTACCTAGTTATAGATTAGTGCCCCGAAGGGGCTTACATGCGATTCTACCACTTTGATGGTTTTTTGTTAGTATTTTACTAAATGAAGATAATACATTTATTGAGTATTGAGTACTTTCCCCGTCATTGGGGTAAGCATAACGTTGACGATCACATATTGATGGTAGAAGTGTTAATTTATCAAATCTTTTTAACTCAATGCTACACGCATGTGGCGAAGACTCTTTTGCTAAATATATTTCTATTAATTTATTTTCCTTAACTTTATTTATAATTATTATATTTTCTTGGTATACTTTATCAGTACTTTTTTTTCAAGGCTTTTCGTACGCTGTCTGAAACAGTTAATTTTTAGCAAACTGGAGTAGGCTAGGTTTTTATCGACCATCTCACACTGCACATTCTGTACATTCTACGCTAGTGTTCTTCGGTGGTACGTCTGAAAACACTGATGAACTTATTTCTGTAATATCTGAAGGTCCTGGCTTAGGTACATTGATGAAAGGGATATCCTGAAACACATTATATTTTTAATTTATAGTTCATGTAATTATAATAAACCGATAACACACAATTTTAAGTACAGTACTGACCGTTAGCTTCACGAGCATTGCATTTGGTTCAAGTTGAAGAATAGCCGGAAGAACATTTTAACTCTTGCCGATCGTTATTGGACGCCAAAGAGACACCCTGAAATATTAATAGAAACTTAATATTTTCCGTGATTATTTTGAAGCTCTCTTTTTTTGTATATTACACTATCATGGTTGAACACATAGATATTGTGTTTAACCATGATACAGTAGGCAGGACGGCAAATATATAATATTAATAAATAAAATATGAATCGAACAAAAAACAAAGAGTGTGAGTGTGTTTAAAGTGAGATGGGTCAGCTACGGGATCCCTCAATGGCTCACTTTATTCGAAAAATCTTACTAGGTATACTCGTCGTGTCTGCATAGCCTTATCGACAAATCTTTTTACGTTTTATGACATCCCTAGTTAGTATATCATAGCCTCGTTTTGTTCATGATTTTAGCATGAAAAACGCCGATTCTTTATATTTCTATACTTATTGGACGTTATTCAACGTTTCTACGTAATAATTATGTGTTTAGTATGGGTTATTAATGAGTAAATACACAAATATATACTTACCGATGAAAATTCAGGTTCTCTTGATTTTTCATGATACTTGCAGAGGACTGGCATAATACGAAGACACAATTCGACATTTCACATATTTATTTCATTATTTGCAATAGTTCAATACGTTTTAAACAATATAAAATATCCAAAACCCCGTTGAAAAATAAACAAAAACTGACATTTTATGAGATTAAATTTGAAAGATAGTCAATGTAGATGGAAAGCGACAGAACCATTTAACAATACACTTGGTTGGATAATTATGTCCCACATAACAATTGTGGGACTTTCTTTGAAGTTTCCTATGATTATCTCTATTATAGGTATATCCAAACTCTTTGGCTTTATGTGATAAATAAATTTAGACTGTTGATAAGTGCTACGGTTGTTTCTGTAACGGCGCAATAATAAGACAAATTGAAGTTTATTTTTGCTTTTATTGTAAGAAGTTGACGACAGAAGAGGTATCTCTATCATCTTTGAGGTATTAATTCTGGTCTTATCTAATTAATCGACAGAGCTTTCTCCCTTTTACTTCAGGATTCAGAAAAGAAAAAGTTATAAGAATTTTTTTATTATTTTTTTATTATGTGATGTGACTTTACCCAACTTACTAAGCTGATCTCTATTGCAAGTCCAGTAAATAGACGAATATTTATAACGTTTATCATGGGTACGAAACCTTTTTAGACAATAACATAGACATAATAGAAAAAAAAACCATAGGATACGAGATTGTCTCTCGCGCGAACGAAAGAAGATAGGTAGAGGCTATTACCGCGCAAAAGAAACTTCTCTCATTAACTAAAGAGTTCTATTCACATCTATCACCATAATCGTAGACTCTGTTACCTGTTCCCACCATCCGTATGGTTTTAATTAGGCAAGACACGACAAGACAGCTACTTTGAGATCAAAGCTGCGGCATAGACGATCGCCCAGACGTGAGGGGGGAGCCAGACGGGGGAAGTGGCCGCGGGGTGCGGGAGGGGGGCGAAGGCTGTGTTACGTCAGACGCTGCATCCGGGTTCGCGTCCGCCGCACGCGCCTCTTTTATGTTGTGGTCTGCCTATGCTGAGATAGCGCAAAGCCTAACCCGTGCTAGATATTAGGCTTTGTTTTAATTTTCTTTTGTTTTATATTATGCAAAGCTGACTTTACTTTATAAGCTCATTACGAGGGTTGCTAGATTCTCGAAGCCTTTGCTAGTTGTTCTTTTTAGAACAAACCTTTTTCCTCAATAAATTATTTAAAAAAAGGAGTCTCAATGGTAGGTAGGTAGGTAGGTTAGGTACTGAAATATAACATTATTCAAATACCTACCTACCTACCTAGGTATGTCTAATAATAATTTACCTAGATAGCTCAGATGAGCTACGCAGCTTATAAAAGTACAATTTGTTCCCATGTTATCTAGCACGGAGTCTAGGCAAAGGTATACTTTATGTAGGTACTTCAAGACGAAATTCATCAAATAGGTAGGTATATCTCAGAATAATTTTCCTATTTAGTCCAGACAGCTACGAGGAGATATCAAAAATACAAAATCCTAACTCTACCATATACCATATTAAGTGACTCTACCAACTTTTTTTTTCACTGAAACTTGAATGAGTAAATGAAAGGAGCGTCTGTGATTCTTTGATGTAGATTTAGTTTAGTAAGCCTGAATTTTCAAACGGTTCTAGCTAGTAGCAGTCAGCAGTTGGAAAATAAGAACGCTCAATTATTATCTTCCAAAACTTGCAGTATATTGATAAAAAAGGCAATATATGGCAGCATTGTTGCTAGTCTCCGGTTTCTCAAGTTCCAAGTTTATTTCTATCACACAGACACGACACACAAACAAACGATGTAAGAAGCATCAGCATTTTATTTCCTTGTGGTAGTATCAAGCTTACCTGCATGTGTGTGTGCGATCTGTTGCTAGGCTGCGCGGCCGCCAGCAATCGGAAATCATCTGAATTCTAGGCCAGCAATGAACATCGTTGTCTCACTTGCACAATTCAAGTTTCACAAGCTGGCTCTCGTTATCGCAATGATGGATTCGGAAGTTGTGGGTTGTATTATTTAGATTGCTGATATTTGTGCATGCCTATTTACCCCCCTAGTTGTACCTAACTTAATTTGCCATTATTGTATTCTAGCCACTATCGATAGCCCACGACTTCGCCTGCATGGTCTATCGATAAAATAAAATATCAATTAAATGAACCTCAAAGGGTTACAACTTTGCAATCTTTTTGAAGTTACGATGTGTTGTTGAGGAAACTTAGGGTGCATTATTTTTAGAGACTAAATAATTGCATTCTAGTTTTTCAACAAGCCCAGTGTAAAAATATACTATAGACACCATTGCTCATCAGGAAATCATTTCCTTATTTATGATCCGGCTGGCTTACATGGCCAGTTCAAAAGGTGAGTTTTTTTTACAAGTTTAATACTAATCTAGTGTATACTAATAAAGTGTAGAGCTGCACTATTGATAGACATATGAGCAATATTTCTATAAGTTGAGTTTATCAGCAGCTCTACATTTTTCAGTATACTTAACTTTTTGATTACTCTGCGATGGAAGGGCTTACTTAATAAGTATTTGAGTGTATTTTTAATCTAAGTTGGAGGCTTTTGAGAGGTTTGAAAACTTCGACAACATAGCCGTCAATGGTTCACACGAGATGAGACGAAACCTAATGATTATTTCACCGACTAGGTTGGTCCCTACCCTACCCTACCAAGC
Source organism: Lobophora halterata (assembly GCA_932526365.1). Lineage (NCBI taxonomy): Eukaryota > Metazoa > Arthropoda > Insecta > Lepidoptera > Geometridae > Lobophora > Lobophora halterata. The sequence goes on along the minus strand of OW052014.1, from coordinate 7,393,034 downwards.
TACAAAGGGTATGTAACAATATATCTCAGTATTATGCTATGTATGTGCGTACGAATACGTAGGTAGGTACTGCATTTTAATTTTGTGTGGTTTTATGATGAAGCTACCGAGAACATGAAATCAAACAGGCTTTCACATTGACACGGATCGTTTGCAACATTCTTGCTTGAGTGATTGGTAAATTATTTAGTAGGTACTAGCTGCTGTAGGATTTTAAAACTGCGAATTAAATGATAAAATATGTATCTACTTACTTGCATCCTTTTTAAATATATTATATTCCTCAAAGCTTCTCGGCGTAACTTAATAAGACTTTTTTCGAATCTCTGCTTGCTTAGCTTTTCGTTAAAATTCCGATACAAGAACACAAGACGAGATTGGTGTCTTATTAGAATTCATTGGTGATGTGGGTAGAGTTAAGTAGAGCTTATTTTTGCTAAAACAGTTCTCAGTTCAATATTGCACGTGGTATGGCAAGACTGGATCGAGCGTGGGAGAAAGGTGATAGCACTCTTGCACTCTGTGTAAAAGGCGTTATTTAGACCCAATTTTCGCCAAAATAATTCAAATTGGCGTGGATTGGCAAGATCGGGCCGTGCAGAGAGAGGCGAGGGCACCTCGTGGGAAGAGTTCCGGGTACACTGCGATGTGCCACTTGCGCCCCGCCTTTCACCGAGCAAGGTCGCTTCGCGGCCACTTTCTTTTTTAATCTTGTATAACTGGACGCTCGCATGCGGAATGTGACACCCGAATTTATGCGGTGAGTTCATCAGGTGATTCACCGCTGTGATCCTTCAAGGATTCGATCGAAATGGTTTGTTTGAGTTTCGAACTTGTTTTGATTTGGTTCTGGTCCGATCGATTGGTTGTAAGAACACTTTTTTGAAAGCTTGGGTTTAATTAACGAATGGTTTAATTGCGATCTTACTTTTAAAATCACATGAAGTCAGAAGGCAACATAACTAGAAGATTATAAGAATGTATATTTTTGTCAAAAAAGGAAGGTGTGTTATAAACCACATAGCTCTACATTTTCATCATGATAAAGCTAGATAACAATAGGAATTTCCTCTTCCTTAGATTATTTTGGTCATATTGAATCACATTGGTCCAACCGCCAAAATTGACAGCCTAGTTAGAAAGTTGCTAACTACATCCGGCATCCGGCACTATCCGGAACTGCGTTACATCATTATTACCTAAAGGCGTGCGTGCTTGATCGTCGCTAGGCAATCCGTTTGATAGGCATTTATTTTATATTGATAGGTACCTATTATGGGTAGAACTTCTTCTATCTGCCTATTTGTCTAATTTTTAACTCAGATGCTTATATACAAACAACTAGGTACTTTGTTAATTAATGTCCCTTTATGCACCGCTATAAGCCCGAAAGGGGGTTTAGTAGGTATTCCTCAAACGGTCTACATTTCTGTTAAAAAAAAAAACAATAAAAAAATTGCTCTCGTAAATGAGTCACGGATTTGGCAAAGGAAAAAAACAAAAAAAAAATAGGATGTATTATCTCACATTGTGATTATAAACCTACTTTAATACAAATATGGTACCTACCTACTTAAAGATGGTTAACTACGCTTGCTAGAAGTATCTAGGTACTTACATAGGTTTTAGAATTCATGTCCAGGTGGCGTTAAAAATATATTCATCAATTTGGGTCTATCTACAACGATCTCTCGTGCAGACCAGTCACAAAATGGTTTTGCTTGAATCCAAAAACACTCTGCGCGGAAAAAATCCAGTCGGGTTTACTGATAGATAAACATTTTCTGTTTCGTGTGTTTGTTTACTGCAGTTTCCGAATACACTGTATGCACTTTCCTTTTTCAAACCGTCAATATGACGTTGACATTGAATGTGGTATTCAATGTCAAAGTCATAGTGACAGTGATTGCATGACTTAAGATGTGATGCAAACTTAGCAACTTTATAGCTAGATCTAGCAGTTAAAAATAAATCAAGCTAAAGCACCATGTAAAAAAGCTGCAAGGTAATGACCATAAACATTTAAAATCATATACCGAAGACTATATGGGAACTAGAATTAGGACTATTTCGTAAAAAAATATGATTGTGGCTAATTGAAAGCTGCTTTTATGACATGAATGATTTTTTTATAACCGATAATGTTTGTTAATGTCAAATTCAAATTCAAATTCAAATGTTTATTTGCATTATACGTTGTAGGTACATTATGGTCTTAAATTGAAACGAGTGTCAAACGTACGCCCTGTAAGGGCACAACAAAATAGGACTTATAAAAATACTTAAGCTTAGTGGCTTTTTATCTATGTGTGTTCTAAACTAATGAATTTATTAATAATAGTTATAATCTTATCTGATACTCAAATTGTAATTTTGTTTTGCGTTTGTACGCGAATATTTTGTATGCCAGTTCTTGGTGAGACATGTATATTATGTACATACTCTGTTACCTACCATCTAACCTACCGTGTTTCGTGCAAAATAAAAATCTTTAACTTAAGGCGTTGTCCTAATAGAACGCGATCACACGATCGTCACGCGAGCAAGCGATGCGACCGTCGCGTGAATCCGCGATCAAACGTACTAAAGTCAAATAGGCGTCCCGATTGGCATTCGCGCGATCGTGCGACGCAACGCGATGCCAATTGGGACGCTTATTTGACGTTAGTACGTTTGATCGCGTGATCGCGCGATCGACGTTCGCGCGAACTTGCGATGGTCGCGTCATCGCGTTTTATTAGGACACTGCCTTAAGCTATCTAAAGCCTTGGTAGGCTACCAAGATTTTCACACCAAGATGGCAGCGACCGCTCGGCGCAGCGCGGCGAGCACTCTCAGTCAAAATATTTTTGATCTTTACCTTCACAATAGATGTACGTGATTCTTTGTTGTACAAAAGCAAATAAAAATACCAGTTTTACAAAATATTTACCAAAAGATACAAAGCATAAATAAGAAATATTCAGTTGGCAACACTATCGTGTTAAAAAAGTAAGAAGCGTTTGCAAACCGTCTCAAGTTCTCAACATTATAATTGAGTTTTGGCGGGAACATGAAAAATGGCGCATTGGCGGCATTAAATTAATTGACAAAACTTGTATAACTTTGAGTGTTTAAGTGTAAAAACGGTGGTTTTTTATCCATTATGTGGTCGTGAACGTGTATGAGTGTTGGTGAATAGTGTAATGCTGTAAAACGTGACTTTTCGTGTTGCCTCCAAAACTCCATAGAAGCCTCTAGTAAAGTCGCAACCACCACTACTTTACAGGGGCATGACTCACTTGACTTATCGACTCTGACTTATGACAAAATAATCTCTCCAATTACATGACACTGGCTATATACCTTTGATGTGAAGCCAAAACCGAAGAACTTAGGTTCTTCGAAAGAAAAAAAAAAAAAAAAAAACATTATAATTTTTAATGTAATCTACCAAACGTTAGAAATGAAAGGGAAATCATTGTACCAAAAGTGAACGTTGGCATGCAATATAAGTGGTAAGAAAGCCTCTTCCTTTGTCCCGAATTCCTGTCTTGAAGTAAACAATGTCGTCATGTTCTTTTTGATCTTACTTTTCTCCTATTTATATCCAGATTTTATGGAACTTGTGATTAGTTTATGCTGGAAATGCTGCCGGCTACGAACCCACGTAAGAAATTGAAAAGCCCTGGACATGACAACTTTCCTAACCCTAAAACTACCATCACGTAAGTTTGTATCTCTTACCCTCAACAATATTCGCTAAATCGCTACCATAACTGCCTCTATGCTAGGAACTAGCTGCAATATAGCTTTGCTGTTCTTTAGGACTAAATATTGTGATTTATCTGTATTATGGTGTTGTTTGCATTGCTGTAAATGTATCTGTATATTATGGTCTTAGCCTTGACTGTAGTGTTGTCATAACTTCCTAATTCTATAATGTCTTAGGAGTAAATTATGACCCATATACATGTACCTACTAAATAAAACCTGAGAATTTGATGTGATTAAAGGATTGGGAAAAAAACAGTTTTTTTTTTAGTTTTATAAAACAAACAGTTCAAATTGTTTTAAACAAGTGTTCATTTTGTTTGGTGTGTCATTTTTCTATTTAGTTATAAGGCCATTAATTTTAAATTAATAAGACTAATATTTCATTTCTAGACTAGGCATTTTTAAATTCGCCAAAGTAGTTACCTGAATTTGAAATATTTACAAAATGTGATTATAAGATAAACATTTATTTTATGATGCGTTTCTCTAATGAATACTAAACGCTTCACATTCATCTTGTGTGTTCTAACAAATGTCCATTTTTAATTGGGGAAACCCCAATATTTATATTGTTTTAGGGGGAATACCCTAGTACTACTAGTCTATTGAATTACTTTCTTTCGACGCGACGGCCGACATAGGGACTTTCCTAGCGGGAATTTACCGGGCGGGGCTTTTTATATGAACTATGAATTCTATTCTAGATATTTACGAGTCCCTTTCATTATAATCAGTCAATGTGACTGATATGATGAAGCATAGACTCACCTGGATGTATGTGAAGCTATTTAGAGCCCTAAATATTGATTTATTTCCATTCATTCGCAATGAAAAGTAGTTTTAAACCTGTTTTTTTTCCTTATGTTTTATACATTGTTTAAAACTGTTTAAAACATTGATTTAAACACGTGTTTTAAAACAATTTGTTTTAATCATGCCAACCCTGTGTGATTATCAATATCATATAAATATTTAATAACCAAATATTTTTTGCTGAAGCAACAAGTAACTAGGCCTAAGTAAAAATAAAATATCAGTGTTAAATATGTGCCTGGTGTGGTATGATATCAAGAAAATAAGATACAGTGTTGCCTTCATGGATATTTTGGAACCAGTGTGGTGATAGAATTTCAAGTGCGCCTCAAAGAAGCTCCTTTCGTGCACTATTTTTGTTATATTTTTTACCATTCTGTAGCCACAAAAGTAAATCACGAAACATTTAACAACTATGGAATCAGCCACAGAGAACTCAACAGCTGTGTAATGTCTTTTTTTAAAAGTGGCATATCTACTCACAACCATTCTGTGACACCTTCTATACAAAAATGCTTGTCAAAAAGTCTTATGATTGGGCTCCTGAAGTCTCAAAATCTTGTTTTTATGTTTTCAAGACTAAATTAACAAAAGTATCATTTCATATTTCAGATGCACAAATGTCCCAGAAAGCTTGTTCGAAGCCAATGCAGCTTCAAAGCACTTCTGCAAGTTTGGGAAGGTCCATAGGATCAGGTTGTTTCCCAAGAGGCAGGCGTGTATGATCGAGTATGATCAGCCCGGTTCTGTGGAAAGAGCTGTGCTCAATGCCGGGGCTTATGACGGGTTCATGTTTGACGTCACTCGTACCAAAGCTAGAGTGTAAGCAACCAAATAACCTTCAACTGTTCTGACTGAAATGGTTTCAAAATTCTAACTACTAATCATTATGACAATTATTACTAGCTGATACCCACAACTTGTCTTCAACTTCTTTTTAGCAGCTCAGCTCTAGATGAACATATCCTTCAAGGTTCAAGTCTCTACCTTCAGTAGAGTTCAGTAGTTCAGTTTTTCCGGCCTGTACGTTGTCTGTCAGTCAACCAGTCAGTCAGGATAAAGTCTTTTATGTAGGTATATTGATTATAGGGTCCTACTCTGTTATTTTAAGGAGCTAGGATGGCTGGGGCAGGGTTAAATAAATATCAGGGGGCAATGCACAATGTACCCTTAAGGGGAATCCTCAAATCATTACATCATAAAATTAACCCTACTAACTTAAAAACATGTATAAAATCTAAATTAAAGTATGAAACCTTTCACTTTTTTTGTTGATTAAATCAAAAAACATGGACGAAACGAATAGTGTGAAGAAAATACTATAATACGGCATACTTTTTGAGTATTTGTCCGAAACATTTTGTATGGAATTCGGATTTGAAGATGCCCCTTAAACGGGAAGCCAGTGCAGACCGCTGTACCCCCTTTTTAGAATTAGATTGATCATAGAATACATGTATGTAGTATGTATGTATGTATGTATGTAGTTATTTAGTAGTATTACTTATTTTTTTGAGCTTTACTAATTAAATCCTTCCTATGCAGAAGGAAGCGCAGTAAAAGGGAGGATGATCCTGATTGGGTGCCAGATCCAGACGTGGCCCAGGAACTGTCCATGATGAGGGGAGCTCCTACATACAATACTCGGAAGAATTGTAAGCATAGATAGTAAGATATACTCGTCTTCTTCTTTTCGAGTCACTAGTTCCTTTGAACCAGTGTGTTGAAAGGATTTCAAGTGCGCCTCGAAGAGGCTCCTTTCATCAGTGTCCGTATAAACAAATAATAAGGAGGAAGTATCTAGTGTCTCGTATATCATTAAAGAAATGTAAGCTGACTGTATCTAACTAAAATCATGGTTGTCCAAATGCTACAAAATGTATGACAAATAAAAAGTTTGCCAAATGCCACTTTTGCGTAGGTAAACGTTGTCCAAATGGGATTTAGCCCACCTTTTGTGCACTTGACACATGTTTTCGAACTTTAGGTTCTATGACATGCTGGTTTCCTCACAATGTTTTCCTTCACTGTTAAGCACCTGTTTTAAGGGATGCATAAACAATTCCAATTTAAATTTAAAACAAAATGTGTTTTTTTTTAGCCATGGAAGCAGACCTTGATAAATCGGGTAATGACTCACCCACCAAAGTACTCAAAAGAGTCATCAAACAAACTGTCAAGAAAGTGCCCATTCGACAGCCAATGCCAGCTCGACAACCAGTGCCTGCTTTGTAAGTAAACAAACGGCCTAGACAGTGCTCTGGGCCGAGTACTCGTTACGTATAAACATAGCGCCGAATGCTCGGCTGAGCGAGTGAGAACGAGTACTTGCTTACATCACTGTCTCGGCCGAGAAACATTTTAATGTCTTGCCTGTTTGCTCGGTACATGTAATCTAGGCATTACAGCCAATTGGTTGAATTAGCGATTCAATTTTCTAATTAGGCCTAGGCTGTCGGTAAATTGTCTCCGTTTATTTGTATGCCTATGCTCAATAGCGCCATTTAATTGTATACCTAGCAAAAGGCCTAAACCAACAGGCTTGATGCAAAATCCAGCTTTATGACCAACTAGGCGGCTGGCTTAATTATAGATGTATTGAAAGCCATGTAACTACATAAGGTTTTCTTTTTTAATTTAAACTTGAGACGAGTCGAGGTAAGCGCTCTCCTGATGACAAGAGATCACGCCAGACGACCAGACCATGCTAGACTTTAATTCACAAAGAATGATTTCTTTAACGCTATACTTATACTATAAACTTAGCGAGCTAGTACAGAAAACGATAAGTTTGTATGTTTTACAATGTGTGTTATAATATGTATGTTGTATGCTTTTTTGGCATTAAGGGGCATTCTCAAATCCGAATTCCATACAAAAATGTTTCGGACAAATACTCAAAAAGTACGCCGTATTATAGTAATTTCTACACACTATTCGTTTCCTCTATGTTTTTTGATTTCGTGAACAAAAAAAGTGAAAGGTTTCATACTTTAATTTAGATTTTATACGTTTTTTTAAGTTAGTAGGGTTAATTTTAAAACACATATAAAATCTAAATTAAACTTTGATTTCTATTATAAGTGCTTATTTTATTTTGTAAACCTATGCCAAATAAATACTTTTTCTTTCTTTCTTTTAAAAACGTATGTAAACATAGGCTTGATATTCTAAATTTCTTAATTTACATATAGGCCAGCACCAATCAGCGGCATAGAGTCCCCGGTGATTGTGAGTACTCAGACCACACTCAGCACCTTGGAGGCTGCGGCAGAACTGCATCAGCTGCGATCTAAGATCTCGCTATCGGCTGACGAGCAATGGAGGACTTTGGATGCTAGAGACAGGTTTGTATATGAGTTACAATCTCTGAATAAATATACACCGCAAATTTTAATCACCAGAAAAAAAAACATTACATGTTGCCGTTACTGCACACAGATACTGAAAAATAACTTGAAAAAATTAAGTCGAATTTTTGGTAACAAAAATTTGTATAAACAGATATTTTTCTAGCTTTCACACGACGCAATCTAGCCCCGAACTAAGCGCAGCTTATACTATGGGAACCAGATAACTGATGAAATACTTACTTAAATACTTTTTTGTAAATATGTTAATAGATTACATAGAAAACACCCATACATAGGACAGACACCTATGTTCATCACACAAATTTTTGACCTGAAGCAGGAATCTAACCCGCTACACCTCCGTGGCAGTCCAACACACAAGCCACTCCACCATCCATGTCGTCATGCCAAAAAAGCTCAGTGGTTTGAGAATAAAGTACAATTTTTTGTTGGTTTCAGAATCCTAAGGTCATGGGGTGGTGCGGGCTCAAGAGTGAAAGTAGGGGGCGCCACTATCGGTACTTGCCAAGACATGTGCCCCGAGAAAGAACTGTTACACAGACAAGCTGAACATCAAGTAAGAACATGCTTATGCCGATTTGCACCAAATATCAAAGTTCCTAAGCAACTACTTAACTCGCTTGACAGTTCTTAACAGTCTGAATTTGGACCGTTAAGAACTGGCAGGCAAGAAAAGTAATTGCTTAGGAGCTTTGACAGTTTGGTGCAAGTAGGCATTAATGTCCTTAACCAAAAGTAATAGTAATAATACCACAAGTTCACTAACCTCCATTAAATTTCACTCTAAAATTAATAATTAAAACATTAAACAATGGTTATCGAAACAGATAATCTTCAGGTTTATAATAGCTGTTTTGTATGTATGTCATTCAATTGGATTTTATTTTGTTCATTATTTTTAATGCACTACATAACTACAAAGGTTGGTTATTATAATAAAGCAAGACACCAAAAAACTAAAATAAAAATCTCGTCAACACACTTGATTATTAGGTATTTAGATCCAGCTCTTTATAGTATGTTTACTATTAAATTATCTCCTTTAGGTGATGATACTAGAAACGGATTCCGACGGATTTCTGGAACCGCGTCGCGCCGTGAAGCAATACAGCAGGAGTTCCGCCGATCAGGAGATCCCGATGTGCTACGAGTTGCGTCCCGCCTCCGTGCTGATGCGGACGTGCTCATACTTGCTGCACGAAGTTGCTGACTCCCCTAGACAGGTCAGATAGCTCTATCTCTTTGTCAGTATCACCATTAGGTCGTCAATACAGCAGGAGTTTCGCCGATCAGGAGATCCCGATGTGCTACGAGTTGCGTCCCGCCTCCGTGCTGATGCGGACGTGCTCATACTTGCTGCACGAAGTTGCTGAGTCCCCTAGACAGGTCAGATAGCTCTATCTCTTTGTCAGTATCACCATTAGGTCGTCAATACAGCAGGAGTTTCGCCGATCAGGAGATCCCGATGTGCTACGAGTTGCGTCCCGCCTCCGTGCTGATGCGGACGTGCTCATACTTGCTGCACGAAGTTGCTGACTCCCCTAGACAGGTCAGATAGCTCTATCTCTTTGTCAGTATCACCATTAGGTCGTCAATACAGCAGGAGTTTCGCCGATCAGGAGATCCCGATGTGCTACGAGTTGCGCCCCGCCTCCGTGCTGATGCGGACGTGCTCATACTTGCTGCACGAAGTTGCTGAGTCCCCTAGACAGGTCAGATAGCTCTACCTCTTTGTTAGTATCACCATTAGGCCGTCAATACAGCAGAAGTGCCGCGGCCAGGAGATCCCGATGTGCTACGAGTTGCGTCCTGCCTCCGTGCTGATGCTCTGTTTTCTGCACGACATTGCTGACACTCCTGGAGAGGTTAGTTTAGTATCTTGGGCCCTCTTTGTTTATCTAAGTTTGTCAATACATCGGGAATTCTTAATGTGCTACGACTTTGCTTTTATTTGCTGCAGGAAATTGCTGACGCCCAGGTAAAATAGTTTACACTTGTCTACTAATAATATACTAATGCCGACTTGCACCAAACTATCAAAGTTCCTAAGCAATTACTTAACTCACTTGACAGTTCTTAACGGTCTGCATTTGGACCGTTAAGAACAGGCAAGCAAGAAAAGTAATAGCTTAGGAGATTTGACAGTTTGGCGCAAGTAGGCATTAATATATTTATAAGTGTTTTCTTTATCACATTTTATCTGAAGCCGATCTCTAACCCCTCTTAAACTTCAGGTACCTAATTTCAAAGATTTTGAAGCAGTAATTTTAACTATTCCGTATGTAATAGGTACACTAACGAGCCTACAATCTAATATTATGTAAGTAAAGTACCTACTAAATATAAAAATGAACTTAAAGTTGTTGCGCCCGGACAGGGTTCATGTGCATTGTGTACTAGCTACTTACACCTAAGTTGTATTCCATCTGTATGCTAATGAGAACAATAAACTAAGAACTATTGGTTTGTTTTACAGATCAGCTTAGCAGATTGGTTTCACTTCATGTGGGATCGGTTTCGCGGTATCCGGAAGGACATTACTCAACAAGCCTTATGCTGTGCAGGTTAACATGTTATTACTTATTTTTAACTAATAAATTTCCGCCCAGACTGGACCAGTTTGGCACAGGACAGGGAAGAAGGGAAGAATTGGGGGGAGGCCTTTGCCCAGCAGTGGGACAGCGCAGGCTCCTTGAATAGAATAGTATTGTCGATTTTTCTTCCCTTCAATATTTGTCGAAGGTATGACATACAGGGTACAAATTAAATAGCGGGCATCAAAGTCAAAATTAGACGCTGTACCTCTATAAAAACGTAAGCAAAGGTGTAATAAATAAAATCAATGTCTTTTTTGCCAACTAACTTAACTACACCCCCAAGCTTCCTTTTTTTTTCGATCTCCATCTAAAGGTTGTCTGGAAGAAATAGTTTCCTAGCGATAAGACCGCCTATTGAACTTTATTTTTCAACAGATTTCAAAAAGGAGGAAACTGTTGTGAATGTTTTTTTTTAATGTTTGTTACCTCATAATTTTGTTGTTTATGAACCGTTTAAAAAAAAAAAAAATTGAGATTATATACTTTCAGATTGGTCCCATACAAATTTTATCAAAATCGATTCAGTAGTTTAGTTTTTATATCCAAATAACTGAAAAAAAAAATGTCGTCGAAGTAAACGAAACTGCGTATTTTTTTTCCCTGTGACTTTTCAGTGGTGTTACGGTCGCTAAAACAGTCCAATCGAAGTCTATGTTGTCTATGTTTTTGTAAAACCTTGATTATTTATGTTAAGATTTAATAATAAGTACTTGTGTACAATAAAGTATTTCTATCTATCTATCAATAGTCATCGTGTTACAGAATCCATATGTCTGGTGGAGATGTGTGCCCGTTTCCACGCGCACTGCGCAGCTCGCCTTGCCGACCTCGAGCACACCCAGTTTGACCAGAAACTGAACACAGACAATCTGACCAAGTGTCTGCAAACGCTCAAGCACATGTACGCTGACGTCACTTCCGAACAAAAGCCGCGAGAGGCTGAGTTTCGGGGGTATATCGCGCTACTTAACCTCGGGGATGCCAACTTCTGGTGGGAAGTAAGTTTTTTTTAAATAAATATTTTGGACATCTCACACTATCACCATCTATGTATGTAGCTAGAAACTAAGCAGTGCTTTTACTATGCTGGAATCAGATATCTGATAGAATACTTAAATACTTTTATTATTGTTAATACATACATAGAATACGCCCAGACTCAGGACAAACACCAATGTTCATAACACAAATGTCCTGAAGTCCTGTCCTGAAGCGGGAATCGAACGCGATACCGGCGTGGCAGTCCAATACACTTGCCACTACAATACACACACCAATCTCGACTCAATCAATCAGTGAGGCAGTGTAATTTCAGTGTTAATTTTTTTTTAACCTTATTTACCTTTAAAAATACCAGTATTGAAAGATAGATAGATAGATAGAAAATGTTTTATTGCACAAAGTAAAAAACAAGTACATAGGCGAACTTAATGCTAGTTAGCATTCTCTTCCAGCAGTTCCAACTAACCTCTGCGTATTATAGATACGAATCCACATACTCATAAAAGTAAAAAATTATCTTTAAAACTGTTTGAAAGTGACAATGCTCTGCTGGTCGTTGACATCCCAGTGGGAATTCAGCCTAACTAAATATCTCTCTTTTTTTCTACAGATCAAGCAACTGCCAGAGAACATTCAGAAATCGGAGCCCATTACCTTCGCAATGAAGGTGTTCAACGCTTTAGACAACAATAACTACGTGCGCTTCTTCAGATTAGTTCAAGAGAATGCAACTTACTTACAAGCTTGTATCCTGCTCAGATACTTCAATGATGTTCGCGCTAGAGCGTTGGCTAGAATCGTGAAGGCTTATGCACCAAGAGGCGGCTCTCGATTCCCAGCATCAGACCTCGTAAATGCACTCGCATTTGAATCAGTCGACAACATGAAGTCTTTTATCAATCATTACGGCTTGAGGTTCGCCAAAGCAGACGATTATGAACTCTCTGTGATTCTAGATAGAAACCAATTTATAGAAGACAGTGATCCATACCCCACCGCAAGAGCGTTGCAGCTTATAGAAACTAAGCGACAGAGTACAGTAGGCGAAGTGATAGCGGGAGGACAATTGCCTAAGGCGGATTACTTTGAACACCCCATGCATAAAAGCTTTACCAGCGATGGTAGATTGAAAGAAACTGCACTAATCGCTGAAGAACAAGGCTTCAATACGATGAATGACAGCAACAAAAATGTTCAATCCTTGAAAGATGAGATACAAAGATTCGCACAAGGAGGAAGATCACTCGCAGAAACGAGTAATGAGCCAAGAACACTATTTGTCAAGCCTGATATCAAGTCTGTAAGCCCTAGACCAAAAGCGATCGCTGCAGCTCCAGTGACTAAGCCACAGTTCACATTCAAACCAGCTATAGCAGTTGCTCCAAAAGATATAATCGATAGTTCGCCCGAGAAAACATTCGATACAGATAATGTGTTTTCATTCTCAAAGCCCCAAGTTACTGTCAAAGACGCTACAAGCTACTTCACGCCTCCCGCTGCTAAAACTAACGCGGTGTTTGGTAAATCTGTAGCTTCAGAATCCAAAGGCCTCTTCGGTCGTACAACAAACGACACAAAAGTTACTTTCCAAAACACACAAAATGTTTTTGGCACAAAGCCTAGCGAGAACACTAGGCAAGAGAAACAAACATCTGTTTTTGGCCAGAAATCTACGGAAAGTTCGGCGAATAAACCAGATATACCAAAGTCTGTTTTTACACAGAAACCCACCGATGGTTTGTTTTCGAAGCCAGATATCCCTAAATCTGTGTTTACTCAGCAACCAAATATTGGAACAGATAATTTGTTTACGAAGCCCAATTTACCTAAAACTGTGTTTGGTCAGAGGTCTATAGATAATTCCGCCACGAAACCAGAAATGCCTCAACCCTTATTTGGGCAGAAGCTTACGGGTAATTTATTTTCCAAGCCAGAACTACCAAAATCTGTATTTGGTCAGGCAGTTGTGGAGACAAAACAGGAAAGTGACAAAAATCTCTTTGGATTCAAACCTCCATCAAATAACAATACGGAAAACGAAACGACAGTTAGCACAAAAAATATATTTGCCAGTGCCAAAGACGGCTTGATGCCGTCAAAACCTGACAACAATAGTCAATTTGGAAAAGGGACTAACATTTTTGCAAAAGAATCTAGTCAGGGAAGCAGTACGTTTGCGAAAAGCGAAACTAAACCGAGCAGCAGCATTTTTGCGAAACCCGCGACAGAAGAACCCGATCAAAGTGTCAATATATTCGCTAAACTGGGACAAAGCAGTGGAAGCACTAAACCTGGGTCCAATATATTTACAAAACCCATAACCAATAACGAAGACAAAGCAGCAACCATATTTGGTTCGGTCAAACTGCCAGTGACTAATAACATATTTGCTCAAGCTGAAACTGGCGAGCAAAGTACCCCATCTGCATTCGCCAGCAACGGCGATGTCCCCGCCAATGATCTGTCACCAGGAACATTCTTCAAGAGTGCTATCAATCCGCCAAACGGTTCAGATGCCAAAGGTTATTCAATATTCCAATCTAAAAACAAAGCCCAGACTGTTGCTGATAGCATTTTCAATTCTGTGAATGCCGCCGCTACTGCAAACGACGCAGTCTACGATTTTCAGAGTAACGAGAATGATGAACAGAACCAAGTTGCAATGCAACGAATCAGGGAAGAAAAAATAAGACAAGAAGAAGAAATAAAATTACAGGAGAAAATAAGACAAGAAGAGCGCAGGCAAGCCGAAGAACTGCGAAGGCAGGCAGAGCTGAGAGAGAAGCACGAAGAAGAAAGGCGGAAAGCAGAAGAAAAACGCAAACGAGAAGAATTGAAACTGCTTGAAGAAAAACGTAGACTAGAAGAGCAGAGGAAACAAAGAGAATTGAAAAAGAAATTAGAAGACGAACGCAAAGCTGAAGTAAAGAGAAAAGCTGAAGAAGCAGAGAGAAAATTCAGAGAAGCTGTTGACAGAGAATCAATTCAGTTAGTAGAAGAATTAATTACAGAAATAAACAGCGAAACAAGCAGTGAACTTTTGCGCGATGAACAGGAAATATACAGGCAAATATTAAGAGTTACTGGTGATATGACTGAGGAAATAATCTATGAATTAAATAATGAAATCTGCTATTCAGAGATGAAAGCAGAAGTGTTCCTTACACAAAGGATTATGAAGAAATGGTTTGATGTGTGGAGAAAACATTTTATCAGAAACGTTAGCAGAAGAAAATGGCTCGACGATACTCCAGTTTGGCTCTCCAACCGACCACCAGTTGAAGAAGCTTTACGTCTCAGGAGGCCGATAGAAAATGCTTCGCTCAAACATATGAACGCTATACATAGAGGTTATAAGTTCACAGGAGAATTAAATCAGTTGCCTCCTCCTGAACCCTACAATATTATGGATATTATAAGATCTCCAATACTAAAACGCATGAAACAGATCTGCTATCCGTATGACAAATGCTTCTTTTGGAAAGTAACGTTGGTGTCGCCAGGTGATAACCAGTGGTTATGCAGAAAGATAAATGTAAATAAATGGTTGATTGATGCCTTCAGTGATCAGAAAAAACATGAGGAGTCAGAAACCTT
Source organism: Lobophora halterata (assembly GCA_932526365.1). Lineage (NCBI taxonomy): Eukaryota > Metazoa > Arthropoda > Insecta > Lepidoptera > Geometridae > Lobophora > Lobophora halterata. The sequence continues at coordinate 7,377,895 of OW052014.1, read as the reverse complement.
GATACAAGTTGGTAAACAATCATGGAATCATTTGATGGACTTCGCCATTTCTGTCAGCTTGGCGAAAAGAGAAAGCATGGGTGTTTGGGGCGAGGCCGTCGAAGGAACTAATGGTGTGCTATTTTACTCAACAGAAAAAGATGAGAATTTGCTGGGAACAATCAAACAGAATTTGGGAAACAAGTTTCCGTATCAAGTAATTCCCGTCGCTGTTATACTACCGAAACAAGATGATGCCACATACAATGATATAAAAACGCTGTTAACCGAATACGTTAATAGACAAGTTATCTCAGGGTACAAAATTTTCGTTCTTGACCCAAAAAATATAAATGAGCTGCTTAACACTTCAACCAAAAGCGCTTTGAAATGGTTGGCGAAGAAATTTCCCGAGATTCCGCCTCTAGAAATAGACTATCTGAAATCAATTTGCCAGAGGTACCTTGGCAATGAAATATGGTGTAGATTTAAGATCGAAAGAGACAGTCGCATGGGTGAAGTCCTAAAGGATATCCAGAAGTTGATCAATTGCTACAATGCGGGTGTTGATAAGTTGACGGAAATTATCACCAATGAGGATTTGTTCAACTACACGTCATTCCCTTTAGAACTGAAGCCGTATTTAGAGCAGGCGTCGCCATATCCGAAACCATATGAATTCATACCTAGTAATGTGAGGACTTCAGAAAATGTATCTGCTATCAAAGACATCATGAAACATTTGAAACTGCCAAATACGTTGACGGCATTCAGACCTCTGAGCGCTGTTAACATGCAACAACAGATTCGGGCATACTGCAATCAGATTGGCTGGTTTGAAGACCCAGAAGCTGTAGTTTGCAAGGTTGTAGCCGTACTGCCCAGTGAACTATCAGATTTTGACATGCCTAGTGATGATTTCAAACAATATTTCGCTCATTATGATCTCATAGACTTTTTAAATATTATAATTTATGAAAAAATAAACGGGTTGTACAATTTCGACAATAGATTCGCCATATACGATAAATCATTATTAGAAGAGTATCGCAACATCAACTGGCTGTATGAAGTCGAAGCTATATCTGAAATGAAGCATAAAGCAATTGATTATGATGATGAAGTTGATGAGTTTATAGAAGCTAAAAGGCGTAAAGTAGCGTTGGATTCGCTTGAATATCTCATGCTAGAAGATAAGGATAGAACAATAGTTGCAGAGAATATAGAAACCGCTGAAGCTGATATTTCTAAGTATAGTGATTGTTCTGAAGCTGTGAAACAGCTTGAAGAAGAAATTGAAGAAAGACAGAAGATATCTGTTGAATATGAAAACATGTTGAGAGCTGCTCTTGCTGATGTTTAGAGTTATGTGCATTGATTATTTTTGTATGGTAATATTTCTTTTTATTGTTAAATTGTAATAAAATAAATTAATTTTTAAGTTAGTTATTTATTTTTTTCTACATAATTTGCTATTCATTATCTTGAGGCTGTACTACTTTCAGGCAGGCATCAACAAATTCTGTGAATATTGGTTCTTGCATGTATCCATGTATCAAAGAATCAGGGTTGTATGACTTGTCCAGTGTTTCTAGTAGCTCTCGCAGATATGGCTCTTCTAAGCATTTTCGTAGTTCCGTTGACTGTTCTGTAACAACAAACATTTTATGCTAAAGATATCTGCTAGAGTGGGCTGTAAATGTAATAATAGAACTTCATAGGCTGGAAACCAACCTCTATCATAGCTTTATTGCCAAGATTATTCAAACAACTTTTTTGATGAGGTAATTTCAAAAAGGAGCTCCTAATACAATATTAAGTTCTTAACCCTGAGGCCAACTATAGATCAAGCTCATTCCTATGCCATTAGTTAGTGACGAACAGTGGTCTGACCCCGGATTTGTGACAGCCTGTTCCTGGGAATAAGTCAAAATACCTGTCCCATGAGACTGGGATGGCTGGGACAGGGTTAATTGCATTTTTCGGGGGTCATTGCACAATGCACTCTTCAACGGGACACCAGTGCAGACCGCTATACCCCCTACACATACTAAGAATAGCTGGCCCATGGTTCTGGATCAAGGACCGTGTGGTGTGACCAGGTATTTTCGCAAATTACACAATAACCGCTGCATCTTACGGCCCCATTAATCAGTAATGTAAACTCACCCAATAATTTCAATTTTTCTAATGGCACAGTGTCCTCAGTAGGATAGTCGTATTCAGTGGTAGGCTCTTTGATGCTGTCTAGTTCTCTTGGAGGGTCTGGTGGCTTTGTGCATGGGATCTGTTTGTGTATCTTGTAACAATCGACTGAACAACTGTAAAATAGACAAGTAGATAATAGTCGATGTTATAAACAAGAGGGGCTTATTCCAGATTTGTTGTTTTAGAAAAGTATTAAGTTAGGTTATGTACTTACTACGGATGTAGACAAGTGGGGCATTTGTATTTCGATACTCCTCCACACTGAATGCAAGTCATAATGTAAAAAACTAATAATTGATTATTTTAATTTATTGGACATCACAATGGATTTAACAACATTAATAATAAGTAAACAAACACGCAACAAAAGTCTCAAATAAACGTAGTGGTTATATTCTCTTTGGTCTCAAACAATACAATACAACATTGGCCTTGCTTTGTCAATGGTCATCAACGCTTCGACCTTGTGGGAAGCGTGGTAAGGATCGAGGTACCTCTTCACCCTGACGTCAACTTCGGGAGCTACTACTCCCGAGTCTCTGGGTTTTGCTCCTCTTGCTTTCTAATGGCTCTGTGGAGCATTACGATGAATGGTTCCTATCATTCCGACTCCTTTTAAGTCGATTCCTGCCACGTCGAGTCGTTTAACGCAGAGCGCCGTCTGATTACCGGCACGTCGACTACGCTTCAAATCTTGGGTATGAGTCCTCCGAGCGACGCGACGACGTCGAGTTTCTTGATAGCGAGCTTCATAACGTCGAGCGCGCTCCAGTCTTCTGTGTGGCCGAGTTTCTTAGAGCGAGGGTGTACAGTCGGCAGTAATAAATAAATATTTTTTGTTATGAGGATGATAGAACTAATGTAAAAAAAACATATAAGTTCTAGAAAAACATAAGATTTTATTTTTTAATTAATATTAATGTCCCTATAAGGCCGAGAGGGGGATATTCCCCACGTCCTGGCGAACGTTTGTTCTGCAACTTTTAATTTTCAAAGTTTTTAATTCTTAAAGTCACGAAGATTTTTGAAAAACAAAAACAAAAATCAAAATTTTAGGTTACGTTTTCAGGTTTGCGAACCCCTCGATCGATTTGTCATGAATAAGTAGGAAACCCTTTAGGAAACCCCTAAAACGTGTTATTTTTGCTCTATCTCGCTTCCTTTACGAGATATAGCGATTTTTATGTTTTTTGAGGTTAGGTTGACATTGCATGGTAATATTTTTTTTTTTTTACAGCATAAGCTAACTACTACAATCTATATTACAAAAAATTTACAAAAGGAAACAATTGGGCCACCCATAGACCGTTGCAAACGATCTTTAGGTAGCTCAACTGCTCCAACTCGATAGCCGATGGCAGCGTGCCGAGGATACTGGCTGCATTGCCTCTTTGTATAGCAAGGCTTATTCTTTGGCCCAGATAGCTGCCAGCCCTCTGATCACGCGTCTTCATGGTAATAAATAGATTTAGAATGCAGTGTCATTAAGTTGTGAGCTACCCCGAAAGTTGCAGCTACATCGCCAATCGGGAAGTGCTCGAAATTTGTGTTGCAAGATTCAACCCGGACAGACAGAAAAACATGAAAAGAGACTTCCTAAAAAGCCTCCAGCACCGAACACTTAAGTAATAATCACAATATAACAGTTCTTATAATATAATTTATTTAATAATTTATTTCTAAAATAGTATATTTTAAATAAATCTCCGATCGCAAGAGCTATTTTTTTCAATACTTCGTGAAAACATAACTAGAATAATGGCAAAGTTGGCTCGCCGTCCTGCAATCGACCGACGACGTAACGATAACTCGACCTGGTAAAACGCGCTGTTCCAACGACGACGCTGAGCGCGCTCGACGTTATGAAGCTCGCTTACTCGCTATCAAGAAACTCGACGTTGGAGAACTCATACCCAAGATTTGAAGCGTAGTCGACGTGCCGGTAATCAGACGGGGCACTCTGCTTTAAACAACTCGACGTGGCAGGAATCGACTTAAAAGGAGTCGGAATGATAGGAACCATTCGATTTATTCTACCAGCAAAAAAACACCACAATAATACTTGCACTTAAAACATTTTATTGGTCTGAAACTAAAATAGGTACTTTACTAATTTAGTTTTATGCTAAGCTCTGAGCTTATCTGTCATATAAATAAAACTACAATTCCCTAGACTCACGAATGAGGGAGTGGAGTACAAAGCACCACCAACTCCGGATTTGACCCATCCATGGATCCATGGAAACCTACTACCTACTTACTTATATGGTCAGTACCGTACTGGTCGTACTGAATTTACCGAATGTAGATAGTTTTCAGCAAAGCAAAATACGACCAAGAGGTGCTTAGTATCTGGAAAGAATAACGTTATCGTTATTTTAGGCCCACAAATATGATAGATAGTAGGTAGGTAAATAAGTAGGTACCTTCATGAAAGCTCTTAAGTTGACTTCCATAAACCCTGATGCTGTTAAATTACACTCTTTCTGGGTCCTGCAAATAAAGGATCACGATACCTACCTATTTATATTGCGTTTTGTTTTGCGGTTTATTTGTTCGATGTAAGCTAAAAAATAGTTTTTCTTACCTCACAAGTATTATAAGTAATTTAGTTACAATATTTTTTTCAGCCAAATACCACTTGCTCGCATACACAGCCCCGCATACTTCATCACTCTGAAAAAAAAATACCTTCCACTCGTCTTATCCTATGTACCTACCTACCTACATTTAACTGTTCATGAATTACCTACACATAGGTACAACTAGGCAGGTAAGGTACTTACAGAACTCATCAACATATCACCTGAGTAGCATAGGCAAAGCACTTGAAGCAAACTGGTAACGAGAAACACCGAAGACTGTAACTTCATAGTTAGCTCTTCGATGACCTAGAAATGAAATGAAATATGAATTAACACCACACTCTCGCAAAGTCACAATGTTAAACATCACTCTCAGCTGGTAGTGTAATTGCTGGACTTGGTTAATACTCTGCTCAACACACTCAATAGCCTAATTTTTGTGTAGACCATTGCTCTATTTTCAAGTATAAAAGAACCTTAGATACATATCTACACATAAGTACCTAGTCAAATACTGAGGCTTTCTATCTTCCAATGTAATAGCCATTTTCCTTCTTGATATTAACTTTTACTAACAGAGCAGTCAATAAATATGAACCTACCTATGTTGAATTATATTGAGAACCACAACTAATGGGATAATAAGCGCGCGTTGAAATCTTTTGTTCCGAGACTTTGAAGGTTTGAAGTGGTGCGAGTTTGAAACTAGGTAGGTACTTATCTGAACATACCGTTACATTGAACCCAGTCAAACAGATCACCATCGAACTAGTAAGAACGTTGATAAGGATAGACGTGGAATAAATCTTTTCAAGACTTTTTGATAAACTGAAAGCAAAGTAAAGTATTATGATCATGCCTGTCCATGACCTTTTGACCATTTGCCGTGAATAACAAAGTTTGAGGCAACATGACCATAGAGAAATTTAAGTTATCTGAAAATAAATGAATTAAAATGAAAAAAATGAATTGAATATAAAATTACCATGATTCTCACCTAATGATTTCTTGATGACGACAAACAAGTTCCTGAAACTTGCTTTTGAATTCTGTGTCCTCACGGAATAGACCGCTCGCAATGGTTTTAGCTGGTATGATGTTTTCGATATCTACTTTTAAAAGCAGGAATTGTATGCGAATGTAGATGATACAAGTCAGCAGGAAACAATCAGCAGAACCGGCGTAGAACAGAACTAGGGATACTAAAATAACATTATGAATTTAATTATAATTAGAAAAACTAACGCGCTACGCTACACATAGGTACCATTTCTTCCACGGGTGACGAAGTCGCACGCGGGTCTTAGTTCTGACTGACTGAATGGTTGACAGCCTAGAGTTTACTAAACCAGTGGATATTAAATACTTGAAGTTTGGAAGATGTGTTCGCCAAGAGGTGAAAAAGCTTAGGTACTAATAAATGAAAATTTTAGATACTCGCAACGCAAACGAAGTTGTAAGTGTCAGCTAGTTGTTAAATATAAGGGTTCGACATGTTTGGAACAGTCGTTATAATAGGTACTCGTATTCTCATTTGAAACATTTTGAATCGAAGCATGATGATATTGAGGCATCCTATTTATTAGACGTAATACATGAGTTATTTTCTTACCTGACCAAGCTTGATGAATATATGCATAGGGCCAATACTTCAGGCTGAGGGCATCGAACGGATATATATCCAGGAACGGTAAGAACAGTCTCAATTCACCTGTTGTATAGTAAGTTACTATCACTGCTATAAGGGGGCCAGTGATGTACAAAATTATCAATAAAATGTACATGCCATTGAGAACGTTCAAAACAGTTCTTAAAAAGTTGGTTTCCGTGGTTTTGATCTTCTCTTCAATTTCTAAATTACTAGCTTCTTTTGCTTTCTCAAGTTTGATCAAGCCTTCGATCAGCTTGTAAGCTTCGTGGTCGTTTAACGTGTAACATAGGGCCTTAGCGCTTCCGAGGAGGCCGAAAGTCATGCATGGGGCGACGAAGGAAAGCTCTATAAAGCTCTTTTTGTTGACAATACCCACGCACAGCCAGATTAAACTGCCTACGCAGTCTAAGTTTATCCAAATATAGTTGAAAATAAAGAACACTCGATATTTTAATCGGGTGGTTCCTACTTCGCGTTTGCTGTGTAGCTTCATGCCACTCAACTGATATAAATATTTAAATTTGCTGAGATTTTTTTGAATTGTCTGGTAAATCATCTTGAAAATCACTTATAGATGTCCCGTAAACAGCAGTAATAAAAATTATAAATTTGATAAATACCAGTGCTTTGTACTAATAACGATTGTGAAAATACCGTTATGATGTTCGTAGACATCGACAGTAGTTATCGACAGAAGATTTTAATGTTCAGTTGATAATATTATTACTATTAAATTAGGTAGGTAAGCTTGATCCTGGTCGGTGTGACGTCCGTCTATATTTTAAAATTATTCGCTGCAATCATTACTTATATCAAAATTAAATTATTCGTACATATGAATAGGTACATAAATTCCTATACTAAATTTGTAAATTTAATCGAAGGCAAATTCACAAGCTGAATAATCAACCGAACTTAATAATTAAATGACTCAAGCATGGCATTTAGGTGTACTAGTAATTATTTAAAATTGATGACCTTAAGAATAATTTAGCTCCTAGGGAGTATAGATAGTTTGCAACAATGCGAAGAATGACCAAGTCTTGCTCAATAATCTGCAAAGATAAATTAAGTTTTACTTAGATAATATTTTTTTCTCTACTCGACTTGAATATCCGGCCACGCCTCGGCTCGGGCTGATGAAAGTCTCGTATATAATCAAGGTTTAAAAAAACATTCAATCGAATTGCTAACCTTCTCCTTTTTTGAAGTCGGTTAAAAATGGCTTGGCTTGCTTCAGGCCCTTGGTTTACAGTAAAAATAACTATTATAATATTGCCTAATTTATTTGCATGAATATTTATTATCTGGTTTTTAGTGTATTATAGGTTTTTGCGCTAAAAATTAAAACAAATGAAATCACAATTTTGTACTTTATTAATACACACACACACACTCAATATTCGTAAACTTATATATATATATATATAACTTACTTATATATATAACTATATGTTGAAAACTTAAAACTATACGCTTATCAACTATATTTACACAGTTCTAACCTATAAGAATGTCACAAAATGAAACAAAACAGTGCGTTTTACTTATCTTCTTTACCACTTACAATTCCTAATGGCAGTCACTAAATTAGTGCTCTTATTTCTCAATCTAATTCATTGTCGATTCTAGATGTAAAGCCTCGATGATACGGGGCTAGTTTACAAGCTACAAGCGAGCAAGTTCACTAGCAGCTTGTATACTCGCCCCGCATCATTGGATTTTTTATAATCTGCTAGATGACTATCCGATTGTAAACTCGCCGACAACAAGCTTTTAAACTCGCTGACTAGCAGCTCGTAAGCTAACTTCGTGTCATCGAGGCTTAAAAATTATGTCTTTTTATACCTATCCTCATGGTCTTGTTTAATCAGATGGTTTGATCAGATATTAATCTACTTTTTGGACTTAAGGCTAATCCTCAAATCCGAATTCCATACAGAATGTTTCGGACAAATACTCAAAAAGTATGCCGTTCAGTTCAATTTAGAATTTTATACGTGTTTTAAAATTAACCCTACTATCTTAAAAACACGTATAAAATCTAAATTATAGTATGAAACCTTTCACTTTTTTTGTTGACGAAATCAAAAAACATGGACGAAACGAATAGTACGAAGAAATTACTATAATACGGCGTACTTTTTGAGTATTTGTCCGAAACATTTTGTATGGATTCGGATTTGAGGATTCCCCTGAATTAAAACTTCAGTTTATTACTAGCTGATGAACTTCGTTTGCGTTGAGAATTAATAAAACTCCTTTTTTAGTACGCGCCTGCATTTTTGACAAACATACCCTAAAAGTATTAAATCTCTACGTTCAGTGCTTTGGCCTACACGTTGTATGTCAGTCAGTCAGGACATCTAAATTACTGACATTTAATTTTTCGGACATTTCTGGTCCAAAAGAACTAGTGACACGATAAGAAGTAGGACATTCTATTATCAAAATATATAAAAGGCTTGACTGACAAAGCTTTTTACTTATATATATTTTGATAATAAAAGCTTAGTTTTTTGACTGGCTGCTTTGTTAATAATAAGTTTTTGTTAGACTCGACATATTCTCGAGTTTATTTCCTTTTGTCAGTGTTGTGTTCATTTTTATTATTAGATAGGTACATAGATTTACGGGCAACTAAAGCCTTAAACAATGAACCTTTTTAAAAGTTAAAAGTGACGAGGTAGGAGTTCTACTGATGGTAAGATATCACGCCTGCCCTTATGGTTTTGGTTATCCAAAACAGTGCTGCACATGACTTTGAGCCACATCCGGTGCAACACTGTTATAGCACTCGTCCACTTTAAGACAATTAAAGGTAAGCCTCGAAAGCCCAGTGAATAATGCCCCATTTATGGAGAACTCGGACCCAAAGAACTTATAAACTACGTATCTAGAAGGCTGACTCATACGAACACCGCGAGCCAGAAGTGACTAATTAAGATGTGTCTCTTTCTATAGGGCGACCATAATTTTTGAACTTTAAATATAAATTCATTGCGATACATAAACAAGCAACCAAGGGAAAATTCATTCACTGTAGGTACCTACTAAACCATTCAAATGAAACGGAATATTTTTTAGTGAAAATACTCCTTGCTGGGTTCTAATTCACTGTTGTGTTTCTCGTTATCGAATGGTTCGTCAATTTTAGATTTTTTTGCCAAAATTGACGTACCATTCGATAACGAAAGTCGATGACTGCTTAATGAATAAAACCCCAGTCATCCTATGACAAAAACAGTAGTGACGGTTACAGTTCTTCGTGTCTGGCTGCTTTGTTATCGCTAATGTAGTACATGGGCACTGGCGGCTGCGCGCCCGCGTCGGCCGCCGCGAGAGCGAGATAGCGCGCGCGGATGTGATGCGCGCTCGCTTTGGGTTGCCGCGATCGCGTGAATATGCCCTTCTTGTTGCCTCCTACTCTTGTGATTGCTGAAATAAATAGTAATTTTCAATTCTCATCCTCGAAAAGTTTAACTTCGTGCACGCTTTAGGGAGAGTAAAAATGCAAATGCAAATGCAATGCATTTTATACAACAATAGTTATACAGGGTGGGGCAAAAGTAATCATCCGATGTTCTTTTGCTGTATTTTTTTACGCAGAATACAAATCGACAAGCCATGAATCTCCGCTTTACCGTTACTGATGGAAAATGCCATAAAACGTGCCCGAATGGTCATCAACATCATCATGGAGTTGATGACCATTCGGGCATATAATGATATCGATTTCATTATCTCAACTTAATGGAATAACATTCTAATGGATTTAGAATTTGGAAAAAGAATTTGAATTTTTTATGTAAACAAATTTTACAAGCAGAACCGAAGTTTTTTCATTAAAAAAAAATTACAGCAAAAGACCATCGGATGATTACTTTTGCCTCAGCCTGTATTCCACCAAGGGACTGATGCAAGACATTTTATACGAGACTTTTATCAGCCCCAGCCGAAGGCGAGGGCGGATATTCATGTCGAGTATAAAATGGGCTTCAGGACCGAGGTCTACAAAAGATTTTTCACTTCAATTGCGAGGAATTTAAGCAAACGTAAACTAAATGAGCGCCCATTTTGTAATTCAAAAACTGAGACTTGAATGTCTGTTACCACGATATTCGAAATTATATAGGATTAGGTAGTGTAGTGTAGTGTGGTGTAGTAGTGGTCAAACGCTTGTCTATTCATAATAAATAATCCTCCGATGATAACTGAGGAGTATTTTAATTTTTTTAAGTGGTCAGTTTTGAAAACCCACTAATTTAATCTGGAACACAGTAATGCTTATATATTACTTAGCGGCTGATGTAGTGTGGTAGCTATCCAGATGAAACTAACAATGTAATGTAAATATGAAATAACATATTGATGTTGTTTTTCTGTTTATGTCATTACATTACTAATATCAAAGCTAACCTCAGGTCAACTTACTTTGCGCCGTTTTGAAATCAGCAAAATTCCATATCATTTCTCCGAAGAAGAATCCCGCTTTTCTAAGTTTATCGAAAGCCTTGAAATGTTCTGATAATGTAGCCACTTGATATTCTTCAGACCACACGTATTCAGGATACTGAAATAATATCACACTATAAATTAAATCTCTTTAATTGAGAGGATAAGAGCCTTAAAAGAATGGAAGCCGAGAGAAAAACGCAAAATAATCGACCTACTTATAATTAAAATACATGTAACTTAAAAATTTAATACCTAGATAAGAAATACACGACACCAGGTAAATTGTGTCGTGAGCGATGTTATCTATTTTCATTTAATTATTTTTTTATGGGTCATCATTACCATAAAAAATGAACTAAATGAAAATAGATAACTTCGCTCACGACGGATGTCACATACTAATTAAATAATTAGGGTAATTAGGGTCATAGGTTATTTCAAGCGAGTGTAGCGAGTGGAAACGCAATTATCTTTTACAGGGCCACTTAGATATATACCAGTGACAGAAAGCCGAGTGAAGCGAGCTGCAATTTTTAGCTGGATCAGTTAAAGTAAAAAAAAACCCTGTATGGACCATTCTTTAACTTCTACAGTAAATAGAACGTTTATTTGCAGTAAAGAGAATAAAAGTTGTCCCGGTTAGCGTAGCGAGCCGCATAGAGATGTTACTAGGAATAGTTATGCCAAATATAACTGACATTAAAACTAGTATCCATTCATATTTACCGGCTAATCTACAATTTGAGGTTGAATTCAATCAAAGTTCATGGACATAATATGATACAAGCAGAACAGCTTAGTGTAGGTGCTGAAACCCATACTATACAAGCCAATAAGTAAAAAAATATAATGTTAGTTATTTGTATGTTAGCGCTTGAAATGGAAAATGAATGAATTATGATTATTGGAAGTTGGAAGCTTACCAAATGAAGTCCAGCCAATGTGTCCGCTCCGTACTCGGTCATCAACACGGGTTTGTTGTACTTCCGGTGCCAGGTAGTGGCTTCGTCTACCACGTTTCCGGTGATGACGCTGAGCGAGCCAGTGTTGGAATACCAGCCGTTGTAGCGGTTGAAGCAAATTATGTCTAGATGTTGCCCCTGGGAAATAAAACCATGTTTTTTTTTGTGCTAACTAGTAGCGAGGCTTGCTAGTCGCTGTCCTAATGGTAAGAGATCACACCTGTCCATAACCATAACATAGCTACACAGGGCTTTGATTTCCATAGACCGGTGCAACACTGCTCCGCTCGTCCACCTTGAGTCAGAACACAGTGATGCTAAGCACATTACTGCTTTGCGACAGAATATTTGGCACTGTGTTTGTTAGTACCTACCCATCTAAATCCTGAACATTTACTGAAACAAGCTCTAGCTTAATTAAAGAAATGGTCTGATCTAGAACATAATACGAAATTGGTTAGGTACTAGATATTAGGTAGTGTCATCTGTATCTACCAAATTTTCCTATGTATTTTTTTAAGGTGGTTTCTACTAGTTTTTTTAAGATTTACGCGTTTTTTGACCCCACTTCCATGACCTTCATCTTGCACAATATCATTACAAATAGCATTGCAAATAAAACAGACATCCTTCCTACTATATATATAATAATATTATAAACGCGAAAGTTTGTAAGTATGGATGGATGGATGGATGGATGGATGTTTGTTCCTCTTTCACGTAAAAACTACTGAATGGATTTTAATGAAACCTAACAATAATATAGCTTATACATCAGAATAACACATAGGCTACAATTTATAAAGATACCTGCACAGACGAAGTCGCGGGCACCAGCTAGTAATATTATAAACGCGAAAGTTTGTAAGTATGGATGGATGGATGGATGGATGTTTGTTACTCTTTCACGAAAAACCTACTGCATGGATTTTCATGAAACTTTACAATTATATAGCTTATACATCAGAATAACACATAGGCTACAATTTATAAAGATACCTGCACAGACGAAGTCGCGGGCATCAGCAAGTATTAAATAATACCTACAATATAAATCATTACACATAGACAATAACTTTATATTCCATAACTTTGTTGATATAGCCAGAGACTAGTAAAAAGTATAGTCTCTGATATAGCTAAAGGACACTTACAACTTTATCGTTGTACGGTGGCTGCGATAGAGCGATGGTGACCGGCCTGGAAAGGTCCATGGACTTGACGTGATTTACCACTTTTCTGAAAAAAATAATTTAAAAACACATGTAATATGGGCGTATATAAAATAACTAGTCCGCCATCTTGAGCCGTTCGCCTTATTTTGTTTAAAATAGAATCAGTTAGCTAACCATGCGTTGTCATCCAAACTAAACCTGTATGTAAAATGTCATCTCAATCGGTTAAAGATACCTAACTAGTTTAAAATTCAGTTGCAAGATTGGACCCGAACATACTTACGAACATACACACATTGCAAGTTTAAAAAAAACTTAAAAACGTAAAATAACGAATTGGAACTGAGAAAACCCACTCTTTCTTATCTTGTCATCGACTAATCCAAAGTAAAGGTAGCTTCTTCTGTATTAGTTTGGCCCTGAAAGCGGTTCTACCCATGTTCTACCCCACTGAAAACTTCTTCTTATGGTGTCACTCTTTCGAAACAGTGTAGTGAAAGGATTTCAAGTACACCTCAAAGAGGCTCCTCTCGTGCACTATTTACGTGCTTATTTTCGGGAACTACTCACCTTCAACAGCAGATGACAGTTTTAAAATAGCCTCTTCGAGGCGCACCTGAATTCTTTTCATCACACTGGTTCGAAAGAACTAGTGACACGATAAGAAGAAGAAGAATCTTAAAAACTCACTGGAAGTAAGCATCGGAGTTCTTGTTGGCGGACCGCGGTTCGTTTGCGATGGACCACGCGACCACGCTCGGGTGGTTCTTGTCTCGGCGGATCAGCTCTGTGATCGATTGCTTGTGCTTTACTAGAAGACTGTCTGAGAAGATGCTGTAAAAATATATCGTTTTGTTCAACCACCCCTTAAAATTATTTGTTCACCAAGGGCCTGAAGCAAGACATTTTATACAAGACTTTTATCAGCCCGAGCCGAAAGTGAGGGCGGATATTCAAGGCGAGTATAAAATGGGCTTCAGGGCCGAGGTAAACACAAGATTTTTCACTCCAATTGCGAGGAAATTAATCAAACTCAAACTGAAATGAGCGCCCATTTCGTAATTCAAAAACTGAGACAGCCATACCATGTTACCACGATATTCGAAGTTCGAAAATAGGTTTTTAAGGTTCATCATAATACCCTGATCAATAGTTATTATGAAAGACCGAAGTTCGAATTGTTAATAATGTTCTGAACTTCCGACGTGAAACCTATTACAAACTTAATTTCTTTGAACAGATTTTATAAGCAGTCACTTCTTTCCAATTTAGGCCCTAGGGCCTAAATGCAGTTTTACTCCCCCTAAAGCGTGCACGAAGTTGAGCTTTACGAGAATGAGAAGTGTAAAGGTTTTTTATGTATCTAAGGCTGCTCTAAAGAAGAATTGCCTGCATTCTTATCAAACCCCACGTTGGGTGCCAGGGATTTTTTCCGCCATCTAGCATGAGCTATTTTGAAGCTACCGCTTTGTAAAGGTTATTTATTTAGCTTAATTATTAAGCTTTCATTTTTTAGAAACCCAAAATTCTGACTGCACAGATACAACGTAGGGTAAAACCGAGATAGATGTCCCAGAAGGATATGTGTCCCTTATCCTAAAAACCTAACTTTTGAAATCAATCATCTTTTAAAATCAAATGGAAGTAATAATAGATAAAGTTTTAGCATATTTTATCTGCTTCATACTGTACCTATTTTTGCTTTCATTTGTTTTTCGAAAGTATGCTTTTTAAGAAAACGGGCACATATCCTTCTGGGGCATCTATCTCAGTTTTACCCTAGTGGTAATTAAAAAATTGTGTGTATATTTATTTAACTTGTTATAATTATATCTTACTCGGTGTCTCCGCTGGGGCACTCGTCGATGATCATGATCCCGTGTTCGTCAGCCATCTGGTAGATCTCCTCGGCGTAAGGATAGTGGGAGGTCCTGAACGCGTTGGCGCCCACCCACTTGATCAGGTTGAAGTTCTTCACCCAGAGTACTGGATCCCAGCCTTTGCC
This sequence comes from Lobophora halterata, assembly GCA_932526365.1. NCBI lineage: Eukaryota > Metazoa > Arthropoda > Insecta > Lepidoptera > Geometridae > Lobophora > Lobophora halterata. Next base: position 7,362,872 of record OW052014.1, on the reverse strand, counting down.
TCGGATCTGATTGAAGAAGAAGAAGAAATAATTTTATTGATGAAAACCACATGAAACATAAATTAACAAAAAAAAGGTCAGAGTAACAGAGTCCTCCATCAATGAGGGCCTAGCTCAGCTTTCATGCTGCAGCGTACTGGCAGCACGCTGCAGCGCTGGTGTTCTGCTAGACCCCAGTGGCGACGACACGGAACGTATAAATAACCAAAAACTAAAACTAAAACTACTAAAATAACACAAGAAACCATTATTTAAGACTAATTTTACAATTGTCTTACTGGCAACATTACCTATTTATGCAAGATCACCCAATTTGCAAAACAAGTGAGCCTTATTGCAAAGGGGTGTGAGTGGGTCTTATAATAATCATAATCATAATCTTTATTGCAACAATGTACATAATGGTGATAGGTCTTAACTAAGATCACAAATTAGGTATGGCAAGTACATTGGCCCTGTCAGGGCATAGCAGAGTTACTAATAACTATGTGATAGCAATTTAGGCGTACCGTAAACCATAGGTGGAGCTAACTTAAATAAAATAGGATAGGTATCCATTTATATATATATTTCTTTTTTACCTGATTGCAAAGGAGCCGGAGATCGGACTCAGTGGAGCGCCTCGGGATCCCTATATCCCTATATCTAGCAGTGGACTGCTTTAGGTTGATCGTGACGATTATAATCATGAAAGTTTTTTTTTGTATGTTGTCTGCACATAAGACATTTTTTTTCAGTTATTTTGAATTCAAAACTGAACTACTGATCCGATTTTGATAAAATTTCTATAGTGATTTATGTATGTATTTAGAAAGTGTATCCTCTCAATCAAAAATGTTTCAAATCTTAGCATAAATTAAAAAAAACTTAAATTTATAAAAATATAAATATAAACAACAAAGTTCTATAGTAACAAATATAAAAAAAAACATCCAAGTTGAGAACCTCCTCTTTTTTGAAGTTGGTTGAAAAGACGTAGTTGAAGAAACGATCTGCTCAGCTTAGATGAAGAGAGCGAAAGGTTCAGTAGCGCATCTTGGGAGAGACATGACTAGCAGTGAATAACTTACATCTGAATCTTCGTGCATACCGAATCCTCTCATGTAGACTGGCTTGTCGTTGATGTAGACTGTGGTGTTGCTCCAAGTTACTGTTCTTATTCCGATTTTCTGAGTATATGTGTCGATGATTTCTCCATATTGATCCACGAGGGAAGTCTGAAAATACAATGATATTTATATTTATCTCGATATACTAAAAAAATTGTCAAGTGCGAGTCAGACTTATGCACCGAGATTCCGTACTGCTACACCTTGGCGTAAACCCGACTCACTCTTATCCAGATATCACACTTTAAGTTTGAAGCCTATAAGTAATTCTAATATGTTTTAATGATAAGGAAATATATATATTTTTTTTTAGATTTTTTTAATAATTTTATTATAGTTAAAGAATATAAACACCATCATTAATAAACATCTTATTTGTAAATACTGTGAAAATTTTACCTAAAAAATAACAATCCTTTATAAGACGTACAGATGCCTGTTTAGCCCTCTTTGAGTGAGGTGGGGAACCTAAAAGTTGACATCTAAAAACCTACAAGGAATAAGAATTTTTTGAACAATTTTTTGTGGTACATTTGTCGAATTATAAAGCTCAATTAATTATCCGAAGAGCTAAAAGCGGATTTGTTTTTACGAGCCATGAACTGGCAGATGGCTGTTGCCGTAAAATCTGACGATATAAAAAGGGAGTCTGTTTTACGACTGTCTATACAGAGCGTTCTAAAACACTGGGTAAAAGGTAAGTATGTGATTGCTGTATACTAAGGTATTTTAAAGGATAAATATATGTTTTCAGCTATTAAATATATATATTCAGTTCAGCTTTTCCACACTTAATTTTAATTAAAATTTATTGCCTTTTTTATTTGCTTAAATTTATTAAGGCACTTTAGCGAAATTCAACATATGAAAAAAAACTTTTCAATAGCTACGAAATTTGTCTCTGTCAGGCGTGGTTACTTACCGAAAAGAAATAGTCACTATTTAACCTCTTATTTTTCTGCGTGAAATTATATTTTTGTTGCCAATAAATACCAGTAGAAATTGATTCGTAAATTCCTGTATCCCTATGTAAATAGTATTGGGTACAATACAGTTTTGAAAATATGTATTCTATTGTATTTTAATTAATTTTTTTATTTTTTATTATTATGTGAATGAAAAGTGTTTTGATAAATCATTTGAATTATGGATTTTATTCGAAATAAATAATTTGATAATAATAATAAATACCTTAAAAGTATACAAGTATCCTGGCTCCGGATGCATGAGGTATGGCCACCACAAGTTGGCGTTCCCGATCTCCAGCAGACCCGCGCAGTCCTGCGACGCGGTCACCTGCGCTTCACTCTTGTCGAAGATTTGAACCAAGCATAGCACGTTGTCTGAGTCGCCTTTATATGTGACGTTGTATACCAGGAATCCTGACAAAAATAAATTATAAATAAATAATCAATTTTTAACTTTTCTCTTCTACTGCTTATTCTGTAACCAAAGTTTAATAAGTGTAACTTTGTGATTTGTCTATAAAATACCATTGTTTATGTTTACATAAGTTAGCACGCCAAAATTTATCAATACCTATAAGACTGGCCGGTAGAAAATGTTCTAGCATCAAGCCCACCTTTTGTACATTTTATCTTGTATTTTGTGCAATAAAGAATATAAAAATAATAATAATTACATAGTTTGAACCAAAAATTAAATCGAGAGTCCGTTTTTCAGGTACGGAACCCTAAAAAAGGCTTAATTCGTATTTAGTGGATGAAAAAAATGAAACATCCGTTGTATGCTTCGAGAATATAAAACTTGCTAGCAAGTTTGCAACCTATGAAATCTAAAAATCTAGTCGACACTTAGCTATGTACATATTTGCTAACACGGTATTTTCAAAATATTTAAACGTCTGTAACATACTTTTTAGGGATAACTATACTATCTTAATAGCCATCTTACCTACACTATACTTAAGGGGAAAAAGAAAATAAAATTAACCCTACTAACTTAAAAACACGTATAAAATCTAAATTAAAGTATGAAACCATTCAGTTTTTTTGTTGACGAAATGTAAAAATATGGACGAAACGAATAGTGTGAAGAAATTAATATAATACGGCGTACTTTTTGAGTATTTGTCCGAAACATTTTGTATGGAATTCGGATTTGAGGATTACCCTTAAATATATGTTTGTTAGCACTGACCTGTAAGCCCCTGAATGTCAGTATTAACAATGACGTCATCGATGTAGACTTGAGGAGTGGAGTAGAGGAACACGGTGCGATGGATGCCTGCGTAGTTGAAGAAATCGAACGTGTACGTTTGTTCTTGCTTTATTTTGTTGTGCCTGTAACGACACCATCAATTATAACTCCTTGTTGAATATAAATTAATTAAAAACAAATGAATAAAAAATAAATACTTAATATATGAAATGATATTTTCTTAAGAACATTATTCGGCTATCGCATTCTCTTGCGTTCTTAAAGGGGTAAAAGTAAAGTATCATATCCCTTTCCAGGTTATAAACTATTTATTACTATGCACACATCTACACATCCTCAGAATGTCAATTAAATATGCGATTCCAGGGGCTCGATCATGAACTTTTGCGTTAAAGTTATCGTATTGTATCCGGCACCGAGAAGTCAACAGTTTGTATCATTATTTTTCAAAACGTCATACAAACCATTGACTTCACGGTGACGGATACGATACGATAACGTTAATGCAATAGTTCATGATCCAGCTACAGGTCCTAAACAATCTATGCCATTTCACAATCACTTCAATAGTTTTAGGGAGGTGAAGTACCAGGATCCGTTACGATTAATATGATTTTCATTATCGACGGATCGACTCTCAACTTTCATGGACACTGGATTTTGGCCGAAGGGTGTCGTATTCAGGAAGTTTTATGGACGACTGATACGCGACACCGCGCGCACGTCATTGCCCCAGTGCCAGTGACACGCTAATTGATAAGTTTTTATAAATATTTATGTTAGTCTCTAAGGTATATATCATATGGGCCCTAGTTAAGCTACATTGTACTTTTCTTGTGTCTGAAATAAAATTATTATTATTATTATATTATTATTATATTTCGTTATTTTTTGTTCAATCTGTTTTCCTCTGTTGATGCTCGATCTCAATGCATATATCATTTTATACCTGTAGAATGACCTGAGTAAATATTGAAACAAAACAGCAAAACTGGTGTGTTAACCATTTACAGACGCAAATGGTTAAATATTTTGCTCTATAATCGCATTCGTGTAAACTCTGTAAGCCCATTCGAAACGTGATGTTTACTCGACGTACTCAAATTAGCCGGTACGTAAACAAATTTGCCCAAAACGCACAGCCCAGTTCAAATGCATGAGTAATGGGGCCGCTCAGGATGTGGTCATTTCATTTATAAATGGACCGAGTTTGAACTGGCAGAGCTTAAGCATTTATAATCTCAGTTATGAAACGACAACAAGGATAATCTTTTTAGAATCGGCTTCAATGGAGTGTTAAATGTTTTGTTATAAGCTGACACCAAAAATTTCGTTTGCGAACTATCTTAATTCGATTTATGCCATATTCGTCCCTAGTTTTCGGCCGACGCCATTAAAAAGTTTTTATTCGTCCCGCACGATAATATTTGTCCACATTCGACCCGCATACATACAAAATTATTCCTTTCTCAGTACGCGACTATACTCCTTTACGAACATGCCCTCAAAAATTTGAGTCTCTACATTCAGGGTATTGGCCTGTGCGCCTATCTGTCAGTCACAAAGCCTCGGAAAAAAGACAGGAATAAAAAACCCTAAAAAAATCCTGTCTTGTGATGGTAGAGTTTTGAATTTGTTCTTAATAAATAAACATATAATGGCAAATTTAAATATTATAGCTTGGGGATGAATGACAATTAAGAAAAAAATATCCGAGATAAATGCAAAAGTTTGTCATGATGGATGGATAAATAGACGGATGGATGGAGATTAGTTATTTAATCTTACCAAAACTACAGAATCAACAATATACTGATAATTGATTGATTCAGGCGTCACTTTGCGGAAATCCATAAATATCAACAAATTATATAAATATATTTAGTAATTAATCCGCTTAATTTCTAAACAAAGGTTTTAATTAACTTAACTTTAGTTCAACTAAACCGAAGAGTCAAAGAACAGAAAACCAAAGTTTAAAGATACGAAACGTGTTTCGACTCTACACGAGGCATCATCAGGAGGTGTGGACTCGCCGAAGTTTGAAACGAGAGTGAATAAACATTTTTTTTTTCGGATGGACGTTTAATGCAGTTAGCCGCAGATGGCTGTTACTGCGTCACCGGACTCTGGTGAATAAACAACGTTGCCCGGCCCGTATTTATACCCGTTGTGGCGATGAGTCGCCTGTCGTATGATCCGACGTCACAAAAATCCTCAACAAAGGAGACCTTGGAATACTCGTATTTAAATCATTCAACAGCGTAATATTTGTTGTATTGTGTTTTAAAATTTCTAAACTCTCTAAAATATTTAACCTAAAACCTTTTTCACATGTATGTAATATATTAAAAGTATTGTTATCGTTTAAAGAATGACCAGTGTCTATTAAGTGCTTTGCAAAATGTAATTTTTCTGGACAGTTATTTCTATACGCTGAAACATGTTCTTTGTATCTTTGTTTAGAAATTAAGCGGATTTATTACTAAATATATTTATATAATTTGTTGATAACAATATACTGAACATGGAAATAGTTTTGAATCTGCAAAAGAACCTTTTATCATAGACTTTCGCGATTATCACACATAGTTATTTGATTATAACGGGTATTTATCGCATTACTCAACGGGTATTTATTATTAGTATTGTTGCAATACAGTCGAAACGTCGGGACACAAAAACATACGAGGTGAGCGCGATAAATACCCATTATAATCAAATAACTATAACCTTTTATCAGTAAGTAACTTATAACTGCTCCTGTGTTTCGATGGTAGAGTCTATCCGCCATTTGTCTTAGCATTGTCAGTTTTTCTAATGACGAAAATCTGATGTTTAAAACTAGTAGGTAACACTTACCCAATATTGATGTCTCTCACATTTCCTTGAGGAACGGTGTCAGGTAGCAGCGTGTTATCAACAGCTACAGTCAGCAGATTGCTTGAGTTGAAGTTCACCAGATCTGTGATATCAACTTCGAAGGGGAGGTGCCCAATTTCGTGAAAAGCTGCCGATTTTCCGTTGATATACTGAAATAAACAAATAAATGGTGTTATAGAGTTCTTGGAACGTTATATATTCGTTCAGTAGTTTTTACTTGATGGACACACACACAAACAAACAAATACAATTAACCGATCAAACAAATATTTTTTTGGGTATTTAAAATGTCGGAACACGTTTTCGTAAAAACAAAAACATACATATATTATGTATAAGAATTTGGGGTCTACTGTTTTATTATATGTACGAATATGTAGATTACAATTATTAAATATACTCATTTCATAATGAAGAATCCAAAATAAGTAATCGTCAACTCATCCAAACATTTTTCTTATCAGTTTTTTACCAATATTTTCAATTACAGCGAGTTTTCTGTTTTTATAAACTTTAACCTTGTTAATTTAATTTACGGTTGTTATCAAATTTCTTATTTACAATCACGAATTTAAAAAGTACTTTGATATGAAGACATAATCTAAACATGTTTGTCAAACCCACTTAACTGTTTTTTTCCTATTGCGAAACTTAAAAAAGATAATTATATTTACTTACACATTAACTGATTGCTACAAGTATTTAGTAGACCATCGACTGATAAGTAGGTACCTTTTTATTGAGTGGAAACTCACTAAATAGCTGCTTGAAATTACCATTGCTTAATACTAAGGTAATTCAAATAGCAATTAAATTATCTTGGACTGTTTATTGCCTATTTATTACCTAAGTGTGTTTATCACTTCACTATAAACACAATCAATAAATAAATACTAAAGAGATCCAATGGTATGTGGCAATTTTTAATTATAAGCTGTTATCTGCGGATTCGTCTGGTAAGTAGCCTGTTTGTTCCTTCCCAGCTCCTAAGCAATACCCATGCTTTTAATACCAAGACTAATAACAATATTGGCTACAATATAATTATTAATCACATACATAATATAAAACAAGCCAGGTAGATACAGTCTGTTTTGCTCCCAAAAAAAAAATATCTTACTGAATTAATATTCGAGATGTATTTTCTTCGCAGAAATGCAATATAAAAGAACACACCGAGAGGGTCGGATCAGTTTAATAAAGGCAAGGTACAGTTACCTCGTGTGGGCGTCATAAAAATGTTTTGCATGTCTCTCTTTAGGAATATGGTAGAGATACGTACTACTCGAATGCAAGGAAGAAGACTTCATAAAACGAGTTACAGTTTTTTTTCTTGTTAAAATTTTAACAGGAACACGAACGACACCATTGGTTTTATGGCCCAAAATTCCGCAAGCCGTTACATCACTTGCACATTTGTAAATATTTTAATATGTGATATAATATTGACTCGGTATAAATATCATAAAAGTGGAGCGGTGAATTTGTTATTAAAACCTAAAAAAAATATTCTTTTTAATACTGTTTTTCCCAACCTCCTTCACTTACGAGTATACGAGCAGGAGTCGCGATGTTAGGTGAATTTATAGTTGGAATGTATATAAGTTGCTTCCCGTGGCTTCGTTCGCCTATGTCCAATTTTTGCCAAACTGCTTTAGTATATTTGGCGTGATTGAGAAGTCCATCCTCACAACCATTCGCATTTATACTGGTTATATTGAAAGTCAGAAATAGAATTAAGAGGGTGTTTATTATTACACCTCAAAACTATTTTGGCATACATTATAGCGTTGCGTGAGTACCTATTTGGAAAAATGTAAACCCTTGCGTCCAAGGCCAAATGAACTGTGATAACATCATTGAACGGAGGCCCAAGAAAATGTTAGCTATGTTACGGGCTAGGAAATGACGTCAGAACGAAATATTCAGGCTGTCAAAATAAATTACTTTTGCCTTTTGCAGTAAGTTATTTTTATAAATTAAAGCCGATAGTCTCACCTTTATAAATATGTTAAAATGTATTTTTTTACACTAATGATGTATTCGTTACATCGTAGTACAATTCGTAAAATTACCGTCGGATCAAATGGATTCGCTGGTATTTTGTTGGGATAGAAAATGGATCATGTTAAGAAATAGTTTCAACATATTGGGATCAAACGGAACCTACCCATAATTTAGCACAATCTACACACCTTCTTCTTATCGTGTTACTAGTTCTTAAGAACCAGTGTGGTGAAAGGATTTCAAGTGCGCCTCGAAGAGGCAATGCCTCTTTACTATTCGATATAACATCAAATTTTATAGTTTTCTTTTCGATTGTTGTGATTTGACTGATCGTAAAGTCTAAGCAAGTTTATCGGCGGTTCAATTTCAAACGACTCTAGTGACATCAATGTCCTGTAAATTGCGCATTGTAACGTGCTTCAAATTTAACGACATATTTTGTCGGGTTTTAGACATATTGCCAATGAAATAGAGTCCATTGTATGCTAGATCGTTACATTACCTAAAGGTGCTTTGAAATAACTATATAGAGAGCGTGCTTTGCCTAGGTAGGTAAGCAGGCCAAGCAAACATCTCTAGGTTTGCTTATAATTTGTTGTACGGTTATTAGAAAATACGTACCTGTGGATAGAAAGAATAGAAAAACTAGTAACACTCTTTATCTAAGCTTTGGCAAGTTTACTTATCGTTTTCCATGAAAAGCTAAACAAAACTTTACAAAACCTCGGTATATACGCCAACATCTTTTTAAGTACTTTCAGAAAATGCTCTAACTTTTGTAAATGAATGTTTAATGGTATATATTAATTTAGGTTCAAGGTAAAATACGAGATCTATCCAGTAGGATAGTAGGATAGATATGTCATTATAGTAATATGACATGCCTTTTTACAATAGAATCTAAGAACCTATCCTACGAGACAAATAAAATTGTAACGCAAACGCAGATGCACTGATACGAGTAGCTAGGAAGATTGAGTCATTGTGCGAGGTCAGTGATTCCTCTACGGATGGATAGAGTACTAATAATGTAAAAACAGACGTGTGGCTTCTAGTCGGTGCAAAAAATATCATTGTTGTTAAAAATACAATAATCATGATCTTCAACATCATCCCCAACAAAAATAAAAAAGCAGAAAGTTCTCAGTTAAAACTGTTTATTTTTTTTATTTAAGCGATCACGCAAAACAAAAACATGAGCAAGAAATGTAAGGAAAGAAAGATAATATAAACACCCCGAGTTGCCCGGAGTAAAGAAAATAAGAAAATAAAATGTCAAATCGTAATCGTAATAATAGGGCGTTTATCCAGTCATAGCCAGAGTTTAATGTATGGCTTAATAATGATAACCATGGTGCACATTGCAAATTGCAACGACTAAAGCCGTTAGCACGAGAGTCCGAGACAAATAGCCAATCAAGCTGTAATAGCCGACCTACTGAGACCTACAATATCCAATTACTAGCTGCGACTGGATTGATACCCTTTTCTTAGGTAAGTACTCACGACACGACTACATCCTGATTTCCCTATCGCAATTCTGTAAAGATAAATATCACATTAGATAAAATATGTCGGTCAAAAAAGATCCCACACTGCCTGAAGACACGTCTCTTTAACCAGTGTGTCTTACCAACAATGACATATGGTGCCGAGACATGGACGCTCACTAAGGAAACCGTGCACCGTGTAAGAGTTGCACAACGGGCCATGGAGCGAGCCATGCTTGGCATCAAACTTCAAGACCGAGTCCGTAATACGGAGATCAGACGTAGGACGAAAGTTTATGACGTCGGTAGCCGAGTTGCGGACCTAAAATGGAGTTGGGCGGGACACCTGGCTAGACGCGGTGATGGCCGGTGGAGTAAGGCTCTGACCGAATGGTGGCCAAGGACAGGAAAGAGAAACCCGGGTCGGCCAACAGCCCGGTGGGTCGACGACGTCGCAAGGGTCGCGGGGACTACATGGATCAGAGATGCACAAGATCGTGGAGGCTGGTTAAAGCGAAAGGAGGCCTATACCCAGCAGTGGGTCCTACCTGGCTGATGATGATGATGATGCTAAAATATGTAGGTATCTAATGGCAAATATAGGTCACTAAGTTAGAGAGAAGAAAATATATTTGCAGTTATCAGCGGGCTCAAAATAATAAAACAATGTGACTTACCATTAAAACGTTATGCAGCAAGTAGAAAATAGATTAGTTACATTATTCTTAGAGATCTCGGTTCGTTCAGCGAATTCTATTTTGGAACCTTTTAAAATTTATAACTTACAAGGACATCAAATTAACCTACGTCTGTTACTTTATGTAAGAATTTATATAATAAAATAAATTACAGTAAAATTTACAGAATTGTTTGCAAGTTTTTATGTTCATTTCCATTTTTATATGTATTTTTTATATGTGTTTTTATTTATATCCATTCACGTAGAAGACGACATTATAGAATGTATGTCACTATTATGTATTAAATTCTTATACTCGTAAGTTATCAAAAATATTTGTATGTAATGTTCACGTAACGATAACGTGTTTCAATTGTTCATAATCCGCTAAATAAATAAATTTACAAGTTTGGTCACAAACAACTCAACATGTTAGGGAAAAGAAATCGATAACAAATTCAAACATGGCTCTAAACCACAACCCAATGGCTATTATCGCATTATGTTTATAAGCACGACTTATGAGGTAACGGTTCCTGCTGTTTTAAAATACTGTTGCTACACTTGCTTGATTACTTTGTTGACATGGAGACACTAATACAGTTTTTCCTAATGATCTCTCTGTGTTTGCCTAATGATTTTTTTTATGGTTTTGCTAGTCAAATAGTTTATTGCTTAAATATTTTAAATTTTTCAATATTATTATTATTTCTTTCTTATTTGAATAATGCTACGTAATTGTTTTTATTTAAATAATTACCCATGCCTACTCCATGCTGATTTTGCTCGTTTTTTGTCACTTATTCATGTACTAATTTGTTGTTGCTTGATAAATTAATAATGTATAATTGATTGATTCAGGCGTCACTTTGCGGAAATCCATAAATATCAACAAATTATATAAATATATTTAGTAATAAATCCGCTTAATTTCTAAACAAAGGTTTTAATTAACTTAACTTTAGTTCAACTAAACCAAAGAGTCAACGAACAGAAAACCAAAGTTTAAAGATACGACACGTGTTTCGCCTCTACACGAGGCATCATCAGGAGGTGTGGACTCGCCGAAGTTCGAAACGAGAGCTCTCTCGTATCTTTAAACTTTGGTTTTCTGTTCGTTGACTCTTTGGTTTAGTTGAACTAAAGTTAAGTTAATTAAAACCTTTGTTTAGAAATTAAGCGGATTTATTACTAAATATATTTATATAATTTGTTGATATTAATAATGTATGTTGTCACCAGAGTGGATACTTAGTTATTGTTTATCTGGTTTATCTGTGCACACACTCAAACTCGGTTCCACAGAAAACCAGCGCTCACCAGCAATTCATGCTGATGCAGCATATGCTGAATGAGTACAATTTGTGTATCAACTATTGTAATATCCTTTGTTATGTGAACTGTGTGATTTCGTACAAAATAAAAAATTATTCTTCTATTTTTTGTATAGTAGGAGTGTTTTCCTTCGTCTTTGACCCGGATGCTTAGCTTTCTCCTGTGACACTCTACTAATTTTAATCATTGTTAAATAAATAATAATCAATCATTTATTTACTGGTTTCTTCAAATATGGATCAGGTAAACAGGTACAGGATATTTATACCGTAGCAATCCTTAACTTATAGGTTAGATATGAGATAAACTTACTGGATCTCTGTATCCTAGGTCTCCTGCATTATAAGGTTCCTTGACTCGACTCGGACTCTACTTAAAAAAAGGGTAATTGTTCCGTCTTACTGTTACTACTCGTACATACTACACCACACTTTTCTCAATGATTTGAGAGCTCTATACACTTTCTTTTGACAACACAAAGATCATTTGCTACCCTGCTTAGATAGATAATTCTTTATTGTACACATGTTAAATAACAAATACAAGGCTTAAAACTAATGAGATAGAAATAGCGTACAACTGTTTCAAATAGAAAAAAAGAGTTTTATAAAATCCTAATAAATAAATAACCTATAATAAACTAATAATCCGCTAATGCTTAACTTAAACTCCAAATTCCTGTGCCCACATCACAGCCTTACACTTACAGCTGCTCGTTTACTGTGCAGGCTACCAAACTATGGAACGCCCTTCCTGTTTCAATCAGACACGCGAAATCACTGCTCATTTTCAAAAATAAAGTGTATGACTTTTATTTGTCCTCAGTAACGACCACGTAAAGAACTTATTAGTACCTAACATTTAGGTAATGTTATTTGTGTACGTTTATTATAGGTATGTATTAAAGTATTATATATCGTACATTTATGTATATTAGCATGTAGTTTGTCTTATTTATATGAAGGCATGTAACTTAGTTTTATTTTAAAGTAAGTAAAGTAAAGTAAATATTGATTTTCATTAAAATATTTTAGTTTCCTAGTAAGTATTTGTACGCCGCCGTCCTCTTTTGTTCAAATATTTCGAGTCCATCCCAAGGTTGCCTGGAAGAGATCGCTTTTAGCGATAAGGCCGCCCATTGTACCACTTTATCTTCAGTATTGTTCCTTCATGCATTTTTATTTTAAGGTGTGCAATAAAGATTACATCTATCTATCTACCTATCTACATGTCAAATATAAATATACGTATATTATAGATAGGGATAGGTGTGTAAGGGATATTAGATTTGTTTTTTCTTCTACTCACCACTTCAGCTGCATAGTGGACGCTGCTGAATCGCAGCCAGACCCGTTGTCCGGCCGCCCACCACGAGGGCACGAAGAATCGGCGATCGTACCACACCACACCCACATGGTCTCTTGTCGCAGCGTCTTCTACTATGTCGTTGTAAGACGAAGGCACCGGCATTGGGATTACTGGACCTGTCTAAATTAAAATAATCGGGGTTTTACAAAAATATAGACAACCGACTTCGATTGGACTGTTTTAGTAACCGTAATCACCACTGATAATAATAAGTCACGGAAGCAAAATACGCAATTTCGTTAACTTCCACGACATATTTTTTTCAGTTATTTGGATATATATACTAAACTACTGAATCGATTTTGAAGAAAATTGTATGGGACCAATCTGAAAGTATATCCTCTCAAACAAAAAGGTTTTTTCAACTCGGTCTATAAACAACAAAGTTCTGAGGTAAACAAACATAAAAAATAAATCATTCAACCGAATTGATAACCTACTTTTTGAAGTCGGTTGAAAAAACGTTGATCATTATCTTCGCTACGATTTTTTTGCAAGTATTTGGATGCCTACCTTATTTACCTAAACAGGGTAGTTATTTTAAGGTACAAAAGGCAGCTACCTTAACCATATACCTAATATGTACTTGCATATATATTGTTGCTACATTTAGGCCTACCAACACATAATGCTGATAATACCTATATTATCAGCATTATGTGTTTATTTTTGTATCATTATACCTAGTGTCATGGTAAATTGGTAACGTTTCTACATTTTATGGTATTTGCGTTTGTTATCAAATCAATGATATTTAGATCATACAGAACTCGAGTAGAGTAACATTTTTGATGCTTACATGTACTTTCTTTCAAGTTATTTTGTTCTTACTATTAGGTAGGTACTTAGTTGCTATCAGCATTATGTAGTTACTTATTTTTGTCTGGCATGTTAGATACCACATATGTATTATGGGTAAGTAGATCGAACCCTCATGGTAAATTGGTAAGGTATTTGCGTCTGTTATCAATGATCTAAATAAACTTGGGTGGTACACATTTTTGACGCTTACATGTAGGTACTTAGCTATACCTACATAGGTGAGGATTACAAGTATGTAGGTACGTCAAACTGCGAAGCGTTCAGCCAAATAAAAAAAAATGTTCTGGCGTGGTGGAGCTACAAACAACCATTAATCAATCGATCCATCCTCACAAACCTTCGCAATTTATGCATTAATGTGATTAGGAGGATTCATTGATTATTGTTTATTTAGGTGTAGGTATTTTTTATTTGACGAAAAAATATATTTTAAAGTTAAAATCAGTGCATCAGCCTGAGTAAAAATGAAAAATAAAACCCATACTTAATACTAATCTTAGTATGCATAAATTATGAGTGGGTAGGTAAGTACTTACTACAAAACATTTATAAATTAGGTAGGAGTAGGATCTTGTTTACACAAGAGCTCAGAGATAACATCATTATTATATTTGTTTATGCAAGGCAAAAAATCCACTAGTTAGTTAGGTAAAAACACTGTTATTAATTCACGTCAAATTTAATTTGTGAATAACCTAAATCACGCAAATATAATTAACTACACGCATTAATCAAAAAAAGATTGTATGTAACCTTGTGCGAATCAGTTTGAAACCATTTTTCAGCGAAACTGGGACTCTTTTCATACTTTTGAGAAAGATTTTGCGAAGATGAGTTTAAATCTGACACTTCAAGTAACCATTTCGAGTCGCTAAGCAAACTTATCCCAGAGTTTTTTTGTCAAATGTCTCAAGATATTTATAAGCAGTCGTTATTCAACGAGAAGTCTGTTGCGTGGGCACAGGAAAAATATGTTACATTTGTATATAAGATTTGCATTGCAAAAATTTTCAACTCGCACTCTGTATCCTTTTGCTTGGTGGGTGGACTAAACTTGTTTATCAAAATAATTAATCAATATTATTAACCCAACCCTTATACTAACTCATCATCATCAGGGTATAGGCCTCCCTCCTTTTGTGCGACCCCTCCCGGTCTTGTACGAGAGACGCCCAAGACTCAATACCAACTACATAAAAAACCCTCGACTACAATTTTCTAACAGATGCGTGAACAACGTGGTTTTATGGCTATAATTGATTCTAATCGATCATATCATATTATTGCACGATCTTTGCCGTAACTTCTAACAATAGATCCATAATCTTGATATATCTAAGTAAGTTTGTAATGTGATGGGATTTACCTTTTCAAGATCCTGTTCGTACCACGCATGCTTTTGTCCGTATTCGGGATCAGATGGCGATACTCTGAAATTCCAGACGCCATCCAATGTTCTCAGATCCCTGGTCTCCGTAGCTCGGGGGTACAATGCTGCACTTGGGCTGACCGTGCTCTTGGTTGACAACTGGCTTATTTCATTGGCACTCGACGTGCGCGCCGCTACGGCACTGATAGAGACTTGGAGAGCCACGAATAGTATTATTGTGCAGCGCATCTGTGGAAGAAAAATATAATCAGCAAATAATTCACCACGATAAACCTGCTTACGATTTCTACATGAAATCTTTAAGCTTTTGTGATCATTTTTATTCTCTTGGAAGCCTAGAAAAGATTTGTCAAAGATAAGGTTTTGTAGTCGTCTTCCTCTACAACTTCTTAGAGTTTGGACACCATTTAAATAAATCAATTAGCGATTTCGAAATGGATTAACCTGTCGTATCAGTAAGTGTAAAAGTGAAACACTGATTGAGATGCGTAGCGTGCCTACTGAAGCATGTCTAAGCATTCATGTTCAAAGACTATGACAGTGGTATGAAAGTGATGTGAATCGCTGTCCCAATATCAGGATAGATAAAACAAGAATAAAGGAAGCGGATCTTTCAGATAATTATGAACTAGTTCCGTTGGCCTTTGATATAGCTAGAACATATTAGTTGCATAGTTAATTTATTAGTATCTAAAGTTGACTATTTGCATTCATATCTTCTACAATCTTTGATACTTACTGCATTTTCTCCTATCATAAAACAAGCCACATCTAGGCTACCTACCGTGCTGTTGAAAGTGTATCATCGATACTTTGACTGCTGTACCGTGTCGGACCGCAAAATTAATATCCATACTTGGATTAACTCTCTTCAATAAAAGAGATTTATTAATGCAGTTTCCCTCTTCTGAAAACTTGCATTACTTCAATGATTGAACACATTGAGACATTGTAACTTATTTAGTAAGTAATTTCCTCTTAGATCTATGTAATGAAGCACTATGTATCGCTGAAATCAACTGATTTATAGATTAGCTTGGTCGGAAACTTAATCGTAGGTATAGCTGGTAATTCTACAAAATAACAGTACAATACAAGTAATAAATCAATTATAAGAATTATTTAAACACAAGCCCATTTATATGACCTTGGTACTGAGACGTGCGGACAACACATAGGTAGTATGCACACGACTACCGAATTCCTTGAGCTAGGCAAGCTTTATAAGAATAGGTACACGACTCAAGTATCTAACCTACTACAATTTATAAATGTCTTGATTGACGCATTAGTACATAATAATCAGGACACTAGAGCAGAGCTGGCGAACCTTTTTTTGTACCAACGTGCCATTTTTCTAAAGAAATATTGATATAGACATGCCCACAAATAATTTTGACTTCGTGAATTGAAAGAAATGAATCATTTATTTATTGATTGATGATGATCTTTAACGCAGAACGTAAATGTGTCCGGGAGGAGGGCGTTGAGACTGCTACACAGTTTTATAACTTTTGTAGTTTCACCGTTCCTACTGTAACATAGTTCCTTTGTGTAATTGTTCTGAATAAATATTTTGAATTTTTTTTTGAATTTTTGATTAATTACATCGGTTACATCCGATCGTGAATTTTGCTTAGTATTTTTTGCTTAATAGGTATTTTTTCTTAGTAGGTAATCTACAACTCATCTCATAGTGAACTTTATGATCGGTGGCGTGCCCAAAATATTGCGTCGCGTGCCATCATCGCGGGCACGCGTGCTATTGGATCGCCATCCCTGCACTAGAGACAATAGCATAGCTTTGATATTCAATTCAGTTCAATCATGCTTTATTTCAAAGCTTCTGGTTTTTTTGGAAATTGGAGTAATGCCTCCCGACTCATTAATATATGCACGCACGCAGGGTCATATAAGTTGATAGGTATAGTTATTTCACGCTTGTAGAGTATTATGAAACCCGCTTTCCAGTGTGTGTTCAAACAATAGGTGTGCAGGGAATCGCAGATTAGCTCATGCGTTGGATTCCACCCATCATACTGTCATCACAAAACACTCAGATAAAAGATAGCATGTGTGTGACACGAATAACAAAAATTGCTATTGCTAAACAATATTGCTGTTGCAAATATGCCTCCATTCTAGACATTCTGAATTCTCACAATTAGAACAAATGTAAATTATGAGAATTCATGATGCGGTTAAATAGTTATCAGTTTGGCGATAATTTAACTGCAGCATGCGATTATTTGTTGTTATTATAACATTGTTCCCAAAGATGTTAAAATTGCCTAATTCCAAAGTATGAATTGAACATTCAGAAGTTTAATGAAGATAAAGAAGAATACGCGAATAATCCTGACTTCTATCTATCTATCTATTCGGCCGGTAAACCCACTGCTGACTTAGTCAAAAAACTTGTTACTTACTAGTAACAGAGACATTTTTTTTTTGATACAAAATTGTCTACATTTTAAAAACAAGATCATACAGTTAATAAATATAAACCATTTATTTAAATAATAATCGTTACATAATGGTTTTTTATATGGCCTGAAATAAATGACTTTATTTTTATTATTATAAATATAATTGCTTAATTTTTAGGCCTGTTCTTGGCAATTATAGCATTATGCTGCCTTACGTCAGTATTTATGTAATTAATTTTGTAATGCGTTACCTTAGTAGCGTACAATAATTTCAATTCCTCTATGAGCTCGATGTTCGTGACTTGGTTTGAGCTACGTAGTATCATAGTACATATTACGTAGGTTATGAACGTTATAAATATACGAATGTTTAGAAGTTTGTTATTGAGTGCACTAACATGATCAATAATTCGAAAGCGTAGTTTTATTTAGTTTAGGACCAAGGTATTATTTACGCGATAGAAATTACACAGACACAAGTATCTTTCCGCAAGGAGTGGAAGGAGAGGAGGGAGGCCTTTGCCCTGCAGTGGGACACAGATGGCTGAATAATAAAAACTTAAAAAATAATAATAAGTATCTTTCGCCCTTATTTCTTTCGCGCAAATTTTTCGACCTATTCATTTTTTTCGATAACTTCGTAAATCGACCCTTGCGCGAATTCCGATACGCATAAAAGGCATTCACCCAAAATTACATTTGTGCGGAAGTTTCTTGTGTAAGCAAATAGTACATTGATACCTACAAGTTGTAAGGGATGCTAGTAACGTCGAAATTACATCGGTACCTATTTGTTGTTGCCATATTTTTGGAAAAATATGTCGGCCGTAAACAAGGTTGAAACAAAAATAGGATGCATAGCAAAAAAAATGCTGTAATTGTATGTATCTTTAGTTTACTTACAATATTTTAAATGCTAGCAACTGAGTAAACAATAAATTTATAGAAGGAAGTTAGATTTTAGTAAAAATGTTAAAGTTAATTGTTACAATATAATTATACAAAAAGCCTTAGTGTTATCTGATGTAAGGTTAAAAATATTATATACCTAATAAATGTTTTCAATCAAACACTGTAAATATAATTACTTCAGTCATTTTTTATGTGTATTTTTATCAATTAGCTGCGCCTATCTAGGATCACATAAAAAAAACTTAATTGTCTACAAAAATGTTTTTGTTTATTCGCCAATTTGTATTTTACTAGAATAAAAATACTTTAGTACTTAAAGAAAAAATATAGTGTCGCAATGGTATATATTAAGGTAAGAAACTGATTATATATAAAATAATAAAAAAAAAACATAATTAAATGTTTATTCGATAGATCAAAGAGAATACTTGCATTCGTAATATATAACAACATTGACCGATATGACAACTAGGTAATACATATATAAAGAAGCATAAAGTAAAAAAAAAAAACTGAAAACCCGACTGCGAAATAATTATGCGTTCATTGTCAATTAATTATTCCAAATTAGATTTAAACATATAACCTATATATATTTTTGTAATCTCCTTTAAAATACCTTCATTTTAAAGGATACCCTACTCGATGGACACACAAAAAATATTAACGACTTACTATTTAGCTCCAAAAATCCGCCATTTTAATTATTTTTTATTTTAAACCTATCTAAGAACACTCGGGTGATCGAGACAAATCTAACGATACCTTAACTGTCAAAATCCATCCAGCCGTTTGGAAGATACGAGGCAACACAGACATATAGACATATATATGTACATACATACAAGATACGCGCGAAAAATATAACCCTTCCTTGGCAGTTGGGTAAAAATAGAGATCAATATTTAATTTAAGTTGTAACTTGTAAGGTGGTCGACCGAATAATTTGTCATGCCTCTACCTTTGCGGTTAAGTCATACCATACGCCGTGGCGTAGCTAATTATGGGCGAAGAGGGCCCTCGCCAAGGGCCTTGCACTTATTTTATTTAGCTGCAAAAATATATTAAAAATCTTTACAAGAGGACTTCAGTAAAGCAAAAAGTCGAAGAACTTTACATACATACACGCAAGTTACAATTTTTTTTTCTTTCTTTATATGCTTTGCAATATTCTCCCACGGCGCATTTTTTCACTTAGTATTATGAGGACATCGATATGTCGTGTCAAAGCGTGTTCTATAGGATAGATCTATAGATTTTGGTCGCGATCGTGGTTCGCTCACGTCTATAGGGTAAAACAGGGTTAGTTGCCCCAAAAGGATAGGTGTGCCCCTTTTCCTAAAAACCTAACTTTTGAAAATTAAATGGAAGAAGTCATAGGTAAAGTTTTAAGAGTATATTTTGTGCTTCATATTTTACCTAATAATACCTAAGAACTTTTATTTGATTTTTGAAAGGTTTTTTTTAAAAAGGTTTTTGGGAAAAGGGGCTCTTTGCCTTTTGGGGCATCAAACCCTGTTTTACCCTATTAGTCCACGCTACGCCTCTGGCCATACACCTAGTAGGTCTGCGTGATTACATTATACCCTGCGGGCAAAATGACCTAAACGGCACTCCTTGCTTTGCGTACGAAAATTACTGAACTGGATTCTACATACATAACATACTTATTGCTCAAGACTTCGTTTACGTTACGTTTTCTGAATGAGTATTTAACACGTGTCGTTCGTATAATCAATACTTATACACCACAAGTTTTTAATTACCAGAAAATACGCATAACACAGATTTGGCAAAAAAAAACTATAGGTATAAAAAGTTTTTATTCTGACTGAAGTGAAGTCCAGACAAACAACGTTGGAGACAAAATTTCGAAGGTACTTACCTAATAAAAAGGATTTTTTATAATTCTAAACGCAAACAAATTGTGTCGACTACCTAACATATAAAAAAATCCTGTTTTGGTAAGTCATAATATGCAGCTTATCAAAGTCCTGTGCAGTACTGTTCTTGTCATGGGCACTATGGCCTGGCGAAATCTTTTTCCATCAGGTGAGCGCTTAGATCGCCTCGCTTGTTTACATAAAAAAAGTTTGTTTATCACATTATTATGACTTTTTTCTATAATAGAAGAATGCATCTATAGAAATCTTATCCTGACAATCAGCATTTCTAAAGCATGATCGAACTGCATAGGATCTGGTTACGGATTCTCGTTTCAGATTACTGATACCCGCATGTAGTGCACCCTTAATTGTCCCATTAAAATTGACTGCATTCAAACAAGTTCAACATTGCGCATTCAATAGATGCATTGTTCCTGGAATGCGTTGATGGCATCTTATCTTACAGCTCAGAGAAATAATACTTTGTACCTACTACTTACAGGCTATTACATAATTTTTTCCTATCATTGACTATATCGATTTACTAATATGTACCTACATACGTTGCTGCGCGTGTATTAAGGGTATTTTAAAATTAACACTACTAATTTAAAAACACGTATAAAATCTAAATTAAAGTATGAAACCTTACAAATTTTTGTTCACACAATCGGAAAACATAGACGAAACGAATAGTGTGAAGAATTTACTATAATACGGCGTACTTTTTGAGTATTTGTTCGAAACATTTTGTATGGAAATTTGCCTTGAGGATTACCCTTAATATAATAAGTGTAAGTATACTTTGTAATTATTATGGCAAGAAACTGATCTAAGTAGAGGTTTTAAGAGTTAAAGAAGTTGTATCACAAAACGTGAAAAACCCTTATAAATGAATTTAGGTACAGTCAGCTGCACAGACATATATACAATCCCTAGCTTTCACCTTTATATTATACTCTTAATTTTGATAAGACATTCTTCTTCTGGCAAGTAAGATGACTACATTAATTTGAAAATTCTTGCGTGCACTTTTCTTTGCATAGTTAAGAGTAATATAAATGTGAAAATTTGGGAGTGTAAACATGTCTATTCTGCTGACTGTACGCTTGTCACTTACTCTCTTAGGCCATTTCTGTTTTATTGTTAAATATTGGCAACGATGTGATTAGGTATGCTTTTAGTCTAGCTAGCTACATGTAACTTCCCTTTCGTAATTAGGCAAAATATATTTACAAACTGTTAAATGAATTTATCATGGAGCAATGCTTTTAGTCACGCCGGGAGTCTTAACAGCATTATTTTCGGTAGAATAGATTTCATCACTGTTACTGAAGCACTGTCATAACAAAGTAATGTTTAATTATTTGGTATCTGTTACATTTTCCGAAGAGCAAATATTTTCGTCATTATTCCCACTTCCACGTCATATCCATATTTTTGATTTGAATGCCAACAGAACTTTGGTGAATATTATTTCCTTTTTTTTATTACATTTATTTTTATGTTTGGATTTTCTATAGATCAGTTTACAAGTTCTTTGTATAATTATTATACGCAAAATGTACGTACGTACTTCACAGAAAATTCAAGTGGCGACAAGATGGGTGCCTTCTGATTATTTTTACTAACTTATCTAATTCAACCTAAATTCATTTAATGTTCTATCCATTCTATCCATTCCTAAAAAACGTATCATAGTAAAAAACAATACGAGATATTTATAATTCTTCTTCTTATCGTGTCACTAGTTCCTTCGAACCAGTGTGGTGAAAGGATTTCAAGTGCGCCTCGAAGAGGCTCCTTTCGTGCACTCGACACATGTTTTCGAACTTTAGGTTCTACGACATGCCGGTTTCCTCAGCGAGAACGTGGGATGCATACATAGATATTTTCGACCGAAAAAACCCATTTACGCATGACTGCCACCGGGATTCGAACCCGCGACCATCAGATCGCAAGGCAAGGGCCTCATCCACTCGTCCACCACGTCCTCGTATATTTATAATAATAAAACGTAATAAAACTCATTGATTAAATAACGAGTAGGGTGGGTCTAGGCAAGGGCCAGTGGTGCAAGTTAGTAAAAACGATTCACTAAAACATGATGCAAAAAAAACAACCGTAATGGACTAGAAGAGCTAAAAACTAGCATGGATATTTTAGAACAGCAATTAGATAAAATCAAATTTAAATTGTAATGCAAATATTGACCGAATAACGGAATAACGGGCGTAATCTACGTTGTCATGTAAATAAAGGCTCAATATGCGGGCGGCTTGACAGCATTTGAATATTTAAGGGCACTTTACAATGGTAAAGCAGAGTAATTAGTCAAAAGTCCTTTGTTCGCAGATGGTCTCAGTAGTCCACGATTGAACTGGCTGACCCGGTTAAGTGAAAATGTCTCATTAAAGCCAATGAGCTTAATTAAGACTTGACTAATGTGTTCTTAAAAATCACGCAGTCAGTCGCTTAGGTTGGAATTCTACTTTTTATATTTGAAAACTTAGCATATACGTCCATAGTCAAATAAATAAAAAGACTATAATGAATTAAATAAATTCGAACCCTCACATTTATTTTTTGGAAAATATAAAACAATTAGGCGCTGTCCTAATTGGCTAATGATCGTACGAGCAACCGATGCGATTTGGTCGTACGACGAGATTAAATACACTAATCTCTTCAGAGTGTCCTAATTGACATTGTATGATCGTACGATCATTCTTATGGCTAATTTTCGACGCGCGACCAAAACGCATCGTTTGATCGTACGATCAATGCCAATTAGGACGCCGCCTTATCCCAACTTGCTGGAGTATAACAAAGAAATTTCATTTAGTACCTACTCAATTATTTATTAAACATGAATGAATGAATAAGAACTCTAATTTGTATGTAGAGTTAAGAAAACCAGACAATAACATAAGAGTTAGTTGAATGAAAGTAGGTTATTGTTATAAGTTTAGGGTTGAAAGTAAAGGCCTTATCTTTCATTATATCCTCATTTTTTGCTTTCTTGGCCAGAGATTAGCGACCACTTCATTTAAGTCGGCGTTCCATTTAATGGTGGTCGTCCCCGATTACGTATCTTGTCTCGTGGATATAAATTTGCTAGAACCCTTTTCAATTTGAGCTCCAAGCACACCCTTACTTTTTCTATAAATTATTGTGTTCCATATTATTTTCTCTAGTTTTACATTATTACTTCTCTCTGCGGCTCTGTCCTACATCTAGGCTTTTCTTGGTGTTTTTGTGAGCGGCTAGCGCTAAGACCTATTTAATTATCGGTAGGTAAGTATAAAATTAAAATAGTTGCACATATAGCATATTTTACCAGCTTAATCAAAATATTTCGTAATTTTTTACGCATTATGTTGTTAATTGATCTTGTCACGAAAGGTCACGTTCGCCGTTTTGGCCACATATCGTAAAAGTTATTCATAGTGGGCCACGTACGTATGTAGGTTGTCCATCAGGTAGGCAAGTAAACAGTGACCCATATAGAGCAAGTTTATGTGTATAGTGGCGGATAAAATGTCAACAACATACCCGACAAGTAAAAACTCGTAAAATAAAACTCAATGAATTGCTTTGGCTAAAGAAACAAGTGTCTTAACAAATATTTAGTGATGTTTTTTTATAATCCATTTTGAGTGGGTTTAGTTAGTTTCATCGTTCATTCATCATCAACATAAAGGAGTCCATTGCTGGGCATAGGTCTCTCACAAGGCGCGCCACTTTTTTTTTTGTCACTGAGCCCGATCTTCGGCTCTCCTCATCCACCTTCTGCCAGCTATAGCGCGCAGATAATCGCTCGATCTGGCCAAAGGTCGTCCTACACTGCGTTTGCCTAGACGTGGCTTAGTTTAGTTTAGTTGGATAGTTAGATTATAAATCTAGGTATACTACAAGTTTTTGAAAGATCTGTGACTGACTGACTCTCACTTCTAACAGTCAACAGCCACAATCTAAGTCTGACCCTAGGATTTATTAGTGACGATATTTTACTACAAACACTATTGTAGTATAAACAAACACTTTTACACTTTTATCGCGTAACACTTCTCAGTTTACGTTCAAGCAAATTGATATTTGCCGGATGCATTCTAAATAACAAGAAGTAGTATCTAGCTATGTATATAACTATTGTACTTATACACAGCTAAGTAACAAACAAAATAATCTATTTGCATGTTGTATCCTTCGGCAGTGTTGGAACGCGCAAATATATAATTTATTAACACATTTCAACTCGGTCAGCAGATTTATTGTTATTAGGTAGCTAAGATATTTGCGAAGAATTCCGAGTATGGAATCCATCTGAGCGGCACCGTTGCGAATCGCAACGATACTTTTCCCATTAGGGTTCCCACCAAACACTTTTTATGGTGCTTTTTATAAGAAAATCAATTTAGGACTATTATTGTAGCACCAATGGTACAGTACATACTAGGGCATAGTACCGGGAAATCCCGGAATCGAAAATCCCGGGAAATCCCGGGATTTTCAGCTGTGTCCAGTACCGGGACTAGAAAAATCCAGTCCCGGGATTTTCGGTACTTTCGGGATTACTTAAAATTTTGTGTTTAAGAGCTTTTTTTAGAGATTTAATCTTTAAAACCATAGCTAAATAGTGCATTCTGTTAGTACAAAGAAGAAAGGACAGTAACTCCTCTACCCGCTGGATCCTAACCGCCCATATTACTAACTTTCGAAAATGCTGTTGATGTTCAAACTTAGGAAATGTTGCAATATCAACTTATTGTTGGTATCGTCGTCCCAATGCATTTATTTAAAGAAAGACATGGGATTTGGGGTTGTTTACTGACGGTCGTTTCCACAACCTAAGCCTTTGAACGTATTATTTTTTTATTATGAGCCTGAATCGTCCCACTGCAAGGCAAAGGCCTCCCTTCCTTCTTTCCACTCTTTTCTGTCTAGGGCAACTGTCTTCCAGTCTTCCAAGAAGGAGTCTAGCTCGTTTCTCCATCTTCTCCGATGTTGTCATCAACAGTCTAATAGCCTAATATTAATAAAAAATAATGAATAATGATTCCGTTTTCCGCAATGCGACTGTGCTTTATGTTGATTTAAACCAGCTGACTATGGATATACGGATTTATAAGCTTTGTTAATGACATTAGTTCCCTATTACCTCAAACTCCGAGCGTAGCTCGTTTCATAGTGTATTTTGCGTCTTTTATCTAGATATCTAGCAGAGCAGTGAGTGTTCACGCCTTGGCTGAGTATTTCATTATGGGTAGGACGACGCACTGGTTAAAAAGCAACGGGTTGTGTCGTAAATTATAAGTGGATACTTCTTTTAGTTTCGTCTTTGACAAACTATTGAACCTGACACATATACTTATCGATGAGTGGATATGACTATGAGTGTGATAAACTACAGAGGAAATTAACAAAATTGGCACTTTCTCATTTTAACATTCCTATGAGGCCGATCATTGACATTGACATGATCATTGAGCATTGAATTGTGAAGATTAATAACAAATAAAGTACGATTAAAAACAATTTTTTTATCAAAAATCAAATCAACCTTCGTATAAAAGTGTTATTACGCATGTGACGTACTAACTTTTGAACTTTAATCCTATACAATCCTGCAAACAAAGAAATACCCTCTTCCAATCTTTCGTTATAAGCCTTAATACTTACTTAATACATGAAATATAACTTAAAAATTTGGACTGTATTGTTAATGCAATATTCAATTAGTTACGCGAATTTACTCTCTTAAAAATCATGCTTGCAGTAAATTACATAAATTTAAAAATATAACTTTTAGCTTTTCATTATTTTTCACTCGATTTTGCTTTATTTTATCGTTTTCTGACGAGTTTTCGGTTTGACTTAATAATGGGCTACTAATTATTTTCGGGAATACCGAAAATCCCGGTATTCCCGGTTCCGGCCGGGTGCCGGTACCGAAATCCCGGTACTGGAAAAAGGAACCGGTACTGGAGGCCCTAGTACATACTAGTTGTTCGTAGACGTTCGCGATTATCACACATAGTTATTTGATTGTAATTGGTATTTATCGCGCTCACCTCATATGTTTTTGTGTCCCGACGTTTCGACTGTATTTAGTCAACCCGTGACCACGGCTGTTGCAATACAGTGGAAACGTCGGGACACAAAAACATATGAGGTGAGCGCGATAAATACCCGTTACAATCAAATAACTACAGTACTTACATACTAGCTACTTTAATGATGTGCCAAGTGACTTCAACTAGACTTATAATTGCATTTTATTTTGAGATGGATGAAACCCTAAACCGACTTGGCTGGAATTCAGTATTTATTATTAGGGTTTATTATTTCGTCATTCGGCTGTCAGACTGAATGGAGCAAAATATTAATTGCGATTATCCTATAACTCTAGCTAAAGGCCAGTCAAATTAGCGTTTCAACCTAGGAATGAGAGATAACAAGCTGGAATGAGTTTCCACCTATACCTTCATTTTAGTGTTCTAAAAGTTGTCTCAAAAAACATAAAATCACATGTCTGCGTCGTAAGTTATTCAACTCATGGGTTACAATCATCGGTTTTTCGCGATTATCTTGGTTCTTATAGCCTCAATGATGTTGTAATTTATTTAAAAATTTAGAACATTATTTTTTCCTTATTTGACTGGCCTACTATTCCATTTGAGTTTTTAAGGTTATATTAAGTCCCTACATACTATATTCTTATTGGGATCATGGTGGATTACACTCCGATTCGAGTGGTAAAGTAAGAGTAACAACTTTTATATTTATAAAGCGCACTGCAATAATGCCAAACAATGCCCAATGCCACATTCATCTTTATTAAAACTGGAATCCTATACGAACCCGTCATTTGTAATCAGACGATGCCAGTGTTCCAATATTTCATAATCTCACTTTGTATTCCTGTGAGTCGCTGTGCGATAACACTGGCTTATGTAGGTATTACTGAATTACATTATGCGTGCATTGTCGGCCATACTAAATTACAAGGAAGTTTGTGGCGTTCGGGTTTGATAAATTCTGTTTATTCACTTATTTTTAAAGGTCCTCCTTGTTTGCTTTATCCAGTTTGGAATTTAAATTATGTCCAAATAATATATTGTGAATAAAAATATGCGTCTTTATGAGCTGCAGCGAAATAAACTAGCATGATTGTTGGGATATCTCTTGTAGAGCAAAAGATTTTATAATGCTGCGAAAAGTCGAATAACTTAGAATGAGAGCTCTTCCTTGTGTCGTGTGATTGTAAACACGTAATTAATATAAGACAAAAGCTACAATACGAAAAACTCTTGTAAGAAACGTTTGAATGAGATGACTCTACTCAATTTATGTAATAAGTAGTAAATAGAGCATGTAGAGTCTCTCAAAAGAGTTACTTTTTAGGTACCAAATTAAGTACGGTTTCTTTGATAGGTACTTATTTATTTTATTATGTTTTTCAGACCTTTGAACTCGATTACAAAATTTATTTTTTCATGGTCTAATAACGAAAAGATTAAGTTCACTGATTGTCTTATATTAAAATGAATTTGAGAAACGTATTGTCTTATGACTGCTCAACAGTTTCATAAATGACATTCAAAATAGTTTAATTTATATGAAAAACGCCATTCTTACGGTGTTGCAAAATACTTACAATCGCGAGAGACGCTATTACAAGAAATTGCAATTGGAGCGTGGGTAAACCATATTTCGTGTTGCGTACCGATTAGACACACACACTATAGCGTCTATCTGCGGTTTTCTTAGGGAATAAAGTAGAAAAAAATATAGAATCACTACCCGCAACTTTTTTTGCGTTGCGAATCTAACAAAATTCCTTTGTTAGTACGCGCCTTAGTACACCATCATGAGGAAATACCTTCGAAATTAAAATTAAATTAAAATTTTAAATATTTTTTAGGGGAATCCATAGATGAATAACGGTGTTCCTATAGTATATAGATGGACAGGATCAAACCAAAATGGACTCGTAAGACAGGACCTAAAAATTAAAATTTCAGACACCTTGTCAATAAATATGAAATATCTCCATTTTCAAATGATTTTTGTTACTTTTTACGATGTAGTTTCATTAGGAATGAAAAAACCTAGTAGTTTTAACATATAATATATATCTAGCCTGTTACTTTTCTTTTTAAAAAATTAGCATCGGACTTAAAAGTATTAAAAATAGCCAATGTGGCTCCCTTTTCTTGGGCATATTTCCAATGTACTACATTTTGTTTCTATACTTTAATACTTCTGTGGGGGAATCGAACTCGCACCCATATTATATTATATTATTATTATATGCCAAATTAAGTCCATATATATCATTAAAATCCATTATATCCCGTAATAATGTTCATTAAATTTTGATTAGTGGGTAAGTGGGTTAGGTACCTACTTAATTGTTAATACATTCTTCGTAGTTTAATACCAGTTTTCTATTTCATTATTAATTTATACTACAGTTCATTACACTTTGATGACATTATAGACAAAACACGTTTATCAAGTTTTTTAATATTATTTGTTATTATTATCTTCTTATGTCATATAATTAAAGAGGACCACTTGAGGTAAGCTTTATATGCTTTTAAACATGGTATGTAAGCCTAAATATTGTTTACATGGTCATAAAATTCTTATCATAAGTCATAACTGCCTTTTTTTCTCTAATTAAGTTTTAGTTATTTCTTACCACTTAATGGTGTCGATTCAGATGTAGCCAAAACTAAACTAAACTAATTTGACAGCACTAGAAATTATGCAATCCTTTTTATTTTGATCGTTTTAAAAGGGACAGCAAAATGTTTAGTGCTGTCAAATTAGTTTCGTTTAGTTTTGGCAAAATCTGAATTGACACCAATGCTTGTCAATTAAATACATAATCTTTTATGTGTACTTACATAAAAATAGGGAGAGTTTGAAAGGTACTTTTTCTTGTGTCACCCCAATAATTATTCCTGTTAAAATGTTCATCTTCTAATTTTATTTTGGATAAGTTTGCATATGTGATAGTTTATATAGTTAAAACTACTTACGTTTGCGCGCAAAACTTTCTTTCAGCGAAATATTTATCGGGATAGCGAGTCAATATTCACAGCATTCAGCAACAGAAATTATTTAAAAAATCCGCTTCAATGTCTAGTCAAAATTATGAAATTCTTCATTCAAAATAATTTGACGTCTAGCGATCTTTTTCGGCGCTAAATTTGTATTTGGAAGCGCGTACTACCGGACGCGTGCTGGCTGGCAGACTGACTGTCTGAATGCGATGTAAAAATTAAAACAGATCGCAGCGTACCGGCATAAACCAACCGAATCTGAATAAACACGATGAATTCAAAGATAGAGCTCACAAAGGAACAACTTCACACAGTCGGTTTCTTTTATTTCACTTTCTAGCTGTAAGATGTAAATTGTAGCTCTAGAATGAAGCGATATAAACAACGCACTGATTATGTCAGAAACATGTATGGAATGTTAAAAAAAAAATAGCATCAACCGGTAACTTACAATAACTTTTTTACGTAGCGCCATGTCCTGTTTGGATCCAACTGTTTCTGGGAAACGAAGAGCTGTATTTATATACGATGCTAATGTGCCAGTATTTTAAAAAGAGATAAGAGCGCATTTGGCACGATTTTTGCTTAGAATTAACTCTTGTTACATATTAGGGCATTGAAAAGACCAGGGATTCCCAAAGTGGGGCTTCATAAACCTTTAGCTAGGGCTAGCCCTAGGGGTTCGTTAGATGATCGTGGGGTCATTGCGACAATATTGGCGGTTGACTATTTGCACCACGGGTACACGAGCGAATTTGTTCTATTACATTCGAGGTCAATGTTGGGTTAACTTGAGGATCATGGGGGTCACAAAAAACACGAGTCCATTCAATAGCCAATCACTGATGTAGGTACTATGTACTGTTTCTAATTAGGCTTATCAAGACACTACGCATTATTTGACGTAGGTAGGTATTAGGTAGTATTTACCATTATGATAGTCTACTGCTACAAGGTTCAGTCCTGTAGTAAAGGACTGATTTATAAAGGTGGGTTGATGATAATATCACTATGCGGCTCACTTGGCTCTTTGCGTTTGTTCTTATTGGTTTTAATATTCAAGTTCTAGGTTCTAGACCACTTTTCTAACCTATCTCAAAAACTAAAAATGTGTTAAAATAAGATTATAACTAATCTACAATATTCATTTATTTATTCGCGCATTTTCCAGCTTTATACGAACAAAAATAAACATAACTTGTATAAAAAAAATTGAATAGACTAACGAACAAATCGAATCAACAAGTCAATACCTATCTGATTTAAATTATACTAGAAATAGAAGAAATTGGCATTTTATTATTAACATTGAATCGTCTTATTTAGGTAGGTATTTTATACGGTTTTTATTTATTTACGTTAAAACTTACAGTAGGTAGTAATATCGTTTAACCTATTTTATTAAGTACCTACCTATTTGATTTTTGTTTATAATCTTTATTCGTTGACAACAAATACCCGACGTTATTTTTGGTCGGTTATGAAATGTTTCTTGTACTTTTTTGTAAGTTCTCGATTAAAATGCTGGGACTTGTAGGTATAACCGGAAAAAAAAAGAATGATATAAGATCTAGGTGAAATGCGTTGGGGAGGCCGGGGGGAGGGGATGCCCAACAGTGGGACGAAATAGGTTTATTAAAAAAATGTAGAACATATATCTTCAAACACATTTCTTTCTGTTTTCTGATAATTATTTAGCTATGTAGACTCATAGATCCGACAAAAATATTATGCAAAAACAAACAGTTCACATTATATCTTAATACCCCTAGGTATTAGGTATTTGATTGAACTCTGGTGACTTTGATATGTTATCAGGTACTTAATGGAAACTTTTAAGGCCTAAAATCCCTCGCGCCGCTATATCCCTAGCACATTTGTGCAACGTGTGGGTACTTTTGTAGGTATAAATTGACTGACTGAAATAAAAAAAAAAATGGGGCGGTGATTTTGTTACTACAACCCCACGAAATGTTATAATATTTTTGTTTTTATATTTAACATAAGCGAAGAAAATTAGGTCAAACTGTTTTTCCCAATCTCCTTCGTATAAATTAAATACATCAAAACAAACAATATACTAAAACATTTCGTTTGGCTACTAGAATATACTAAAATATTTTTGAAATTTATACTTAGTCAATTTATATCTTCAAAATGTACAAAAGTGCGAGCGACATAATAGCGCGCAGGATTCTAGGCCTAGGATTATAGTATGGCCATTTTGCCATAGTGTAATTTTTTAACTTATGTCAATGAATCTTGCTTAAGTCAGAACATCTCGCTATGACCTAACCAATCCTCAAACCTGGACAATAAGGAATTGGGACGGGCTTGACCTCGGACCTACTGTATCTCGGACACAGGTCCGACCTTGCCACGGATCGCTGCCCGCTGTGTGTCATATCATTTTGTGGATCAAGCAAGAGGTTGATTATGTTCCTATTTTGGCATGAATGAACTATGTAGAGTACAAATTTTATCATTACCCAATTGAAAACAACTCAACATTGGCAATTCTGCCAGCATTCTGGGAATGAATGAATGAATGAATGAATCTTTATTTTCGTAATACAGGTACATTGTGGTCTTACTTTAAATTAGAATCACTGCATCAACTTTTGTCGTGCAAATACTTAAAATTAGTGCTAATTAATTGTTAATAATTCTTACATAAATTGCTAATAAAAATAATTCATTAATAATTAATAGTATTATTACATTAAAATTCGTCAAAAAACATTAAAATTCGTTAAGAGTAAACAAATAAGTTTTTATTACAGCATAAGCTAACTACTACAATCTATATATAGGTATATTACAAAATTTACAAAAGGAAACAATTGGGCCACCCATAGACCGTTGCAAACGATCTATAGGTAGAGCCTTGCTATACAAAGAGGCAATGCAGCCAGTATCCTCGGCACGCTACCATCGGGTATCGAGTTGGAGCAGTTGAGCTACCTATAGATCGTAAACAAATTGAGTAGGTCATTTAATATTACAATATTGCCTTCTGGTGGAGACAACATAGCTGTGGTACCAGTATAGTATTATATTATCTGTGGCTGTGGGTTATTTATACACGTAGTAGGTATATTAAGTTTTATTTTGTTTATTATTATCCATTCGGTTCGTTTTTAGTTATACCTAGTTATAATTTACATTTTTTTACTATGTAGGTAAATGTAAATAATAAACCATAAACATTATAATTTATTTTATTGTTTTGATCATTGTTAAAAAGCTTTCAATATTGGATTCGTTGAATGACAATATTTTTTCTTGTTATTTTTTGCACAGTGAGACATTTTGATGGTTAGTCTCAAAAGCCCAGTATTGTCACTACCTCCAGTTCCCTTCAAACTGAAACACAGTAATGCTTGCACATTACTGCTTTGCGGCAGAATATATGGCACTGTGTTAGTACCCATCTAGACGGTATCCTGCAGGGTACGCCTGATAATGGTACTAGGATAAGGCAAGATACACCATTGAGAGCTTAATGAATTTGTTCTGTTACGTTCGAGGTGAATGTTCGGCTAACCTGAGGATCATAGAGATCACAAAAAACACACAAGTCCATTCAATAGCCAATCACTGATGTACTTTGTACTTTTTATGTTGGGTTCAACAGACGAGTCTGTTATTATCCTATTATAATAATATCATAAAGCTTTGGTAGAGTCGTCAAACGATTTGTATAATGTTTTATCCGTAGTTCGAAGTGCATACCTAACTAAATTTTTAATCTATAAATGCACAGTCGGCGTTTGAAAATCGCGCTGCTGATGCGCGAGAAAGATAAAAGATAAAGATTAATTTATTGGTATCAAAAAACAAGCTTAAACATTATGGTAATCTAATTTACCTACATACCTACATAGATTAAAAACGGTGTTCCTATAGATTGAACAACAAGATTGACTGAGTTTGACCTACACTGAAAAAAAAATCTAGTTCTAATATTGCGAAGTCTACCTACTAGAAATTATAGTACCTACTATATGTGACAACTATCAATTTTGTTAATATTAAAAAAATCTGGTTAATAGGGTGAGTATTTTGCTTCGATGCAAACCATTTATGGTACCTATACACTTTATCAGGAACTGTGTCGTGTGTGCAAATAGTTCAGTGGTTCAGCTCACTGCTGTGTTTATTTAACACCACTTGGTAAGATTTAATAGATACCAACTAAATTAATTGTAAATCGAAAGAATATAAAAAAATGTCAAAAAAGGTGAAAAAAACCAGGTTCGCTCATTGTTCAGTACAAGTCAAAATAACACTATTTAAATCGTTCTGTCAATCATTTTACATAAGCGGCCTGTGGGTTAGATATACCCAAAAGCTATCAGTGCCTTACGAGTACCCAGATACTGCAGTGCCTCGAGCATATTTGCCGACACCCATGTCAGTGATTTCCACGCCATCATGAGATATAAAATAGCATCCATCAAGCGCAGAATGCTGGGTAGCTCTAATACAATACTCGGGGTCCTGGCTAGTAGGTTCGATAGTCCTTTGCAGAGGCACTGGGTGTCAGCCCTAATAAACCCCCACGCTGAGCAAATTCATAAAATAAACTAAATAATGTCTTAACTCGTTAGGTTGGTAAATATGGTATAATTAAAATTGGTAATTTTAATTTGAACTTTTGTTTAGTATGATTTTTGACATGAATGGATTGTAGTGATCTGAATAAATATTTTTTTTATTTTATTTATTTTCCAAAAAAAAATAGAATATATCAACCACTGAACGTTATTTATTGTACTATCAACCAGAACAGTTTGTAGCTTTAAAAAGTATTATTTAGGTTAACACAACCTGTAATAATAACAACAATATATAATACTAGCTGGTGCCCGCGACTTCGTCTGCGCAGGTATCTTTATAAATAAAATTGTAGCCTATGTGTTAGGTATATGTATAAGCTATATTATTGTAAAGTTTCATTAAATCCATTCAGTAGTTTTTACATGAAAGAGTAACAAACATCCATCCATCCATCCATCCATCCATCCTTACACCGCGGGTGACTTTGCGGGTCTCGGCCTGCTTATTTTACCTATTTGACAATTTATTTCGATATTTTTAAGTATTAGTTTCAGTCATGAAAGTCTTTAATGCAGCGGGGTTTACAAAATGATTTTAGTTTGATCTCGGCATTATTATGTAAAATAACTGCAGGCGGGGCAAAACCCGCATACAGTAATTTTACCTATTTGACAATTAATTTCGATATTTTTAAGTATTATTTTCAGTCATGAGTCTCTAAAGCAGCGAGGTTTAAAAAATGAATAAAACATAAGATCTTAGTTTGATATAAGTATCGTAGTACCGATGGTAAAATGGCGTACAATAGTGGTGGTGTAAACATGATAGTCGGAAACAATTGGCGAGATATATTCTTACTGTTGCCTCAAGTTTATCTGTGGAAGCTAGAATACGAAAATAATACAAATATCTAGGTACCTACCATTCCACACCTATTTGTTTAAAAAAGAAAACAATTACGCTTGCCGTATGGATTGCTTTTGTTTATTATATCAGTGAATTCGGAGATAAAAATATAATAAAATATTGTAAATAAGGTACCTACATGTGAACTGATAAAGTATTTGTAAAAAGGTGTGCCACGATTTGCTGTAGCCCAACAACTTGGTTGCGCTTCATGCGCTTGGATTTATATTTCAGGTTAGTGTGACTAAATACATAGCTTGGTAGGTCTTATGTAAAAATCTTTAGATTTATCACAGTTTTTTCGTCTTTTTTTGCCATTGTTTACATTTTTATGAAGCCAATTACTTATTATTCCCGCTGCTTTGGAACATATATTTGTAATCTACGCTGTTAGTACAGTGTCACAAAAAAGTTTCATGCATGCAGGTTGAAAAAAAAATCGGGACCTGGGCTCCATACATTTTTTCCCATTGCCATTTACCATTGGACTAATATGTACTTACTTGAAGTTAGTTAATTTAGATACCTTTTTTGGTGCGTTTCCAATGTATTCCAGATTGATTCTTTACTTTAATACTTTTATGCATACGTATAGAAATGGCAATGTTGCATAATTTGGTTTGCTGTGCCTACACTAATTGTGTGTTGTAGTGTAGACACTGGAATAGCGATTGTTTCGATGAGATTAATAAAGCTAACGCGTGTTTTGAAATCACCGTGTGTTTTGCATCCTTATACTCTTTACTTATCTCTGCCACTTTGTACTTTTTTGTTATGTTTGTAATCAGTAACTTACCTGAAAGGTGAATGTCTTTAGGACCTCATGGAGACTCGTACAACTTCAGTGTCTAGCTAAGTGTTAGATTACACATATCTACATAACACTATACTTACTTACTTATCAAGTAGGCAGGCTATGTATATTATATAGCAATGCAATGTTAAGAACATGCTTAAAAATAAAAACCGAATCCTGCTAAGTACATAATTATTTATCGCCATAAATGAGTTTTGATTGTATTCAAAGAAGAATCTATCGATCCTTCAATAACTAAAATCCATAGGCTTGATAACTTTTTGTATCATAGTAGTAAATTGATGTGGCTGCTCGCAGCTTTTTATTCACTAGTACGTATAACCTGAAGTTCCAAAAAGAGTCAGACTCATATAACTCACATTTACAGACCTACATGTATAATATATACTCGAAACACATTACCCGCCTTTATCGCTAAAAATAAAAACTCTGTCATAGTAGGTTTCACACATTTCCGCGTATCGTCGAATAAATCGTAACGGTAGCACATAAAGAGAGTATTGACAGCATTCAATTTGTGTAAGGGAGGGTCCAATTATATACAGCGGCGGCCGCTCGTATCAGTTTGAACGGGATTTCGGGCAGTCGCGCCGCCAATATACTATGAAACCATTGAATATCATTGTAGGAGCAGCCGTGTGTGGCCGCGTCGCTCTTGTCAGTTTGAACAGTTTTTTTGGGCGGCCGCGCCGCATTTCATATATTTCATGGCATATGACTAATGTATGACGATATGACTATGATAATGAGACTATTGAAAATCGTTGTAGGAGCGGCCAGGCCGCTGAATATAATTTAGTTTAGACCCTGAGCTAAGGTGTAAAGCTTTATGATACGAAAGCGATTTCCCGGAACAAATTATCAACGGTCAACGTATCTTTTTAGGTACCTCCATCATACTTATTGAAGATGTCTTTACTTACTTATCTACTTACCTTTTTTTTGTCGCTACATAGTAATCTGTGACGGTAGGCCAAAATGCTAAAGTTTAAATACCTACCAATATCAGGCAAGGGACGTTAATAAAAAAATGTGGTAATATTATTTGGTCTTCATTCTTGAAAAATAAATACCTGGAACCTTTTATTTTATTTGCTTTTTTGACATGAAAAAAAAATCCCGAAAATAAGTAGATGTGTGTGAGTACCTTGTGTTTTTGTACCTATCCTGCACCATCGATACATGTACGCCATACACAAAACCAATGTAGAAACATTTTGGAAAATAATAATATTACGTATAGTTGATAACTGAACTGTAAATTAACTACTTATCATATTTCCAAGCATCGATCGGGTGGTTCAGTCAGAGCTAGAATGCTCGCATGTGAGGTGGGCGGCCCGTCCGTACCGTGTTCGATTCCCGGCCGATGCCTATAATGTTTTATTTTATGAAACTACAAAAGTTAGAAAAAAAAGCTTTGTTTCGCGTGAATTTATTTTAAATTACGCGATAGCATGGATAATGTATTCTTTGCCGGCAAAAAAGATTATTATATATTTATATTGGCGATTTTTGAAATTAGCCAAAAATAAAATTACATCAACTTTTTATGAAAAGCCATCTATCAATTAACTTAATAACTAAATTACATGATCAGTATGCTAAAGCTTCTTCTACTCAGCAATAGATGGCAGTTTTATATTAGTTACCATTGCACTACATAGATGGCGTCTTGCGACTAACAACCACCCTGAAGGGAAATCGTTATTTTTTTTTAAGGGAAAACGGGATGAAAACCGCACAAGATATTTTTTTAATTGCTAAAATACTCATAGAAATGGATGATGTTAGCTTTATAAAAATATGCACTCGTTTTTCAACATCTATAAAAAGAAGTAGGTACCTACCTAATAAGGTTCATTCAGAGGTATTTTTTAGCAAACGAAAACGGAACACGAGAATCAGAATCAAGGGACAATGGTTGTAGGTGCAGATTACTGGATAATTGAACACAGCGCTAACAAAGGGATTTCAGGTATTTATGTCAAAATAAAACGAAAAGCAGGAAGTCAGCTCGTTTAGGAATGCAGAGTCACGGGGTTTTGGCCGGTTCGTTATCGAGTTAGGGTTATGTTTTATAAATAAAAGCTAAGTGCGATCCTCATTGTTAAACCCTGTTGATATCTTTGAAGCTAAATAAGTTTTGGATGTCGGATAGCTAGAGTATGAGGATACCTCCAACCTAAAGCCGCCAACTAAACCTAAGAAAAAAAGAGTGTTTTTTTTCTTAGGTTTAGTTGGCGGTTAATTTAGGCCGCATCTCTCAGATCTAGGCAAAGAAACTTACTTAAGAAGACTGAATCTTAAGAAGACTTAGCTGGAAGAGTATTTCCTAAATCGCAATAACTTATATTGATTAAGATTTAGATTTCGGGATAGAGCCCAATTGAAATTTAAATCGTATCTTGTGTTCCTTCTAACCTTTAGAAGTTTTCAGGATGTAAAAAATGTTTTAACCTGTAAATATTAATACAATTTAATAAAAAAAAAAAATAGCCAAAAACCTAAATTGAAATAAATAAAAGAACAAGGGAGAGCAAAGGTAAAAATTAGTACCTACTATGACAGAATCCTAACATATACCGTATTACCTACTATTGTTATTTGATACGGTAACGGTCGTATTGTATTCTGATTGATATGCGTCATCTACCCATATTTTTTTTGCAGAAAAGGTGATCATTTTCGCTTTAAGGCTAATCCTCAAATCCGAATTCCATACAAAATGTTTCGGACAAATACTAAAAAGTACGCCGTATTATAGTAATTTCTTCACACTATTCGTTTCGTCAATGTTTTTTGATTTCGTCAACAAAAAAAGTGAAAGGTTTCATACTTTATTTTAGATTTTATTCGTATTTTTAAGTTGGTAGGGTTAATTTTAAAACACGTATAAAATCTAAATTAAAGTAAGAAACCTTTCACTTTTTTTGTTAACGAAATCAAAAAACATGGACGAAACGAATAGCGCGAAGAAATTACTATAATACGGCGTACTTTTTGAGTATTTGTCCGAAACATTTTGTATGGAATTCGGATTTGAGGATTCCCCTTAAGGCTATATTCTTTTTATACCTACTTTAAATACATATATGTATAAGGCGCTGGGTCCTTCTCATCCGCTGAAAATAAGTTTCCCAATTGCCTATGCTAACCAGAGTCGAGGACGTGGCGGGTATACGGATTTCGAGGCAGGTGGGAAGAGCAAGGCGAGAAGATCACAGGTGGACCAAAGCATTTACTGAATGGAGGCCACGAAATCAGAGGTGGCCTCAGGGCAGACTACCAGCCCGATGGTCTGATGATAATGTGAAGGCAACTGGAACACAATTGATTTGTCTTGCACTAGACCGACAAGCCAGTCATTGTACGAGGCCTTTACTCAATGTGTGTACTCAGTGAGTGTTACAGGCTGATTCGATAGATAGATAGTTGCTAACCGAAGGATACAACCCTATATTTTATCTAGATAGATAAAATTGAAAGAACCAGTGACACTGTTCTTAAAGCTGGTTAGATAACCAGCTTTTAGAACCTATTGCTGGATATAGTCAGTGGCGGATTTTCAAATGCGCCGCCTGTAGGCTGTTCTAATTTTGACGTCCCTATCGACCTCTACATTTCAATACCCCGATAATATGGATTTACATTTAGGTACTTACTCCTTCTTCTTATCGTGTCACTGGTTTTGACCCAGTGTGGTGAAAGGATTTCAAGTGCGCCTGGAAGAGGCTCTTACTAAGATTTATACGAATCTTTTAATATCTGGGAATAGAAAAAAAAATTGCCCCTAATTTGCCGCTCCTTATATCCGCCGCCCTAGGTCCAGCCTTCTCAGCCTATGTAAATCCACCACTGGATATAGTCCTGTTCTTCATTGAAGAGAGGCACCCACTGTTGGGTTATAGTGGCCTATCTTCTATACGCGAGATAATTTTAATGACCAAATGGAGTGAAAAAATAATGTATTGCTGATGGATAGTGAGGCAGTCTACTCGTGTTGCGGAGGCTGGGCTCATCGACAGGACGACCTACGCCTCCGTGGCTCATCAAAGATACCATTATCAGCTCAGATAGAAGCTCAGACGACATTGTCGGAGTGATTCACAGAGTGACACACTCATCTATGTTATTGATTGATGCAAAAAAACTCATTGGCGGATGTGCCTCTTGACTCTTTATCATTGCCTTATTAACTGTGTATCAAGTGTGCATTTTTTATGGATGCAATTGCATGGTTCATCTTATATCAGTTGGTTGACTGAACCAAAATGGGTGTGCTCTGTTTAACGTGTGACCTGTTGATAGGTGGTGTTAGTATCACGTGTGGATTGGTGTTCTATAGGGTTCCGTAGTAAATAAGAAACCCATAATTATTACTAGTTGCTGTTATGATAATGTAAGTGATTTACATATTTTACAATTAAATTAAGTAAAATTCGGACATTTAAAACAATGTCATCAAGCCCCAAACTAAAAGCAGCCTTATGGAAACCAGAGAACTATACCTAATAAACTTTTATGTTTTTTTTTTGTAGTAAATGTAGATACAGTTATAACATGAAATGAAATACACATAGAAAACACTCTGACTCAACACAAACTTCCTAGATCTATATCTGTGGCAAACACCAATGTTCATCATACAAATGATACGTTTAACCGTTTTTAATGGAATATTTTGATAGAGCTATTTGGTAGAGTTCTCTACATTGCTTATAGGCTAAAAAATGTAAAGGATCCAATAATAATTTTAATCTGTACATACATACAAAGTTATGTAAACCACACTTATCTTAAAAATGCTACAAGAAAACAACTTTTATTGTAAACTGTACAATTAATGGTAATAAGATTATTATTTCAGGCAAAATAAGGGAAGCTTGGCGCCAAGGCGCTAACATAAGGTCGCGCGGACGTACAGTGAGAGGCAGAAGTGCTAACTCACATTTATCAAATTATAAGATTCTCATCGGTAATTTATAATGACATCATCAGAGAGATCATCTATTTCTAGGCTTTAGTTATAGGTAGGTCTAGCTAGAATCCTACTCACTCACTCACTTAACGTATCAAAACAAAAATAAAAATAAAAAATTATCAATTTAATTTATGCTCTCTACTGTATATAGGTACTACTCGTATGTACGTACAGTACATAGACATATACTGTACTCCCAAGTTTTCATATATATATTATACTCTTAATTTTGCAAAGACATTCTTCTTCTGACAATAATACTAACAAGTAAGATGACTAACAAATTAAAAAAAAACTTGCGTGCAGGAGTTCTTTGCAAATTAAGGGGAATCCTCAAATTCGAATTCCATACAAAATGCTTCGGACAAATACTCAAAAAGTAAGTAATAATACGGCGTATTATAGTAATTTCTTCACACTATTCGTTTCGTCCATGTTTTTTGATTTCGTCAACAAAAAAAGTGTAAGGTTTCATACTTTAATTTAGATTTTATACGTGTTTTTAAATTAACCCTACTAACTTAAAAACACGTATAAAATCTAAATTAAAGTATTAAACCTTACACTTTTTTTGTTGACGAAATCTAAAAACATGGACGAAACGAATAGTTTGAAGTAATTACCCAAACTAAAAGCTATATAGCGTACTTTTTGAGTATTTTTC
Organism: Lobophora halterata; assembly: GCA_932526365.1. Taxonomy (NCBI): domain Eukaryota; kingdom Metazoa; phylum Arthropoda; class Insecta; order Lepidoptera; family Geometridae; genus Lobophora; species Lobophora halterata. The sequence continues at coordinate 7,321,370 of OW052014.1, read as the reverse complement.
CGAAACATTTTGTATGGGATTCGGATTTGAGGAATAGTATAAATGTGAAAGCTTGGGAGCGTATACATGTCTGTGCAGCTGACTGTACATACATTCTGCCTAATCTTTATTCAGGGTGCGACTTTGAAAGGAAGTGGCGCGCACAGACAGTTAGTTCTTTACTTACTAAACCAATGACCGAAGACTCGAGGACCACACATACTAAGGCTTTCATCCCGGGAGTCTCGGTCTCGAAAATTTCGAGAGTCTCGACGATTTTTCGTTATTTTCGAGACTCGAGACTGGATGGTTTCGGTACCGGGAATAACGAGACTTTCGATACTTATAAAAATCTTTACAATATTCAGTGTAGAGTAGCCCTTAGTATAATCTAAAACAAGGATAAGACATAGTGGTATAGTTTTATGACTTTAGCTTACCAAAAAAGGGCAAATTTAAAAAAAAAGTAATATGTGTGGAATGAATGTAAATGTAAATAGACTCCCTTTTCCGCACTTGGACTCCTGACTAATAGTTTAGCCAGCCTAACTCCGCCCAGAAGCACAGAAGTTTCCTGGGTTCATCGCAGGCTTCGTGGAGTGACCTCGGGTTTTTGAGGATTTTCTCTCGTTGCTTTGCCACTCCCACGCATTCCAGGATTACGTGGGCGGGCGTTTCCTCCTCGGTCAAGCAGCCTCTACAGAGTGGGCTGTCTGTGTTTCCAATGTTGTGCAGATGTTTGTTAAGCAGGCAATGTCCTGTGATAGTACCCACAATGATTCTTAAATCTGGTCGTTTCAAACTAAGTAAACGTCTAGTTAGACGTGGTGCAAGTTGCGGAAAGGCCATTCTTGATTGTTTGCACTTCTTGGTTTGCAGCCAGCGCTCACTGTGCTGTGTCTTTGTACGTTTGCGTATCCACGCTCGCAATTGAGAAAAGGGTTGTGGTAGGAAGGGAGATGGCCCTTCCCTTCCAGTCTCAGATCCTTTTCAAGCCTCGTCTGCGGCGTCGTTCCCTAATTAGTTACTGTGCCCCTTAATCCACTGGAGTGTTATTCGGTTGGTTTGGGTTATTCCCTCCAGTGCTCGGTGGCATTCGTTAACGAGCATTGAGTCGCAAGTATTGCTATCTAGTGCTTTTAGTATAGCCATACTATCGGTTAGAATTCGTATATTTTGATTTTCGATTTTACTCCGAAGTATGGTGTTTGCTGCCTCGGTGATCGCTACACATTCGCATTGGAATATGGAGCTGTGCATACCGAGAGTCATTGATATGTTTATGTTGTAATCAAATGAAAAGACTCCGGCCTCTGTACCTTCGTTGGTTTGTGTGTGTATGTGTGGAATGAGGAACCATTTCGAAGAAAAACGCAATTTTTGATAAATCAGGCTCATCGGACATCACCGAACATCATCAAATACTGGATTGTAAAGTTAAACTGTGATGTGTTCGCTAATACGCCATAAAATGCCTAAATGCCATTCCTATGAGTGTGCCTTTATGTACTATTAAATTAGTCTCGAAAGTCTCGTTTTTCCCGGGAATTTCGAGACCGCATCGAGTCTCGATTTATTTTTCCCGGGACTAAGAAAGTCATCGAGACTGAAAGCCCTAACACATACTGATTTTCCACGCGACAAGATTTAAGTTTCCATAAAAAAAGCAGATAAAAACGGTGGAGATTATCTTTGACCTCTGAAGTAAATTATAAGTACCTAGGTGTTAACTGCAGATTGCTGCCAAAGAATAAGTAATATTATTACATAGTGCTGCTTTGAGTGGAGACCGCGTCTAGGCAAGTAGTGTAGAACGATCTCTGGCTAGATGGAGCGATAATTTGCGTGCTTTATAGGTGGCAGAAGGTGGATGAGAAGAAAGATCGGACTCAGTGGCGCGCCTTAGGAGAGACCTACATACGTCCAGCATCAAGAGAGGTGTTAGCTGCTGCCCGCGACTTAGCCCAAGTGGTATCGGTATAGAAAGTGACTTATGTATTTCTCCAGCTCCATACCCATACTAAATTTCAGCTCGATCGGTTCCTTAGTTTTGGCCTGATTGAACTGCACATTCATTTTATATATATTCATTTTGTATATTCATTATTTGCATTGCATTGATTCGCATTATGTTTTGTTGAATACATTGAGGAAAAGTGAATAAGTACTTAAATAAAATTAAGTTTTGTCTTTGACTGAACTAAATAAAACCAACGTAAATCAGAACCTATTTTGAATTTTCAGGTATTTATTATGCTAAAAAACATTAAAATTTTTGAAATAGAAATATATTTACACAGCCATACTGCGCTAAAACTCAAATCACCGACGCAGGGGAAAAAGTCGCCAGACTTAAATCAGACTGGGCTGGCCAATCTGGCCATATCTGCCGCATACCTTTGTTTTTGGCCAAAATAACCACTCAGTGGCGCCCTGATACAGCGCGCAGGCGTTGCGGTAGACCGCGAAGACCATGGCACGACGAGCTGGATGTGTATGACAGGGAATGGAGAACAGCAGCGCAAGATCGAGACCGTTTGCGAAAATGGGGAGAGGCCTTTGCCCTACAATGGGACAGCTCGGACTGATAATATTATATTTATTATTATTTTTAGCCTATAGTGTCCTACTGCTGGGCAAAGGCCTCCCCCCCCCCTCTTCCACTCTCCTCGATCCTGTGCTTGACTGGCCCAATCAGCTTCAAACTTGGTATGCTCATCTCGCCACTTAGTTCTTGGTCTGCCACAACGGTCTTTCTAACATCCGACGAACGTGGCCAGCCCAGTCCCATTTCAGTTTGGCGGCTTTCAGAGCTATGTCTACGATTTGTGTTCTGGAGCGCAGCTCGGTGTTGCGAATACCTACAATCTATGCGTTTGACGCCAAGGATAGCTGATAATACCTACCTAATATTGTTTTGCATAATAATGAACTAGTAATAGGTACAGTCACAGGGAAAAGATGGTACACTCACATATTTTACGTCAGTATACCGACATCTACCTATTTGTTTTTATTTTGACTCATCTTCACTGTATTAATTACGGAATAATTGGTTGACCTACTGCCTATTCCACGAGGTAGTTTTACCGCCCGTTGCGGTATCGAACTACTCGTGAACCAGCGTTTTGAAGGCGGTTTTCCCAATGAATCACGGAAGTTAGACGTCAACACACCGGTAACTTTGGGAATATATTTTGACCTGGTTCCGATCAAGTTTTGAGAATAATTAAGGAACTGATTACGTAGGGTATTATAGGTTTTGGTAGTGTATTATTGAGAATGAACGGAAGGAAAACCAAGGATAACTTAGCATCGCGTGGCAAGAATTAATAGGAAAATTCTAAGCAAGCGCCGACCGCGTCATCTCATAGGTAAGATGGTGCTCAAAAGAAAGTCTCATCATCTTCCTGCCCTTATCCCACACTTATATGTGGAGTCAGCATAGCACGTCTTCTTCTTCCATTCGTTTAAATAAAGATTTCATCAAAATAATGTCTAGGTATAACCAAATAAAAAAAAATACCTAAGGTATTTTTTTATAGGTATTTATTATGAATTCTAGATCATCCGTGTGAACAAGGAATAAAAGAAAAATGAAGTATTCACTGGAGTAAACATTCATTCGAGTGAACAGTCTGAATCACCTCTATCCTCGTAATGATCACGCCGTAATAATGAACGAAGTATCATTTTTTTTTTTAACTCATACAGAAACGGGTAATTCACATACCTGGTGCTCGCGCCTTCGCTTGCGTGTTATTAGAATAATAAATACCATAGTCCATTTGTAGCTTCTAACTAATCTGAAACGAATTTAACGTCAATCAGTTCAGTTGTTTTGACGTGATTGTGCAGCAAACATCCATCTCTACATTCTCTACACCTTATCAAGTCTCGATAAAGTTTGCAATAACATATCTTTCAATGACTGTCTCGCTGCTAATTTTTTTTTAAATTTAACTATAAAGACGAATCGGGAGTCAAAGTATGGTAACTAAAATATGGGTAAATTAATATAAATTAAATGATTATCGGAGTGTATGAATTGGGAAGCATCGTCATCACAAACATTCTCATTTTTAATACCAGTGAGACGGAACGACAAAGCGACAGATGTAACGCCAAAACGCATATTAAAATCTGTCTTTGTTTGTCCAAACAATGAATACCTGTGAGAATTGAGAGACCATCAATTTATCAAATCAAAGGCAATATAAAGGTTAATTTGGTTGTCATTACTGCTTCTCAGTACGAGACAGGACGACAACAGGGACGTATCGAAACATTCACCCTTTTACGATCGCTGTGTTTATGTGATGCAGCAATGAGCTGGCACGATGTGGCGTAGGGCTGTCAAGAGGTTTTCTAGATCTAAACATGATCAAAAAAAGACATGTTGGCGGTAACACAGTAATGCTTACACATTACTGCGTTGCGGCAGAATATTTGACACTGTGTTGGTATTGGTACCCATCTAGACGATATCCTGCAATAGTATTCAGCAGAGTAGTGGAGTTTGTAAAAAAGGCACTTGGCCTGTTATCGTATGTACCTATGTTTCTGAAAAAATTATGTGTTGGTGCATAAAATGAAATAAATGAAACTTATTTGAGGTTTTTGGGAACTATTGGATCGTACAAAACGTCCAAAATTGTATCCAGCCCAAATCAAAGTCCAGTCAGTTTCCGTGTAAATGAATTTTAATCCTGGATTAATTATTGAATAAGTTTATTCGTAAAACATAAAAGATATTTTTATTATTTTGTACTAGTGCAGACAAATGCACAGGCAATGTCACCTATACTTATGCATCATAAGAATTTAGTACACATATAGTTTTTATCCGGATGGAGCACGAGAAATGGACAAATGCCGTAACACCATGGATGCCTGAAGACGGACCGCGTCTTCGGGGTCGGCTGCGCAAACGTTGGCGAGACGATCTCATAGCCTTCGATGGGGATTGGTGGGAAACTGCTAAAGACCGTGAAAGGTGGAAAGATTTGGGGGAGGCCTTTGCCTTACAACATAGGCTTTCAAAAAAAAGTTTTTAGGCGAGTGGTCCACGACTTTGAAGGAACTCTTTGGTTGATTCGCAGAGGCATCCCTACATACTGTTTATTGTAATTAATTTAGTAGGTGCGCATCGCTGCGCTGGTATACGAGTTGCAATGATTTCAAGACGTCCAACGATGTCGACGCTTTGTTACCAATTAATGCCTTTCTTCCAATGAGACTGTTTACGATTGACTCACGTACTCAATCTTGCCATTTCATCGAATTGGTATCTACTAGTACCTAAATTACTAAGCAAAACGGATTGCGATTGCTTTGATTGGGTAGGAATAAGTACATTGTACTTAGAAATATAATGATGGAGCCCTTTTCAGTAAATATCATGTGGCTGGGTTAAAAACATACATCTATGTATATATATTCCCAAATTCCTATATGTGTAATGTGATCTGATTTATATGATTTATTACACCCGCTTAAGATTATGCTTTACCAAAACAGTGTTACGGAAGAATTTGAAAAGTAATTGGAAGCGTCGGTGTTCTATGGCTTTTATGTATTTCTTTGCACATACTTCATCATCATCATCATCAGCCCACATTAGTCCACTGCTGGACGTAGGCCTCTCCTATTTGCACCAGTGAGCCCGGTCTTCGGCTCTCCGCATCCACTACGTTTGCCGATATGCGGTCTGCACTCAAGAACCCACCTGCTCCAGCGGTTGTCGGTTCTTCGGCATACATGGCCAGCCCACTGCCACTTCAGCTTGCTAATCCTAATGAGCTATATGTACGTACTTAAATTTTCTTAATACAAATGAGATACAGAAGACAAAAACGAGTGTTTTCGGAAGTAGTCTTATTACATCCTGTATATGCCTTGTCAGAGTCACGGTAGCGGAAACCATCATTTGATACGCCATGTTGCAAAAAATGTATCAATTCCGCTCGAGGTGTATCGTACATAATTCCATGAAGGATCATATATTTAATTCCTCTCAAAATACGGATCAAATACCTGCAGACTGACACATGTCGACGTGTCTATAGACAAAGGAACTGCAGTTATTTTAGGAATTTCCAGGTAGAGCTTAAAAATGCTTACGCAAAAACTGTAAAAAGATTTTCAATCTTATGATTTGTAAAGTTGATCACAAAAAGATACGTGATGGACAATTTAGAGCCTGTTTCATTTGGATCTACGAGACTCATAATTTTAAACTTTTTGGGTATTCACGACTTTGTAAAAAAAACTACTCGTAGTTAGCGGATCTCTTTGGCCACAATTACTCTGACTCGGGGTGTTACTCGATGGGGAAAAAAAATCCATCGAGTAACAGTGTTACTCGTATGGGTGTTACTCGATGGGAACCCATCAAATATAAAGTCTTTGTCTAAAGACTACACGCAGCAGTAACGTAGGTATATGTACAGACCAAGTACAGACAATGACAACGCGGGAAAGCATCATAGACTACCCAAATTACATAAAGCTTAGCAAGGTCAAGAACGAGCTTAAAATAAAGAACTCTGAACTTTAAAAATTCGTAAAAAAAAAACAGTTTTTGTGACATTACAAAAATTCTTTCACCAGTGTTTTTCTTTTGTTAAATATATTCTTTTGTTAAATATCTTCCCGTTTATCATGGGAAGCGTCATTAGACTCATTATCAATACAGTGTATTTGACATACATATAATATTTTCCTCATATTTTTCCTACTAAAATAGTCTGCCCATAGTAGGATTCCATTGGCGTCCATCATGTCTTAGGTCCTCCCCGTGCTTAGTCATGATCATTCAATACAAATAGTAAGGACTTAGTGCAACCTAGAAACTGACCGCAACATAATATGTAGGTTCATATTTAGAATGATAGAAATTATAAATTTATAAGGTGTCAAGGAAGCAAGTTCTAAGTAAAAATTGTGAATCATTATGTTAGTGGTTCAAAACTGCAAGTCATCATCATCTCCTTGGTTAAAAATTTATTGAACACGAAAGACAGAAGACAATATGACTGATGTTTTGCCTTTTTTGTTTTGTTTGACCTTTTAGGAGCGGGCAGGTAACAAGCCCCGAAAAATCTAGTATTCGTTAATTTTAATCGTTGTAAACTTATACCAGAACTCTTCCTTAGGTACTGATAATGATAGGTACCCGTCATAATTCGCCTGCGGATAAATCCTGCCCAGTAATAGATAATCATTTAAATCGCTATATAATTAATGACTTGCCACTCGACCATCCGTCGCCGTCGACTCGACGCCGCCGGTGTTGCGGGTTCGATTTCTGCTTCTGGACAAACATTTGTGTGATGAAGATCGGTGTTTGTCCTGAGTCCCGGGTGTTTTCTATGTATTCTATGTATGTATGTACTTACCAAAAAAAAAGTGTACAAGTATTGTATCAGTTATGGCAACCAGTCCCATAGTACAAGCTCTGCTTAGTTGTGTGAAGTGTGAAATGTACAAAAGAAAATTGTGAAGTTAGTTCGTTTTGAATCAGAACCTCTTACCTCATTATTAAAGGTGCAAACTTCGCCAATATTACCCACTAGACAAAGCTGGTTAGATTTATTTTTGATCGTCATCTGGCCAAGCACGATGAAGAGTTTAACGGCTCCAGCCGTGGTCTTTGACCTAATTCTATTTTAATCGTTGTTTGAGTATCCGGATTGTTGTCCGAGTTTTCTGTTTTTAGCTTACAGCTCATCACACATACCTACTTCACCTAGGCATAGTCGGAACACCTGGGCAATTTCACTGTCAGGTCTTTTAAAAAGAAAGTAAGTAACTATCATTTTTTGATGTAAACAGTGGCAAGACGAGCTAGGCGCTCTAGACGATGACACACAGCTTTTTACACGCTACACGCCAGCGACTTTGCTTGTAGCGTGTAAAGTCGCCCAGATTAATGGGCGTTTTTACAATCTGCTTATAAAAATAATTAATTGCTGACAATCCTTTCCCAAACGCTAACACGCTCGCTCGCGTTTAAAAATGCCAACATTCAGCTTGCAAAAAAGCGTGTGTGTCATCGACGCTTTAATGGTAAGATGGTGTTGTATGAAATGTCCAAAATATTTATTTATTTAAGAGATCACGCGTTCCTATGACCAGAACAGTGCTACACAGGTTTTTAATTAACATAGGTTGGTGCAACACTGCTATTGCGTTCTTCTACTTTGAGACATTTTGATGGGCAGCTTCAAATGTCAAGTAATATATCTTGCTACAGTACCCTGTATTTTCAATGCAATTACAATGTATTTTCTGGTATATCGTAGTGTGATTTTACATTCATCTTATTCTTTCTCTAATTCAATGTTTGAGAGGGTAAAAAGAGGGTTTGAAAATGTGCAAGTATTGATTGACTTGCTTAGTACTGACACTTTGCTATTCTTTGACATTTCTTTCGCGGGTGGAACGAACAACATAGACAATAAACAATTCATCCTCAGGTGACGAATTCGCAAGCGGGTCAACTAGTACCTACATATTGAATAAATTTATAGGATGCACTCTTATTTTGCATCTGTATCTGACGACGACGACTGTACAATATATGTCACGTAGGTTGTGGTCCCAATCGACAGAAGCCTTATGGTCCTGAAAAATGAAAACTCTATTAGTCATTTTGGCGTGATTGCGTAGCATGAATTCATCGTTCCATGCAAATTAATTTTTAATTCAATTTATAATATTTTTTGTGATGTGATGTCAATGTCAACGCGTATAGAAGGATATCTACGTTTGGTATTAAACTGCATTATTTCCTATTTTTTATATTATTTTTATTATTTAGACTCTTGATATGAACACTAAACTAATTTCAAATATACATAAATACTAATTAACCAAAGGGAATGCCATTCCAGGTTTGAATTTGTCATATGTGCACTGACTTTACTGACGCATATGCACAAATATGGTTGGTAAGGTAGATCTAACTTAATTACCTATACATTTATGACTACAATTTTATTTAAAGTTTAATGAATGCCTTTTATTGTATTTGTTTTAAAAAAAACCCAGCTACATTACTAATAACAAATGTTTCCATTATGAAGTTGAATAACAATTTTAATATTGGTTTAGAGTGCTTTAAATGGATCATACAAATTAGGTACTTTTAACTATTTTGTGGAAGTATTTTTTATGAGAACAGATCACGTCTGCCCATGACCAAAACAGAGCTACACAGAACTTTGAATTACATAGCCTGGTGTAGAAATGCTATAACCCTGGTCTATTTTGAGAAATATAGGTAGATGGCGGCTCTTCAATCTGGTACAACTACATTTCGCCAGGATTCTTAGGAAAACGTCCTTCTTAGAGATTGTGAACTATGAAGCATTTTAAAGATTGTTAACGTGCGCAAAGCCGTGGTCAGCAGCTAGTTATCGATATATACACCGTAATTTCTAAACACCAGAAAAAAATACGAATAATCGGTTGCCGTTATTGATAACATTATGTATAATGCAAAAAAACTTCAAAAAATTAAGTAAAATTTTCGGCAGAATAAATTTGATAAAATTTGGATAACTGTTTCCGTTAGTCATTTTTCTGTGGACGTGCGTCAGGCGGGACCCATCGGGTACCTAGCTCGAGCCAGCTCGCAAAAGCTCGGTTCGGGCGCCGCACTCGCACTGCTGTCACTTTGCCATTTTGTAGAAATCAAAAATTCTGACTGCACAGATAAAACGTAGTACCCCTCCTGCATTACCCATTTAAGTTTTTTTGGTAATTAAAGAGGTGTATATAAACAGCTTTTTTTTCGGATGAACGTTTAATGCAGTTGCCCGCAGATGGCCGTTACTGCGACACCGGACTCTATATAAATGGCTTACTCCTGGCTGACTGACAGACAACGCACACACGCTGCTGTACCTACGTAGAGACTTGAAATTTCAAGGATGTATTCGTTAAAAAGTGTAAGCGCGTACAGGAATTCTGTTAATTTGCAATACAATTGAAGTTGTGAGTATGGACTAGTTATAGATATAAACAATTAGCAATATTGTGTCATTCAGTAGATCATTGCGTTATCATATCGCAGGATGTCGGCTACGGGTCGATGTTCTGTCGGGCTGCGAGTAATTGTGTGGCTAATTGTATCGTACGTGGTATACCAACTTGGTATACAATATTAGTTATTAGGTCGAACACCAATGGATTTTTCTGTTCAAAAATATATATGTGCGCATTTAAAACACGAGCTTAACGGTGAAGAAAAACATCGTGAGGAAACCGGCATGTCATAGAACCTAAAAAAGCGTTCTAAAACATGTGTCAAGCGCACGAAAGGAGCCTCTTCGAGGCGCACTTGAAATCCTTTCACCACACTGGTTCGAAAGAACAAGTGACACGATAAGAAGAAGAAGAATAATAGTATTTGTTTATGCGAAACCTGAAATTAGTTTGCTCAGAATCGATAACCAAGTTCAAAAAAAATAAACCAACCCCTGTTTTTTATAACAAATCTCTATAAAAATATTTATTTACATTTTTCGTGATTAGAAAAAAATAAATGGGTCTCGGTTTTTGCATAAACATCAACTAACGACTCGTTTTTGTTAAGTAGATTAGCGCAGGAGTATGTTGTCCATGAAAAAGGTAGGACAACGAAGCAACAGAAGCACAGATTATATAGGTGAGTTATAGAAAAAAAAAATATTATTAGATATTTTTCGTGACTAGAAAAAGAAATAAAAATAAATGGGTCTCGGCTTTCGCATAAACAAAAGTATTGTACATACATATGTATGTACAATGTATACGATACTGTCAATGAATACGTCGTGAGGTTTTACCGTTGCTGTAGCTAGTGAAATTGCTAGGTGAAGCAAACTGATTCACTCTAGTCGATTAAAAAAGTATGTAAGTCTTGTCTTGATAGGTAAATAACTAACGTAACGGTTCCATGTGTCAATCCAACTAGTAACCTACATTAGCAATCCGAACGTATGAATCATAATTTTACTTTCATTCCCAAAATAATCATCTTCGGCATTAATATCGCAGACAATATTACTTTTATTTCTTTAGGTTTATTCCAAAGTTATAAAACCTGATTTTATTTATGCATACAGTTTTTTTAACTGTTCCTTCCTCATTTTCCTCCTAAGTGTACCTAGAACCAACAAACAATCAAGATTATTACTGTAATCATTTGAAACTAACTGGAGAAGTGATTCCTCGTATCTACTAACAAGTCTTGTACTTAGTTAGAATGACGTATCCAAAAATTCTCCTAATTCAGGTCTTTGCAAATCTTTTTGTTTTTATTGCACCATCTCATTATTTTCTGTACACGATGTGTCGCTTCGTTAAAAATTATCAGCAACTTACACATCAATCTTGCGGTTCTAGAACATAAGTACAATTAGTGTATTTAGAAATAAAGTTAAATTATTAAAATATACTCGACTGAGTTCTTTTCAGTTCAGTTTAGAGTTTTTGAGTTATACTTATGTGAGGAACTGGCTGACTTATACTTAACTTCTTAAGCCATTACTTGGCTATGACCTACAGACTCTACTTAACACCATAGTCATAATCCTATGGATAAGTATGATAATGTATGTATATCGGCATACAAAACACCAGTAGTGTATAAATACCTATATTAGCTCTGTTGTATGTCCTTCAATTTCCACTCTAGGGTTATAAAGTACTTACAAGCTTGCTAAGACCTACCGGTATATCCTAAAACAGGCAGTATGCTAAGTTCTACCGCATTTGTTCTACTTCGACATTGATTCCATCTTAGATGGCCTTTATTTATCTCTTTAGCTGCTTCCCACGGCTTAGTCTACAAGTTAGGATAAGTTAACTGGAGACCACTCGAACCAATTCGAGACTAGAATTTACAGTAGTTTTGACGTGACTGAGTAGTAAAGTAGCACTATACTTCCAACTTCTCATTACGCATCTATTAGAATAAAGTGTTACAGTTTTATTGTTAAAAAAGTGATACATTTTTTTTTTGACCAAAATTATTTTAAACATATTAACATCGTAGCATAACACCCAATGCGGTCATAAATTTATAATTGTTGTCTCTATGTTTAGTCAGTTAGGGACCGAGTAGGCACTACGAAACAAATCACGTACATAATATAAATGATAGTGTATACGTAAATAATTTAATAATCAATTCAATGCGTTATACAAGGTACGCAATACGTTGTATGACATATAATTGTTATTTTTTAATTTTGCCTATTCACAGGTACGGTAAACGTACATTTTCATTCCCTTTTACCTGATTATGATTTAAATGATGAATTTACTACTATACTTTACTCAGCAGGTAAGATGAATTTATGCAGCCTGTTTAAATTTTCACCTGAATCAAACCTTTCTAAAATTCCTTTGTGAATTGGGTTATACTTTAAAAGCAGAGCCCAAGCCTAAATATTCAGAGAGGCTCGCGTCTTGAGCAGATGTTGTTTGAAAACCAATCTAGCCTAGAGTACTTACTTACTGCGAGTCTAGACGGCGCTCCGGGGGATATATTTCGGCAAGAAGTCAGGAAGACAAGAATGCAGACACATACTTTTGGACCAGAGATAGGTTAACATTCTGCTCTACCCAGGTTTTTTTTTCGGAGGGACGTTATATGCAGTTGGCCGCAGATGGCCATAACTGCAACACCGGACTCTATACCCAGCTTTACTGTAAATGAAAATAATTATGTAGTAAGAAGACTTGACGCCTGTGTCGTTCGATTTTCGCTTCAGGACAAATATTTTTGTCATAAACAAAGTATATCCTCAATCTAGGTGTTTGTTATGTACCTATAAAATATTTTAAAATACATATATACATATGTATTTTCAAAAAAATATATAAGTATATGTATTCCCTGAGTTATCTGGTTTTCATAGTAATTTCTGCTTTATTTGGGGCTAGATGTATGAAAATATCTAAAATATTTATTAATATAATTTATTTAACAATAAAAAGTAGGTATTAAGCAAAACTTAATATTATTTGTGTACTATGTTAAATTAAGAAAATATCTTAATTTCATTATTTATTTATTATTATTTTATTATATATGTATTTATTATTATTATTATTATAATTACTATTTTTATTTCAAACCTTTTTGAGAATAGCATTAGGCTATTCACTGAACTCATATATTATTTATTTTGAAACCCAGTGATTTGCCCAGTCGTACGAAAAAAATGCGCGGCAATCACTTAATAACTTTTTATACATTATTATTATTATTATAATATTTAGTTATTGTTTGTTACATTTAAGTTACCACGCAAGCGAAGCTGCAAACATTTGCTAATTTATATATTTCTATGTAGCTCTACATTTCTAAGAGATAGCAATCTCTCGGATTTACAATTTTGAAAGGGTCTATTGTTTCAAGATTGCTCCCTGCGGTACACCATGCTAATTGTTCCGTCGGAACATCATCGTGGAATGAGCTCCCCTAAACTCACCGCACAAAGAGAGCACTGAAGCTCTAACAAAGGCACTCAAGCAAAAACCCAAAAGAAGTTTTAATCAACAGGATCGTTCCTTATCCCACTTCATCGTGCGTCGGAAATAATAAGCCATTACTTGTTTTACCCACACACTAAGCAAAGCACATGGCGTTTGCCAGCCCCTCCGTACTCTACCACTTTCGATCGTCTGTTCCCTCTCGGGCTAACGGGTCGGAGCGGCACGTCCATAGCATACAATAAGTTAGTATGAGCGTGGAAGCCGTGGAGTACGCCGCCGCGCGTGCCGCTCATGGACTTGTTTATTTTTATTTACGAAAATATCGTACTAAATGTGGATTCATGAAATAAAAGTGCGTTTTTTTCTAATGAAAGTATACATTGTTTGCATGTGCGTGTACGCGTATTGAAATACAGTTCTTTAGTTGCTACATAAACTAATTAGTAAACGTTTTCGACAAAAATACCCATTGTAAAGTTGCAGTGTCTTTTGAAAAGTTAGTGCTTTCAGTGTCAGCTGTGCGAGATTATTTGTTGTCTCTTTTTTGAAGTGAAGAGGAAGAAGAAGGTCAAATCGCATAGGGATTATGACTTCATGGTTTTCTCTGCTGGTGGCTGTAATTTAAAATGTAAGTTTATAGTTCTTTTTAGATGTTTTATAAAAGGTAGCATTCTATTTTAGCCTCCGGTAAGGAGCGTGGTTGTGTTATGATTTATTTGTAGATCACTCTCGGTCATGTGGACGTATCTAATTAGACTGGGCTTGTGTATAAATACTCCATACTTAGTTAACTTAAATTAAGCTTGTGCCAACTGCGCTCAGAAAAGCAGTTAAATTTTATGGTCAAGTAGACTCAATTCGAGTTTAGTACACTTTCATTAAATGAATTTAGATTGAATTTGTGCGTTTTACTTACTATAACGACTTGCGTAGTCTTTTGATATAAAAATTCTCATTCAAATTTTCGGTTTATGTCTTTTTTTATGAAATTAGTATTAGCACAGAGTACTCAGATATACACAAGTATTAGGTATATTTGATTGGATATTAGGATAATTAAAATCTATTCATCTTTGTGGATATGTATGTATTATTTTATCCCTATTTACTAAATCCCTGTGATCCTATCAGCTTTCTATATATTTTGAATATACTTTTCTGAAAAAGTTTATTAGAGACCTAGAGATCCCTAATCCAACTTTTTCAGCTAATGTTTATACCAAAAATCTATAAGTAGATATAGCTAGAGTAATATGTATATGAAACCTACTTGCATTTACTAATTTAATCAAGATGGGACTTGATGGGGTGTCATTTATTACCAACATATTAAGCTTAACTGGACAAAGATTCCAAGAATCAGACCAGGGATCTATCAGACAGAAAAAAATTTATTAGATTTCTTCATTTGGTTAATGTTAAGAATAAGTAAGAACTACAAACCTCTTGGTTGTGTTATTCAACAAAGGGGTAGCTTTTACGACTATTATGAATCACTATCATAGGGCTTCGGCTAGCCATACTATGTGCAACGTGGCTAACAGGTCGGGTTAAAAGGTAATAAGTAGTTATTACATCTATCCTACTTATGACATCAAAGAGTAAAATCTATTTATCTAATGATATGTATATGTTTCCTTATTGAAAAGGGACGATTCTTAAGCATACACTGAATGTAATATAAATAATTGTATAGGAAGATTTATGTAAAGGGCACAGGTGTTATCGTTGGCATAAGTTATTGCTTACTTATTCTTATCAATGTTACCCTCCGTCGCACCGATGTGTCGTATTCCTTATATTGTGAAAGCTTTCTTTATCTGGATTTCCTGTGTGATTTCTTTATAATATGACATCATTAGCGGTATTATCAATGTCTAGGTAATCTATTTATGTAGAAAATAAATTCGCGGAATTTCTTTGTGTCAATCCTTATCACTAAAAGCAAACGTAAAAAAGACTCTTTTGTTCCAGAAATCACTTATATACCTTGTGCATACAAGAATATTATAAGTATAAATCAAACAACACCGCCCACGTAGCAGATAACGCTACATCCCGTCCACAGAGAAATTAATCTGGAACACGGTACAGGATGCCGATAGAGTTAAAGTTCCACACGCTATAACTCCACTTGATGAGGGAACCCAGCTAACAGATATCCTAATATGCTTAGCTGACATACAACTTCTAGTTGCCATGCAGACAAAACTCGACGCCACGACGCACGACGTACCTGGCTTCACAAACTCCGCTACAAACAAAGCTATGGATCGCACTACAGAAAAACCTAGCATACCAATAAGTAGAGACAAATATCATTCCAATGAAAGTTTAGAACACGAATTGACTGACTTAGATAAGTATAGGATATTTGAAAACAAATACGAACTCAGACGAAGCTCGAGAGGCGAACGATGTGAACCGCTTAAGAAGGAAGACTTATACGGAAACGAATCGATTAACAGGATTGGGCATGAAGAAAGGCAAACCGACGATTTGAAATTGAAATGCGTACGGGATCGGGAGAGGCTCGGGCCGATTGCGAGGACAATGGCTGTGCGAGTGCGCGCTCTGGCCATTGTGGGGTTGTTTCTTGGATTACTGGCGACTAGCGCGGCGGCGCCGTTCAAGTCCCGGCCTACACGGAGCCATCACGACGAGAAAAATATGGTAAGTTTTTTGTCTCTTTATAAAGTACGCCATTTCGTGTGGGAGAACCGGAGAACTAGACGCACCCGGTCTTTCTCGAAGTCATAAATACACCACGGTTTATACATAGTAACGTTTCCAGGCTCTGTCTCATGCATACTAAGCAGTTTTAAGATATCCTGACGACTTGTGAACTTTTGTCTCGTCTGAGTTTCGCCGGAAACTTGCTCCTTATCCTGACATTGTCTGGTTTATCTGAATCTGATTTACTGGGACAATGTCGTCTTTCATAACCGTTTTTTCATACCTTTTAATATGAACAAAGCTTTGTAATGTCATTTAGAGATACGGCCCATAGTATGCTTGCTTTCTTATAGATTATTAAAATAATATAATAACTTAATTATATTCGGATATTTTGATACCTTCGGGGCTGATGACGCTTGCCAGACGCAAAGAGCTTTCGTAACATACAAAGATTGTTTTACTGTCCCTTAAAAGGGGGGTCGGTCTTGTTGTGTATGTAGTGACGGAATAAAGGCCATTTCAAGCGTATTTCCGAGTGCAAGTAATATGACGATAAAGCCGGCGTGTCCTATTAGATTAGTGGCGGTGACAGACGGAAAGACGACGGTTTGGAGGAGATTAATGAGCTAAGTGACGAGTGGGAGCCATTCCTTTACCGTCTTCCAAAATCGGAAAGACGTCGCGGTCCATTTATTTCGGACACAGAATGTAACAAATTGAGCGAAATTTCCATTGTATAATTCCATTAACTATTCGAAACCTACCAAAGAAGTTGCTTTACTTAGAGATGCCTTTAATTAAAAAACTATTGTTTGAACAATCAAACGGATAAGGTTTCAAAAAAATATAACGATGTCTTTGATCCTCCATGCCAGCTGAAATTAGAATACTCACTAGGAGCTTTCAGATTTAAAACGAGTTCAATTCGATGAGATGGGTTAAATCAGATTTGAACTCGGTTTAATTACAGTTTACACAGCGTGACCGAGATGGTTAGCGGCTTCCTGTGTGCGCAAACGCAGTAGTCAGATTCTACTCTAATACTGCTGAATTCGAATATAAACTTTCGGAAATTGACCAACCAGTTTTCAATGAAACTGTTAAATATATGGGCTTTGATTGGCTGTGATTCAAAATTGTCATAGTACCGGGGCCATTTGAGGATATTCTGTTGTACGAGCCAACTTCGATTTCTCTATGCAGATTACAGTTCGAAGCCGAATACAATTATCATACGTACCTACGAGCTTTTACAATTTACGATACAAAACAAACTTAATTTTCAGCTTAATTTGCTTCTATTGACTATTTTAACCTCTACGAAAGCTCTTTTGAATATTTTTTTTGGTAGAAATAGACTAATACTTACTTGCACCAAACTGTCAAAGTCCCTAAGCTATTACTTTGTTCGCTTGGTAGTTAATAAATAGTATATAAATAGTATTATTTATATATTTATAAATAAATAGTATGAATTAGTTCGCTTTGTAGTTCTTAACAGTTCAGATTCTGACCGTTAAGAACTGATAAGCGAGTTAAGTAATTGCTTAGGAACTTTGAAAATTTGGCACAAGTCGGCATAAAATTCTTAGTTACAGAGCAATGCACACACCTCTATGGTTTGGTTATGTAAGTGATAACTGGTTCGTATTGCAATGGTGTTAAAAAGAGCTTAATTCAAGAATCGGTGCAAGCTAATTTATTGAGTAAGCGGTAGATGAGTGTAAGGAAACGAAACACTTGCAGTGAATGCAAAGTTATTTATACAAAGTGCGGTTTGAACATAAATTGATAGGCTATTTCCTTTGCATAATTATTGCATAGCTATTAAATTCAAACTCAAATAACAGTACAAAGAAAAAATCTCGTTATAATTACTAAAATTCTAGTTGAATTTGTGACAGCGAGAATAATTCGAAATTTAGTAACGATTACAATATAATAGTTCTAGCTAACAAAAGTTATTAAAGGGCACAAGTAAATATATTATGGATACTATTTTGTCTCGCTATCCCATTTTTTTTCCTCCGTGTAGGTATTTTTTTTTCTCTCTCTATTGCAAAAGCAGCAATCAGTAAACTGGTGTTTACTTGAGTAAGATGCTGTTCTTTTTAGAATCTTAATTTTATTGTGTTACTATCTAACTAAAGCATAGCACACCGATAAGATCGATTTTGTATAGATCGTTAAATAAGTATGAAAATCAGTTAGCAACTTATCAGATATGTAATTATTATATATACGCCTCCTCCTTGTCAGCGACTATACGTTTAACCACAGAGTACTAAGAGTTTAATTAACTTTAGCCAATTTTGCAGACAAAATTATTACAATGACTTCCGTTAACTGACCTTCATTCATTATGGGTAATTGTCCTATTTACACCTACGATTATCTTTACGTAATACAATTCATAAGCCAGGATAGAGTCTGTCCTACAAACTCTACAAACAAAAATTGCACGTCAGAGACGGCACGGATACATTGATAGTGTATTTTTGTCAACTTTGTAGACGTAGGTATTACAAGCAATAAATATACTTAGACTTTGACTTTAGCTGCTAGATACTCCGTTAGAAACCCACACCACCTTTTACCATTATATAATATCATGCAAACCCAATGTTCAGTGTCAGAGGGTTGGATGGCGCCTATCTCGCCCAAAGCAAATAAGCCTTGAGGTACAAAAATGCAATGCACCTAGTATACTCGGCACGCTGCCATCGGGTATCCAGTTGGAGCAGTAGAGCTACTTAGAGAGCTACCTATAGATCGTTTGCAACGGTCAACGGTCCAATTGTTTCCTTTTGAAAATTTTGTTTTTTAGATTGTAGTAGTTAGCTTACGCTGTTATAAACTAAGTATGTTAATATTACAGTTATTTATTAACGTACACTGTCATAATCTAATCAAACACTAGTTTATGAAAATCAATCGAGTTTTAATCGATTTTCAGGACATTGAAAATTCAGTATGGCCGCCCGCTGCCGCCGCATTAGATATCTTGTCATTTATAAAGGTCACAGATTTATAAGTTTCTACTACCGTGACGTACAGTTTGAGAAGGGTAGGTTCTAAAAAATGGTTCAAGCCACTAGAGAAAAGACGTTGATGTAATCTCTTAGTTCTTACCTTATCATCTAATCCTGCTTCCGCTTGACATTTAACTCTTAGCACACCCTGTAAGCTAATCACCATTATAGTCTTGGGTAATTTACAGCGTTTACAGTAGTAGTAGGTACAATAACTTACATGTCTTGAAATAAATTTATGTTAAGTTTTTTCTTTTTTCGTTATCTACAAGTATAGATGACCTAAACACAAAGAATTCAAGATAAGGCACTAAATTCTGCGCATTCATTTAAAATTAGTTATTTTAAGAATGCTCTTACCTATCTCAGCGGGAGCGCATATTCTGTAGAACAGTGTAATCAAGACACTTGACTGTTCCGTTGTTTATTAATAGTGTAGGTGGCTAGCAACCATTGTTGCACCGTCCTATGGTTGCGGCAACCTGTTTTGTGTAACTTGATTTTACGTAGTAGTATGACATACATTGTACCTATCAATTTGTACCTACTAGTATAATAATAGACTCAAATTATCTGTTCGATTCAATTATTAAACTTTTGATATTATTATAAGTAGTATCATAATTTAGTCCTATGATGCTGATAGTACTTGCAGAATTATTGAGATAGGTTAAAATTATTATTATCAATATTTTATGCCAGTATCCTCGGCACGCTGCCATCGGATATCGAGTTGGAGCAGTTGAGCTACCTATAGATCGTTTGCAACGGTCTATGGGTGGCCCAATGTGTTTCCTTTTGCAAATTTTGTAATATAGATTGTAGTAGTTAGCTTATCCTGTAATAAACATTATCAAAACATACAAAAGTTTAAAATGGTTTGAGCTAGTTCAATGTATAAGTCATAGTAGATAGTTTAATAGACAAATGTCTAACTCATAAAGATAACACCAGAAATACACGAAAAACATACAGAATCACAAACAAAGACTATGAAAAGCGAAGCACTTTTTACGACATGCATGCATATATTATATGTTGAGATTTGCATGTAATGGAGGAGCCTATACTCAGCAGTGGGCTAATACTGGCTGAGGATGATGATAATGCATGCATATTCGGCCATATATCTTCCAGACAACGTTAGCATTTACTTCTATGTAAACCATTTCTTGCATTATCTACGTCTGCTTGTGCTTCTTGTCCATAATTTACAGACTTACCTTATCTACAAAATCTTACTTCAACTTTAAGCTGTTTAATCTCGTGCACTGCATCTGGTAGCGATAGTGTAGGTAGTGTAACAAAGCCGTCTGGGGTCTGATGTGAGGCACAGACTGCATGTGATATCCATTGTCTACCTCTGTACGTTTCCATTCATAAAACGCTACGACTGAGAAACGGAAAACTACGTTTCATGCCATTTTTAGTGCTACGAGTATTACTTACAAATAATAAAAAAAACTTCTTTTAAAAATGTACATTATAGTTCTCATTTTAGTACGATTTGATAAATTTTAAGAAATTTACTAAATATCCAAAAATGTCGTCTAAGCAAGCGCAGCGTAGGACGACTTTTGGCTAAATGGGCGACGATTTGCGCGCTATAGCTGCCAGAAGGTGGATGAGCACTTCTCCGTTGCGTTGCGATGCATTGCGTCGTAGCGGTAGATTCGGACGCATTATAAACAAAATTTCAGGACAAAACTAACGACGCAACGGAGCATTGTAGCTTTGCTCTTAACTGGGATTCTGTATTAAAATCATTTAGGAACACATAGAAAAAAGTGGTCGCCCAACGTGGGGCTCGAACCCACGACCCTGAGATTAAGAGTCTCATGCTCTACCGACTGAGCTAGCCGGGCTGTAAACTTTGCCATGAATATCTCTATTGCTCTCGATGTATAAGATGTCAAATATTTGAACTACATTCGGCTAAATATAAACAAAGTAGCTAATTTATTCAGCAGCACACAAGTATCGCAATGCGAGAGATGACCACATGAGAATCATGTTTTAAGTACTTCTACAGAGATCAAGGTCAACGTAGATCTAGTCATAACCTTCTTATCCACATCACAAAATAATCTAAATGGAACTTTTTTTTATGTTCATCTTTTCCCCGTAACTTTGGGTTAACGCACATTATATTATTACCAGACTTACTTACCTATAATTTTTAAATATACATAGGGAACAAAATTTAGACAAAATGTAGTCGACTTGGTATAAGATTAGTATATACCTTTTATAGCATATATAAGAAAAAAATGTACTTGTGAGTCTAATGTTTAACATAACATAAATAAAAAAATAAAAAATACATGTAACATGATTGAAATAATAGGATATACATAGATATAGATTTTTTGCTGTAAAATAGAACTGACCTCGCATAGGCTATTTTTCAGCCCGATTGCATTTAAATCGCGGAAATCTGCTAGTAAATTATAATATTGTATATTAAATGATTGTGAGTATCAGAACAAATGTCCAATTCAATAGTGGTAACATTTAATTAAATGACATATGGGAGGAAGCCTCAGATAGCCGCGTATCTGGGTCAATAGCACCGAGTCTCCAGCCGCTCGGTTTTGACGACTTTTGACGCGGCTCATTTTTCACTAGCCAAGTGAATTGGAACACTTTTTGTGGCATTTTATTTTATTGTTGCCAAGTTTATTGGTTCAGAATAGAACTCTGTTATTTAGTTCAATATTGAAATGGTAGGTAAGACGTTAGACATGTTGAAAGGTAGTTATTTTTAAAAAGTATAAAAAATATTAAAGGTAGCCAAAAAAATTAGTACCTACATAGTGTTGAAAGTAGAGTCTGCTCATTTTAAGGTGTAAAATATGATATCAAAGACAGATCATTACCATAATCATACGAATTTGGTATTAGAAGGCAGTATAATTAATTTAATTACAGTTTTACTAACTTCTAATTTGTTTTGTTCTAATAGATACAAAATTAAGTTCAAATTATACTAAAAATAAAATTACTTTGTGTAACGTATTCCTAGCCAATTATGTATATATATTTTAATTTAAAATAATACCTATAAGTAATAAAATATTAAAATAAATTCATTGCATTTAAATTGCTAGTGAACCAAAACTGAAGCTACCAAATATTTGCATGAAAATTGGCTCGTAATAGCCTTGGTATAACCTCGGTTCATTATCACGATGATCGTGTTAATTAAACATATGCTACGATATCGCTGTGGTGGCTATTTCATTACAGAATATAGGTATTTATAATGACCTAAGTTTATGACCTCTACTTAGATAAATTGATTATTATCGATAGAAAAATACAGGCCTTTCAATAATTTTATAAAATCCACGCGACCATATCGCTGCATTCCATCAGAACAGCTAAGCCTAATTGAATTATAAACAATAACTATAATCTTCTTATATTATATTTTACAATACCTAATAGTTTACAGACTATGGTACCTTTTGATATCAAAAAACAAGCTTTAGGATGGCCAGTATATTGCTCTTTTGAATACTCTTTATATTGTTTCTGTACATCGAAAATGTAATGAAGAAAATATATGTACATATGTATGTACCTAAAATTTTGTTCAAAGGCATTTTACCATAGTTATCTACTTGCTTATTAATTAAAATACCTAGTTAACTATACCCTGTAACATGCTTGCTATTACTCAAACGAACCACACAGCTTCATTATAATTAAATATTAACAACGAAATACTTTGCGCGAAATTAAATAATGTATGGTACAAACCAATTTCTTTGTTTTGAACTAGACAGAAAAGTACTGCGTAGTCATTTCGGACAAAGAAGATTTTATTTAAAGAAAATAATATTACGCAGCAATAATGCCTCAACAACTGCTAATGAATGAATGAATGAATGAAAATGCTTCAATGTACACCATAAGACAAATAACAATAACAAAGAGAAGGAAACATTACAAAATATTTAGTACAATGGGCGGTCTTATCGCTATTAAGCGATCTCTTCCAGACAACCAGTTTGGAGACAGTTACGATAATAGAAGATGGGGGGGGGTCTAATCATTATAATGACAATACAAATACCTCCCACAGTATGTATTTATTTTTTCCTTTCGACTTATAGAATAAAAAAAATCGTATGACAGTCTGGTCTGTGGTTAGTATACCTTACTTATTTGGTAATTTTTATTGTTCTAAATTATTCAAACTTTCCTGTTTTTTTTTATGTAGGTACGTACCTACATTGGATATGAATTGACCTTAAAATACTTCGCGTTATATTAGTCAGTTGCAGATTGCAGACGATGATAACAACTGTTTCCATGAAATTGGCTCATTTTTGTACATTCATACTTCAACGTGTGAAAAACTGAAGTGTTTACCGTGACTTTTTGCAGTAAGTAATAATGAGTTATTTATACACTTTTGGAATTTTTGTTTAAATAATGTAGTGTGTGTTAATTGTATGGTTACCAGAAACAATGATAAATGAATAAAAAAAAATATTTGTTATACAATATTATTTTCTTCGTAAATTTGTGTGGTGTATTTACTTGTACCGACTACTAGAAAAAAATATTATTTATTCAAAGGTTTTCAATTCAAATTCGATCATTCACAGAAAACCACAAAAATATTTGTTCAAGCAAAAGTAATATGAAAAGGTTATTATAGCCTAGGCTAGGTAAACCTGTGTCGGCTGGTTAGGGCTGGGCTAATACAAACCTCTTCGCCGCAGCTGACGCTTCTCCAGCTCAATTCATTGGATGCTTTTACTCCATTCAATCTTTTTGGGTTGTTTGAACTGAATTATTTGCTCTCAAAAGTATTTTCTATTATACCGATACACGCAATTTGTTTTTAAGCCCACCTATTTATAAACACATGCGCCAATAAAAGATAAATTGCAATTCTCAATTTATAAATTTTCATATTTATTACTTTATTTACACCTACATATTTATAACCTAAGCTGAGTGTCTCTAGAGTTATCTACGTACTCTAAATAATAAACATGATTGTATTATAACTATGCCTAGATGTATAATTAATTGTAGGTATCTAGTATTTGGTTGTATGTGTCGTCGGGGACATCTAAATAATCTACTGATAGCCTTGTAATATTCAAAACCAAACAAAAGACGATGTTATCAGCTACTTTGCAAAAATGGAAGGCACGGCTAGACGAAGTTGACAGCCGTATGAAATACGTAGTCTACCTTCTATACCTAGTAAATTAAACAAGTGTACTACGTAACCTACATGAATGAATCGATGGCTAGAGTAGAGTTTACTGAACATCGACTAAGTATTAGTGTAGAGTAGAATTTATTTATTTATGTAAAGTACATAAAGTAAGTAACTAGAGAATGGCAACGTCCTTACTCATGCATTTTGTTGTCGTTTATAAGTTTTCAATAATTGTGGGGATGTGGAGTATGTTTTAGAAAACTCAAATTCTTTATTCATAGGATGGCCAATATGTTGCTTTCTGGAATACTGTTTATTTGGTTTCTATACATCGAAATTAAGCTATTGCATTTTATCGAGTGCATTGCAACATGGGCTTATGCATTCGTTCAGCGCTGCGCCGGAAACCGTGTCTCGAGATAATTATAGACGCAGACGGTGATGGCTATACAACTTCATACGTGAAACTCACATGTCAGAGAGGGACGGATGGTTTCAGGCGATTATTGTTGCAAGGGGTGTTCCATACAGATAATTAGGTTATGTTCAGATAATAGTTTAGGTGTTTATGAGCTACGCGTGGTAACGAAATATGAAAATAGTTGATTAATAATTAGTTGTAAAAGTATTCTAATATTGCGGCGTGAAAGAGAATCTTAAATTTGAGATGTAGAGTCAGAAAAGAAGAGTAATATAAATTATGTTTTTGGCGAAAAAGTTTATTTTTTTGCTATAGTATTAAGCTCAGTATTTTAATTCGAGGCACGTTCCTAAAATTAATAATTAAACAATATAAATTACTGAACAATTTGATTCAAGATAATTCTACGTCACGGCACCAGCCTAAATTCGTCGATCAAGTATTCATTGCGTGTACCACATTGATTCCTCAGGTAGACTACGATAGTCACTTGTTCCGGTGACTCACGCCATATCCGTCTGAAAAAGTGCAACCTAATTTAAACTTTATAACAATATAGTTAAAAAGTGTTTTCGAAAACCCGGTGATGCATTTTACGCTTTGTCTATTGTTATTTTAATTAGTTTTCAGTATCGTATTTATAGATCTTTCAATTTTATAGCGATGACGGTGCACGCGGTTTGACCCATATCTCTCTTTAGAGAGTAAAATCGGATATGCATAACAAAACATGATTTTATAGCGTCCAAATATTTGATTTTGATTTATTAGCCGAGGATTTTATAATTGGTGACGGGTAGCCAATAAAGTTTAACGGTACAAGTATCCGGTTCGAAGGACCATTGTAATAACAATGTAATTTTATTGCTGTAACATATTTTGGTAACAAAATGATTTTTATAGCAGTTATTTCGCTTTATTGATTCGTATCTTCTAAATTGGTTACGAAAGTTTGAGTGTTATTAGTTTATAGTTGACTTGAAAATGGGAAAGTTAATAAAAAAACAGAGTGATTATAGCCTCCAAGTTTAGTAAAATTTTCTACACGACTTAGTGCCTACTAGGTGGAGGGAAAGTGGCATGTTTGCAGTGAGGACATGTTTTTTCTTAGCAATATAAAATCCACAAATATAAATATATACATACATACATACACACTCACAAAAGTCGGTTATTCCAGTATTTACCTACTATGACCTAAGACTCCACGTAAAATTGAATGGAAATTTGAATGTATAAAACAAAAGCTATTGAGGATTGTAAAATAAGTTTATGCGGTAAGAAAATGAAATCTTTATGGACCATTTGCTAAATAACGTACGTGCTACAGGGTCATTCCCGGTCGGTAACACCCCGTCGTCAAAACTGTTGACGATCGTGAAAAAAAAAACCCACTCGTTCACAGTGTTGACGAACGCAACTTATTATTCCCGATCATATCCATTTAGTAGAAGAGTCAGAGTATAAAAAGAGGATTCCAATGATAGATGATACAGATTTAGCTAATGTCAAATAATACAAGATACATTATTTATTGATAACATTTGTTACAAGTCAAGACATAGTAGATATTGTCATAAAATTTAATAATAACTAGGTGTAAAATAATAAAATACATCATTCCCAATATAATTATTATATAACACTGAGCTATAATGTATCACCCTTTCATTAAAAGCCGCTATAATATCCTGACTAGTACTAGGTATACATGATCGGGAAATAAAAAGTTGCGTTCGTGAACACTGTGAACTTGTGAAACTTTTTTTCACGATCGTCAACAGTGTTGACGACGGGGTGTTACCGACCGGGAATAACCCGTGCTACGTAGGATTTTATACGCATACGGACAAAGATAATTAAACTGATATAAAAGAATTGAAGGCACGTAGGTGTAAGTACCTTGACTTTGCTGGAGCCTTAAAAGTGCATACTGTATTCTTCCTGCAGTCCTTTTTGTGTGGTCTAGTAAAAAAAACAAAATAATCTGTATCATCTATCATTGAAATCCGTTTACCTACTAGGTGTATACGATCGGGAATAATAAGTTGCGTTCGGTAACTCTGTCAACGAGTGAATTTTTTTTTCACCATCGTCAACATTGTTGACGACGGGGTGTAACCGACCGGGAATGACCCGTGCTACGTAGGTTTTTATACGCATACGGGCAAAGATACTTAAACTGATATAAAAGAACAGAAGGCACGTAGGTGTAAGAACCTTGACGTTGCCGTAGCCTTAAAAGTGCATACTGCATTTTTCCTGCAGCCCTTTTTGTGTGGTTAAGTATATACGGAGGCGCTTACCTAATAAGTATTGCTTTAATAACCGTAGATTTTATTGTGAGTTTATTATACTGACCTGTACTTATAAATAACACATTAACGGCGTGTCTTCCCCTTAATTAGAGAATGTAAGAAATTTGCTATTGGACACTTTATTGATAATTTAATTTTTAAAACTAAGTTAGAATTTAATTACTTAATTCCTCATTGGCCTACTTTGGCTAGATTGAAATAGTATTAGAGTACATTAAAAATTAATAAATGTGCACAAAAAAAAGTACTGTGTTCATGTGGTTTAGGCTGTACTCGTACGCTGTATATCAGTTACTAGCTGACACCCGCAATTCCGTTTGCATTGCAAATTCATAAAATTCCGCGAAGCAGTAATGTGTAAGCGTTAATATGTTTCGGTTTGAAGGGTAACTAATGAAATTACTGGGCTTTCAAAACTGGCCGAGTGCTTTAGCAGTGTTGCAACGGCCTATGTGAATCAAAGTCCTTTTGTAGCACTGTTCTGGTCATGAGCAGGCGTGATCTCTTGCCATCAGGAAAGCGCTGGTCTCGTCCCATGTTTACATAAAAAAACTTACATGGGTGGTTTATTTACATAAACATTTGTATATAGTTACTGGATGTCTGGACGTGATGTGATGTATGAATGTTTAAGTTTGGGGCTTAACCTCATAAAAAGTAAAGCTGGAAATCATAAAGAAGCCACCGTTCAAAATGTAGGTATTCTTCTACTGAGAAAAAGTTTATTTATTTTCAGTTTTGAGCACATTGCTCTCTTTAATCTTACTTTATAGGTCCGTAAAGCTAGCCTAGATGTGTAAATATTCAATATACTTAATGCAAAATTTGTTATAAAATTTATTAATTGCCGTATATTTTATTTACTATTGCCAAATTTGTCATTGAATTCACAGCTGCACGAATTTAAATAGCTCTAATAAACTTGGCTTCAATTGTTTCTGAGACCAATAAAACTGTTATTTATATGTTACTAGAATGTTTCAGAAAATTATATTTCATTCCTTAAAATATAACCTAAACCAGTCACCCGACCAGACTCCAAATTCATCTTACTCCTCTCCATCCTAAGGTTGCCTGAAAGAAATCGCTATTGAAAACGATATCTTTTATTTTTGGTTGTTTAGCATAAGTTTTTGTTGCAATGTGTATGTTTCTCCGGGGTGTACAATAAAGAGTTTTAATCTAATCTAATCTAAATACCTTCAATCCAACTTTCTTTGGTAGAAATCTAAATTTTTGAATCTCCGCTACGCACGATGACTTTACAAAAAAAAACTATAATTAAACAAATTACTTTTATAAAAAACAAATTTATCATCTCGTTTTGCTTTTTATATTTTTTTTGTATAAAGTTATTTACTTTACTTACACTGTATCGTTTTGGTAAAACCATCATGAAACGCACGTCTCTCCTCATGAAAGAAAATCAAAGAGTTAGCTGAAAATAGACGTAACTTTGATAGCGTTCACGAAGTGATCTATTTAAGAAACTCGTCCTTTTCATTTTGCTAAAAGTTCCCCTCTTCTGAGGAAAATAACTTTATAAAGTGGTATTGTAAATCAAGTCAAGTTTATAAAAAAATTCTTAGTGAGAACTCAGTGAAAGCCATATCTATACGAACTTAATGCGCTAAGCAACTTCAAATATATTTTTTATACCAAATTCCAAAATGCACTAATGAGTTATTTATACAAAATATGGTCGAACTGAGATATGTTCGGATCATGAGCAGGCGTGATCTTTTACAATCAGGAGAGCGCTTAGTGCGTCTGGTCTCATGGCTATAAAAAAATACTTAGCAATAATTATGGGAAATAATTTATATACTTATATACTCGTTGATCGATAGAAAAAAATAATATTTAATATGAACTTATCTTAATGCATTATTTACTTAAATAATTAACAGGCAATGTAGCACGTACTTTAGTAGACTGTAGGTAAATTTATCGTGCAATAATCAAGGGTTTACAAAAACATACAACTACTGACTTCAATCGGACGGTTCGAGTGACCGTAGGCACCACTGAAAAGTCACAGGGAAGCAAAATACGCAATTTTGTTTGCTTCGACGCCATATATTTTTCAGTTCTGTTTGATTTAAAAACAAAGTTCGGAGATAACAAACATTTAAAACAAAAAAACATCGAATTATAACCTCCTCTTTTTTGAAGTTGTTGAAAATAGCGATCAGTCACATTTTATAGACTACACAACGTGCAAGTTTCTATGGGACAAGGCGAGTCGTGATTCACGATTGCATAATACATACTTCCACTGAAGTCCGCTGCCGCTTCCGCCTGCTTTGCAACGCTACCTAAAGACAAGAAGGCGCGTTGTGCTAGTGATGAGCTGAAAATCCGTTTCCAGGATTCTTTATTTAAATTTCATCGACCACAAAGTCGATTAAATTTAAACGTCGTCCTTTACATATCTTTTTATATTAGTAAAGTAGTACATAAAATTACCAAACTTTGTGATTTATTCGCTGCAATTACCTACGATAAGTTTCTATGGCTTTTTGTGGCTCAAACCTATTACTGCCTAATTGCTTATTCTTATAGAGAAACAACTACTCTATGATTGCAAGTATCTTTGAAAATGTACACTTATGAAATGTCTATGAATTATGCCATTTTTCGTAACTAAAATTATAAATATACACAGAATTTAGGTCACTGTCCACGGGCAGAGTACCCAAACAGCTAACGACGCTACCTCGTTGAATAGCGATGCTAATCCTTCGACTGAAGTAAGCGCCAGCTCTTTGGTCGTTTGCCATTTTTACTCAAAATATGTTGCGATTTTGATTCTTATATCCCAAAAGTAGAAGTCGGGTTTGCCTATTTTTATAAGAATCGTATACCCATTTCTTTTTATGTCTTTTCTACTTACGTTTATCATTTTTCAATTTTATAGTAAGTGAATACCTTTCTCAGATGTGCAATAAAAATACATCTATCAATCATCGATAAGCAGCATTACGATGTTCAATACATCACTAGTCTTCAGGCCAAAGACTGGGCGGTGCATAGTAACTAGCGAATTATCTGTGGCGGCTACGTGACCAGGCTTCGATTGCAGCTCTTTGCATTATTAAAAGGTGTGTGAAGTATAAATTATTATGTGCACTTCAATTATTGGTTCCACTATTTCAAATGAATGCGTAAAACGAGCTATAAATAAATAGGTACATATGTAATCTCGGCTAAATAAATTCAGTAGTATTGGTGTGATTGAGTGACCAACCATAAATCTGTCTAAGCGATCTACCTCACAAACTGTAGCCTGCTATAACTGCTACTAATAATTGTGTGATTGACTGCTTACGACACTTTCACACACAAAAGTGTTAATCATAGTGTGATTATGTTTTGCAATAATGTAGAACGGAAGTAAGAATCATTTGGAATTCAGGACGTGCGTGGTCACAGTACCTACCTACCTATACCTACAATCAAACTTACACTAAATTTGTCAATCCGAAACAGTACGGCGGGCGCCGCGGGCGGCGTGAACTCTGTAATAACATCAACTTTGTACAGTCAGTTACACATACATGTATTATACACTCCCTAGCTTTCTCATTTTTATTACTCTTAATTTTGCATAGAAAAGTATACGCAAGCATTTTCAAATTAATGTAGCCATCTCACTTGTCAGTATTGTTGCCAGTAGCAGAATGTATTTGCAAAATTAAGTGTATACCTAATATAAATGTGAAAAGTTGGGAGTGAATACATATCAGTGCAGCTGACTGTACCTTTCTTTTACTTGTGCTCTATGACTCATGCAATCTCTACTTATTTGACTGACGAACAATTTTTGTAATTCAATTGTAAGTATGCATTTCCGTTGATTCTTTCATTTTCGACCCATTGACATCATAGTTTTATGGATGTAACGGACGAATTGAAAGCCTAGCTTAGAACACGAATGGTTGATCGAACATTTCAGTTTTGCACGAATATATACATTTATTCAAGTCCCATATGCAGTTTAATTTGAATGTTACATATATGTATATTAGACGAAAAAGGTAAAACATTTCCGACATTTGTACGTAAGTAAACTTTTTGAAAATATTTTTTTTTCAATCAAAGAGTTTTGTTCTTTATACTTTTTCCTTTGACTGTAATGTATTTGACTTGAACAACAGATTTCTTCATTCATTTCGAGGGGTGTCCCAATCGCCGGAAGAAAAATAATGAAATTAAATCGTTCCGTCGATTAGGACCGCGGTCCTAAACCTAGTGGTCCCAATCAACGGAAGCCTCAAATATTTACAATCATTTTTTTTTCACAATGTTCAATTATTATAAAGTATTACGCATTTTGGTAAGTTATGAGCAAAGGTATTAACAATATAGGCATTACGGTGCCAATGACCGGCTGTCTCATTATTATAAATCATAATGCAACTCATTAATATGTATATTCAAACAAATACACGACCAGACGGCGGGCGACGGCGCTTGCGCCGATAAATATAGGCTATAAGGTTGAGGACACGGCGATAATTATAGCGATTATGTTAAGCTTGTCTTAAACATTAATGAAACTCGGGAAAGGGCTTTTACGACAGAGTTTTTTACCGCAACTGCTGCACGCACTGTCGAAGTACAGCCAAACTGTTTCAATCAATTTAAGGTTTTCATTTTGCGTCCCGTGTTAGTTAGTAGGAAAATTAGTTAGTATACCTATTTGTGTTAATTAGTAGCCTACAACAAATATCTAGTTATAATA
The DNA here is from genome assembly GCA_932526365.1 of Lobophora halterata. NCBI lineage: Eukaryota > Metazoa > Arthropoda > Insecta > Lepidoptera > Geometridae > Lobophora > Lobophora halterata. The sequence continues at coordinate 7,289,512 of OW052014.1, read as the reverse complement.
ATAAAATCCGTGTAATTTTTATAAAGGCTGTTTTAAGCTTTTATAAAATAAATTTTATTAAACAGCATTAATTATAGAATTGTAAGCAAAACATTGCAATCGCTGCATTGATCTACCATATTTTACCCTACGGGGCTACCTGCCTGCACGCACAAACCCACAGCTCGCTTCATAGTTACTACATCATTTTAAGCAACTTCTTACTAACTATGGAGTATACCATGGTAAAATACCACAGTTTATTTAGAAGTTAATAGGTAAAATTGTAGCTTTTGAGTATGCTGCGGTGTAAATGGTGTTGGCACTTTCACTGCAGGGCGCGACCCAGCCAGCTGATGCATTGTCGAAATATTAGTGCAATACCAGTCGGAACCGGTAATTTCGTCCTTGTAATCCCCCTGTTACTTATCGAGTTACTACACCTCAGCTGTACCTTTGAAGAAGGAGTTGTGTTTTAGAATAGCGTACCTACAACCCTTGCAACTTCGTTTGCATGGAAATTCCTACTTTCCTTAAAATTTAGAATCATAGACCATAATAATATACCACTTACGCCAAAGATATTAGCATAATATTTTTTCAGAAATCGGAAGGTTATCTCCTTGAATTAAGAGGGTAAAAAGTAATGGGACTCTCTAAAAACAGTGCGTTATCGCCCCATAGAAACCCCATTAATTCTTCCATTGAACAAGAAGTTTACGGCGGCAGTTTGTAGAGCATATCGGTAGAGTCGTATTTGTAAAGGTCGGTGCTTACAAACTTTATCTACTTATCTACGGAAATAGGGATGTGACAAAGTTCTTTGAGACTATTGTTCTGAATTGGGAAACAAAGTTTTTATTTAATTATTATTTCTGTCAAAAATCTATGGTGACTCTATTTAAATTCAGATGTATTAAGTAAATAAGTAGAAAGTTTAAAAATAAATTAAGTTTTTGATGGTATTTAAAAAAAATTGGTGGCACCGATAGCATTTTGCTTTAAATATACAGTTCCTAATCTTAAAAGTGGATATAATTAATTCAACTTTTGACATATAAATAATTACAAATATGTTTGAATCTCTCTACAAAATGCACTGTTAATAATAGTAAATACACTTAGCTTTATTTAATTTAAGCTTGGGTAGCTTAGCTAATAGATTTGTGTTTTGTTAGTAATTAAATAATTTTTCATTTTCATTTTTTTTTCATATTTATTAATATTTTTTTATTTTAATCTCCTAATAGTTAGTCAGCGCTTCCCACTTCTAAAACCGAAAAACATCAATCAAAAGTTGAAGAAAACTCCATCTTCCACTCGTACCAAGCCCCGCTGTACTCTATAAAAGATATAAATAGATAGGCGCCCCCAAGGGCTGTAAAACGTTGTACACCCCTCTATCGATATATCATGGTATCGGATGCCGAGCCAGTAGATGGAATAGGTATTTTTAATTACCTTGCTCTATCACTGATACGTGGACCCAGCTTTATCCTGTGGCTTTAGTCAAATTTATGGATATGACACGTGCGAATACCATTTGTAGTCTACATAATTTATCACTATTATTTAGTTCTGTGATTAACTTATTGAAAATTTAAGCTTATGTACTATTGACTAAAAATTGGCTGTAAAGTTGGTTTACGGACGATAGTTTAACGTGACTACCAGCGTAACGGGCGTGGCAGTCTAATACACTTGCCATTCGACCATCCGTGTCGTCTATGAATCTATACCAATGAGCGTTACCGGACAATGATATCGTTACCGGACAATGACATTAACGTTTTCGTGCATGCAGCCGGCGTTTATCGATTTATTAGGCGTAGTCACGTCTTAAATTCCATGCAAAAAATATGATTATGGGCCATAAAAGGTACCTAGGTATTTAGGTATATGTTTAGACTTTCATCAGCGCATTAATAATGGTATTCCCAACATTTTTACCAATTTTCAGCTCGGTCCGAATTATTGCAACCTTACCCCATTTTTCAGAGCTAAATTGATCGGGCTATTTATGTTCATGATTTTTAAATAAAACATTTTTTTTATTTATTACTTTCATTCAACGCTTTTATGAATTACTAGGATAGCATAAATCGACCTGATGAAACGCTTATCTTTATATTTTGAGTAGGGAATGAACATTTTTGCTATTGTTTGTAGTGCTTTTAAATATACATAATCATAATGAGATGTCTGGCGCCAGTCTCAAGATAACAATGTTTTAAGTTTTCCCATTTTATTGAGCTTAGGTATTTGACTCTACTATGGTCGCTTAGTTCTTGATAAGAAGATTTTTATCGATGATTAAGTGCTCGGCAATGGTAGGTAATACTCAGGCGAATAAACATGACACCTGGCTTGAATGACGTTAACTTAGTGCAAAGCACAGCGTGGAATTGGATAATCTTGATAGATAACAGGTCCCTGTTATACTTGGTAATGATAAGTAATGATAAAGCTTCTCAATTCAAAGAAGAAGAAACACGGAGGGCGCCGCGCGGGGCAGCGGAAGAGGCATCAAGTTCCGAGCCACGTGTCAGCCAGGTGTCATGTTGATTCGCCCGAGTAGTAGCTGAGCTACCATTCTAATGGAACCCTATTGATATCATAAATGCGAAGGTTTGTAAGGATGAACGGATACATGTACGTTTATTCCTTAATATCCCTAACACCTAAACTACAACATCGATTTGAATAAAATTCTCATAAATAGAACAGTTTATGAACTGGAAAAAGGATGTAGGCTACCTATTGAACTGAAAACTTCCAAAAAATATTTTTCTTAGAATTTATCGGACTGGGCTACTTACTGGGCTCCCAACGCTCTGATGTAACACTAATTTGGGTAAAGTCAGCTGGTATAATATTACTAAGCGAAGATGAAAAATAACAGGTAACAGATAGTAAAAGAAGTAAAGTAAAGTAAAAAGTTAAAAATATTGATTTTACATCAATTACTCCGGTCAAATTAGACATTCGAGCTTGCAATAATTCGGACAGAGCTAAAAATTCGTATGAATGTTGGGGAAACATACAAACGACATACCAAAACGACCATACAAATGAAATGTGAAAAGTCCCCGAAAATCCCACGTGTGCAAAAAAGGTCAAAGGTCAAACCAACGTCGGTTTTTCGCAATTATCTCAGTTTCTATAGCTCCATTGGTGTTAACATCTATTATAATAAATAACTAGAACATAACATTTGCGAAATAAATATAGGTAAATTACGAGGTCACAGTGATTCCGCGATGGCCTAACTCTCACTATCTAGTGAGCAATAAGTAAAGTGCTCTAAGCTTGATGTAGAGTCAAGTACGTAGATAAACTCGTATTGCGTGCGCTCGGTACTAAAGCATCTATCCTACTGATAACCTCTCATAAACTTTTAACTACCCTTTAGATATTTATGACTAGATTTGAGCTGTTACGAGTAGGTATAATAAGATTTGGACTCCAGCTGTAATTTAAGAAATGGTTTTAATGTATAAAGAATGAATGAATGAATAAGAACTCTTTATTGTACAAAGGAACTTACAGATACACATCAAGTTATGGATGGAGTATACATGCACAATGGGTGGCCTTATTGCTAAGCAGCGATCTCTTCCAGGCAATCTTGAATATATTATAAGTGTATTGCGGACCATACCAATGCTATTTAGTTATATCAAAGGTTATGAATGAATGAATGAATGAAAATGCTTTATTGTACACCATAAGACAAATAAGAATAACAAAGAGAAGGAAACATTACAAAATATTAAGTACAATGGGCGGTCTTATCGCTATTAAGCGATCTCTTCCAGACAACCAGTATGGAGACGGTTACGATAATACAAGATGGTCGGTATATATATCGAGGTGTATCGTTATATACTGTAATTAAAAGTGTGTGTAAGTATAGTGTACTTACCTACCTCAATATAAGAATAACACTTATATTATATTTATATATCATATTGTTGTCTGAAATTTGTTTCGACACCATTTTCCTTAAAACCTACATACACATAAATCCATTATATTACCATTATTAACGTTTGTATACGTTACTTTTCTGCTGATTGATATTTCAAGCTAAAAAGTCAAAGAAAACGATAATATAAACCTGGTAATATTTTAGCAGGTAGGTAATAATTGGTTTTATCATAGAGTACTAATATATATACAAGTTTTATCAATAATAATTCAACAAAATTCATAACAACAGATCATTTAGACAGTTTCCTCGAAAGCCACACATATAATTAAAAATATTAAGCGTGATGGATGATCAGTCACTCCAGAGAATCGCCATTAAAAAAGGGAAATTGATCGTAAATTACGTGCAGATAATGCGCTGGATATAAATGTATCGGACGAAAAAAACCACAAGTATAATCTCAGTACATTTACTTTATTTAATTTGAGCTTTTAATCGTAGTTCTGAATCATCATTATCATCAACCTATATAGTAGTCGACTGTTGACGTAGGTCTTTCCCAGGCACTCCACTGAGCCCGATCTTCGGTTCTTCTCATCTACCTAATGCCAGCTATAATGTGCAGATCATTGCTTGCCGGAGTTCGTCTTATACTATGAAAGTTCGAAACGGTCCCAAATAAACGAATATTGATTTCTGGCGATCCGGCCTGCTGTAATTTTTTGAACTGCTTATTCTGTTCTATCTTAAGGTACCTTAAAAGGTAGATATTATAAAAAAAAAAGAAATTAATACAACATTATTTCATGCAATACAACTCTACAATTTCTAATGTTTTGCTAAGAGTCTCAAAAACCGCGCAATTAAATTTTGCACGGCGCTCTTATATCCTGGCGGAGAGTAGGCCTGAGTCCTAGCAGTGGAAAGATAGATAGACAGATGAACACTTTATTGGTATTGTTGGTGTACCAACAAGAACAAAGCAGAGTAAAACAATAGAACAAGAATAAAAAGGCCTTAAGGTAGGTAGTACAAGGGGCGGCCTTATCGCTGTAAGGGATCTCTTCCAGGCAAATATTAAACAGGCTTTCAGGAAACATTACAGTCTAATAATGCTTATGCTATGCCTCATATGTACGAAAGTTTTGTATAGTGGTTAAATAAACAATATTCAATGGAGGTCGACACAATACAGCGGGAAGCACAATCGATTACGGGTTCAACGACACGGGAACTGACCTTTGTAGACTCAGCTGATCGAGTCGCAATGTGTCATCGAAATACACCGATTTATTACTAAACTTTTAGTATACTAACTTTTTTATGGGTTTTTTTTTACAAATATTTCCGAAGTTCAAATTCCCCAAAAGAACATCGCATCGGTATGTTATGTATGTCTAAATGGTTTGTTGCTTGTAGCACACATATAGATTTAAGTCGTTATAGACAAACCTGGTAAATAGGGTTTTAAGGCGCCCTTAGAGTAGAAACATAATATAGTTAACTTTTTTGATGAATAAATATAATACAAAAATGCAATTCTCTATTCTCTAATTATTATTATTTTTGGTGGTTTTTTTTTTAACCATTCACACACTCACACCCCTGCCCTAGGATTCCCTGTGTCGCAGGTGGCATGGACACATACACATCACAACATCCAAGACCCTAGAACAAACATTTGTGTTCGACACAAATATTTGCCCAGGCCGGGGAACGAACCCGGAACACCAAGCTTCGTAGGCAGGGTCACTACCAACTAAGCCTCGGTGTCGACAATATACCATCTTTGATTTTTGCTAATGAGTTAAGTTGTTGGGTGTGTGACAAAATACACAATACTAGCTAGCTATCAGACCACATGAGTCCATATAACATATTACATGACTTAATTATTTTTAAATATAGTTTTATTTATAGTTTTTTTTTATATTTAGTGTTATTTATTATTCTTCTCTGTTACCACTGAATATTTTTTAAATGAATACTTATCAAATTACATAAAGTACAGAATGGATGTACCTAGATATTTCGAAAATTACTTAATAAAAAAGCAATGTCCAACCTTATTTATCAATTTGGGATTATTTTATGGTAGTGTAAGTAAGTATGTAATATAATTAATTTATTTTTTGTAAGTCGCTCTTAAAAAATAAATGTAATTCTTTTCTTCTTTTTAATTTAAACATGCTTTCCGTTGCACCGAAAACGTGGCCTCGTACCTACTATACTCTCCCCTATCGAAAAAAAAATGTGGGCAACGAATTATTTACGTAGCTAACATCCTCCAGGGAACATAACTCTGTAGAAACTTTTCGTCTCCTTTCTTCTAACTTATCTTTGCTAGTTTTATTAGTCTCTGAAACAAACGGCGAACGTTTGTAACATGCGTGGTAAGTTGCCATAGATGAATAACGGTGTTCCTAAAGAACACCAAGATAGACAGTATTAAATCAAAATGGAGTCGCAAGACAGGGCCAAAAAATTTCAGTCATTTTCAATTTGTCAATAAATATGAAATATCTCCATTTTCAAATAATGTGTGTTGCTTTTTACGATGTAGTTTTATTAACAATGAAAAAGCCTAATAGTTTTAACATATAATATTTATCGAGCCCTGTTACTTCTCTTATTCGAAAATTAGCCTCGGACCAAAATGTACTAGAAGTTAGCCAACGTGGATTGTTTTTTTTTGTCGTATTTTCAATGTACTATACATTGTGATTCTGTACTTTGATACTGCTGTGTAAATTACTAATTCGGGTGTGTCTCTGACAGTGAGGAAGGAACAGCCAATCAGAGGGCTGAAACGAGTACACAGACCACACTAATCCTGGGACATTGACTCATGTCCAGCGATGCAGATAATGACGTATTTCTTTGTTGATCGTTCGCTGAAAGCTCGTTGAAACGAGAGGATAACGATATGACTGTACTCGAATTACATATTATTTGCAACCGTTGAAGTAAAAAGTGTTATGCAGTAAACATTGGACGTAATCCATTTTTATTAACGTTTATTTAAGAGCTTAATTTATGAAAGAAATAAAATATAACACCTGTTCAATTATAATTTTACTAATTATACTTTCAATTTCATTTTCAAAGAAACGGATTTATGAGAAAAAATATTAATTACGATATTTTTAGGTGGCTGATTTATAGCATATTCAATCATATTAGGATTACACACATAATTAGTCACTGGTTTTTATTAAACACCTGCTGCACATTATACTTTTATTAAAATAAGCAATTCAGTTCTAAGTACAGTCAGCTGCACAGACATTTATAACACTCCCAAGCGTTAACATTTCTATTACTCTGAATTTTGCAAAGAAAAGTGCACGCAAGCGTTTTCAAATTCATGAAGTAATCTTACTTGTCAGAAGTAGAATTATTTGCAAAATTAAGAGTATCATATTAAATATGAAAACTTGGGAGTGTTTACATGTCGTTGCAGCTGACTGTACACCTATTAACGCGCCAACTCCATATTAACATTTACTACTAATATTGCCGCAAGCTGCAATATTAACTTTACAAATATTGTTATGGAGCAACTTTATATGAAACCAAAACATTACGAGTTTATATCGCACAGTTCAACAGCTTCTGAACTGCTCTTTATCATCATTTTCACTCGTTTTTTACGAGCTCAATAAATTTTGCGATGCACTGATGATTCATCTCGAATCTCGGTACGAACGTTACATAAATGTAGGTCGTCGAAAGTTCACGACTTCCTTACCTGGCGTAATGCTGGTAACCGTTTATATTTTAATACTCCGCGGTGCACTTTTTGGCACGTTTTATAAACAGTTAACTAAATCTTTGGTTATTTCACTTCGGACGAAGTTATATAAAGCTTTGAAGGTTAGTTTCAGATATTCGCCATTTCGCCGCCTCAGTGCTTGGATGGCCAACTGACATGTGCTAAGAAAATATATTTTTTTTCAAATTCCTGAAAAGAAAATTAGGTTTATTCAAATTAAAATTTAATAATTTTTTTACAAAATGGTCGGATGAATGGCCGTTCAAGCACAGAGGTATTCATTCCTTATTCTATGACTGAGGCGACGATTTGGTAACAAAAAGACTATATGACTAATTCAAAAAAATTTAAACAAATGTCGATCTAAGCAAGTTGCTCTACAAAATTTAATAAAAAGGTGTCACTCAACTCGCAGGTCTGTTATTATAATTTTTGAGGTGAAATTATTAAAATTATATCAAAGAACAGAAAAAAAGTATTCGTGACAGTTACTATAAATTAATTACGACTTCATCATCCAGATTGTTTTGTTATTTTAGCAATGGACTCCAAGTGTCACTCCGACCGACTCATCTATCTTGTTCAAAATGTTTCTATTGCGGTCCTAAGAGAATTTTCTTATTTGAAACATCTTGAGATAATGGGATCTGAGAATATCTACTTAGTGACCTGTAAACAGCTTATTTCGGTAAAGTCAATTATGCGGGACCTTTATAAAGGTTTTGCTCAGTGGTTATTGCATTTTTAGTTTGACAGAAGAATGACCTTTTGACCGAATTTCTTTTAAGTATCACACAAGCTTATTATTTTGATAATTACCTACGTCTCGCACCGTATTTTTATTCTTAACTTTCAGCGCCAAAAGGGCGATGTTCTGTTTAATGAATAAACTAATATATCCCGTAATAAGCAACGACTTGTTATTAATAATAGCAGCGTAACAAGCTTAAGATATTCTTCATTTTAATCTTTTTCTGCTGTATAAAATTAACAGCTTTATAAATTGCTTGCGTACATCCCGGCCAGCTAAAACATTTACATAGGACTCTAGGTTCCTATAATTTATAACGCTCCCTCCTAACCGATCTAATAGAGATGGACAAGTAATCAATGCTTGTCTTTACAAACAAGCAATCAATCAAACACCGACAAACATCGTTGGGCAAATTACTGACGGGCCTTGCTTGCTAGGTGAATGACTTGTTTATTAATATGACATTAATTTTCTTGATAAAAGACCATTTCTTTTGCTGTTTTTTATATTAATTGAGATAAAATCGTAGAAGCGTATTATTTAAGCTCGATTGAAATATATTATACATAGCAAAATTCTGATACTCGTATAGTTCAGATCTAAAATCTAATTTTGAATACATTATAACTGTAACAGATTACTTATTGACAAATAACTTACCAAGACCTGAAATGTAACCTACCCAATTTTGCAAATAAATACTGAATACTGAACAACTATTCGGATATCAGGATATAGGTATAGTACCTAAGTAGTAAGTAAGAAAGCTTCTAAATATGAACACAATAAAAAAAAAAAGAATATTTATGTTTATTTATTTATAGATCCCTAACGTATTAGTTAACAACGCAGATATTTATGCCTTAAGTCAATATATCTAGTAACACGCCAGGTAAATGCATATTCTGTGAACTCGACCACATGCTAAGTGCCATGTTAACGCGTAATGTGTTAATCATTTAGCAAACAAGGTGCCATTAGAAAATTGTAACTTATTATGACTTGCTTGTGTAGAGACGCAACGGTTTTCCATTGATACATGTTTTACGCTTATTTTGCTCTCTTAACTTTAGATGTATTGCATACTAACTTGACAAGTTAGCAATGCAAAAACTTAGGTATATATTTTTTTGATACAGCTATTTACTTCGTCAGATCTTAACTAAATAAATTGAAACCAGTTAGACATAACACAGTTCAGAACGAAGATATCGTAAAATATAAAAAGCAACGAGCTGCAGAAGTAAAGACCGCCTTATTTTTGATTCAGATTGTTTTGAAAACATAAAATACGGCTATGTTTGCGATTGCTAGAGCTGATCTAGGTACGTCTTTTTAACCGACTTCAATAAAGAAAATTATCAATTCGACTGAATGTTTATTTGTATGTATTAACACAAAAACTCCGTCAATTATGAATTGATTTGATGATTATTTTTCTTTGGTTGGTCATACTTTAGGTGGTCCCATATAAATTTTATCAAAATTGTTTTAGCAGTTTAGTTAATAAAAAATAATGTCGTCAAAGTTAACGAAATTGCGTATTTTGCTTCCCTGTGACGTTTCAGTGGTGTTTATGGTCACTAAAACAGTCCAATTGATGTTGGTGGTTGTATATTTTTGTACAACTTTGATTATTAGACTTGCTATCTTTCTATAATATAAATATTAATAAGTCCGTACCTGAACTAAGTAAAGGTCATAGGTTCATTAGTGCTTGCCACAAGCTCCTCTTGCGGTGAACATAGGCTTATTATTAAGTCACAAGATTATTCTAACAACTCCGAGGCTCAATAATTTGGAATATCATAAAACATGTAATTTCAGAAGCTTACAATATTCAAAATAGCAAAGCTTAGCTGAGCCAGTACGTGTGTAAATATTATTTTTACGCATATTAGAACCTATACTTACCTAGGTATATGAATAATTTTGATTTTTTTTAAGTTTTGAGTCATAAAATATATATATATATGAATAGCTAGGGTCATCTGCGCGTGAGCTTATTTAAAGTGAACTAACAGTTGCGCTGGTGCAAGTCCACTCTCTCGTCCCGCCCTCTGTGATATAGTATATATAAAATATATTAGGTACCTATACCAACATGCTGTATTGAAGATGAATAAAAATGTAGATATTCAATAGAAAACGTCTGTTGAACTTTCTATGGCTGAAAATTTAATTTGTCTTTTAGAATTCTGCAAAATATCTGAACCCTGTCTTTTGCACTTTAGCTTCAGTTTTTCACACAATTAGATAAAATTCTATTTAGAAATGTTTCGATTCTGCACGACTTTAACTAGTTTAGTCGAGAGATGTATGTCTCCCTTAGGTCACAAAAAGCATATTGTAATTCAATATTAAGAAACATTGTTTAAGCTTAAATTTATGTAAAATTCAATTTTAAAACAAACATATGAGTTTTATTTACAGATTCTGGATAAATTACATTAGATTGAGTTATGAAAATCTAAATGCTAATATTGTTATTCAAAATTATTTAAAAATATAAATATGTATTGGTTTTTCATAACTTCATTGGATTATAGAAATTCAACCTCTTCTGTACCTTTATTAAAATATACCTATATTTTTGACAACTTATCTCTTCCCAAAAGCAGGTATCCTTTAACTTATCCCATGCCTTTCTGTCTTTGGCCACCATTAACTTAAACCATTCATTATTTTGTATGTAGCGCATAATTTTAACTCTTCTTATGCACATTATTAGCGCGTACACAATTGGGTTATTCTCAAAATAAAGCCACTATCTTTTGCCAACTTCCGACCAGTTCCGCTCGCCCGACGACATGGCCGAAACGTGAATCACTGCAACTAGTTAATTTTGTAATTGTTGTCGTTTGTCCAATTTGCAATCTATTTGTTCCAATCACTATTAAATTACCTATTGAAATCTATTAAGCTGATGATATGTTTATGAGAGCAATGAACCTGGATGTACTAAATTGCCAATAAAAGGGAACTAGTTGATTTCATTTGTCATGGTTAGAAAAGCTTCGAGCACTAGCAATTCTTGAGCAGCAAGCCAAACGCGAGTATCATATTATTTACTTGTCAAAAAAAACTATACGTATTGTTAGATGAATACAAACAAAATGCTTGATTGAAATCTGCCCAATTCAATAAAAGCTCTCAACTCTTTGCACTGTTTTCGGATTTAATATGTAAAATATATAATAAATAATGTTTGGACGTTTCTCACAATGTAGATTCCATCTACAAGCCAATCAGCTTGTCTTAATATCAGAACTGCTAATATATGTATATACTTAGATACTTTTTTAATACATACAATGATAACGTTTTAACCACAGTCTTGACACTGTAGTATTTTCTACGAAGCGTGCTTGGCACTCTCCTGATGATAAGAGACCGCTTGCTTTTGACCGGGACAGTACTTCACTGAACTTTGAATAACATAGGCTGGCCCAATACCATTATAAACGGTTTCAAACCGAGCGAATTTGCCACTCGTGTTTTTACGTGTATGCACGGTGCGCCCGCCACTCGTAAGAGCGTTTTCGAGCGTTGTCGCACTTACGCACCCGTGTTACTATGACACTTGCTACCAAAACAACCGCGTAAATGCTGATATAAGCCCGTAAACGCGCTAGGCTTTGGAAAGCACGCGTAGGTAGGTACCTATGCCAAAACGCCCGTATAAGCGCCCAAAAAAAAACGCCAGTCTGTAACCGCTTTTAAAGCGTTCGTCCGCATTGAGACATTTTAACGATCAGCTCGAAAGCGGCAGAATATTCGCCACTATGATAAGCTATTATTTTGTCAGTTGTAAGAAGATCCTCTTTCTTACTAATTTATTTATGTTCTCAACATCAATAAACTATAAATTGCACTTCCAATGTAATTGAATCCACAGGATGTATCCTATCACATCCATTGAAGAGCTTCTGAACTTGTCATCGTAAAAATAACACGCTATAGTTCAAAGGAAATAAAATTCATTTTGCAATGACAGTCATGACGGGTTCAGTATCAATGACCTGAATAATCATTAAGAGCTTCAATGGGCCGAGGGTTGGTCTGATGGTCAATAATGTACGTAATTATTATTGTTTCGGTGAATCTCTTGATTGACAACGGTTTGAGGGCACTACTAGATATTACCGTGAAAAAGCTGTGTTGGCCGAGTGGTAGGTGCCTCGACTTTCGATCGGCGTCCTCTGCAGGACGCCGCTGTCTAGATGGGTGGGGATCAACACAGTGTCAGATAATCTGCCGTTAAGCAGGAGATGGAAGATGGAGTGAAAGAGTACTTCACTGGTTCCCAAGAAACTCTACTCGTCCTAGAGGAAAACCAAGGCGGAGGTGGAATGACGACCTCTTGGGAGTGGCAGGCGCTACCTGGACTAGACTCGCCCAAGATAGGCAGAAATGGCAAGGGTTGGAGGAGGCCTTTACCCAAAAATGGGTGCCCAAAGAAAATAATCAGAAAGAAATTAAAGAAAAATAACGGACAAATACGGCTTGATAATAATATTAATACCTAGTAAAATTACTGGACTTTCATATCACCAAGAGAGCGCCTAGTTCGTCACTTGATTATTTAAAAAAAAATATAAAAATAATCTTAAAATATAAAAGAAATACAAAAAAGTTTATTTACTGGTTTCAAGGGTAGGTCTTGAAATATCTAAGCTTTCGAGACTAACTAAAGTGACTCAAAAGCTGACGAGTACAGTGTAGCACCAATTTAGTCATGGACCTCTTGTCAAAATATTTTACTTTTATAAAAGCTCTTTGTCTTTTCACTTAACATAAAAAATATCCAGAAGTGAAAACATCTTCAAAGGCGAGGTTAATATACGAAATATTATACAACTATAACATATATAGTATAGAAAGGCTAATTCAAAAATAGATTTTGGTCACAGTTATAGGCATCAATAATTTATTTTGTAGTAATTATTATAATGTTATGCCACCATTATTTAATATCGTTCAGTTAAAAGAAGTGCACGAAAGGAGCCTCTTCGAGGCGCACTTGAAATCCTTTCACCACACTGGATCGAAAAAACTCAATTCAATTTCAATTTTAAAAGTTTTTATTCATAAAAAGTGGTACAAAAGTATAAATCCAGTGTAGATATTATCCTAGATTATACAAACATAATAGAAAGGTTAACGTTTTGAAAGCATATTAGGTTATTAAAACTTTTAGGCGAATGATTAATTTTATCAGTAGTACATTATTTACAGTGGTTTCAATATTAACTCCTTGAAGTTATCATAAAAGTAGTAAGTACATGTAGCTTTTAGAAGAACAATTACATTTTTATCATATGAGGTGATTCGAAAGAACTAGTGACACGATAAGAATAAGAAGATAAAAGAAAAGACAGTAGACACATTACCATCTTCAATTAGTAGCCGTGTAGCCCAGTCCAATTCACTCCTTACCAAATATTTTGCTACGTGCGCTTAAAAAAAAATAAAAAAAGTGCGCCCTTTCACTTCATAAAAATTAACTTAGGCATTGAACTTGGCATCTTCGATCATGCACCGGAAAGCCGTGGAAGTTCCCTCCGGGGTATGCCAGGCCCGGGGTACGCTTGCATGCCAGGGTAATAAACATTAAACAGTAAGTAGATGGCACGAACGATCGCCCATAAAAGTGATATCGTTACGACTTACTATTAAACGCTCAACTAGAAAATAAGGGTTTTTACTAGATTGGTTTCAATTTAGTTTACGATTGAAATTGGAATAATTCCTACCTCTTCTCGTTACAGTACGTATGTACCTATGCCTACATTTGAATTTGCGACAGGATAAATACGTGTAAAATAAAATGAGTTTGTTTTACCCACTGATTAACCTTGTATGACGCGATATCATTTATAGTTATGAATTGTATTGTTTTTTCGTTTGCTTATTTAATTTTTATTTTTATGGTTTGTATATAAATGTGTATTGTGCAGTAGTATTGTGTGTAGTGCTACTCCACAATACCAACCACTGTTTTTTTTTATGTACAGTCAAGTGTACAGAAATGGGCTCCAAAACACCTAAGCTTTTACATTTATATTATACTCATAGTTTTATATTATTTATATTGTATTGTTTTTCAACAAACCGCTATTTCATTATTTTTTTCGTGAACAATAATATTCTCAGATGCAATTGAGAACAACCCATTTATTGAAATGATACTTTTAAATGGAACCAATTTCCATGCTAACCAAGTCTAGAATTAATTGGAAAACGCGCTTTACCTAAGTTATATACAATAATGTAAGTAGGTACATTAATTAAAATAATTAATTAATTACATTGTATTGTTTTAAATATCAATATTAAATTAAGAATTCAAATTGATACTTTTAAATGGAACCAATTTCGATGCAAACCAAGTCCAGGACTAATTGGAAAACGCACTCTACCTAAGTTGAAGAGATTGGAGTACCTTAATAAAAATAGAGAACCGAATCCCTTAATTGTTTTTTACTGTCTGACACGTTAATTTATTTGGCTCATTGAGCATTTACATGTCAGTCCAGTCGAATAGACCCTTTCAAAACCACACTCAATCTATCTTTTAGCTATGTATGTATTCATATACCACCTTTACATTGTTTTGCTTATCAGCAGAGTATGAATAAGCTACTATCAAAGAAGTTTTAAAGTACCTATGGATCTACACTGTCGTACATTGAAAATTGCGCCAAAAAGGAATCTTAATTGGCTAACTTCTAGTAGGTACATTTTAGTTCGAGGCAAAATTTCAAAAAAGAGTAACAGGGCTTGATAATAATTAGTATTTGTTAAAACTACTAGGCTTTTTCATTGTTAATAAAACGACATCGTAAAAAGTAACAAATAATATTTGAAATATAGATATTTAATTTTTATTGACAAGGTGTCTGATTTTTTTTTTGTCCTATATTCCGCATCTATTTTGCTTTGATACTGTCTATCTTGGTGTTTTATGGGAATACCGTTATTCATCTATGGCTTTTATCTATGAAACACCTGTGTCATGTGTCGTCGGTATTTCTTTAGTCTATAAAATTAAGCCGTTTTGAAAGAAATTGAAACATTGATTGTGATTATTTTTTTTACAATAAGAGACCAAACGAGCAAGACCTTCTCCTGATGGTAAAAGGTCACGCCTGTCCATGACCAAAACAGTGCAAAACCAGACTTTGATTTACATAGGCCGGTGCAGGACTGTTATAAGCGCTCGTCCACTTTGAGACATTTAATTTAACTTGGTAATAATTGGCTGTAAAACTTTAAGGGCCTTAACAGTGTAATTCAAACTACCACAAAAAGTGCGAAAGTTGGTACGTACCTACCTATGTTATGTGGTATGTATGGAAGTTAACGTTAACAGAACTATGAAAAATCTATCTTATCAATCATATAACAAAACTATAAAAAATCATTGATCGTCAATCATATACAAGCAGGCTTCGTCCTAAATATTTGACTAATTGACTGCTAGACAACGCCCAGGCCAAACCTCTGAACGTAGAGAGTAAAAATTTCGCGGGTATGTTCATCAATTAAGAAAATAATTTGTTAATTCGCAAATCAATCAAAGTTGTAAATCAGCTACTTTAGCGATAAAATTTAAAAATAATCTTACAAAACACAGGCTTCCATTTTTATCTCGGTTCTAAGCGGACGAAGACGCTGACGGAAGCTACTCTTTCGATAAATTGAAAGGTCATTACAAGTCAAAGACATCATCAATTACAATATTATCATGAAAGTGTTTACACACTTCCAAACGCAGTCAGTTTTTTCTTGAGTTCAAGGAACTTTTTATGGTCGGCATGAATCCATCAATCGGTGCATTTCAGTTTAACGGCAAAACAAAACGCAGTGGGACTTTACTGTTATTTCAAGGCTCGCGCACATTAGGAAAGCCACACTGCATCGCATCGCACAAAAAAAACTTTCCAGTATTTATGCAGCATAAGCTAACTACTACAATATTTATTAGAAAATGTAGAAAAGGAAACAATTGGGCTACACATAGACCGTTGTAAACGATCTACAGGTAGTTCAACTGCTTCAGCTCAATACCCGATGGCAGCGTGCCAAGGTACTGAATGCAGCCTCGTTGTATAGCAAGGTTTATTGTTTGAGCGAGATAGCTACCAGCCTTCTGATCACGCGTCGCTTATTTATTATATTTGCCATACATACATTATCATATTCATAATAATTTCGTTTTATATTATACTGTAGTGTGCGATAATTGATACAATGTAGGAAGATTTTTAATGCGATGCGGTGCGGTCCGCTTTAATGTGCGCGAGCCTTTAAGCTTCAGCTGAAAGTTCAGGGTTGATGTCATTTGTTGTAGCACGAACTTGATTCCCCTAAAATAACATAAGTAGTAACACAGGGTGCGAGACACGTATACCCATTTGCATTTAAAGCTCGTTTTGGGCAGTGTTTAAACATAAGACCTGGCTACATAGATACCTACTGTGTATCACAATCAGTTAATAAACGCGTATACTCGTACTACAGGTTGACCCGATATCAGTGCTTTAAGTGCTTTGACAGAATATTTATTTACTTAAAAAGAAAGAGATGTTAAGGTAGAGCAGATTAATCAGTTACAAAAGAAAGATATATTTTATTTTAACCATAATTTTGAAATAGATTTCAATGATTATAATGTGATCCACAACTGTTATAATACTTAAAATACATGCATACTTAGAAATTGTTGCGTTTCTATTGTTATTTTGAGGGTAGTTTGGAAAACACCATCTGCCCCAACGTGAAGAGCTCGAGGCTCTTCAGTGCATTGGCGGGAGTCATTGTGATCGGATCAGATTCCATTCATTGGCCATTGTGGACGTTCTACTCAAAATCCGTCGATTTTCCCTCCATTTTTGGCCGTGCCAAAATTGCATCTCAACATTTTGATACTAGTGAAGTGTCGCGGGTTCATAGTCGTGCTGTGTGCTTTTCCAAAGACTTTTCGAACCTGGACTCGCCGTGAGAGTCCACAGGACCTTGCCTGCCACCAAACCAACAAGCCAGGAGCAGCAGTTCATAAGGTAGGTGGTGTTTAATTACCTTCGAAAATCAGTAGAAACGTTTTCAGCCCTAGACACTGTACTTTCAAAGCTCAAAACATAATTAATCTCAAAAGGTTTGGTTTAAGAACCACACAGAAATAATGCATTATAATACTTAACTCAGTATTATTTTATAAATTATGGTTACCGCTGGCTGGCATGATTGGCGTGAAGCGTATCATGAAATGTGTCGGAGTAAGTTGAATATTATTGAAAATAACAGCTGTGCGTACTGTACTTATCGTTTCATAATAAATGATGTAACGAGAATATAATGTGTCATAGGATGAAAGCATAATATTGAAATTTATTTTAAGATTACTTTGGGATTTATTATGTTAAAAAAATGGCAGCATTGCGAGGAGAAGATAAGAGATACCCTTGGCCAAAAAAAATAATAAAATGTTAAAAACAATAGATGAAAAGAGTAATAATAGGTAGGTACTTATAGATAATCCGACAAAACCTTTAACAACCGCTAAAAATTCTTCCTATTAACGAAGCCAAGAGTATAAAGTTCCTATGGTTAACAAATAAAAAAAATACTATAAAATTAAGCAATAATTCAGCTTACGTTAATTTACGCAAAGTATCGCCTGAATTAAACAATTGTACATAATCCATTATTGAATTTGTTTTTTTTTTCTAGTAAAGCATCGATTACGTTATTTTTCTAAATATTTGCAAGCAAATAACCTTATTGGCTTAACACAAATGACTATGGTAAAACCAATTCAAATATTCAAAGCTAAATTGAATCATTTGAAGGAAGTAAATAATTGACAGATTAGCTAGGTAACGAACAATAAATATTATGCGTCCCGAATAGTCACGAAATAAGCTTTATAAGTTTTTAAATCTAAATATATTATTCTATGATCATATCATCATACCATCAGGGCATAAAATTACGAACCTGAAGGATCCAATAGTGTGCATTAGACTGAACTTATAAGTACCTATAACTAGTGAAACATATTTTGGGGCTTCGAGAATCCAGCAAAATAAGGGGTTATACGTCAGAACCTGCTAACGCAACTTTCTACCATTTTTGACGGGGGACGAGGTAAACACGCACACGCGCTTAACACAATCTCATTCATGTAAACGCACACTATAATAATCTCTACCATCTTAAAATATGCACACAGTTATCAAATACAGCGTATAGTTTTATTTAACGTGAATGGCCAAGAAGGTTATATGGCCAACAGAGTGGTACGCCTTGCATTAACATATCCTTTGGCTGGATTCTCGAAGATTTTGGGGTATAAAAAGACCATTATTATGATGGGTAATCAAATATACTTAGTCGTATACTCTCGTGCTTTCGATGCAAAACAAACCTAGGAATAAAATACGTAATCTGTAGTATATCTATACCAAAACTCATGAATCTCCTTACGCTTTATTGCAGTCGAATAAAAAGTACCTAACAGACGTTAAAGTTCTACCATAATTTACAATTTACAAAATGTCCCAGAACAAGGAAAGTTCCTAAAAGCATCCAGATAATCTCACTATTTATCACGGGCTTATTTGTGGGCTCCCGTCACCATATGGTTTTATCTAAAGTTTTATGCCATTTTCCTCTGAAATTTTCCTCGGAGATTGAAACTGTAGAGCTACAGTTTCTGTATGTAGTCAGATGAATAGGCGTTGTGGAAGAAGATAGGTTCCCACTAGTCATAGTCAACCCTCAATTATAATAGTTCGTAACTCTACTGCCTGGAACAAAATATTTTTAGATTATTATTAGTACCTATTATTATTTTATTCAATTTAATTATTTGTTTATACGTTATTTATTAATAAATAAAAAATACAAATAAAAGTTATTTTTAACAAAAAAAGAAGGAGGTTCTCAATTCGGTTGAATGTTTTTTTTTTATGTTTGTTACCTCAGATACATAATTATGTACTTTTGGAAGTCCCGTTTAAATTTTATCAAGATCAGTTCAGTAGTATAGGTTTTAAATCAAAATAACGGGGAAAAAAGGTCGTTGAAGTAAACAAAATTGCGTATTTTGCTACCCTGTGACTTTTCAGTGGCACTACGATCATTATAACAGTCCGTGTATGTTTTTTTAAAACCTTGATTATTTTTAGTACAGTTTACATTGTCTCGAAATCCAATGATGCGTTTTTGAACTGCCTTATTGGATTTGGTAATCAGGTTTTTGTCTCCACCGTATACATCTCGGAGGTAATTACGGAGCATTGACTCAGGTTTGTGTCATGTAATGACAACGTAACATGATACGATTATGTCGACGGGTGCAATAAGTACAAGTTTGAGATTTTTGTTTTTGTTGTAAAGAGTTGCTTAAGAAAGTGGCGCCGATGTCGTTAGTGATGTTCATCACATGAAAGTGATCAATTAAGATCACAACCATATCACAGGGGTTTTGGCGGGAACATGAAAAATGGCGCATTGGCGGCATTGAAGTAATTGACAAAACTTGTATAACTTTGAGTGTTTAAGTGTAAAAACGGTGGTTTTTTATCCATTAAGTGCTCGTGAATGTGTATGAGTGTTGGTGAATAGTGTAATGCTGTAAAACGTGACTTTTCGTGTTGCCTCCAAAACTCCATAGAAGCCTGTAGTAAAGTCGCAACCACCACTACTTTACAGGGGCATGACTTGACTTATGGACTCTGACTTATGACAAAATAATCTCTCCAATTACTTGACACTGGCTATATACCTTTGATGTGAAGCCAAAACCGAAGAACTTAGGTTCTTCGAAAGAAAAAAAAAACCATATCACATCACATACCAAGAATAAAATATAAGGAGACTGTGTATTGTTTGTGTTTCGTCAGTTTTTTATTTCATTGTACCCACTTGCAAAATACTACGTTTCTTGATGCTGCCTATGTATAAAGTAAAAGTAAAAGATCATTTATTTGTGACAACTAGATAATTTACTAACAATATTATGCACTATGCTATTATAATAATACTATACTAATCTTACAACTAAATACAAATCTAAATGCTATAAATATCCATGGAGTTTCATACCTGACAAGCCAGTTAATTACATATATTCGTCTAAGTCCCTCCCTGAAACACTTATATATTTTACTCTGTTTTTTTACTTTAATACATATATTATGTAGGTATTAGAGTAAAAAACCAGATTATTTGTTTTTTCTTGATGAAGCTTCATTTCTATATCGACGGTTTGATTCACCTTTCAACGTTAGTGTGAACAAAATGCTTAAATTATTCCAACATGTGCATGGCGCCTGTCGGTCGTATACTAATGTCTTCTTCTTACAATCACTGCTGTTAGTTTCATAGCTAAATTGACTTGGCATTTTGCCCCATACGGCTTTGATAATAAGGAGTATCGTTTTTAATGTTGTTAGTGATTAATTACTGCAAGGATACTGTCCAGACGTTACGTTGAACTATGACGTGGCAAGATACTTTCAGGCCAATTTTAATTGTATTTGTCCGTTAAGCCACATAGTTCCTTTTTTATAGTGTAAATGAAACTATTGTGTGTGTTATCTTCTGATGGTAAATGATCACGCCTGAGCAGTACGAGTCAGTCTCGAAAGCTCAATAATTCCACTAGCTACAGTCACTTTTTTCACTAGCCTTCAAGGCGGATTACAGGTATTCTTACACTTTACTGTTTTGTGGTAAAATATCAGACACTGTGTTGATACCCATCTAGACGGAATTCAGCAGGGGAAGCCTCCTAACGCCTTGCAAACCACAAAAAAAAAGTTGTATGCTAGACCACACGACAGAACTGAAAACTTTTTCAAAAGCGAGGTTAATAATACGAAAAGCCTAGTCCAATTCACTCCCCACAGAATAGGTATTCATTTCATTCATTTTTTCAGTGCGCCTGAAGAATGTTTGATTTCAAAAACAGGCCGAAAATGCCAGAAGCAGAAATGATTATATCTGTGCATGTACAACCTTACTCTGCTCTCCCTTTATTTTTTCGAATTCGATAAATGATAATGCCAAGCACATTGATCATATTAAAGTGTATTTTTTACTTCCTTGTGATATTGTAACAATGACGACAAGGCGAGTTATGTGCACCATAAATATTATAAAGTGACTTTGCGGCACTGCACTGACAATTTGCCGGCTATAGTGATGTGGATAAAGTGGACATAAATCGTTTGGGAGTTATTTGTGATGTTATTGTTTGCTGTAACGAAGTAGGTTTTACTTATTACTGGTTAAATTATGAACCAGCATGCATGAAAACGAATTGACATAAGCCTATGAAAGTTTCCTTATTCCAAATATAGAGATTGTATTTTTTGCTATAACAGAATAGGTTACTGTTTAAATGATGAACAATGACTGAAAACAAGTTACCTATATACCTATTAAAGTTTTTACCCTTGTTCCAAATTTATAATTGTTTATAATTCTAAAATTATAGCTTAAAGGGTGACAAAGCCCCAAGGGAATAGCTCTTACTTAACGAATTAATTCCTCTCTCGAGTTTGATGCGTGCTTATGAATTCGTTATGCAGATTTCCATGAAACTGTTGCCTAAATGAGACGCTTTAGGAAAGATATTACTGCGAAATAAATACAAAATGCTGGCGACGAAAAAGTGCGGCTCATTAGCCTAGTTTCATACGCAATTCAACAACTTTGATTGACGTTAAGGTTTATGGTTTATGTTCTGCTGCTTTCATTAAGTAACTTCTGATCTTAAGAAAGGAAAAGAAGAAAGGCTGGTGCCAATTTTTCCCCATCCGAAAGGTATACCGTCATAATTAACCCACATTAAGGCCCGGAATTCGGCATCTAACTCCACCTACTCTTACTCTATTTTTTTTTTTAATTTAATATCACAACAAAAAAAGGGATTTGTGGCTGTGTGACCACATCGCCCAATCGAAAAAAAAACAGTTATCTTTAACAAAAAACAAAAACATGGCTAGTTTACCTTAAATTTTTTTAAGGTAGGCTAGCAATGTTTTTGTTTTTGCTGTAAGACTAAAGTAAAGAAAGAAAGAATAAAATTTTTTGGCTTCTTGTGACAGAGGTTTTGATAAAATGCTGTTTCAATGGCCCACATTGTCTTACTCTATTGACTTC
Organism: Lobophora halterata; assembly: GCA_932526365.1. Classification (NCBI taxonomy): domain Eukaryota; kingdom Metazoa; phylum Arthropoda; class Insecta; order Lepidoptera; family Geometridae; genus Lobophora; species Lobophora halterata. Next base: position 7,266,892 of record OW052014.1, on the reverse strand, counting down.
TGGCGGCTAAGTACGCGCCACGAAGCCTGGTCCTCAGTCCGGTTTAGCTTATCACAAAAATCTATTGATAGAAATCATCCGGTATGTTAATTTCTAGATAAATGTTTCCGCTGTAATTGGTACTTTCAACTGTAATTGACACATTCATTTGATATCATCGTTGGTAGAGCAGACCATACTCGAAGAGAAGTAGTGCAATGATTTTACGATAAGAACGTTGCGTTTTAACGCCACTACTGATTTCACAGTTTTGTCTCTTATTATAAGTAGCTTTATTTAAACAAGGTCGTCCTTGTCTATTCAATGTCGTATCAGAAATAACCCCGTAAAATAAAATCGTGTACGCATGAAAAAAAATGCATACGGATACTCCTTCCAAATAACCTGTTAAAGCTCCTCATCAATTACTTTACTCCCTTGGAAGATCTTATTATATGTCTGAAACTGGACCGCTCTTCGATCTTCCAAGCAAGTATAGTTATTCCTAAAACTTAAATTTTATTAAACATGTAAGTGATAGGTAGTCTCTTAGCCGAAAGCAAGATAAAGTACCATCATTATTGTTTAATTTTTAATTAATAGCAACTCTAGGCGTTCTCGTGAACACACGGGCGCCGGGAAGACGTAGTGAATCATCGCCCTCATTATCAAACGCCTACTAGACGAATACATTTTCAACCTTATTTATGATTAAATAAAGGCTATTTCATCCCGTTAAAGCTAGAACGCAATGATGTGAGTTACCAGTGGGTTATGTTTGTGTGTGGCACCGGGCATTATCATGGATCTGATCTGCGGGATTAATTACGCTTTGTGTCCTTTACAAAGGAGAGATTAATAATGCAATATAAGTCTTTATTCAAGGTGTGTATCAACTATTATACATATTAGTCTTAGAAAATCGAATAGTCTCTCATGCAGAGCCAACCCCCTGTTTCAGAAGTCATGTGTGTGTGTGTGTGTGTGTTCTATACTTATCCTCAATTATAGTTTAATACTAAGGTTATTATTATATTGTCGTTAATCAAGTCGATAACTAATTATGTTGAGTATTTTCCCATTATATTCAATATTTTATTATAGTCAGCCCAGCCCTGTTTTACGTTTTATGAACAATTTTCAGCATACTACTCTTCTCTGGTTTTGCGTAGGTATGAGCTCCACTACGACAAATATCAACATACCAGCAACAGTGCCCTTATACTTAAAGATGTTCAGTTATAATTTATTTCACTGATTGAACCAGTGTGACAATTTTCAAACAAAAATAGAACATAAGAAAAAGAAAGAGAATCTCATTTCATTTAAGAACCCAATCTTTATATAACTGATAAACTCAATCATTCCCAGACCATTAAACATCCATTATTCATCATACGATTTTGACAACTCTACAGGCTGTAAGCGATCCATCTCGTCTCGAATCTCGATAAACCAATTGTATTGCACCTTCTGAAGATAAAGCTTTTAGCACGTGAGCAAGGAGTGGAGTTTCAATCATGATTTATTTTATTACACACTTAACATATTTTGTTTTACCATTTGATTGATTGCAGATATTTATGAGTACGTTTGGAAGATAATAATAAATTAAGGTCAGAACTCTATCACCATTACGTAAGTATAAGTAACTGCTTTATTAGAGAATCTTGAAGTATACAATAATACTAGTAGTTTGCCAAAAACTTTAAACTCACGCGCCTAAACTTCTGAACCGATTTGGCTCATTTACAAACTTGAAAAACATTTTCAACCTACCTGTCAAATTTCATCAAGATCAGATAAGTGGTTTGTCAGTTATCGTCGGACAAATATACATACATACCCATGAATACATACATACATATGAGTACATACATATGACTACATACTCGTACATGATCAATACTCAATTATATTTATTTAGATCCAACACTGTTTCGTCCTTAATATATCTAGACTATGAGACCTCTCTTCGTTCGGTCAATAAAAGGCTTAGTCCTGACTGACTGAATGACTGTCAGACAACGCACAGGCTAAACCACTAAACGTACAAACTTGAATCTTTGAGGTATGTTGGTTGGTAAATTGCGGGTGTCGACTAGTCAATCCAGATATTCTTACAAACGCATGTACCTACAGTCAACTGCACATACATGTATGTATACGATACCAAGCTTTCACATTTATGTTACTCTTAATATGCACACGAATTTTCAAATTAATGTTGTCCTCTTTCTTATCAGAATTATTGTCAGAAGAAGAATGTTTTTGCAAAATTAAGAGTAGGTATAATATACATATGAAAGCTTGGGAGTGTAAACATGTCTGTACATCTGACTGTATAATATTAATCCATCAAAGCGCTTTCGCATACACACCAATAGATATCAACCCTAACAATTATCACGGCGATTTAATCTTATGAATCCAAAATATCAACTACCAGTTGATTGCATGCAGAACCAGTGAACCGAGTTGCCCGAATTGGTTGTCTTGTCTGTCTGTCCCGCTGTATTAATCACGCTCTGTGCCAAAGGGACATTATGTCCAAGGACCGCATTAATTTATCAAGCAAAGTCCACGCTACAATTTATTGGTGTTCTAATAAAGCATGGAGCTGTTAGATTTATTAATATTAAGGTTAATCCTCAAATCCAATTCCATACAAAATGTTTCGGACACATACTCAAAAAGTACGCCGTATTATAGTAATTTCTTCACACTATTCGTTTCGTCCATGTTTTTTGATTTCGTCAACAAAAAAAGTGAAAAGTTTCATACTTTAATTTAGATTTTATACGTGTTTTTAAGTTAGTAGAATTAATTTTAAAACAACATTTGTCACACACAAGTATTTGTCCGAAACATTTTGTATGGAAATTTGCCTTGAGGATTCCCCTTAAGATAAATAATAATGCTGGAAAATAAATTAAATTGTTTGAAATAGTACAAAAAACTTTGTGATGTTGAAAATTTTAAACAAAATACTCTAAGAAAGTGCTCTTAATGCCATTTCCCTCCAACGTTTGGTCGCTGATATTTTATAAATAAAAAAAACATACAAACTTACGTAAGTTCATTTAGCATAACAGCTAATGGACTCGAAGAAAACCGCATTAGCCACAAGAGTACCCTTATCTATACACTCAAATAAAATAACTGCCTCAAAGTAAGGTACCCAAAACACGATTATTGTTACTCTAGACTTTTACCGAATAGTATGTTTCAAGCCGAAAGTTTAGATAGAACGTCCGGGAGTAACCCCAGTTAAGCAGACTATCGAAAATTTGCAGACATTAACTCTTTATAACCCTCAGGAAGGATAGGGTAAGTTTCGAAGCTATCCAGTTTTTATAGGGGCATTAAAATTCAGACGTAAATCCATTGTCTAATTTTATGCGGCCCTGAATTAAATTCTAGATATGTGAGAGACCAGAGCTAAGGAAATACGGGTTCAAACACTTACCTTGGAAGATTGTTGACATTGCCAGCTGAATTGCAACGCTGATTCATTGTACATTGTGCCAGACAGTCATTTAGTCATGCACGCATTGTTTTGTCCAGGTGCACTGCAACTAAACTTTCTGGTGCTACTGAACCAGAATTTTGAATGTTTTATCGTAGCTTACACGGATTGTGTCCATAAGATACGGCGTCAGCTATTTGAAAATCCTAAAATCAGGTAGAGTCAGTACAAACACAATCAGTCCCAGTTTCATTCTTCGTTTTAGGAGTAAAAGGTCCGTTGTCCGTTTCTAGAACATACTCGATGTTTTTGTCTGATATTATCGTTGCAAAAGTTGAGTCTACTTCAATCGATTCGTTTTATTGTTCCTAAGTAAAAGCCGTGGTACAATGTTGGATAATTTTGTACAGTGTTTACTAGATTAATTCAATTCGGATGGCGACCTTGCCATTCCGATTCGGTTTTCCGACCTCGAGCCATATGATCAAACAAAACGGTCATTGACTCACGATGAATTCGTGCACATTGCGAGACCGACCCAATTTCGTCCGTGAGATGAGTAACATGAGGTGAAGATGTGACAAATGTAATTTTCTCTGTAAAACACGTTTGTTAATAATGTCACGAAATATGAAAAGTTCATGATCCTGCCTACAAAGTGGATTTGGGTTTGAATTTGTTTCGAAGATATCAGTATTTCACTTGAGTAGGAGTATTAAATTTTCATGAATTCTGCATTTATTAAAGTTGCCACCTTAGTTTTTAAAAGCGTATTTTTATTAGGCTGTTTATTCTTTGTATACCTAGTGAAGGTGATAGAATGACCTGTCTAACACATTAAAGATTGATGAGATTGTAGTTGACACCCACGACGTCCCTTTTCTTGTGACAAAGGGATGCCGCTTCAGTTGCGGTATCAACTTTATAAACTTACTTGATTTCTTTGATCAAATATTTTAAGGCTTTATTTGTAGAGTTATATTCGTAGTTGAACGACAGACTTGCGTTTGCCAATAAATTCCAACATAACAGCTTTATTACTGCAATTGCTCAAAACACGAACTAGACATTATTGTCACAATGTTTCACAGTACAGTTACGTTCAAAGGGTTGGATAATTGATTTATTTACCCCACCCACCTTGATGACCTTAACATTTTTATGATGGTAAACTTCGATAATCATAGTTTTTTCGTGGACAAAAGACCATGTTCTGCTCTATACCCCCTGATTGCGTGATCTGATAATAAAATGTAGCTGTGTTCATGCTATGTTTACGTAAGTACGTCAACTTACTTCATCAAATCATAGTCTTTTGAACGTGAGCAAAAGTTATTATAACTACTTAGCATCCATCATTTATGAGTGCACAACATGCATATTTATAAATTAGACTTTAGGATTATACCTAGTACCCACCTACCTAACAAGCATCTTTGAACTTCGAGTAGGTTGAGAGGTATGTTTCTTAGTGGGCTAAGCTAAATGATCATTAAATAAAACAAAGAAACAAAAAAAAAACGATAGATTAATACGTACCAATTTATCTTTAATTAGTTAAGTTAACTAGATGAACCAAAATAAAATAAAAAGCTTTATTATTATTTCATCTTTATACATTTTCTTTTCAATCAAAAACATTTTGTATAATTACTTATAACACATATACAATTTTACAGTAAATACACAATATATGTACATATGTAGATCGACAATTAACCCACATGGGGAGATTTTGTAACCCACATTGGGGGAATTTGTAATTATTATTATTATTACCTTCCTAGTTTCTTATTTAGTCCTAGTTTGGCCTGTGCGTTGTCTGTCAGTCAGTTAGTCAGGTAGGCTAAGCCTTTTATAGATATTAATGTTTGGTACTTCTCTATTCTACAAACAAGTGCAACGTTCCCGCGCTCCCGGCTCCTATTAGAATCGATTCCTACAAGTCCAAGGTATCCCTATTTGGCCTTACCTGTTCCTGAGCCAGTCCTGTGCGTGACTGCCTTGTTAGGATTCTTTGAAGAGCTTTTTCTGTCTTGTCTATTATTGTGTACGGAGTGCGTCACGACATGATTTGTAGAGAATGTTCGTTAGTTTCGAAACAGTTTTCACAAAAAACTTACTTATACACCACAAATATTTAATTACCAAAAAAACTTAAATAGGCAATGCAAAAAGGGTACTTGGGGATGAATGAAACTTAAATTATCATCAATGATGGGTACCTCCTAACGTAAATCCATAGGAAAACGACTAATGGTTGGTTAAGTATCCAATTTTTATCATATTTATTTTGTCAACTTTTTCTAGTTTTTTTGCCATATCTGTATTCAGTAACGGCAACTGATGATGCTTATTTTTGTGAATTAAAATTTGCGGTGTATATCTTTTCTTTTTCCACAAAACTACTATTTAAGCACAACAATACAGTGACGAATTAAAAAAGCATTTGATGGCAGATATGTATTTTTTTCTATAGATATTTTTTTATGTTAACAAGTGGCAAGACTCTAGGCGCTCTCCTGATGGTAGAGATAACGTCTGCCCATTGCTACTACACAGGGCTTTGATTCCCATAGGCGCGTGCAACACTGATATAGTGCGTGTCTGAGCTGAGCTGATTTTGATGGTCAGTCTCGAGCCCAGTAATTTTCCTAGCTACAGAAGGTACCCATCCAACGAGAACTCGGTAATGCTAACACATTACACATAATATCTGGTACTGTGTTGGTACATACCCACCTAAACCAATAAAATTTAAGTCAATAATGATACCGATTGTAGATTTTTCAAAGCTACCTGAATGAGTGGAGGTTCCTGCATTTCGAATTTTATTCCATTACTGCTTTCTATTTCATGCTTCCAAGGTTTTTGTCCTTTTGAGGGGCAGATCATTTATTAAGATTTATAACTCCTTTGTGAGCTAGATTCTTTGGTCTTGTCACTGCAAAACCTGGTTTTGCCTTGTTTGTCCTCATAATAATGCAGTAGCACTGCAGAACCGCCGTCATATTATTTCAATAACCATTTGCTTATTAATACTAGGTAATAAACTAATGAATAAATTTTACCTAAATATAATTGTTTTATATAGAGTACCTTCATTCATGTTTCAGATATTAGATTCGGTTATTAAGTATTTTCACTGGACATGGAAACTAAAATAAAGTCCTAATTTACTCACACTAGTTCCGTAGTAAAGTAGGTACTTACTTAATCCTACTTAAATAACCTTTATTTAAAAGCAATAAATAAGAAAATCAGAGAAAAATATTGCAAGTGCAAGTTGCATGTGAAGCTGCTATTGGTGTTGACTCCGCGTCAATGCAATAACTGAAAGTTGTCTTTATCTCTGGATAGGTTAGTCTCAAAAGCCCAGTAGCACTAGCTACAGTGCCCAAACCAGAACACAGTAATGCTTACACGTTACTGCTTTGCGGCAGAATATCTCACCCATCTAGACGGCGTCCAAAGGCGCCTTCCAAAGATAACCTTCACAAAGTAAGCTCACAGTATTCTATTCCAAAAGCCATATATCGTGAAATCGGGTGTTTGCATCAACTAATATTTAGAAAAAGTTTTTTAATAATCGAGAAAAGAATTGATACTTTGAAGTCTCGTGGACTGAACATAATTATTGTACGAGAATTCAAATAATTTTAAGTGTGATTAAAGAATCCTTCAAATTGGTTTTGTTATGACTATCAATAAAACAAGTGTTTTAAAAGCGATCGTAGAATTCGTAATAAGTAGGCAAAATCTGTAATTTCCAGTAAATCATAGAGTCGTTATCTTTTCAGTGAGGTACTTTGCATACTAAATAACAAATTTAATTTCCATATTCTATGGCCAAATCACGGGGAGAATTAAATTATTTAACTTACTATAAAAATTTGAATCTTAGCTAAAAATTAAACCTCTATTCATTAGGCATACGAAAACTGAAAATGCTTAATTTTTACTTATCTTAGATGTTGAATACCTAAGTCATTTGAGAAAGTGATGAAAATACAAAATTTTAAACAAAGTTTGATAAGGGTCGGTCAGCTCGCCAGACATGTAAAGTGTCCTGGCCCTTGGGGAAAAAGCTAGTTTGAATAAGAACTTAAAAACGTACTTCTATCAAACTGTTGGCAAAATCTTGATTATAAAAACAAGTGACGAGACGTGCAAGGCGCTCTCCTGATAGTAAAATATCAGTCCTGCCCATGACTAGAACAGTAAAAGAAGAAAGAAAGAAAAAGTATTTATTTGGCATAGGTTTACAAATAACAAACACACTTATCATAGAAATTAAAGTAAATGCCAAAATGGCGTACAGCTCAGCATTTGTTGGACACACAACGCTGATTTTCAGCTCGATCCTTTTTTTGAAAGGGTATTTGGCAAGTGACGCAATGATTACAAAGCTGAGTAGGTAGGTACAGCAACATTATAATATCGAAAAGCTTAGTAACAGTAAGTAGGTACAACTATACTAAAGCGCTCGTCCTAGTTCTGTATATACCTTCCGGAATTTATTGAAAGAAGAAAGAAAAGAAAGAACATTTGTATATTGGTAATTGTTCAAGTTCATTGGTGATATTATTCCAAGCGGACATTTAGTGACCATTTTCTCATGACAGAATGATGTTGACTAAATTAATGGTACCTAAGTACGAACACATGCATATCGTATTCAAGAGGCATGCCAATCTTGTCACAGCGAATCACGAATGTAATACATTTCTCGCACAAATGTACCGACGACAGAACCTATTCAATAAATATATTGTTTATTATTTCAAGAAAATTCTACGAGGGTTACATTTATTTTTTAAAGTTTCAGAAAGAACTTTGCAAAAGAATCTCAAAATCCATGCAGGTTGTATTCATAAACTTGAGAAGATTGACTTAATAAAATTCAACGAAATATAAACTAAAAAATTCTTTGTTAGTACTTTATTTAACAAACTAAGGCTCGTGGTTACTAATAAGATCAGTCGAAGAAGCATACACCCACGCAATATGCCTTCACATCTAAAAACTTATAAATTATTTATTTTTTAATTTACTAATGCTGCAGTCCATACAAAGCTTTCTATAAAAATAATGCTATAAAATTGAATACTTTGCGAAGGCACTTGTAAATTAATTCCATTTGAGTGCCTTGGGAGTGTGTTACATTAGAGGTCTAAATGCTAGACACTCCATCTGTGGTGAGTCGTTCTCTGGAGATGAATTCACATGCCAACTAGACTTAGTATGCGAGACGATTATAACTTTAGGATTTTACATCAATAACAGAAGAAATTGTTGAATATTTATATATATTATATACAAAATATAACACATTGCACCAACTGTATACAAACGCGTAATCAAGCTATGGCCTTATGAAGGTATCTCCGGATCCGGTCATCTCCGGAGGTTGAAATTTATAGATGTTAGTTAGATGCAAATTCATTTCAAATCGATCTTTAAAAAAATTAAAGCTACCAATGTGTTGACTGCACTATTTAGGATTTTATATCAATATAGAAACACCAAAAGAAATAGTTAAATATTTATTTAACTTGGTAACCTCTTTAGTCTTACTTTTAATTTTAATATTTTCACTTTTTAAATAATGCAATTTTATGACCAATAGTCAACATTTTTGGCTCAATTTCGAATTCTTTATTTTGTAATTGAACTTCAAAAGCTACTAAAATACAAACTTTTTTTTATATTCCAATATGAAAGATATATTTCCCTTTTAATTTTAAGACTTAGTTGTGTAGGAGTCATGGATAGAGTTTTTTAGTAAAAGGATAACCAAGGAACCAGTCTCGTTGAACACTTCACTAGAATAACGATGTAATCTGACACCTACAAAATTGGCGCCTACAAGATCGTTATCACTCGATACGTGAACATGAATGAATTCCAATTTTGTTGTGAGTATCTGTTTACGAAATAAGTTTAGCAGTGAATAAAACAAACCTTTACATGTAAGAATTATATTATTTAAGCTGCTAAAGATTATAAATACGTAGAGCTGAGCGCTAATAAATAAATGCAAGTAAAAGATAAATGAGCGTTTAAAACTATCTAAGGGTTTTGCTTTCACGAGTAGTTTAAGTACGTTACCTTTAAATACCTACTTTTTTTAAGTAGCTTTGTAGGTTTTACTTATTATTCTCACTATATTCTATTATATTCTATTCCCGGTCGCCAATCGATTTTTATGACGAATACTTCGAGCTTTTTCAGCTCGATAGTTTTAAACGCTAATTTATCTTTTACTTGCATTTATTTATTAGCGCTCAGCTCTACGTATTTATAATCTTTAGTATTAGAAATGTAGAAACGACAGTTCTTAAACTTACAACAATATTATGAAACCGACGCTGTAAAATTATAAAAGAGAATATTAACAAAACATTCCTAGAAAATCTGACTGCGTAATAACATCAAAATGCAGGCCTTATCAGCTGTTTATAACATTTTATTCAAATCATAAAAGGTATTATAATGAGTCGTTTGTCGTTTATTAAATTAGCATTTTATGGCGTGCTTGATATGGTGTTATGGCTCGTTCATCAACACAACACTTCATCTCCCGACTTTTCCTGGCTTGGCGCCAAGGGTTTAGAACCACTGGTGTCTCAAACACAATAATTATGAAACAAAGTCTATTATCGTAACCAATGATAATTAAATGGAAACAACCTAAATTAATGTCTAAATACCACAACATAGGTCCTCAATTAAATAAGTTTTGGACTTTGTTCTGTCTAGTGTTTAACATATTCCTACTAAATTCTTCGAACTACATGACATTGTTGTTCAATAATATTCCAATTAAAAGTCTTATAGTACGGTGTAATTAATTTGTGTTCATTTAACACTAACAGAGGAAAAACATCGCATTCTCATGAATTGCATCAGAGTGCATTCACGTTAATATTCAAAGAATTTAAAATTCATAAAGCTGGTTTCAGACTACGCTATACTATTGTGCTATATAGTATAGCAAAGAAGGACCCAATGCTTACTACATAGCATGGCGTTCACATTACACGATATTATCGCAAGCATAGTTGCCAGCCATCTTGCGGGACGACCGGGGGTGGGGAAGGAGGAAGAGAGCGGCGCGTGATATAGCACAGCATGAACTCAGCGCATCGCACCAATTTATAGCGTATAGTAAGCCAATAATATAAAGTACAGTACAGTGTCCGTCATCCGTCCGCATTGGGTCGGCGTGGTGGATTAAGACCCATTCGCTCTCCTGCCGACAGTAGGCCTGAGTCCCAGCAGTGGGAACATTATAGGCTAATTATGACAGTACAGTGTGAACGTGTCCATAATAATGTATGGTGCGCGATATTTTTGTGCTATGAGCTATATACTATATGCTATTATATTATAGCGTAGTCCGAAACCAGCTTAAAAATACCACATTGAATGCAAACCATATTGACACAAATGATTGAAGATACTCAAAATGTAATTCCATTCAATTTCATGTGTCACCGGCGATATTTGAATTTCAAATTCACCCCTCATTGTCCCCCAAAATCTGAACTTCCGACAAGGTTTGTTGGTTTAGACTCTGATGACACGTGAAATTATTCCAAGAACTTTGAACTTCCAGACTTTATGAAACTTCCTATGAGGAGGAACGAAATTATTAAATGAAGTACTTACTACCTTACATTACTTTATTAGCTCTCCCAACTAGTAATTGTTATTCTCTTCTCTCTAAACCTAAATCTAAGATTATTTTGCGACTCAATTTTTGGTAATAAGCTGAAAAAATAATATTACTTTAAAAATCATTTTAATATCATAAAGGCTATTGTCCCATTTTAATATGTTATCACCTTTTGTTATATTTTTATGACTCCGCACTTTATAAAATGTAGGTACATAAAAGTAGTTTTGCTCCCCTAGTGTGTTAATAACCCAACTATAAATATCGCCCACTGCATTGTACGGATTTTATTATCCATACAAGGAAGAGCTTTTAACTAAAATAATATAGTGTAGGTTTGCCACACACTATGCGGTACGCAGCTCTTATACGAAACCCGTATTTTTCTCGATATAGTGAAGCTGGTGGTCTTCAAATAAAAATATAAAGCAATTGAACTCGCAAAAATATTGCACAAAAACTTATGAAACTGACCTATAACAAGCAATTCACGCACAGCCTCAACCCCGTCAGACACGTAGCTATAATATATATTAATATACATACATTATAGCAAGGCATATTCTATACAAATATTCAAGTGACTGCACACGCATTATATTCCTATGATTTGAATATTTGTATAGAAAATGCATCTTCTTAAAAATATAATGTAATATGCCTTTGTTTTGTCGGGCTTCAATCATGAGCTCTACCAGAAGCTTAAATCTTGAAGAGTTTCTAAATCATGCGCTATAAAAGGAAAGGATTACTAAGGATTGATTGCTTAAATCAGAATCACACGTCATCACATTATTTAATTTGTAAAACCACGACATACCGAAAATCCGCGTACGAATAGAAACACGTACCGCATTGTGTATGGATGCCCTAGCTCCCACATTACTCACGCGACGCCGACAGATGTTCATAACTGATGAATGACTGATCTGACCTATTAATTATCGTTAGTGGGTTCTAGCGGCCGAACGGCTAACGTATCGTTATTAGATAAAAACAATCCTATGCGATAGATAATTGTTATAAAATTGGTTTTTGATCTGAGATTCATATTTTCCTCTTGATATATAACGATTGGTAATAGGTTGGTAATGCTTAATATTTGTCTGGTAATAGATAGATAGTAAATTACAGCTAGGTAAGCATCTTTTTTTGAAATTTAAATAAAGTAAAATTAAGTAATTTGAAGTTAGCGACGTATGTATCTTTTTGTAGTGATCATGGTACAATTATAGTCAACTTTTCATTATTTGAAGTGATAGTAGAGTTTGGCCATGAAGCTTAACTAGCCCACAATATGGCCAAAGAATATAGTAATATTATGTACACATGGTGTCCAACAACTTGCTACGAATCAATAATAAACCGCGAAGGTTTATTGTAAATTAGAAATTACATAATAACTAGATTCTGTCGACTGTCTGTGAAGTCATCCTCTCTAATCAAATTTTACATTTTCCCCATACGTAATTATGGTATATTATACCAATTGAATGGTGATATTAATTAATAATATTGCGTGTTTCTCCTCATTACTAAACACTAAAATTAAAGTTATATAATTTATTACCAAGGCGACAATGCATCATGGTGGATCAATAGTGCAATATGTGGCCCGCACCCCCTGACGTACCGTGTCGGTTAATAAAGTGCATGCAGCAATTAGCTAAATGTTCCCTTAAAACAGTTTTTTTAATATATTTTCCAAAAACGACAGCATCCAACCAACTTCCACAATAAATAAACACTTAAATTTGTAAAAGAAAACACATATCAAAGAAAATTGGATAAAAAAATAATATAAAGCAAGAAAAGACCCTTATTTACTATGAAGAAAAAATACAAGCACTATATTTATACTGGGTTAGTTTTTGTTTATGCGAAAGCCGAGACCCGTTTTTTTTTCGAATCACTAAAATATAAAATGAACAAAAAAAGAAAACTCAACGAGATAATCCATAATTGTGTTGCTTCGTTGTCCTACGTTTTTCATGGAGAACCTACTCCTGCGCTAAATTACTCAACTAAAACTAACCGTATGTATACGGTTAGTTTTTGTTTAAAAAAGCTGAGCCCCGTTTTTTTTTGAGATATTTCCTAAAATTTTACAAAGGTTATTTTATTTTGGTTATTGATTCTCAGAAAAGATAACAAGTTAAAAAAAAAATTAACATAAATAACAAAACTAATTTCAGGTTTCGCATAAACAAAAACTTACTTAGTATATAGTATTAAGTATAATGTTACGCTACCATTATTTGATACTGTCGTTCATGTAAAATCAAACAGTAGATACCATCTTCATTACCATACCATATTTACCAGCCGACTTTACCCGAAAGTGTTTCATCCAAGCTTGGGAACCCCACGAAATATTTTGCTCACTGCGCCTAAAGAAGTTTTCGCTTCAAAAAGCCTACCCTTTTTGGGTTTTGTGTATCGGAGCATACCTACAAATACCAAGTACCTACTGTTTCAATGATGACAGCTGGCAGGGGTGGCGATGATGCTAGCATAGACGGTAGTAATCAATATGGTAATTTGTAGGGCGATTTAATAGGATATTGTTGGTGATTAAGGGGTTTTGGAAATCAGGGGTTAAATTAATAAACACCTAGATACGTTGCCATGCCACACCTTAACACAAAGTGCACGAAAGGACCCTCTTCGAGGCGCACTTGAAATCCTTTCACTTGGTTCGAAAGAACTAGAGAGACGATAAGAAGAATTTATGTTGGTCGATACTTTTATGGAATCAAAGTCTTATATTTTTAGTCTCAACAACATCATACATTCTTACAGCTACCGTATAAACTTTTCAGCTACCGTTATAATGTTTTTCACAATAGTTATTTTCTTTTATTAATAATATTTTTTCAATTAATGACTAGCAGGATAAAATATTCTGTAAGAACCAGCTCGGAAACAGCATAGATATTTCGCTTTAAACATACCTACTCTAGCCAAGAAATAACTTTTAACTTAGAACAAAAATCTTTAACTTCTAAAACTATTCTTCTAGAATTATTGTATATGTTTGGTATTCGTAAACAATACCATGTTTCCCAATTTATATGAGAATTATCACTCTCACTAGAACTTAATCATTTTACTAACGAGTGAAGGAGACGCACTGAGTACATGAGTCGATAAGCGAGCTCTACATTTGTGACTCTACATTGAACATTTTCAAAGACGCGCACCTTTTTCCAGCACCAATGCAATTCCTCCAAGTGACACGGTACCAATTAATTGTTTGAAACTGGACCAGGCTAATGCCAGGGATTTGCCAATTAATTACCTACCTACAGAATGATGGGGCTGGTCACGCGACCACAGAATACACGCTCTTTATTCAGGACGCCCTACTTCCTGCGGGATCTCATTTGGCTTACTTAGAGCTAATGGTCATGAAAACAATGATTAGTTCTGTGAAGCACGCGAACTAAACTAACTTAAATCTAGTCGTATTTTTTTTCCTTAATTTTAATTAGTCAGATACGCTATTTAGAAAGAAGCCATATTTTTAGAAAGGTTGGCGTTTGAACACTAATTCAAAGCTTGGTTTAAATAAGATCTAGTAGCAATATAATAATTTGTAACATGCTAATAGTAGTGGTAAAGATGTGCTATCTGACCGATGTGCCTTAATAGTTCTAAAGTGCAAATGTTGCCTGGAAGAAATCGCTTTTAGCGATACCGCCCATTGTAGCCTCTATTATATTTGGGTATTTTATTTTTAAGCTTCCGTTTTATAATGTATGTTTCAGGGTGTACAATAAAGTATCTATCAAATATTTTCGTCTGCAACTATGGTACTAAAGGTACTTATACTTACTACTATTAGTATGGGCTATCTACATTACTCAATCTTGATCACCCGCTATAGTTTTTCTCAGAATTAAATAATAGTTATGTACCTATTCAATCATCAATATTAATAGTATTCAAACCAAAACGAATAAACTGCATTCAGCATTAGTTTAAGCTGAATAACAAAACAACGCAACAACCACATTATCATTTCCGTGAACAATGTGACTCGATAAAAAAATAATAAGATTCAATGCAGGAAAACCATAAATATAATTTTCTCTAGATGCCAATAAAAGATAAAGAAGTGCCAAAACAGCCCGAATAAAACATTAAATACAAGGAGGTAATAAATCGCCAAATGGTCATCCATTAACATGGTCTCGATTTCTATCGCTCTGAAATATTAAACTAATTGTTGGACAGACGTAAAAAAGGAAGAAAGTATTTTCCTTATTCATAGCATCTTTGATTATTACTTCGGAAAAATGGGCTGGCTATTGCCTTAAATAATGTAGAACATCTAATCTGCGCAATTTGATAGAAAATGGATGAGATGAGTCGATGATCGGGCTCAGTGGCACGCTTTTGCATCCCATCACCATTGTTCAAATAGGATTATTAAGTAATTAAAAATCAGTGTTCTAATTTGAAATAATATTTTGATTAGAGATTTAACCCTATTATAGGCTCTTCTATTGAATAATTTAACTCTTCTGAACTACGAATCGCCTTCGTCTTTTTTAATACGCTTAATTTTATAACTACTAATAGACGAATAGATTCGGTTCTCTCTCTCTCTATTGGTTATTTGATACTCTTGGGACATATGTACCTGTACATTGTACATAGGTACTATACCTTTATTTAAAAAAGTGCTACAAAGGGGTCGGTACCAATTAGACTTATAAATTTATACCCAAATAAAGAAGCCTCAAATTAACCAATAGGTAGGGTTTGCACAATTTTTAAAAAACCTTTACCACTTCAAAGTCAATTATGCATGATAGTATAGAATCACAATTTAATACATTGAAAATGCGCCTAAAAAGGCATCTAAATTAGCACATTTTGTACTCCGAGTACATTTTGGTCCGATGCTAATTTTCGAAACATAAAAGGAACTACATAGTAGGTATAATATTATAATAGTTAGGAATGACTAGGTTTTTTCATTGTTAATAAAATTAAATCTTAAAATATAACAATAATTATTTTACGATGGAGATATTTCATTTTTATTGACGAGCTGATTTTTTTTTACCTGTTTACTACTCCATCTTGACTTGATACTGTCTATCTTGGTGTTCTATAGGAACACTGTTATTTATCTATGTGGCGAGGCACATCAATGCGTGAGCGACCTTTCGTTACAGATTGAATATTTGAACACAGAATTATTACCCAGTGACCTCATGAAACCCAAGAGGACACTTCGGTTAAGCTTGGGCTTAGTTCATTTTTAATGTTATTTTTACGTAAGGATACTAGTCTAGGCTCAGACTGTGACGAAGGTTCCATTTTCGTAAGACACGACGAATATATGAGTGACTTTTATTTTACGGCTGAATAAAACATTAATAAGGACAAATTCAATGAATTAAATACCACATGTTCTAAACAAGTAAACAATGAACCTGCATACAAAGCAAGCACCATGAACTCAAACCGCAGAAAGAAAAACCTTACAAAAAGTCACAAAGGGACTCTTTGTTACACCATTGTCGGTCCACAAGCATGGGTTTAAATATATGTATGTCAATTTAATGAGAGAATATTGTTTATTTAGGGTGAGTGTATTTAAGCAACTTTTAAGGGTTAAAATATCTAAACCTTAATGAACCATTTATTCCGTTCTCTTTCATATCATTTCTTTCTTTAACCCTTTTATTCTCCAAGGTTTACCTAGGTGTTAACTGAGCTATAAAGTACACTAAACATGTATTATTTGTAGCTATACCTACCTATCTTTCTACAGTAATTCGATGACGTCTTGCAATGTGGTCTAGACTAGACAATAGGCGAAAACTTCTGCTGTACTGCATGTTTCCCTAAACTACTAAAGGGGTTATTTTCTAGCACTGACTGAATGTTTTTTTTTTTACTTACAGAGAAATTACCTGGAAACCTTCGGGTACCTGAGCAAAGACCGGCCGGAAGTCAGCAACCTTGTGATGGGGGATCACATGCAGTCATACGAAGACGATTTCAGGATCGCTATCAGAACGTTACAGGCAAGTTTTTTCGGGTCCTTGAATAGATGTAAGGAGGCCAGAGCTTTTAACTTTATCAATTTTACTTGGTATCTATGTGCATACATGACCAATATAATGGTCAAGTAGGCAATAGGTACTGTAAATCTTACAAGTAAATCTTTTTAATTTCAATCATACTATTTTCTGCAGGAGTTCGGTGGCATCCCAGTAACAGGTGAAATAGACAATGAAACGAAACGGCTCATGAAGCAGAAACGGTGTGGGCGACCGGACCGTGAAGAAGGAGACGAAGAAAACGGGCATCGGAGGAAACGGTTCGCAATCAAGGGGTCGAAGTGGGAACACACCAACTTAACATGGAGGTAAGCAATTTACTTATCCAAAGTTGCTGTATACTTATGCAAGTATTAGAAATACTGAAATATTTTTTTGTGTTGTTTTGTACAGCGCCATCTATCGTTGAGTAGCTTAACTTTTATAACAGCGCCATCTAGTGTGTTAACATAAAACTAGTTGGGTTGGTTGGTGCCTGTTATCGCCGCTACTCTCCGCTAGAGTGCGCTATACGATGTTGAAATTGAAAAACCGATAGAGGGATCTGCTGCTTCCAAGAACAAAAGTAAGTACGATATCAAAATAATATAATGGACTGTTACTTCTATAGATTCGTAATAAAATGGCAAACAACATTACTTCTTGCATTACCTATTAAAATGCATAAGCAACAGGCACCATCATAATTTTGTAATATCTATGAGGGTGAATCTGAGGGGGCTGTATTGCGTTTTATGCGACTGTTGTGTTGCTGTATTTTGCTTTAGTGCCACATAAAATTGATGACAAATAATAGTTAAATCAGGGAACTCGTAAAAGTAACGACGCTTTCCGCGTGGCTTAATTAAAAGAATATGTACATTTAACGCCTCAATAATGCGTAATTTTCTGTTAGCACTAACTTAATTTATTACCATAAGGAATTAAGGAAATCTAGAAATTAACTAGACGTATATTTCAAATTAACTGATTTTGAGTGAAAAACTACTTTCCATCTTCCACGTAGCAGTTTATGTACCTACCTATACCATAAAAAGACGGGCCTTTTATGTATTTACCTAAGTATTTCACACAGTTTCAAAACACACACCATATAAACTGCTACTACGTGTCAAATTAATCACTATGTTGTTGGCTTCCAAGTCATTACGATACTTTTTTTGATTATTGTATTTTTAAGCTTTCTTTTAATTTGTATGTCTCTTTGGGGTGTACAATAAAGTGTAACAATCTATACATCTATCTACGAATAAAATAATGACATTTACTTTTTTAATTTAAAGTTACTTTTGTAGTCTATCTTGTTGGTAGGTAAAACTAAAGAACTTTAGTTAGATGTAAAGATTTGAAATCAACCACAGTCTGTTTTATTACAGTTTATTTTAGAAAAAACCCAATAAGTAATTAAGCCCTTACATAATATTATGAAAAACCAAAATCGTGTGCCAAATTCTTGATTCATCCCAGCAAAAGTTCTTCCAAATATCTCAGTAAGAACTTAGCTTGAAAAAGTAAGTGCTTTGTTACAAGCATGCGATTCACCCTATATACCCTTCAAATAAACCCAATAAAAAGATTACCTACAAAATCGCATTCGTAATGGACAGCTAAATACTGTACAGACAGTGCTTCAGGCTGTAGATTTTGTTAGTAATCCATTTATTGGGTTTATTTGAAGGGTAAATTCAGTGTCAGTGTAAAGGGGTGAATCGCATACTAGTAACAAAGCACTTACTTTTTCAAGTTAAGTTCTTACTTAGATATTTGGCCTGAAGCCTAAAGCGTATAGGTAAGGTAAGATAGGTTAGGTATGTAATTATGTATGTAGAAGTACTATGTGTAGCTAAGAACGTCCCTTCCTACGTGTTGCCAAGAAATAGGTAAGTACTAAGTACTTAAAACCTATACCTACAGTCAATAGGCCATTTTGAGAAAATTGACGTAATCTCAAGTTAGACAAGATTTTCAACCGACTTCGAAAAAGGAGGAGATTATCAATTCAGTTGAATGTTTTTTTTTCTATGTTTGTTACTTACCTCAAAACTTTATTGTTTAAATAGCGATTTGAAAAAATATTTTTTTTTGATTGAGAGGATATACCTTTGTTCAGATTGGTGGTCCCATAGAATTTTCATACAAATCGGTTCAGTTGTTTAGTTTTTATATCAAAATAACTGAAAAAAATATGTCGTCAGAGTAAACGAAATTGCGTATTTTGCTTCCCTGTGACTTTCAGTGGTGTTTACAGTCCCTACATAGATTATTGAAGTCGGTTGTCTATGTTTTTGTAAAACCTTGATTATTCTTTTTAATAAGTATACCTAGGTAGGCTAAGTGGAGCAAAAACAAAGAACTTAAAGTTTTTTCATGTGTATTATATAGTAATATTATGTCCGTCGCAGAAAGTATGATAGGCATGCCTGTATCTGCCAATTGTTGCAAAAATAGGAATATCAAAATGTTTTAAAAACATACGTCAGTGACCAACACTGTGTACCTACACACATAGATAGGAAATTAGATATTAGCACGACATTGTTTGTAGAGTTTATTCAACTCGGCGGCGATCCCGAGAGTGTAGAACAGTCTATTTGGCGTGAAACAACCGTGGGGCACGCGGATAATTTGAAAAGTTCACAATCACCTGCACCGCGCGACTTCAGCACAATTTCCTGGCGAACTAATGGTCTGTCAATAATGAACACTGTACAGTAGTCAATTAAAGGTTGTTGTGCAAACAAGCAATAAGCTGGCAGCGCCATCTCGCGGGCGGTTTACGAGAGTGCGGCGCCGGAGTTCGCTTTGGACTGTTGACTTTTGGTTAAAAATATTGTTTTCTGGCTTTCAAAGGAAAGTTGTTGTTTTACATAGAGGTAAGTGTTATATTATTATAATATGAGCTGTATAGTGAAAGGAATCCTGAAGATTGTTAACAAGGTAGAGCCGTGGTGTCTGTGGTAGAGCATTGTAAAGTAACGTCCAACTGCAATTTAACTCAATAATAAAATGTAATATTACTTGTTGAATAGAATTCAATGGAGCGTAAACAAACCGTCCTATGTTTTAGACATCCGATACGATAGTTATTACATTGAAATAACGGTATTGTTTTGCAAATCCAATGTGTATGACAAGCGAGCGACGGGCACTCCGCCACCCACCGCGCGCGGCGCTGTCATCGCCAGCGTAACGATATAACACTACCAATAATATTATTACGTTAAAGGCAGACTAGTGTTTAACTCAGAATATGCTATATTACTAAAATCTAGTTATATGTACCTATAAGAATCTACACCATAAATAGGTAAGCGAAATAACTATAACAAGAAAATGAATTTCAGTAATTCTTACTTGTTAACATACAAGTTGAAGCGATCGTAACGAAAAAGGTAGATGTAGATATATTTACTTATTTATAGGTACTTACTCCTTGTGGCCTACTTCTCAACGTGACTTCAACTCTTTCGAAACCACTGGAAACTTGCAATTACCGACTCACGTTGCGAGGACACAATGGAAAATATTCCAATAAATACATTTTATATTTTTGGCTTCATTGGTAATGGACTTTCTCTCAAGATTGTAAAATGTTTCTAAAACACGATGAAATTCAATTATAGATAGAAATTTACAAGAAGAAGAGAAGAGGTAGCGATTAGGCGAACAAAGTAGATATTATACCTACATTATTTTTTATTAAAAATACAAATTAAATAAAATTTTACAACCATGTTTTTTTAATATCAAAGGTGAAGAATATTTTGTCTGAGCATTTTGAAGTACTATTATGTTGCTTAAACTCTTTGGAATAAGCAACGTGAGACGTGGGCTCAAATCTTTTATAAACCCAAAGAAAATAATATCACGTGGAATTTTCAAATTCATGAAAAACAAGCTGCATTTCTTCGGCTTAACTTTAAAATTTCACCGTTATTTCTTTAAAAACTGCGTAGCAGTAACTTTTGTAAGAGTTATATCAAAATCTCTTAGAAACACTGTACAGAATGGTCATAATGTTATTATCACACCGCGTGGAATTTATGCAAATATTGTACGAGTGGATGGATGGATGTTTGTTCCCTACTCAATAAAACATGCCAAAACTATTTCAAAGATTAAGCTGCATAAATTAATAATATTAATAGTATATTATAGTTACATTAAAACCTGAAAAAGTTCTAAAGTTACTTTTTATAACAACACGAACAAGACGAAGCCACGGCGTATAATAAAAAAGAAAGATTTATTATTTAAGTACCTAGAGTTTTAAAGGAACAATAACAGGCCATTTGTGACACTTGCTATAATACATTTCATACACAAGTATGTTTCGATCACGATTTATTTACAGCTAGATGAAGATGAAACTCAGAGATATTATGTATAATACTAATAATATAATAATAGAAGGGCGTAACTTAAAAAAAAAGACAATAAAGACTTGGGTGCACATGTAATATTACCATTCTGTCTTAATTTATCTGTGCCATAAGGTATTGACAAATTACAACGTGAGACGTGGGCGCAACATTTTCTCTGAAAATTTGATGGCAACAACTTGTACAACAATTCACGTGAACGATTGACATTCATGAAAAAATAGGCTGCATTTTTCAGGTTTCAGGTTGACATTACAATCTTATTAAAACTACGTATATTACAACGTACGCTATTGCAATGTTTGTTTTTATATACATTTTCTACGTTAAAATGGTCTGCGCTACGATCGTTTGTATGAAATGCTGCTAAATGAGTGAGCTAAATCGGATTTTGGAGCTCATATTTTTGTAGTTTAAATACATCTTACTTTTCTTACTTTCTTTTTTTTTAGTAACGATGACTCAGGTACTTTTCAAGCACACTTCACCCTTCTTTCAAGACTCAACGTTACCTTATTACGGTACTAGCGTATTTTTGTCGCACAATTAGGACGGATTGGTACTCGCGAAACATCAATAGCCAAACGCGCGTATACCGGCGTTTATGGTCGGTTTTTTCTAGCGAATGTCAGTGTACGAGGCGTCTTTTGCGCGTATACCATTGTCACGCGTATACGCGCTGCAAAAAACAAAACAAGAGTAGAGAATCCGCTCGGATAATCCTCTAATCTGAAACCGCACTTTCTCTAAGCACTTTTACTACTCGGGCGAATACACATGACACCTGGCTCGAATGACATTTGTGCAAAAAACAGCGTGGAATCTGAGAGCCCGGCAGGGCTCTCACCTAGTCGAGCAAAAAAGAGGCACGGCCTTACTATCCTTTTCTCGAAGCAGTTCAGGCCATTTTCGACCCTATAGCTTCGTTGTGGATAAAACTAGAAGCCTGAATTTTCAGTACCCAAGCAGGCATTGTATAAACACGGTATATATGAAATTTCATTCAATTTGAACCATAATAAAACATAATAAGTTTAGTTTAAGAATAATAACTAGTCATAACTCTTAATTTTGTCACTGACTGACTGACTGACCGATCATCAAAAAAAAGTCTAAGGCACTTCTAGCAGACATAGAAGCTTCAAATTTAGAATGCAATTAGTGTTTAGTGTAGACATCAAGGGAAAACTAAAATATTTGGTAATATCCGTTCAGTGTACTTTTACACTTTTACAGTGTTCAGTGACTTGGCAATCGCACTAATCAATATTATTTCTTATAATAATTGTATTACTTGTGAGATACATTGTGTTGTCATTGATTGCCAAGTCAATCTATTTTATTTAAAACATAATAGATTTTTAATATTCATAATGGTCACTATAAGATGTTGTTAGGTTAGCTAATTACGTTATAACTAAAGACAATAGGTCCCTTAAGTAGGGACTTAATAAAGTAACCGGCTTGGTGTTACATGGATCTGACAAATTTTTACGGTAGAAAGCGAGACTTGGTACAAATTTTTACAATTTTTACAAAATTGGTTTAGATGGCTTGCATAATCTTGATAGAGAAGCTTTAAAGAAGAGGTCCTGTTATACTTGGTAATGATAAGGCTTCGCAATTAGAGGAAGCAGAAACACGGAGTTAGACAGCGCATCGCATCAAGTTCCGAGCCACGTGGCAGCCAGGTGTCATGTTTACTCGCCCGAGTTGTACGCGTTGTCTGTCAGTCAGGACAAAGTCTTATATATATTGGTTTTGTCTTTGATAAAGTTCTGTTAATTAAATTGTAGTTTCTATGTGCCTGCCTACCCAAGCCTGACCCCTGTTGCTCTACTGTGGTGCGAGAACTAGGTCGACATTTCAATACTGAAAGCATTTCACAATTTCTATCATTCCTGTCTAGTGCGGCGACTGTGATGCAATAAAGCTTTTATTCTAATAAACTTAAGCTTAAGCTACGGCTTGATCAGCGTACTACCCGAATCAATTGTCATTAACTTATTTTAGGTTTAAACACATAATATCTTCAATTTTCTCTCTCCTCTTTCAAGTTTCGATTGAGTATTAGGAATTTAATTCACAATCCTTTGCTTAGGAAGCTGATGATCCATTAGGTCAAATTTTGTGACAATAGAAAACTACCCCCGCCATGTGTCAAAATGTAGGTATAAAAAAAATATGCTAGATAAGGTATTATAAAATTACTAAACAAACTCAATATAAATAGAATTAAAAAAAAACAGATGAATCTCATACGTTTCTAGTTTTTTTATGATTAATATAATTCAATCAATCTATAAATTAATCCAGTCGAACACATTGATAATACAATATCACAAAAAAAATATAAGAAAAACTAATATAACATTGGAAACAAAACTAACCGCCCGAACAGGGACTTGAACCCTGGACCCTTGGATTAAAAGTCCAATGCTCTACCGACTGAGCTATCCGGGCTCTTCATTAATCGTTCGAAATTAGGCAACCTATTATTATTATTGAAGACCTCACAATATTTCGTAGCATTCGCAGCCAAAGCCATAGCGTAGCACTCGTTCAAACTCGTAGCCATTGTCGTAGCACTCTGGTGGCTACAGATAGCAGTTATAACAATTCCGTTTTTGTATGCTGAATTTATTTATTCAGCTGCAAGATTGGTAGGTACCGTTATTGTCCAATCCAACAAACATAATAATGTATAAGAGTTGCTTATAATTAGGTAGCTATAATATCAGAAGTATTACATGACAGTATTAGTTAGTAGGTATACTAGTTATCCTCCTTCTAGCTATATCACGTTTCAGCCTCGCAAAAAGGTTTTCCAACGCAACGCAAGATATCTGCAATGAAAAACCGCCGAGAAAAAGAAAATTTCATTTGCGCTCTCTAGCCAAGTTAATCACTTCGTTACAGGTCTGTAACTCGAACCCTTTGGCTCTAGGAAAACTGATTGTGGCTGGGAGGTTGCTGTGACGTCATTTAATACCACTGACTTTATGTGTAGAAGGAACCTTATCTACTTTGGTATGGCTGGCGTAGGATGTCAGGGGTTTGCAGAAGTAAATGAATATTCTTTGTTGAGCTGAAATTATCATACTTACGATAGGTAGGTTGTTTTATCTCTGAGAAGATTCTTGTCATGAAGGAATGTGATAATGAAATGGACGTTTCGTTGGGAAAATCATGGCATAATACATATTATTTTGTAAAGTTTAAATGCTTAAAGTACTTCTCACGAAGTAGTGGTTTAAAAAACATATATGTCATTGGTATTCTTGCGTGCATTATATTTGATTTCGTAATATTTACAAGTACTGAGTTGACTATTACTATTACTACAATAATAAGCATATGCAAATGCATATATAAAAATACTAACCTACTTAAATAGAGTCCTGAGTATACATATGCAAGTAGTAAGATAATAATATTTTGCTATTTGGAAAGTGTTTTTTTTCCATAAACTAGCAAAGGGGTGTAATATGGAGGTAATTGATTCAAACATTGTAGAAAGGGGTGAAGTAAATTAGCCTCAATCTGGCTCACGCCGGTCGTCGCGGGTTCGGGTCGCGCGCCGCTCGTAAATCGCATCCCGGAAACAATCTAAGCTTCAGACAAGAAACTGAAACTCCAATCAAGGGTTCTCCATACTGGCTCGCAGGTCTACTGCATGCGGCGATCACTCACTTGCACTTTTAATTAATTTATTTATTGAGTTCGCGAATCGACGGCGCAACTCGGGGCGTCTCCTCGCCCCGCACCACAGCGCTATAAAAGCGGTGGAGGATCACCAACGTCCGTCAGTTCCGTCTGAGACGCCACCGGCGAGGCGGGGGCCTGAAGGCTCGAGCCGGAAGGACGATTTAAATTTTAAAAAGTTGTAATGTAGAGGGTCGAGGGGATGCATAGGGTTCGGTCGACGGCGCGAGTCTGCGGCGGCGACCTTGAGGTGAGTTGATGCAGCGCGGGCGAGTCGATAGGCTTCCCGCCCGCCCTCGCGCCCACCCACGCCTGAACTACAGCTGTTTTACTTGATAACTCGTCGAGCCGTTCGTAATCCACGCGTTTTTAAATACTTCTACATTTTTTTTAATCAAGAAGCCTGTTTTTAAAATATTTATTGTAAAAAACAAACGTTTAGTCAAATTCTTTTCAATCATATACATTGAAACGCAAGCTTTCAAATTGCACAAAAATTTACATCGTTTCGTGTTTAATTAATTTTAATACATCATTAATTAATAACCTACATTTGCTACCTTTTTATATAATGTTACATCGTTATTTCGTGATACTAAATATCAAACGCTTGAGCCTAGAAGCTGGTTTATACCTTCACGGTATGCCAATAAGGGCTTCTTAGTCGCTTAATCAGTCGAAGAATTTTCTTTCGGGCTCCGTGTTTAATTCTTGTAAGTAATATTTTTTTAAATTTCTTGCAATTAAAAATGTTTGAAGAATAATATTATGTTCATCATCATCATACTATCATACATCATACATAGTAAGTAACATCATCATACTAGCTCGGAATCACCCACCGCTGCGCTGGTTATAGGCCTTTATTTTTGTAACTTAAGCGTCACTATGGTATGCGACCAACACAGTGATAAATCAAAGATCTCTCACAAAGTTACATTAAAAACCTTTTTAAAAAAATCCATGCCTTCTTTTATAGAAGGTGTAAATAAAATTCACGCCTACCGATGCAGCACTCAACTACGATAACATTTATAATCCGTACCGAGCCCATGGGGCTTCTACCAATTGAGTTACGTTCGAAAAATCGGAAAATCGGCTCCCTCATAAATCGAGCGCGTCCCGAGTCCCGTGTAGGATAAGTAATACTTTGGCCACGGACCAAGCATAGACTCAGTAATTACTGTCTCAGGAGCGGTCTTAATTTGCTTAATTTACCCCAAACCCGCTCTCGCTGGCTAAATCACGCGATTTAATGGGATATTTGAATGATGCGCATTGTTTTAAACCGTCTCGCGTCTGCTCCGCACAGCTCCTTATTCCCGCTATTTTATTCGACGATTAACATAATAGTGCCATCTCATTGGCGTGTTTATCACTGCTTGTAATCAGAATCGTAATGGAAGAAAGCAAGAAAATTACTGTACTCATAATAATCACGTTATTAATGTTATAAAAGAAATGAATGGTAGATTCCCTTTTTATTGAATAAAAAATAAATATATTTTCATTTCATGGGAACAAAGACGCCGGAATTCGGCAATATTTTACTTTGCATAGATAAAAGGATTGCGAGCAACGAAGGTTAAATTTAAAATATAGGACAGTTTTACCTTCGTATACATTCGTGTGGCTTGCAATAAAAGACCGCCTAGTGTGTACTCAACCGCAGTACTTCGTATTTAGAACATGAATTATATACTCGTACGTGAAACCAAGGACAATAAACGTACTGCATAATTATTAAATAGCCGGTTTCAACTGCGGAATGCCGGGCCACGTACCATCAATATTGCACCCTTTACCACGAATTCATATTATTCTACGTTGGCTGCCTCTCAAAAATGTCTAGACCGTTATAAAAATCCAAACCACGCGCTAACATTTCTCTTTATTATCGAAGGTTAAGGAACAGAATGTCCTGCACAAAATTGTAAAAGAGCCATAAATAATTTTTCGCGAGGATCTATAAAATGTCCCCTATTTAACCTATCCCTTGCCTTTCCCGATCTTTGGGATCGGTAGTTGCTTAGGTATCAGGGAAAGATGTGAGGGATTTCTAAAAGACATGTTTACCGGGAATAATTGAGTTATTGTTTATTTCATTTGCTTACATGTAAAATTGTCTTATTGGCTTAGGTTATAATATAGTAGCTAGCGGTGTACATGGCCCTGTCAGGGAACTGCAAACATTCTATCCTTTTAAATTATTTTAAATATTTTAGATTACACACTAATTGTAAATGTCATTTTAAATAAAAATTGTTCATGATATTATAATAGTTTTAGCATAATAATATTAGTAAATTTGCATGAATGTCATTGTCATTGAATGTCATGAAGAAATTTAAATTCACGAATTACTGTTCAAGGTAAATTTTATCAAGTAGAAATTCGTTTACAGAATAGTAGCATCTTTGAAAAAGTAAATTTTTAAGTTTTTTGTAAAATATATTGTAATTTTTTTCATTCTTAATTATGTCAGGGATTTTGTTGTAGATATTAATTAATCTAGTGTTAGGGCTTCTCCTAGCTATACCTTGTTATTACCTTAACCTTACCTTAAAACTCATATTTCGTCCTTACACTTACAATACAAGATGACGCTGTAATAATAAAATGCATCGAGGTCGGAGAACACTTGCATCTCAAATAAACGCATAAAATTACGGAAATTCAACTTTTCGTCGGAAACGCGGCTACATCTGAATTACACGACGAGGAAACGTTAAAATTCTGTACACTCTTGCAGCGTCTTACGAACATTATGATTTATGCTGCGGGCTCCCAGCGGCGAATAACGGTAAACAAGGATGATTTGACACCATTTAGCGAGAATTTTTTCAAAGGAATTTTCGCTTAGCTTTCGGCCTCGCAAATAATTTAATAGGCGGACTCTTGCGTATTGTCATTGTAATGAAATTGAGATAAGGAAAGAAAGCAGCCGGCGCAATTAAAGGTAGAGGTTTCGTTTCTCCCTTAATGTTCTACTTAATTGCCGCTCTGGAACTGGATACGGGGGCGTTGGGAATAATATTGAAGTAAATGCAGCAATGGCTTTGAACTAAACATTCAGACCAATTTGTCCTTCATTGTGACTTTTAAAATTTTAAAAATTTGCAACAAGATTTTCCGTTTTGCATTGGCTTCAATAACAGGGCAATAAATTAACGCATTGGTCTAGCTAGATAACGAATAGATTGAAATCGCAAACAGTTCAATAAAAATTTATTGGATTTGTACTAAAATAACCCTGCTTTCCATCCGAGGAACGTGGCGATTCCACTCCAATAAACGATGCAGCTCGATTGCGTAAACCAATACCTAGTAGAAGATAAAAGGTTATTTTTAACTGGATAATAAATGCTTTTTATTGCTGTAACTGTACTAAACAATTCCATAGAGCAGTTCGTAAAGGAATATTAATTTATTTTAAACGCCGTGGAGCCGTTGGTAATCAAAGTATGAACCTAGTTTTGTTGAGAACAATGGTCTCGTGGTGCTCCGGGAATAAGCCAATATAACTTCGAAGATCCAACTGAAAACCTACCTAAGTATATGATACTTATCATCAACTTTTAAGTTTTGAAATTCACTTTATTTTCATGAAAAAATCAAATAAAATAATAAAATGCAAAATAAGAAAAATATTTTAGCAATTCACAGAAAAATGTTTCCGATGCCGCCGACTCAATCAAAAATGTTTACCAGCAGAAAGCTAGTTCAATATTTAGCCCCTACCTTTAGCTCTCATTACCTATTCACATCACCGCGGCAACCTTCCTAAATAGAATCGAGTTTTACGTTCACAAAATGCACTAAACGTGACGTTTTGTCGTGAGAAGGGATAAGTATTTGCTTCTCGGCGTTATTGTTTTGTTTTACCGCACACAAGTTTTTATTGTAGCGCTTTCTTTGCCTGAATTTTTCGTACTCTTTTTGGGGATAGAGTACCTCGTGGTAGAGGCTCGGACTATATTGAAACAGTCCGGTTCGCTCACAAATCCTTTGTTTTCTTTCCTAAAAGAGCAATGAAAATACCTTCTATTTTGAAGCTCCCAGCCTAGTCAGGTAGCTGTCGAGTTACAAAACGACGGACACGTTATGTACACACCGATTTAAGAGTACTTTTTGTTGACCACACGAAAACTGAAACTAGGGAAATATGGATGGTTTTTTGTCGGTCGTTACGTGAAATACATGCCAAATATATTTTAGTTTTAAAAACTTATCCAATGAGAACAGAGCGCCTAAAAGGCCGATCGCCTTAAAAAACTAAATTATAATAGCAGAGATGACTACCTACTTATTTTAATTTCATACTCGTAATATAGGCCATTTCGATACATTATGTTCTAAATTACTGTTATTAGATCCATGCGATTGCAAAGTGGCGCCTGCCAACTGCAGACGATGCCGCTCCGACATACAAACAGCGTGAAAATTGTCGATGAAAACGTGTTTTTAATTATCAAGGGATGAAACGAATGTAACTTGATCCGCAAACCGGTCGTTCCGCTCCCGTTCAAATAGAACAATTAAAAGCGGTCAAATATTTTACGTAAACATTTTTGTTTGTTGGTGAACTGCGAATTTGCATGCTGCCGGTTCGAGCTGTACCCTGACTCTGCACTTCCTCGCGGCAATTAGTGATATTCCTTGCATTTACTCATTCATTTGTTCACTCGGATTTTATTGGTATAAAATAAAGGTATCTTAATTACCAGCATTGTTAACGGAACGCAACTCACTGATTCAGGACAAAATGCACTGAAACAACTGTGTATAAACTTTTGAATAAATTCACGTATAAATTCAGGCAGTAAACGGGAAATCTTTTTTAAATAAAATTTAAGTCCGATGATAATAAAAGCAGCTGAACATTATTGTAAAAAAATAACAACCAATTCAAAGCAAGGAATACAAATTATTTTGACGTTATAGTTAGTACTAATTATTACGATCCATAGTTAACTTCTGCCGAAACAACCCCCTGTTCTAAAAGTTACCCCAGAGATAAGGAACTGTAGCAATGCCCACAAAGGATACACCTTCTGTCCCGCAGACTCGAGAATTCCAGAGGTATTACTGAATTCTGCCGTCGCCGAGCCGGCGCCTATTATGCAAGCTCATTGTAACACAGCCGGCTCTTCACTCGACACCCTGAATCACACTATAATATTCTATAATACTTTTATAGAACCTTTACAGTTCTCTTTTTATGTTAGTGAGCACCTTTTGAAAATATGTTCAAAATCTTCGAAGTTTAAAAATATACCGATATTAAATCATTTAAAATATATATTAGAAAGAAAACAAATGTTATACTTTGCACTAATTTTAGTGAATTTGTAATTTTAGTAACAATCGTTAAAAGTCATAAATATTTTTGCACTAAATGAAACAATCTCATTTACTATGCTACGAGTGGCGATGTGTAAAGACGTGCGTAGACATTCGCTACGAGGCGGGTCTCATAGATTGATTGCTAGGAACAGAGTCAACAATTGGACGAGAACTCAATCCAGATTTGGTCCAATCAAACCCTCAGCGCGTCATATTTACGCAAAATTGGGCAGAATCAAATTTACGCCGGCTCACTTAAAGGTCGAGCACATTTGCCCATATCCGGGGGCACAGCATACATTTCCTGCTGTCAAGTCAATGACTGCAGTTCCCGGGCAGGGCGTCGAGGCGTTTTGGCACATTTTGAACGCCATTTTTATTTGATCATAATTCCTTTTTCAATTTGCAATGTCGATCGGCGAGATTGGTGCGTAAACTGAGCAGTTATTGAACGGTTTCTCTTAGCTGTAACCGTCTTTATGTTACCTATATTGTTCGAAAGTGTAAAAAGTTTTAAGTAGTTATTTATGTGTGTGTGTTGTGTGTAATAATGGTACTTACATGCCACACTCTTAGCAATCACGTTTTCTGCTTGTCATATCGCTCATGTACCTACATCATAAAGTCGACCGATGTAAGTATTTCATAAGGCCGTTCTATGCTCAAATAATATAATCACATAAAATTTAAACCAAGAAAAACGGTAAATGTAACGAGCTGTAAGCGGCAGATTGCTTTTCCACGATGTAGCTTAAATTTGATCAGCGCCAGTATTTACTTTTTATAGTCGGTGCTTACTTTTTTCGTTTCCCTATTTCCATCAGGGTTATGCCGCGCGACGCCCATGAATTGGCGCAGTGTGATTACAAATTTAAGCCGTCATAGCTAATATGAATGACAACGGGTCGACCTACTCGACATTCATTTCCCTCGGCGCACCTCTTATAATAACTTACACGGCAACTTCGCCTTAAGGTACGAATATGTACTTTCCTCGCATCATACGAGCGAAGGGGCCTCCGAGGCGGGCTCCGCTCTAATAAAATGTTATATTTTCCAACTAAAAACAGAAACATCAAATTATCGCGCAAAAACCCTTCAATAATGTAGTTTCAATGTTCATTTTGTTTTCGCTTTTGAATGGAGTCGAATTACACGCGGACTACAATTTCCTCCGTTTCAATTGCCGAGCTGCTAACAAATTTATACGTCTGATGAAGGTGCAGAGTTTGGTGCCCTATAATCCAGATTCGACCCTTGAATGGAAGCGAACGAGCGGGTGTCCGAGGTTTGAGAGTGGCCCTTCAATCAGCCCTTCGTGCGGCGCGCGGGCGGCCGCGGGGCGGCGCGGCGGCGGGCGGGGGGCGGGGTCGAGGCCACGAGGACCTTTGAGCTACAGGCTCTTTGACACGAGCCACTGGCGCACTCTTCAAGTAATGATTCATTCTGCTGATGACTGACGCGGCTAATGCAGAGTTTCCCCTCCTAGTGTTTAAAGATTTAATACTCGTTCGTGGTAAATTAGATTTTACTGTCTTCTTTCCCTTAAGTTACTTTTCCCTTTTAAAACTGCACTGTTTGTTTCATGAACAGTGGCTTACTGGATGTTGAGAGTTTGAGAGGCGGATGATGGAACATTGACAATATAATCCATCGTTGATTTACGTTCTGATGTTTACGAGTAGGTTAAAACACGCAAAAACTACTTGTAGATACATATTACCTTTTAGGTTTCATATTTTATTGCGAATATAGTCTTATGAAAAATATGTTTAAAATTGCTTGCACAAGTGAAAGTTTGTAGATTTTTACTAAATGTGAACAACAATTTGTTCGTAAAGTATTCAATGGTTATTCAATCGAATATTCCAATCCATATTTTTACGCTATTCATAATACAAACAAAGCTGCAATGAAACCAACGTTTTCATTTGTAAAATATTCATAGAATGATTGGTTTCAACGATGAGTGATGCTGCACAGTACCAGCTACCCAGTGAATGGGTGGATTGCACACAAACTCTGAGCTATCACAAATGCCATTGTTGGCAGAATAAAGCAGATTCTAGCCGAATACACCAATTTAAAAGACAATAGCGATCATGATAAGCCGCCGCGCTTAAACCCCTAATCGATATGGGAATATAACTTCATCCGCCTTCGTTCAAAGCTCAGATTTAATAATTTATGCATAAAATCTATATTGAAACAGAGTATCATATTAATAGACTTTGAAGTTGTTTATGCAGTTTTTATCATAACCAATTCGAAAAATGCGTTCAAAGGCAGGCTTAGATCGTTATTATTTTCTCTAGATTTCTGTATCTATTGAGTTTTTATCATACAAACATTTAAAATTAACCCTACTAACTAAAAACACGTATAAAATCTAAATTAAAGTATGAAACCTTTCACCTTTTTTGTTCACGAAATCAAAAAACATGGACGAAACGAATAGTGTGAAGAAATTACTATAATACAGCGTACTTTTTGAGTCCGAAACATTTTGTATGGAATTCGGATTTGAGGATTACCCTTAAAACAATAATTATAACTTGCTCTACTTAAACTTATTTGACCCTTTAAAAATGAACCTCTCCAATTACGCCCATGTTTTTTTTTATTCTATATTACTTATGACAAACTCGCGAATAATAATTGTATTAATCTACAAAAAAATCCAATTAAAAGTTTTTTTTATCTGCGAGGCTTAAGGCTCGGTCTGCAGCGGCGATAGAGCCTTGGATTTCACCGCCCGTATTTTAATTTTAACATACTCTGCGTTACATAATTGTTGTTTACGTAATTTCTTCCTTTGACAAAACTGAACACAACTTTTTCCCTGAACGACTTGATCAGCACTCAAAAACTATTTATTCCACAATATTATCAAGATTTTTTTTATAAGCAACTATATTCGTTTGTATTTTTCAATTCCTTGTTTCCCTAGTCAATATAATGTATTCGAGTCTATATAAGCAAGCGGGTCGTTATCATGTCAAAGAAGCTATCGGGTTACTGGACTCAAAGACTGCGGTAGTATTTGATGTCCATAGATAAAATATAATCATATTTCGTATGAAAATTACTAGCAAAAATGTTCGTGAGTTATGGTAAGTCAAAAATCAAAACAAAATCTGTATGTAGAGTCCTCTACCTCCACATTGTGCCGACGAGCTAAGCGTTCTCCTGATGCCAATGAGATCCTGAAATAAATGTACCTAAAAATATAACGTCAAACA
This sequence comes from Lobophora halterata, assembly GCA_932526365.1. NCBI lineage: Eukaryota > Metazoa > Arthropoda > Insecta > Lepidoptera > Geometridae > Lobophora > Lobophora halterata. Next base: position 7,233,005 of record OW052014.1, on the reverse strand, counting down.
CCTACTATACTCATGGAACAAGAAATAAATTATTTTATTTTGGTTGAAATCAATATAATATAAAAGGCTTGGACCTGACTGACTGACTGACAGACAGCCTGGAGGAGGTTTTTGTCTAAGAAAGGAAAGAAGAGTACCTACTCAGAAAGGAAGTTTGAAAATTCGCAACGCAAACGAAGTTGCGGAGTGTAGTTTATTATAAAAAATAATTCCGTATACATATAATTGCAAAAGTTTTTTATGATGGATCCCGCCAAAACTCCCTATACTACTCATTATCCCGTTATCACGTGAGTGAAGTTACGGGAAAAATTTAATATTTGATAAAAATGTAGTAGGTAGGAAATGTTCTTAGCAGTAGGTATGTCTGTTCAAAAGCTCTATTACGCAAACATAATTCATAGCACAATCGTTTTATTTTCTTTCATTACAAAGCGGCATACATTGCTACGGCATATCAAAGCATGAAATAACATTTCCGTAATACATCTCAAATGGCTTCGGAGTTTATGTAAATTGTAATACACGCCTGGAATATTTCGTTTGAGGTGCTGAAAAGCCAACTTTTTACGCATTCACGGGGTGTCCCATTAACGGCCAGTCTCCTCTAAATAAGTATATCTTCTAAAGAGTAATGTGCCTTGTCTTGGAGTTTATGAAGAGATTACAAAGAATTGAAACACTCATTTTTTATTTTACTTCTTCATTTTGTTATATATATATAATAGATATATTATTTAGGTAAATAGGGTATTTTTTATTTGTGCCTATAAATAATGAAAAATATAAATAATTTTAATTATAAAGTTCTTACTTACTTAACAGTAAAGAATACTCAATACTCAATGGTTTATTTGCATTACATTTAAGATCTTAAATAATATTAGGTTTCGACCATGTGCCCAGTTAGGGCACAACAAATTATAAAAATCTAAAAATAGGTAATAAAGTAGGTAATAAAAAAATTCTCAAACATAATTAAAATAACGTATAAAACATAAATTGTGTTGTAAATAACGCTCTTAATAAACGTGAGCGGTCAAAGTATTAATTTCGCCATTAATTTAGAGTAATTGCTGCGTTAAAATTTAGGCAGATATTAAACCTTAAATTGTATTTTATGTTTTTGTTTCAAAATATGTTTCTACGTAGATACGTCGGTAGATACCGGCGTTAATCGTTACAACGGGAAGTATGATGTACGGTTATGAAAAATAATAGGGTGCGTGCGATTATAATTGTCTCTAATTTGATGAATTTCAAAATCATCAAGCTTATTTTTATATCCTTTTAAGCTACTAATTTTTGGATCTTTATTTTCCCTAGCTAATGGTATAAAAATAAATTATATATAAATATGCCTTTTAGTAGGAGATGGAAAAAATCATTCATAACAGCTATGTTTACGGATTATTTTTTTCAAATCGAATAAGCGAATATAATAAATGTTTCGCTACACTTTTCAAGACAAATGACCAAATAATATTATTACCTATTTTTTTTTTATTATTAACACCCCTTGATGCCTATCGGTTTTAAGCCTGAGCATTTTGGCCTACCGTTACAGATTACAATGTAGCGATTGCTCTTTATTGCTCTTTACCAAACCTTTTATTTTTCATGTCAATATTTTTAGCTTTAGTCTTGGTCTATATCCGCAAGACTAGTTCTGCGTCTCCCTGACTCCCTGACTTGACCTAGTCAAATTTGAAAGATTTTTCCTATGACATTTATTTTACGAGTAGACTATGCTCCATAAAAAGCCGCATATATTTAAGGCAAGACAGAGATAATCACGGAAAGTGTTAATGTTTATTATTTTTGTTTCAGGTATGTCTATATCAATTTAATTTAAACATTATATTCGACGGCTTCACATCTGCATTAAATCAGGTAAGTCTTATAGTACGATGACACACGGCTTTTTTTACACGATACAAGCCAGCGTTTACGCTTGTAGCGTGTATAGTCGCCCAGTGTCATCGGCGTTTTTACAATCTGCTTGTTGACAATCCTTCCCAAAAGCGAACATGCTCACACGCTAGCTTTTAAAAACGCCAATAATCAACGAGTAAAAAAGTCCTGTGTCATCGACGCTTTATGTTTAAAACTTATTAAGTACATAATAAACAACTTTAAGAATTGTGCTACAGCAAAGTGAAATTTGAAAATGGGTTCCTGTCTAACATATTATATTGGTCCGTTTTGCCCACAATAAATCGAATTGTAAGTACCAGTTGACCGTCCGATTGTCCGGTTGTCCGGAAGTGGCGCATCCGGTCCGGGAGAGAGCCGGATTTTCTTACAATCGGACACGCCCACGGGTCAGTATCGAAATACTTTAGATCCTTCTCGCACTGTTGATAGATTGTAACAGGATGCTCCAAATCGATTTGAACCCTATCGGACGTGATAAATATTTACACGGTTTTGGGTTGAAAATTATGTCGATCTAGTTTTTATTAAGACGATTGTAAAGTATATTTTAATAAATTTAAAACAGAACAGGAAAATAGCTTTGACAGTAGGTAACATATTTCAACCGACTTAAAAAAAGGAAGAGGTTCTCAATTCTGTTGTTTTTATTTTTGTAATGTTTGTTACCTCAGAACTTTGTTGCTTATAAATCGATTTGATTTTTTTTGAGATTTTTTGTCAGATAGTTTTTACTTTCAGATCGATCCCATAGAAATTTTATCAAAATCGGTTCAGTGTTTTAGTATATAAATCAAAATAACTGAAAAAAATCGTTGAAGTGAATAAAATTGCGTATTTTGCTTCCCCGTGACTATTCAGTGGTTTTTACGGTCACTAGAATAGTCTGATTGAAGTCGGTTTTTGTATGTTTTTGTAAAACCTTGATTTTTACTCATATTTACTTTATAACATGTAATGTAAGAAATAAAACTTGCTTTCCCTTAATATACTTTATGAAAACTTGCCACAAATCGAAGGAACATTCAATAAAGCGAAAAATCGCTAATACCTCAACTCCGAAGTTTCGTAAGATGCTTACAAAGTTTAGAAGCACTAAGAGCGGTAAGAGGCGGCAATGCGTTAATCCCACTTCTGATATCGAAAACGCGTTCAGGAATAAAATATAAATAAGAATCACGTATGTAATAAGGCGGGGTGGGCGCATTCCTCACACGTTCCGGAGCTTCGAGGGCTTAGCCGAACTTGGACCATTACGCCGCGTCCGAGATTTCACTCCCAATGCTGATGCTGTTTTCAACGTCTGCGAAATTTAAAGTTTTACCAACATTTCGAACATAAATTCATATTAGCGCTGTTTGGGAGTGCGGCCTTTGTTTTTAGGAAACAGTGGGTTATCAAATCGGTTCTATGACGCCATACTTTGTTAGTACATAAGGCTTATTCTAAGGTTAGCAATATATTAAAAATTACACATAACCATTCATAAAGACTAAATTTTAAAAATTGAAATTGGCATCAGAAAAATAATAATTGAAAATAAAACTAAAATATACATTAAAGTAAAATTTTGCTCTTATATGTTATGGTTATTGCGTTAATGGCGATAAAAAAGACAATTACTCCATCTGAGAAAAGTTTAAGCACGTTAGCCGTATCTAAGTTTCAATATTATGTTGTTTGCCTAAACTTTGAAAACTTGCGCACGAACCCTGTGAGCAACAGAGTTTAGGAATCCTTTTTAGCAAAGGGTTACAAATTATACCTTCCAGATTCTACACAGATTTTGGGATCTTGCCTGGAGCCTGAGGCTATAATACTTAGTATGGCTAGTAGCGTTGTTTACTAGCAATTTTGATTTTGTTCATCACATTTCATGAGGCTTGAATCCTAATTAAGCCAACAACTAGTTTTTCAACTTATTGTTGGTTCATCGCCTTCCGCCTCCAAAAAAAAAATATCAAAGTTACCTTTGTACACTGTTTTTTCTTCTAGGTTAAGCTTATCACGTATCATATAATAACTTGTACAAGTAGATATTACTGGGCCACGTAAATTATTCAAATGTAACATTAGATGATACGGCCACTCGGGGTTTCGGCCTTAGGACCTTCCACTTATGGAGTGCCTGACCCAATTAAATTGTTTAATTAGAACGAAACGGTACAAAACATGAACGAAACATCCTTTCGTACGTTTATGCCATGATAATCGTCGGGAGCAATTAACAAAGTGCATAATGTAATATGGATGATGTACAGTCTGCACAGAGATGTATACACTTCCAAGCTTCCCAAGCAAACTTCACATTTATTTTATACTGTTAATTTTGCAAAGACATACATACTTCTTCTGACAAGTAAAATAATTAATTTGAAAATGCTAGCGTGCACTTTTCTTTGCTAAATTAAGAGTAATATAAATATGAAAGTTTCGGAGTGTATACATGTTTGTGCAGCTGACTGTACCTAGTAGTATGTAGGATAGGTAGATGTAGTCGCCAGTGGACGTTTCCGAAACTCTTGTTTGAGTTTTAAATTCAATATATTCTATTATCTATTTTAATAGGTATTAAGAATGTCCGATCCGATTACTTAATTAGTAAACCTGTCTAATTTTTATATGTTGTATGATTTTAACTATATTATGTTACCTATTATTGTGTGAGACAATTTTATTAACCCACTGAATTTTTCCACGGCCAATATCATTGAACGTTTGTACTATTATAAAAAAAATGTAACCAACACACACACGCCTCATTTATACGCTTTTTATTTGGTAAGCCAGTTTTTTATTCCGCTTCATTTTTCTAGACTACCTCAGGTTTGTTATTTTCAGACAATGTTGTACAAAAGCATCGTATAATTCACCCCACCATAAATGTAACCACGAATAAATACACCCCAATTGATAAAATCGGATTGCGATGACAGTGATTTCCGTGAAAATAAAACTTTTACTGCCCGCGTGTACACAGCAATCAGTACAGCGGCCACAGATAGAACAGAAAAACTTACAGAGGTATCACTCACATAAAGTTCTATGTGAGTGATACCTCTGTAAGTTTTTCTGTCTCTATACCGAAGTGAATTTGTGACTAAAGTCGGCGTGAGAGGTGATGGCTTTGGATGTACGAAAATATGTAAGCTTCCGGACATTCGTGAGCTGGATCCACTTAAAATTGATTTAGAAGTCCGCTAGATAGAGTTGAAAGTTTGATAAGCTTTAATTCTGCAGTATAAAAACTGGTTTATAGTCTGTGGCGGTAGCACGTGCGCTCACTATGTAGGTACACAGACTATACCCGGTTTATGTAAATCGCGTGCGCGGAACAGCCTCAATTGGAGGTATTATACGATGATATTGGAACATTGGCCACAGCGGGGCTATGAGGTAATAGACAGGATAGATTGCATCTAAGAGATAGGTCAGATGTATCACATACAAACCACAATTGCTTAACACTAGACACTTAAGGCTAGACTCAAATATTGCTCTAGGTCAACGTAACACCAATTATAAAACACCAGTAATGTAACAAAACTGAAAAAAAATTAAAGAACAGGTAAGTTGTGGTTGGCCACTGGTTAGCTATTTTTACACCAATTCGCTAAGCAAAAAATTATATTCCAAATAGTAATTGTACTTAATACAACAAGCATCTCTTTTTTTGGTTATCGTGTGCATCGCTACAGTGTTCGCGTTACCAATAACAATAATAATAATGCTTACGATTCACATTTTATATTAAATGCGCAAGTTTTTGTCAAGTGATTATCTACTGTGGTTGGTGTGGTACGTCTGAAACGATCTTAGTGCAAGTCATAAACATCAACGACACCTTGTGCATTGTTACCGCTATCTCCATTCATAGCCGCCTAATAAGTATTTAGTAACTTTCAGATTAATTGACGTTTATAAAGCTAAAACTATTTATTGTGTGTGACATTTCATAATGTAAAATTTATAATTCTTCTTCTGAGTATTACAAAAACTCACTTTAACTCAGGGAGTCTAGAGGCTAATAACAAACTAATTTGAGTAATTGAATAATGAAACAAAGAAGCAACAAAATTGGTTTTGAAAATTTTAAAACTCACAGTGCTGCCGGCAGCTTTGTCCAAAATATAAAGAAACGTATGTACTTTTTAAAGTCCCGAACGTAACATCCATTGTACCATCTATTCTAACTTACTTTCGCATTTTTAGTTTTCTTTTTTTTAATGCAAGGTTGTTGTTATGTATATGTTGTATGTTGAAGTAAAGTCGTGAAACCAGATTTTTATTCGAGTAAAATTAATCTCGCTCTTCTAAAACATGGACCTTTTATTTTAACTACGAAGTACTCATTACAAAAACCCTACAAAAAGGCCGGAACTCCCGGTTATGAAAAATTAGAAGTCATTTCACAGAGACTAGTCTTCACCAACTCACATTAATGCGATTAAAAAGTTAAAAGTAAATTATGACTGGCCATGTTTTATTTCGCTTGCAGAAATATTATTTGGTAGATGTCCTACGCAACGGAGCGTGACAATCGCCGCAAACTTGGTTACTGGCTCGCCCAGCACGGGAGAAATATGGCGCATTGTTAATATATTAAAGTTTGTTCATTGCATACCATAAATTTTTCATTATTGTAAATTTTAGGATCGCAGTTTTATGCTTTTGGTTGCGCTACGAAGCGTAAAGGGAAAGAATATATAATATTATTACATAGCAGAGGCTCTACGAAGCTACGATAACGCGTCTTTCGTTTGACATGATTAGTGCTTTTATATAGTTGATACATGGCGCTTTTATATGGATGAATTAAGTTTTTGACGTGACTACGTCTAATAAATCGATGAACGCCGGCTGCATGCACGAAAACGTTGACGTCATTGTCCGGTAACGCTCATTGTCCCGTTACGCTGGTAGTCACGTTACTATCGTCCGTAAATAAACTCTACAGATAGCCATTTTTTATTTTATCGAATGTAGTGACAAATATAAGTCAATTTCCTAACATTACTATTTTTTATACTTACAATAAAATCTGTGGTAATTCTTATCACCTCAAAACTGCACAAATCCATCAGAATGCTTATACTAAAACTAGACCGTAGATATAAACGGCCGTGTTTCTCAGGCCAAGTTGTAGTGCAATAATTCGGAGTTTATTTGCGATATGGCCATTAGTGAGTTAATTATTCAGTGGTTGGACGAAGTTTGGGCACAGAGCGAGTATGTGCTTGATATAGCAGCGGACTTACGTAGTTTCGTAAAATTTTCGTAATATGTTATGATATTTTCGTACACTAGCTCGGCGAGCTTTTTATATTTACTATTTTAACTTGAACATATGATCATACAGCCAATTTTATTTCTCATTTGATAAAAACAAACTATTTAACGAAATAAGAATGAAATATCACGAGGAATATTCATTGAAAACTTATCTTCTCAAATTAAATTTACTTTAGTTCGAAACGCGAGGACGCCCTTATTGAAATGTCTAGATTACATGGCTGCGTAACCTCAAGTTAAGTGCTAAAAGATACTTTTATGAAACCCGAGAATATCTTAGGACTAACAGCGCGATAGATTGCAAAACTTTCACAAAGTATTTATAGACAAGTTAAATAGAACCTCAGGGAATGCTTCTGGAGGGATTTTATGTTCTTCTTAAACGAATACTTTTATTTTGTTGGTATTTGGAGAATAGCTAACTCTAATCTCACATTGTCAAGACAAAATAGTCAAAAATGTCAGTAGCTGCGCTGATTAGAGCACTTTGTATGCAACCCCGGCGCCACCACGCCGCAGTAAATGTGAAAATATTCACCACGTTGCGAGTTGAGACTCAATTCATGCTAACTAGTCACATTCCAGTTAAAATAGCAACACAAACTCAGAGACATTTCAGTTTATAATGTCGTCGGTTCACACCCAACTCTCTGTCGGCTGTAAGATAATAATTTATTCACATGTAAACTCGTCGTCTCTCGCAACTTAGATTGGACTTAAACGAGTACGGAGCGAGCGCCGCGTATTATGCCTAATGAAGTTAAACATGTCCCGAACAGGGAACTTTGACTAGGCTCGACTCGTTACAATGTCGCTTGCACTCAAATTTAGACCTCAAAGAGTCAGGCGAATGCTGCCGTCATTAGATTTTTTATTTTTCCTTTTTGCGACCGTTATATAAATTCTGGTTTTATACTATCAAGATTCTTGCCGACTGTACTAATTTATTGATTATATTAGTATTCAGCTCCGCTTGGTTAATTAATCATTAGAATTATGGATTACCTTAACTATTTATCAGATATTCTTATGAGTTCATGTTTATTGAGTTTTCATGCTCGTGATATAAACGTGATGTCTACTTCAAGATTTTTCATAACTTTGACTCTTTTTCTCTAACACGTAAGAGCACTTATCACTGAAAAGTGAAGAACCGACTGGCTCAGCGAGAAGAATTGAGGTGTGTTTTTGTATTTTAATGATTGTCAACTTCGGGACTATTTTCGGATAATGCAATTTACATGTTTATTGCAACATGCGGTGTAGTGGATTGATAGTTGTAACGGTTGGTTTAATAGCAATAGTTCGTAAGCGTATCAGGCTACATTGAAGTTAGACGGGCAGCTAAAAGGCCATTAGGAGACGGCTCATATGAATTATTTGTTGGGATCGCGGCGCATGGCAGTCGTAGCTTCAACATTGTGAGCACACTCAAATCAAAAAACACTACCTGGAAAGGCACAGCTCTATCAAAGTTTCTGTACGTGGGTACTTATACAACCCGATATAGTGATATAATAATTATGTTTTTTTAGGTACTTATTCAAATTAAAATATTAAGTCGACCTGAATCGCATTATATTATTCTATTACTAAATAACCTATGCACTGTTCTGCTCATGAACATGCGTGATCTCTTACCATCAAGAGAGCACCTAGCTCGTCTCGTCACATGTTAACATAAAAAAAACTTAGATACTATTTTACAAACTATTATCAAAAGTACCAAATATTATTCATAAATCATTGCGATGAGTAAAATAAACTCTGACTATCCCTTTTATAATGATCACAGATGAGATGTTCTGAAGTTAATCAGCGGTTCAACTCTGAGCTGTGGTGTTGTGGGCACGCGAGACGGCCAGACTACAAGCTAATCGAGTAAATTACTTACCAGCGATACGGCACTGCTGGGCATTCTGATCACCATAACTCAGTAACAGCCTTTGAACTCGTGCTACTACCATCAATCAATAAAAGACTATAATATTGGCCAGTATAATATCAATTGGCCTGATTATGAATCATGAATCAGCCTGTGAAGCTATAAATCTGGCAGAATATCCAGAGAATTGATATTTTGTGAATTATAATTGTTTAGATTTTAAAAACAGATAAACAGCTATTTATTTCCATCAAGTGTAAGCCAGTGTCCAGCCCTGATAATTTTATAAAAATTAAAAGCAAACAAAAGGTATTACGATAGAATAAAAAAAAACATTGGCTTAAACACCATAGCGTGACCGAAATTTCGTCCTCATTTGCAAACATACGAAAAAACAAACATAATAACGTTACATTTATTCCAAAACTAACGTGAACTCGTAAAAAGTAATGTCCCTAAGCAATATAAAAGTCACACAGTTTAAACTTTGAACCTCTAAAAGAGGATCAGCACCAGAGCGTATGTAGTGAGCTAAGTCTTTGATTCACGTTGACCAAGAAATACAGTCGTATGGGCTTTGTTTTCAAAATATTTCTACATGTTGTCTCCAACTCCACCCGAGAGAATGTAACTGGAAAAATAGCCACAATGATCCCTTATTATCCCTATGCTACTTTTTTTTGTAAGTTTGACTTCAGTATTTTAAATAAACATGTGTATTGCAAGGTGTCACCAGCTGTCCTCCTATGGACTTGCTTAGTTCCAGCCAATGCTAAATCAACATATTAATAATATATACAAAACTGCATAACATTATATTCGTTTTTTTTTTTCACATGTACCTACTAGTGTATTTATTTTGAAATGAATAGGTATTTCAATGTGATGTTTGACATTTTATAATATTCGTAATATCGACAGACGAATAACTTTACGAGAATTGGGTACTAATACGGGTTGGCTTTTAGTCTGGTACTAAAAAGTTAACACTACTGATAAAATAGAATGCAGATAAAAATGCTTTTAATTTTTATGTGTAAAAATATCTTACTGAATATTTCGTGTTACAAAACATACACACTGTCTCACATAAGATTACCAAAAAAACGACTCAATAAAACTCCGAATTTACTACTGCGCCGGTTCAGTAGAAATTCACAGTTTGTTATAGGCCTAATACACGCGAAAGCTTTCTCGGGCTTTATAAAGTTCACGTCAAGCCTAGGACAGCGGTAACTGGGACGCTCGCCACCATCCCACTTTCCTATTTCCAACGCGCTTGAAACAATGATATTGTGAATGAAGGCTCTTCTCGCTTACGTTGTCAAACTCTTTAAAACAGCAAGAATTTTAACTTTGTTATGTTCACTATTTTTCTGTTATTTTTCACGTTGGCTAAAGAATATTTTTCAATATTTTCTCGAAAAAACGGCCACTGAAACCCATGATAGTGTGACTCCAAAGGAACTTAATATAAAGAGAATCCCTTTTCTCGCCACTCAAGCGGAAACTTCATAAAAGTTGGTTGTCAAAGCTATTTAATTGAAGGTAAATCAGGCAGAACGAATCCCTGTCCTTAAGGACTGTTCTTGTACATGTAAAATATCTTAAAGCGAAGCGCTCGGGACCCAACGAAGTGTAACTAACATAACGCGCATCCCGCCAGAGCGACCTAACAACACTTTCATTTGTGTTTCAGAACTCTCAGCTATTTGCTTAATAAACGCTCGTTAAATTAACATACCAACTACTCTGATAGTTCCTTGAAGGTAACTTTGCCACTAACTTCGGTGAGCTTAAAGTTCTACTCATTCTGTTTTTTAGAAACGTTTACTTACAATGACAATCTTTTCTTAACGTGTTCATACTATCTGAAAACCTAAACGTAAGCAGACTAGTAAATGTTCTGTTTCCGAAAGATAAGAGCACTCCAACTAACCGCGTGGAGAATGTCGCAGCAAGTGTACATACAAAGAAACAAGATGACTCGAGAGCGGGTAGAGGGAGACGCAGCATCCGGCGCAAAAGCACCGGCGAACGGAAGCTGGCTCACCACGACAATCGACAACACGCCATCTGGCGCACTTCGACAACCTAAACCGTTTCACCTCTTGGTAGGGAAAGCTCAAAACACTCTTTGTATATTTATCCCAATTACAAATATTCCTTAAATGAAACGGTTGGAGTAATCAGCGGGAATCGAAATGTTATTCAACGGTGTGCCATTAAAACGGATATTGGATACCAAAGTGCGTTCACGCAATGTTCTAAGCCAATTAGTTGGTCATTTTTTGCAGTGAAGCGGTCGTATTCAGGGGAACCGGCCTAAGCTGGAGTAAGCCGGTTATGTCCGGTTCGAATCTAATTAAAGGGCATCGTTTCCGCCTAAAATGCTGACAACAGCTATTTGACGCTTTTTTCTTTCCGTTACCAACTCAATAGTCCGGGTTAATTGGTTTGTTTTCGAACGTTTCAGAGGATTTTGTTCAGCTTCAAATAAACCACCGACCAAAACGAAAGAGAAAACTGAAGCAGTAAGAATGAATAATTCGATCAAGTAATGCAGCAACCGCAGTCGCTCAAAATGAATACAATTGTTTTGTTTTCCCTTGGTAAATGTATTCCTTGTTTAGAATAATGAAACGGGCGTATTTTCTCAGGGAAATCCATTTTGTAACAATTTAAGATGGAGCCGCCTAATGTGTTACAATTTTTCGTCTATAATAACAGTATGCAAATCATATTTTGTTGAGAAATTCTCCGCGATATTATAGAGTTTGTTTGAAATGTATTTCATAATGTAGGTTTATTCAGCTTGATCAACGAAACAAAAACTTTTCAACTTAACTGTAAGTTTAAAAAAGTTCTACCCCTTATCTGTAATTTGTATTTGTGTGAGAGTGAGCATATACTCGTAATACATACAACAATAAATAAAAGACTTCCATGAGCAGTAATTTAGTAGAAAGCATTGAAATATTCGTGTATAATCTGAATAACATGCCGATATGAACAACGGGGGAATACGGGGGTAGGTACACGTTGGGGTGTATTTTACCCGATATTAAACGTTTAGGGTACCGTCTTTGGAATATTTTACGAATTACGCAACGGCTTTTACAATATTCAATAAGTTAATAAATGAAGAGGCTTGCCCCTTCGTTGTTATGCATTATTTTCATGATCGCTTAGATTGCTTCTTGGATTTTGAACGACTTATAAAATTACTGCAACAACTATTCAATAATAACGCACTTTTCGAAGGTATGACTATTCATTATTATTTTTTGGTGTTTTTTTATTTTATTTTATGAAAATGTTTAACTAAACAAATAAATAATTAATAGGTAGGTTCATCTAAAAAGACACGAATTGTTTATTCTAGATGTAGACTGGTTCGTAAAGTACCTACATATAGATTAATGTTGATCTTTAAATCTATGTACTTTGTTGCGTATACAGCTGTCTAATACGTCATAGGTATATGTTAAAGTTAGTGTTTTATTCTGTAAGCCGTAGATAGTGTAGAAAGATGCGTATGGATTTTTTAAGGATTTATTGATGCAATCAAGTGGAGAAGTGATAATAATGTGTATATGTTGATAGCGACAATGACTTTTTTACACACTAAACCAATCTTTCTCAAAACGCTTTAAGAGGTATTTAAGAGATACGATATTATTCTTAATAGCAGAAGTGAGTTGATTTCCTAAGCAAAGCAGTAACATTGCCACCATCTTACGATGGGACCTCAATTTGTCCCGAACCTTTATAATGTAATTTTTTCGTCTCCATTTTCTTTGCGCAAAACTTTGGGCTTCATTGAAATATTGGATATCAAGTACGGTAGAGTTGTTTTTATTATTCAAAAGTTTTCCCTTCTGGTCAACCCACTATGTGTAAAAGACACATCGAGTTTATTTTGATTTTTCCCTGGGAGAAAATTGGTTTTGCATAAAAGAAAGAGATGGAGGGATGGGGGATAATATTGACAATATCATGGAAAATTCGTTCACATCCGCGATATCGGTGGGTTATGATATATACTATTATTCCATAACCTTAAGCTGTATTTGATTTCAGAGAAAATACTTTTCTTCCTTTGAAACTGCTTCGATCTTGCATAGTACCTACATAATCAGCCTTCTATATTCCCACTGCTTGGACTGTTGCCTGGAGAGTGAATAGGCTTTAATCCATCACGCAGATCCAATGTAGGTTGGTGGTTGTCTCATGCCATTGATGTAGATTTGCTAAATTAGAAATAGCGTGCCTCTAACGTACTTGAATTTGATTATGTAATACTATGTTTTCTTACATACCTACATATCTGCTTGCTGAAGCTTCTTACAACCTTATAAAATCACGTGAAGAATGAATGAATAAACAATTTATTTGTCTCAAGTATGATTAGTTACAGACTGGTCTTATGAATGTATAAAGTAGAGTCATATAGTTCACTGTAGAATACAGTATACAATTTTTCTCTTAATTTATAGGTCCTTATGGCTTTAGGTTCTCATAATCTCGATCTTGTCCCTAGCGAGTCCATTTGGAACATGAATAAGTCCGCATTACGCTGGGACGTATAACTTGCGGTGGATCGACCGCGCAACTTGACACGCGGTGTCGATGTCGATTCCCATCGCTGAAACTGATCCGCCTCCTAGATTATGTTATGTTTATTAATAACTTTACATCATTCGCATTTTTATTCAAATTGTCGTTGAATGTTTTCGTTCCTAATGGTGCAAAACCTAATAGCTTTTGCTTGGCTCACATGTTTAGTAACTTAAAAAGTTGAGTTCAAAAATATAACTCGCCCGTTTTCCGTGTTCGAGCTAAGACAATGGTTAAGTATCTGCGTATACCTTGCTTATTATTACAGCTATCAATCATTTTATTAAAGTGATCTTAGACCTTCCATACAAATTTATATCGATTCACATTTTTACAGCTAAAACCCGCTCACTGCGCTTGAATTTCATCTTCTTTGTATGAAGAAACGAAATCACCAATACAAAAGGCACGAGACAAATTTCACGGCATGCCTCAGAGTAAACCACTCAACTAGTGAAAAATTTTCTTGCTTTTATTTCTGGACAGGCTGACACTCGATCGCTTACGGCACTGTCACTTCGCCACGAGACTTGATTTATGCGACCAATATGGCGGCTGCCGTCACTCGCCGACCGATATCGAACGGCATTATCGACGCGCGATATAACATGATTACTAAACTTTTTTTTTCACTGATGCTGATGGCTCAATCTTAGTTAGAGTTCATTCATTATTTGTGGTTAAGGGTAATCCTCAAGGCAAATTTCCATACAAAATGTTTCGGACAAATACTGAAAAAGTACGCCGTTTTATAGTTATTTCTTCACACTATTCATTTCGTCTATGTTTTCCGCGGCATTGTAAGGTCTCTAATATCTATATTTTTTTAAACAATTACCTAATAATATTATTTTTTTACATCACGTTTTTAAATTATTATTAAATATGACGACACCGGCTTAGTTGGTTGTGACCCTGCCTACGAAGTTTGGTGTTCCGGGTTCGATCCCCGTCCGGGGCACAAGATACAAGCATTTATTAATAACATTTGTTACAGGTCAGGACATAGTAGGTATAAGTATTCATAAAATTGAATAATAACTAGGTGATAAAATAATAAAATACATCATTTCCAATATAATTATGCTACTACGTAGGTAATATTAATTAGGATTTAATTTTACACATATATGTGTGACGAACACAAATGTTTGTTCTCGGGTCTTGGATGTTGTGATGTCTTGTATGTGTCCATGCCACCTGCGACACAGGGAATCCTAGTGCAGGGGTGTGAGTGTGTGAATGTTTATGTATTTGTTTTGTTTGTGGTTTATATATAAATTCATATTTTTTATTAAGATTTATTTACAACTTTACAGATTGTCAACAAATTATATAAATATATTTAGTACTAAATATATTTATATAATTTGTTGATATTTATGGATTTCCGCAAAGTAACGCCTGAATCAATCAATTTACAGATTGTATTTAGTTCAAAATAATAACACTAATATAACTATTAAATCAAAAATTTAATTAGTTTAAAAGTTTAACTATTATATTTTTACATACTCTTATAATAAAACAACCACTGAAGTAGCATGTACTTACACATCATAGTAATAAGCTGATCGACAGAATTATCTATAGAAACAAAATTATATGATACAGGACACAACGTGACTGGAATTATAATACTGAACACAATGCATATCTATAGAAAAACAACTGTCAAAATCATTTTCAAATATTGTTACATTTTTAAAGAGTTTCCTGCGCCTCGATTTGGTGCGACAAGGCTTGGCGTGGCTTGTTCATAGCGACATGAAGTACTTGCCATAGACACCTCAACTCGTCTCCGTATTGCCGCTAAGTAGGTCGAATAATGTGACGGCTCGCCAGGAGGGTACTCCAAACCCTCGGCCTTCTCGAGCACCCTTCACAACGATCCGCTGTAGTAAAATCGGTTGATTTAACATGATTTTTAAATGCTGATTTTTCCTGGGATTTTCTTTTAAACTTGTAATGTATTTCGTGACTGTGAACCTCCTGCATCTCGCATATATTTTGAGTTACTGCGACGGGTGAAATTGCGTGCTGATACTGTATATGTTTCAGAGTTTATAGATTTTGCCCGTATGGTCATGTAGTATGTATGTATAAGAATTATAAGAAACATTTCAGTGTGTTACATTATTCTAATCTGAATATGATCCTGTCTGACCATTGAGTTATTTATAAAGATATGGTTAGAAGTCGATAATGGCATATAAAGTTATCTGTTTTCATGCGCTGTCAATGGTAGAGTCGGACTCAGAGCAAGATTTTCAGTGATATGACACGTATAGAGATATGATGGAAGTTGAGAAACTCATTTGTGAAGATGATCCGAAATGGCCGTCGATGGCCGAGTTGCGAGTGACCGCAAGGGTGCGGACGTCACACAGATTCGACATGCGCATCGCTCACACGTCCTGACGCGGCGACAACGACCGAACAAATTGAGAAATTGAAATGCGTATTTTATCATAAATAGTTATTGCATCAACCGTCCCAGATTTTGATTAGATTGTGACCCATACCACTGCTGAATTTCTTTGTGATTTTATATTAGGTATTAGTTTTTTTGCAAGGACACTTGTCTAACTTTGCATTAGCTTGAACCTAATTGGCTCCCACTTCTAATAATATTATGCGGTGAGAATGATAAAACAATTTTCGCTATTTTTGATGTTCCTCTCGATTTCACAGCCGCGTCCCGCCAAAAGTATTTAGGAAGCTTGATAAATTGGGCCCGAAATCGATTTATGGCAAAGTCGCGTTTAAACGAAAATGAAAAATTCGCGAAATCTGGCGAAATCTCATAATAGCATTTTCATCAATCAATACAATGAATTTCGTTGCTGACAGGCAGTGGCGTCTATTATTTTCGAATCATGGCATATTTTTTACGCGATGAATACGTACTGTCGGAACTGTTGTCGCGTGAGCTTTGCAGAAATATGTCGGAGGCTTTCGTCTTTTTCATTGTTCAGCAAATAAGCCTAGTGGGCGGACAAAGGCTGGATGTCGTGCCGACGAGCACGTAAGGGTCGGCTTCCGCCACGCCAGCACTCTCAGTGAGCCGAGCCACCTCGAGCTGCGACTCGAGACTTCGCGAGGAGCGGCTTGAGTGCCTCGAGAGCGCCACCGCCCGCCCGCCGCCCGCGCCGGGAGCTGACGTAGCCCGCGCAATACCCCCTCATATCTGTGCCCTATGCACACGTACTAATACAATGTTTGCGGAAAGCAAACGCATACAAAATCCATACTACATACATAGCTGTTTCGCTTTGTATTCTAATTAAAATGTCACAACATTTCGTATAGTAAGAGTGTATTCAGAGCTATAATTTTAATCTTCAGTGATGATAAAGCAGATGGAAAATTATACTCGACGAATTTTAAATTCTCATGTCGCAAAAGAAATTTAATATTCAATTTTAAGTGAATAAGTCTCGTAGCTCGACAATCTGGCCGAACAAAAAGATCCATTCAACGTTTGTAATTAGACGCCGCGAGTCGGAGTTCTCGCCGACTAAATGTGTGTACTAGGAATTAAAACAATTCCAAGGTTTTTTTATTAATTTTATAATAGTTCAGAAGAATAGACCTAGTCCGGTCTTTTACGACGGAGTTTTTCGCAATGGGAGCTGTATTTATTTATATTTACTCTCATAATTTAGCTTAGTCATTACGTTATATGGACTGCTCTACCTCACCCACTGGTGTAGTTTACCTTTTTAGGTGACTAATTCACCTCTTCCTAGAACACTAAATAATTATATGAATAAATTCAAAGAGCTTATTTTATAAATTAATTAATAGTATTATTATTATTATTTAATACTTTATTACACAAAACAACAAATTGTACAAAAGGTGGGTTTATAAAATAAATAACATTTATTTTTTTACTAATATTTCCGTATGTATTTTCATCGCAGCATAATGTTTGAAAGTGTTAATATTCATAATTTGATAGTATCTACGTGTTAGGAAATGAAGATAACCCAATTAGCTCTAACGCAGAGTCGGACACGAATGAATGCGGTATCACAATTATCACGAGAAGTAACGAGCGAGCCGGCTCCCATTTTTTGCATTCAAATTTACATGATTATCCAGAAGGTTTGCTCTCTCTGCTGTATATGAGTCCTTTTGGTATGATATACGTATCATGTGGGTATTAGCTATTTTATGTGTTCAAAGTGCAAGCTATACTTACTCCATACAACGTGGATTTACCCTTTGATTTGTAGTTAGTGTTATAGTAGAGCTTCAGGAAGAGGAGAGTTATATTTTTTTTTCTGCCAAGTCTGTGACTCCGTTTACGTGTATTTTTCGTTATTGTGTTTTTAATAACTAAAGGGAATTTATTTTGAACTTGAAACTTTTTGAAACATATTTTTTGTTGGTTTACTATTTGTGTCCCCAGCTACTACGAAAACACTCAAATGCGTCTTGGTGCGTTGCACTGCACCTACATATAGATAGGTACTTACTTGTGGTTACGTGGATGAGTAAAAGCTTTACCCTTAAAGTAAGTTAATGTTAAATAATAATGTATGTGTGCGCTACATGCTTATACTTCGTTTAAAAAAATTTAGTGTCCTTGTTCATAAAATCTGCCAATGTCGCCCCTCTCGGAATCCAGCGATTACCTACTTTTAAAGACTGAGCAAATTAACTGAATGCCTACTTCCCGACAAAACATCTGATAGGACAGCGCTGTTAATTAAGTCTAAATGTTGGACCGTATTTTGTACCAGAACGTTTGTCCTTTTACTTACAGTCGGTCTTCTTTACAGATTTCACTGCTTTCTATTTAATTTACACAGTATAATAAAAAAATAATTATTGGATATACTATTATTATTATTAATCAAATAAGATTAACGTTTGTAATTAATAAAAACATTGTTTTACAAAAAAGTTATAGATATATTATATCCAGTATTCAGTATTCAGTATGTGCAATATTGGGTAGGTTACATTTTAAGTCTTGGTAAGTCAAATAAATAAAGTACAGCAAAGATAAGATAAGTAAACATCCTGGAAGAAATCGCTTTTTGCGATAAGTGCCCATTATTATATCATTTAGATATTTTATGTAGAACTTAACTTAGAATGTAAGATCATAAACTTAATTTAATAAGACCTCAGTTTCCTTCGGTGGCTGGTTCCAGCGAAGTTTATGGTTTACCACAGTAAGACAACAAAATAAGGCACAAACAAACTTTCTGGTGGACGAGATGTTCGTTGTCATTCTTATACATTTTATAGAGCTTTTATAATATTTTAACTCGACTTCATTGGATCAAAAACTTACATTTCAAAAAAATCTTGGAGTTCGCACTAACTTAACGGTTTATATGAAAGCGTCATGCTGAGCACAAGGTTCCGTACATTGCAGGGTTCCTCACCCAACACGCTCACTAATGGAGGGCCCGACTACCCGCGGGGCCATTACTATCGGAACCAAGACTTTCATAATATCTGACTGCCTTACTCTACGTATGTGGGGCTGTCATCGTTCAGTTGTTGGCTTTCTGAACTAGAGTGTGTGACTCATCGACATAACACTAAAGCCTGATGACACACAAGCTTTTTTACAAGCTGATTGTTGGCGTTTTTAAACGCGTAGCACGTAAGGGTGTTAGCGTTTGGGAAGGATTGTCAACAAGCAGATTGTAAAAACGCCGATGACACTAGGCGACTTTACACGCTACATGCGAAGTCGCTGGCGTATAGTGTGTAAAAAAGCAGTGTGTTATCATACTATAAGCTTATTGGTACTGGTAAGGTAAGTTCAACTAGAATTTGTTTTCCTTTCTCATTGAAAACGTACCATCAAATAGTTGCGCTGAAAAAGTCTGAAATAAACCTATTAAAGCAAGTTTAACCCGACACCGGCAAAGTAGCATCTATGTACATTCCGTAAGTTGGAATACGGTTGATTCCCCGCAACCTGACGCTGGAGTTTCTAGATCGACGTGTCGACTAACAAATGCTCACCCACAACAAACCCTACACACAGTTATGCACCTTACAGACCTGAATTCAGAGTTGAAAATAAAACCGCAGATGTAGTTACTTAATTCTTTGACAACGATGTTTCACAGCCACTTAAAACTTTTGAGTGAATAACAAATCTCCTCAGAAAAGTGTGTTCTGCGGAGTTATGTCGTTAAATTGTTAGTCTGTAGACAAAGGAAGACTTTTAAAAAGTTAATGACATGAATGCGCATTTTGTTACCTTTGGAACGAGTGGCAGTTGTTTTTATAACCTTGTTGAACATAATTAAACTGTAAATCCGTACTCTTTAATTTATGGTAGATGTAGAGATTAACCTACTAACTGTCATTTTTTCATTACAAATCATACGTACAGTCAGCTGCACAGACATGTATACACTCCCAAGCTTCCACATTTATATATTACTCTTAATTTTGCAAAGAAAAGGGCATGCAAGCATTTTCAAATTAATGTAGTCATATTACTTGTCAGAAGAAGAATGTCTTTGCAAAATTAAGAGCTTTATAAATGTAAAAGCTTGGGAGTGTATACATGTCTGTGCAGCTGACTGTACATACTAATGCATTAGCTTAGTTGAAGTCCATCCATAACCGTTATAGAAATATACGATTTCTAAGTCAGTTTAATAATGAGAGCCTAGGTAAGTAAGTATAATTGTTTGGGCAGAGAATAGATAAATGGTTTAGTGACGAGTGATACCTAGCTCGTTTTGTTAACATAACAGAGCCATATTCAAGCCAGACAATACCCCGGAACGATACACATCGATTCATCGGTTTTCGGTTAAGAGCATGCCGGGCTGTAAGTAACCGCAGCTCGGTATTCGATCGACTTGAATTAACCATCGTACTGGGGTGTGTCGAAGTGGCGAAATGACAAAAAGCCCTTGTGTGATTGATGTTCGATGTTCGTCCCCCTTATCTTCAGACCATTGTGCCTACTTATATGATCATGTTACTCTACTTTATGGTACTAAAACTTAAGAAAAATACAACAGCATTATGAGCATCACCTCAGTAGTATCTCGTAAATGCTATTGTTTGTGATGATGTATCAATATTTGTGGCTCTTGCACTTGTAACTAATAAATTTTGTTTTCGTTTTCGTGCCTAATTTACGTTTTATTTCGGTACTAGCTGATGCCCGCATTTTCGTTTGGATTGCGAAATTAACAAAAGTCCTTTCGTAGTATGCGTTTACACTTCATGACGAACATACCCTTTAAATTCCAAGTCTCTACGATCAGTGATTTGATCTGAGCGTTATCTATCAGTTAGTCAGTCAGTCAGGACATATATTGATTGATATCTATAAAGTAGCCCATTTATTTAAAAGGAAAAGTTTATCTTGCAAGTCTGATACACCAAGACATTCTGGCAACACTTCTAATCACCCCGACACAAACCAAGCCCTGATAAAACTCATCAGCGAACTACAAGAAGGAATTTATTTAATTACTAGCACAGCAGTTGACAAATCCATTTACTGCGGAGCCGGCATTATCTTTTGTTGTCTGCGTCTGAGTCCAATCAATTACCAGTCTTCACTGCGGCTTGATTACTCCAGTACTTCGACTACGAACTATCCTACAAGCTGCGTTTATGGCTTCAACGAGTACTAAATAGAAATTGATGCAACATTATTTCATCTCTAAAGATTACTCCTACCTACTCGTAAGAATTGCTCGGGACTGTACAATAAATTGGATTATCGACACCGAAAAAGTGAAAATTCACAATAAAATTGCAATGAAATGGTCAAATTCATCAAAATAGGTTGAAACAATTTAATTTCGCCGCTGTTGTTATAATTAAGCTATATGCTGATATTTATCTTCTTGTCATAGGGCATAAAATAAACTTTCAATGAAAAGGCGGCAAAGATCCCTTATCTCGGTTACTGACGCTTTGAATAACGATCCAAAGTGTAACCCCATCGCAGCGGTTCTTTGATGTCCTTTAATTATAAAAGTTTTTCTCGTAAAAGAACCTTTTACAACTCACCACCAGAAACACTCTATGCGGTTATGGAACAACCGCTTGACGATCTCGCAACGATTATGGCCCTACCTACTCTATCACTTTTACAGTGAGGCTGCGTTTTTAATATCTTCTATGCCTAGTTTAAGTATTGGATGGAACGAGTTAATTAAATAAAAATTCTCCGCGAAATAAAAAACGCCCCTTTGCCCTTAAAGCGAAGCTGAAAAAGTCTCTCCTTAAATCAATATAATAAGAAACGGCAAGAAAACAACGAAATTGAAAATGTTGTTGATACTGTTTTACATTCGCCTCGTCTCCGGCATCACGACTCGTCGCGCTGCGTAAAGTTCATTTGTCAGTTGTCTTGCATTTTACCATAAATTTTCGAACGACATTCAGCGGAACTTGTAGAAAGTATGCCAAAAATTTAAGGAAGTACTTAAATACAAAACGGAGAGTAAAGTCGCTTAAAATAACGGTGTAATGAGGGTCTGTATTACATCCATTTTCTATAGCTTCGTCGCCGTTGCAAAGATTTTTATGAATCGTTGAATGTGCCGCCAAAAGGGTCTTATATTTTTAAATGCTCCAAAATAATATTTATCATAATATAGAATGGAACCTTTTTTGTCCTAAATCATCAATCTATCATGTATCAAGTTTTAGGTCGATGGATTGCAAACCTTAATAAGTACCTATCATACCAATATTTTCTAATTTCAGAGTCCGAAAAATCGGTAATGCGGTAGTCTGTATCAGAATTTCGTCGAAGTATTGAAATAACACGAAAGAAATAGAGTTGTGGTCGACTAAGTAGGGCACGGTGAGCCGAAGTATCGATCAGCGTCTAAAATAAGCCACCGTCAGGTGTCCTAGCACTCCTGTATAGGTAAAACCTGCATCGCCTGCGCTGTCTGTTTACCTAGTATAACGACCCAGTAACCGATTCGAGTCCATGATGGTTGAAACTTGAAATAGCTCTGTTTTATCCAATGGTTTTAAAAGGCTATTCGTGGACGCTCTTATTTTGATTAACACGACAATTTAAAATGAGAATATAACTGCTACTGTAGTTATATTTTACTCTGTGTAAATAAAACCTCTTGTGATATCACGTGAATTGTTTATTGCTCAATAAAAGTTTCAGAGCTTGAGACCGTGGAATTGTTTAATGTAGATGTTACGAACCAGCCATATTTTCTTTAGTGTAGTTGGACTGCTATCTGGGACAATCGATGTGTACCATTTATTAGCTTTTGAATGGCAAATCCAATTGTCTCATATTACTAATCGATCGCGGGGGATTTGTTTTACTTGGGAACGGAATCTCCCTCATTATTGTCCGACGTGATGAATCACCTAGATAAACGTTTCGACACAAAGTAAATCAAACAGCAAACCAAAATCAATTGTACCTGCCATTGGAACTTTTATTCATCCTATTTATTTAGCCTTTTGTTTCAGAAAAGTAAATGGTATTTGTATGATTTTACAAGTCATCTAATTTAATGTAAACGTTCATGATTAATAAATAATGTAAGCATTTGCTTTACGTTGGTATTTCACAACCTTAAGTTCATACTCTACATAATAGAGATTGATGTAGCATCAAATAGTAATGCATAAGCTTTGTGAGAGATATCAAACAACGGTAATGTACGTACGTACTCTCAATATAGTGCAATTGAGTTCACAAACTCTGAAGAGATTCTAAGTCACAGACGTTCAATAGCCATTTCGATATCATGCTCTATAACAATTATAAGTTAGCCGTTTCTCAGAACCAACTATCAAATGCATTCACTGCACGTATTATTGCTTTGATAGCAATATCTTTGAATCGTATTGTATTAAAGGTGTAGCAAGCTTTTCCTAGGAAAGTCTTTATAAAATTTAGATGTTTTTTTTTATATCAACTTGACAAATTCGTACTGACCTGTAATATATTATGTAAGTGTTATAAAAAATATAGAAAAGTTAATTACCATGGCCATACATGGCCGTAGTGCAATCAAACAACCTTCGGTGTTTTACATTGTCAAAGCAACTCTACGTTCATGATCATTTTACTGTAATGAACCGACATCATTAACATTTGGATCGAGCGTTTTCTTACCGCTTTACTGCTGTCGTGAATGTCTATATGCACTTAGGTCATCCATTAAGGCCAATGCAACGCTGACGGAACGCGATCGTAAAACCTTTATAACATCCTTCCAGTACTTGTAAAACGTTTTGAGAGTCCTGCCCGTTTTATGTGACCTCGCATTAGAGCTCTATGTGGAATTTTTGGTGTCGCCAAGATCGCGTCTCGGGTAAGTACACAAGTTTGTACATAAAGACGTCTGCATGCGCCTCGCCACTCTGCGACCACTTGCTATAAATGAAAGTATTTAACTTAACGTCTCGTTACTCTACGTCTTACTACTCACTTAATCTTGGAGAAACTTGTCAAAACCTTATTAAACTTTATTTATTCCCGCTTCATAGTATACTATTTAATCTTACAGGTCATTACAGAGGTCGATAGAGCTTTTATTAGTCTCGATAGTAACAAACAGTTATGATAAAGTGTATATTTATATTTTTCATTTACATTTAGTATTAGGTTAGGTTAGTTTTAGTTTTAGGTAGGTAGTCTGTAAGAGATCGTATTAAACGATAAGACCGCCTTTTGTAAAACAATAATTGTACTTTGTTACATGTGTTTTTGCAATAAAGATTTTTTATTATTATTATTATTATTATATTCTACGCTGTTAACGTTCTTTACATTCTGAAGGTTTGTAGAAGCATATTGGAACAAGGAGCCGATGTCGCTGTGGGCACTCAGGGCGTGCTAGGCATCGGGCGGTGCGCCAAGAAGCCATAACTCTACACTTGACACATCGCCGGGAAGCCATCCGGTTTATGGCGATTTAATACAATGCAACCAATAAAATTGCCAGTTTTGTGAATGAACAAGTGGTTATTAGAGAGGTCGTGATTCGCTCGCCTCGTAGATAAGTTTAATCAGAGTGCCGTTACGTTTTACAGCTCCGCCGGGTGCATACGGTTTATGGCGGGTGGGCGACATTGTCAACAGATCTTGCGACGCTCTTTACGGCTGCTGAAGCGCTGCTTTAACGGTTTTATAGTTTCGTCGTTTCGCCGCGCTGGCGGTCACGGCGCCCTTAATAGCCGGAGCTAAGTGCCCGCTCGGGGGGCTTCTTTGCCCTCAAAAATCTGCTTTTCTTTCATGCAGCCGAGATTTCCATCTTTACGGTATAAAACTTTTACTTTTCTTTTTATAGCGCGGTATACGACAGCTTTTATAACTCACATGCCACGAGCCAAAGGCTCCGTCGAACAATTGAACAAACATCACAGTAAAGTTGGAATAATACAACGCCTTACAATGCGAGGTCGATCACTCTTGGAATATTTCCTTTGACCACTTGTTAACGAGTCACTGCTGAGGATTCCCGGCGTAACTCAATCGGTGGCTATTAGTTTCATGTGAGCGAGTGTACTGTGGGTCTTCCGTAATTAAACTGTTGACGAACAAGCGCAGGCAATCACGTCTCTCGACTGCAACCTCACGTCTGCTGCAAGCGTCACGTTATTAATTTCTAGACTAATTAATTAATAATAACATGTGAACGTTCGCCATTAATCAAAGCGGTCACGCCCGTGTCGCGTTGCTAACACACTTTG
The DNA here is from genome assembly GCA_932526365.1 of Lobophora halterata. Classification (NCBI taxonomy): domain Eukaryota; kingdom Metazoa; phylum Arthropoda; class Insecta; order Lepidoptera; family Geometridae; genus Lobophora; species Lobophora halterata. The sequence continues at coordinate 7,207,573 of OW052014.1, read as the reverse complement.
GTGGGTTTTATGGTAGGAGGGAAACAACTGATGCTCAGTAATGCCATGCAAATTGATTCCATTTCTTGAGTTGCAGTTCATTACTGGTTGCTCTAAATGCCCGCGCTTTCAACTCTCTTCATCCGAATAGTTTCTCAATCGAATTTTGAACCATTTGAAATTGGGAAATAATGTGAAAAATTTAAATTCAGTACCTACTTATTTTTATACCGTTGTTATATGTTGTTAATTAAGGATGTGGCCGACTGTTTAAATCATAATTGTTAGAGACAGAGATTAAATAAGTGGTTTTTTTACGTACAAAACACAATGTTGTACAAAAAATATTGCATTATTGATTTACTACATTAAGTAAGAACTTAAAAGGTAATAAAAGTTTTATTACCAAGTATTTCACTAACAACAGCAAATCACGCGTCTTCTTCCAATAGATTTACTTACTTAATTGTTTCCAAATTACAAACAATCAATCAAAATTAATAACTATTTTGTCATTCGTTCGCCGAGATTATTCGATCTCTGATAAATTAGGCTATCGATAGCGATTATGGCAACACTGAGCAAATAAAACCCGGTTTCTGATACCAGCACGTAGGTGGTTATGACGTTTGACACCGCGCAACAAGTAAGGTACTTAGTCTGGGAGCTGGGGCGATTTTCTAACGGCATTGTCAAAGTGACCTAGATTAATCACATAAGAGCAATGAGGATCAGTACTCTTGCTTAAGTTTTTTGAGTCTTATTAATTTACTAATAAATAAGAACTAAACAGGTAGGTAAGTTACTTTGCTCATATGATTAGGAAAGATAAGTAAAACAATTTTTTTTGTCATTAACTTTGTTATTCAAAACAAAGGAACAAAGGATTACTTTTTAATCTATTTACACGATTCGGTTTAGTTCAATAAAGTAATGTGAAAAAAATACTCCATCTCCTATTCTAGTAGAGGCGCCATGCCGCCGGCGACGAAGGAATTTCAATCTGGTCGTGATGAGCTGAGCAGAGGCGCAAATTACACGCGACCGGTCGCCTTTTATAGCCCGTACTTCGGCGAACATTCTCGAACGTCCCTACTTCGGCGACTGCGCCAAAGTGGACCGACCGCTAGATCCATCCATCAATTTGTTCGAATCAAATGAACATTTTTGATTGTAATGTGACACGACTTCTCATATAACATAATGTCACTCGAACTTTTTCTCGAATCTTACGACACCGGATACATATTTAATTTTGTCTGTGCCAATAAACATAAGTACCACGGCTTGGCTTGATGCTCGAAGCTAGGGTTATATTTTTATTTTCATGAACCTAACTATCATCGTATTCAAAACAAAGAATTCGTTATCTTATTGTAGCTCATTATGTTCATATTCGCGTACTTGTATCTAAAATAATCTTCTGAGAAATAGCAATTAATACGCCTCGTTTGTAAACTTGTCGCCGCTTCGTAGGGGGCATATATAAAGACCGTTTCAACGATCAGATAATAGAATAAGTAAAAAGTCGATATTGTTTAGTTGACGGGTAAATAGTGACGCTATGGCGTCGCCTCGTGCAACAAGTAGGGCGACACATCGGCGCCGTGCCCACATGACACAATTAGCAAATGTTCGACAAACGTTTGTATTCTCTTTAACAAACATACACATAAAGAACATAAAGAAACGCACCTTAGAACTCGTAGAGCCTTTACGAACGTATTCAACGTAGTACCGTAGACGTTGCTACGGTACTACGCACGTGCTACGGCTACGGCGTAGCACGAGCATGGCGTAGAAAGTTCTAATACACTTGTCTTGTCAAATCTTATTCTGCTTTTGTGATACTGTTAATAAAACCTTCTTTGGAATTACATACGAACTCTGAAGTCCAATTAGTGAAACGTTACCAGACTTTATTATATTCTTTATTGCACAAAATATAAAATAAAAAGTACAAAAGGTGCGCTTAATCCTAAAGCATTTTCTACCGACCAACCTTATAGTAATATATACTTTAGTACTCTGATACTTTAGTACGCTTAAATAGACATCAAGCCGAATTTAAAATCCCTCGTAAATCCATTTCATTCCTCATAGAATTGAATTATGTAACATGACAAAGCGGGTAGATAAGCACAAAGATATCAGATAAGCTAAAAAGTGGCTTCTTCATAAAGTGCCCCGTGCACGAACACGAACAATACACAAATGCTTTATTAAATTTATACTGTACTTTGCTTTTATTTTGTCTCTATGAGGTTATTTTCTGTAAAAATATGAGCCTTTTATCGTTTTGTATAAATGGCTTGAAGGAGACATTGTTAACACTAATGAGGACGTGTCCACAGAGTGTAAACATGTAGAAAGGTGCGCAATCGATTGTTTTTCACGCGGCCGCCCATAGCACGAGTATTGCCAGAGCCGGTAACGAGCTTCCTGCAGCTTATACGAATATGTTGAGGGCTGCAGGGCCCCCGTAATAGCTGTCCACTTCCGCTTTATTAAATTTCTCCGCAAATACACTTTTATTGTTGACGGCCGACGATCTTTGTAAAGGACATCGTTGCTTTCGCCCGACGTTTATATCGTATGCAAATAGTAGAACAAATGAGGTCCACCCTTACTATCTACGTTTTATGATTTTTATGAACGCTACACGGAGTTCTCGCAAATGCGATGCAAAGATGCTGTCGAGCAAAGAAAATATTCATTATTATCGTCTGAGATACAGTCAAAATATGATCTTCTCACATAATTATGTGTGGGAGATGAGGTTCATTAACATATCTCCTCTAGCTTACTTTTCCATTCAAAGATTTTCCCCCTAAATAAAAGTCGTGTAAGTAGGTACTGGCACAGAATTTTAATAAGTTATTTTTCTCGGTAGGTTCAATAATTCTTCTGAAAGCTATACCCGTACTTAAGCGAATAGATTATACATACTTATTGTTATAGCATACCTGTGGCGGCACTTTATTAAATTTATACTGTACTTTGCTTTTATTTTGTCTCTATGAGGTTATTTTCTGTAAAAATATGAGCCTTTTATCGTTTTGTATAAATGGCTTGAAGGAGACATTGTTAACACTAATGAGGACGTGTCCATAGAGTGTAAACATGTAGAAAGGTGCGCAATCGATTGTTTTTCACGCGGCCGCCCATAGCACGAGTATTGCCAGAGCCGGTAACGAGCTTCCTGCAGCTTATACGAATATGTTGAGGGCTGCAGGGCCTGTATCAAGTAAGGACCTTTCGCGCGTCTACTTATGGCTTCCTAACGAAGTTGTCGTCCAAAATTACAGGCGTGTGTACCTATGTGTGTGTGTCGTTAAAGAGCTCTTATGGGTGTGTTTGTGCAGAAAACCGCTATAACGACGGTTTCGCGTATACCGGTTTTACCGATCTATAATCACTTTTCGCGCGATTTCCTCGGCAGAGCAAGCGAAAATTTTGTTAGGACTATTCATTATTATCGTCTGAGATACAGTCAAAATATGATCTTCTCACATAATTATGTGTGGGAGATGAGGTTCATTAACATATCTCCTCTAGCTTACTTTTCCATTCAAAGATTTTCCCCCTAAATAAAAGTCGTGTAAGTAGGTACTGGCACAGAATTTTAATAAGTTATTTTTCTCGGTAGGTTCAATAATTCTTCTGAAAGCTATACCCGTACTTAAGCGAATAGATTATACATACTTATTGTTATAGCATACCTGTGGCGGCACTTTATTAAATTTATACTGTACTTTGCTTTTATTTTGTCTCTATGAGGTTATTTTCTGTAAAAATATGAGCCTTTTATCGTTTTGTATAAATGGCTTGAAGGAGACATTGTTAACACTAATGAGGACGTGTCCATAGAGTGTAAACATGTAGAAAGGTGCGCAATCGATTGTTTTTCACGCGGCCGCCCATAGCACGAGTATTGCCAGAGCCGGTAACGAGCTTCCTGCAGCTTATACGAATATGTTGAGGGCTGCAGGGCCTGTATCAAGTAAGGACCTTTCGCGCGTCTACTTATGGCTTCCTAACGAAGTTGTCGTCCAAAATTACAGGCGTGTGTACCTATGTGTGTGTGTCGTTAAAGAGCTCTTATGGGTGTGTTTGTGCAGAAAACCGCTATAACGACGGTTTCGCGTATACCGGTTTTACCGATCTATAATCACTTTTCGCGCGATTTCCTCGGCAGAGCAAGCGAAAATTTTGTTAGGACTACGCAGGAAACGGGGAAAATATGCAATATGTACATAAATACCTACCTATCTGAAATTGGTTACCAGCGAATTTTACACGTAGGTACTAAATTTTATAGTAAATATAAAAAGTGTAAATAATTAATAACTATCTAAATCTTGAGTGATAGAGACTGCTGACTCGTAAAGCGTATTATAGTACCAATGACCAATATACCTAATACATAAGTCAGACAATTGTAATTAAATAATTTTCACCTGACTCAAATTTCGAACTTTGGTCCTTCATGAATTCATAATACCACAGAGTAGAGTGGATGAGATACTCAAACATAACTTTTTTCAACAAAATTGGTTAGTAACAAAATTAATTCTAAGCTTTAAAACTCAGCACGTAAAACATGTATGTATCTTTTTCTAAACATTTCCTCGCCTACATATGAGTTAGAACTATAATCAATAAACCAAGCCCTACATTTTTCATTAACGTAGGGTGTGGGGTAAATGCCAGTGCTTCAGTAGGGAAAGTCAGAGGGGAGTGCGGGCTGCGGAGTGCGGACAGGGTAGAACAATGGCCACCATGACATTTAGCATGGAAGCGATTGTCACGACCCGTTAGACGCGCGAGCCACTGAGCGTACTGCCGATGTCGCCGAGCCTCCACTTCGAATTCAGGCGGATTTTTACATTATATTTTGGTCTTTTTGTCTTATACTTACATAATAAACGAAAAATCAAAAAAAGTATCCCCTTCGTTTATGTTTTACGCGAGATGTTGAACATTACACAGACTACACGAATATTTAAATGAAAACCATTTCATTATAGCGCGTGATAAACGAATATTACAGTACTCATAATTATTAACTTGGATGTGAGTAAACATAACTGTTTAAATATTTTAGGCGCATTTTCTGAGCCAAAAAGCAAAGCGAAAAAACTTTATTGGAAGAATAAATTGGGACTAAAAAGCAGGGCGCTTGCGAGGCTCGAGTTTCTCGAGGGTGGGAAAAACAAATTGTTGGTAGATGGTAAGTAATGCCGGAGACGTGCCGCAATGGGTAGAATTACTTCATTTTACTGCTGGTAGCTGCAGGTGCTACAGCACCTGTACTACCACCGACTCAGAGCCGCCACAATCCAAATTATATTTTAATTGCCGAATTAAGTACATTAATGGTGGGTTTTTCGTTGGCCTGCAAATATAATTAAATGTGGCACAGCAAAACACTTGCGCAAAAACACGAACTTATCAACAATTTGTTGTACACAAATATGAACTGCAGATTCAAATATAGCTCGCTATAGTTCGTTTGCTGACTAGTGAAAACCGAAACTTCCCTGTGTCCACCTTCTGCCAAACACCTGTGTTTTGAACACGTAACCGACCGAAGCATGCAAAGCCTACAAATAAGACGCTTCCTGCCTGAGAAAAATCCAAGAAATCTCCGTATCTACTGCAGTAACTTTTCTTTGTGGCTGTTGGCCAAATTACTTTTGTCTATGAATTAGAAAGTCAACATTTTTGTACTTGGGTAAAGACAAAGTTATTACATGTATAATTTAAACTATTATACTTCAAAATCCATGATAGTTTATCGTACGTACCTAGTTACCTAATGGGTAGATGGACTATGAAGGTTGTAGGTTATTTAAATTATTTTAGCTGTACAATTGTACATAGTGTGTTTTAGTATGGAAAATAAAGCTATTAACATTTTATGATTCACACCCCCGCACCAAGGGTGGCTGTTACGTCGGTGTTTTTATTTTACGCGGTGACAACCCCTGTAGGGAAATTGGATTGATACTAGGTACTTTTAAGGGGTTTTGGACATCAACTGCGGTTTTTATTTCTGAACCAATATTGCGCTTTTATGCGTTTTATTTTACGATATTATCAGTTATGACATTTATATTGAGTTATATTAATATCATAAAATAGGCAATATAGGCATAATGAATGATAAAATCGAGCACTAACCGGGACACCTTAAGTTATTTTTTATAATAAACTATTAAGTTTTTCACAATCAATCCAATTTCAATTAAAATAAATATTCTATGAACAAATTAAATAAAATGGATGTGAAAAACAATAGTAAGTAGTTGAAAGTTGTACACGAGCTAGGCGCTTCTGTAGCACGCGGCAAGTTGGTGGAAAACGCTCGCGGCCAATCCGTGACAACCTCTTTTGTTTCCCGCTTTTATATTCTATGTTTCCAGAACTGATGTTGCCAACGCGAATTTTTCAATACCCCACTTTTATATATCGCTGTTTTAAACAAAAACTCGAACGGAAAACTTCAAGGTTCCTTCTTATTTTAGGTAGGTACTTACCTATAATAAATCTTGTAAAGTATCGCTTATTATGAAACTCATTATAAGTTTTACCCACATAATGAGCTACAAAACCAGAGTTTTCCTAAAAGTGTAACAGGAAAGATGCAAGATTAATAAGTCTTAGCAATATTATAAATGCGAAAGTTAGGAAATACATATATTTGTTTCTCAATCACGCCATAACTATTAAACCGATTGAGCTGAACCTCAATTGAAAATATATTTGTGTAACTTGAAGATTAGATAGGGGCTTAAAGAAATAATAGCGGCTCAGAATAGATAGAACATAAGGTATCGATGACATTCGCAATGGTGCCGTTATCTTTCTTTCTATTAGTGGTATTTAATATAGCAATAGGTACCTACTTTTTATTTTAGAACTACTATTTCACTTTCTTCCGTGTAGGGTGCCTACTAAATCAGCCCTAGTCAAGTACTCAACCATAGATACCTACCTACCAATTTGTTCAGTTTTGATACAATACAAGCTAAAGTATATGATTGGTAGCGAGTAGCGTTGTATGAAATAACAAGTGAGTGCTTTGTGGTTCAGCAGCTGTCACTCCGAAAGTCAATTTTGTCAAAATGATCGCGTATTCCGAAAAAGTTTCTTTCTTATCCGAAAGCCAAACGAGCAAAAGGAAATAAAACAAACAAGTGTCATCATCCTCAACTCAGGCATCGCTACAGCGAGTTGTTCTCACACTTGCCTGTTTCCTCATTTGTTTACAGAAAAAAACTTGTCCCTCACACAACGTCAAAGACGAAGAAATTGAAACTCTCCCAATATAGGTTCATTTATTTGAACCGCTGCCCGTCATAAACTTTTTGGACTCCTATTGAATACTCAGCGATTTTCTTGTTTTATTTTCAGGAAATGAAATCTCATACATCTTGAATGCAACTATACTTAACAGATTTAAATTTAAGTATAACGAGCAATGAAATTAGATGGTTTTGAAATAAAACGAAATTGAATTTTTCAGTAAAATATTCTTAAACATGAGAGCTTTTATAAAAGCTTCAAAAATGAGACTGCAATCATACTATGCAGGGTTTTAACGAGTAAAAGGAATAAAGTTTAAATCTAGGGAGCACCCTGTATAAAATAAGTAAGAAATGTTGGGTTGATAAATGATGCGCTAGTTCAATGAATCTCCATCAGCGCTTCTGGGCGCTGCAATTTGAAAAAGGAATTACAGTTATCTGCTTCTTGTGCTTTATATTACCTTTCGAGATAACACAAGTCTGCGAATTGTAAATTGCATTTTATTATATCTACGACTATGTTAAAATGTTTATAAATATGTGCTTACCTATTACATTCTTCACTATATAAATTTTTCAAACTTTTCCTATATGTATAAAGGTTAAATCATGTAGGTTATATAAAATAGTACTTTTTAAATACATATGCGGCTCTAATAACAATTAAAAATCATAACGATCAATAAAAAATATATTTTTTCTGTGTTTTATTATTCAGCCAACGCTTTAGTAGCTTAAAAGCCTAAATAATTTCGACGTTTTTTTTATTTTTATTTTATAAGTTCTTTCATACGCGTCTTTTCCTTATGAAGGTATTTCTATGGGTTTAATGTGTTTGGACGGTATCGTAGATTTACGAAAAGTGTCACTCGTAGGTACCCAGCACGTTATTGTAGTCGAACTTTGAACCCGCACAGATGATAAATGTGCTTTGGCGGCGGACATGGTCGGTCGCATGTCGCTTATCAACAGCCTGCAGCGCTGGTAGTTAAAAGTATTGTATCTACTTTACAACACAACCTATAGTTTTATTTTTTTACAAATATTTTATTTTATCAAACCTTATTGTTTTACACTTTAAAACAATTTACAGCAATTTGAACTTTAACATATTTATTTAACTACAGGTATAACTCTACTAAAGATATAAGTAATTGTTCATTTAACTTCATATAGGTACCTATTACTATTATAATAGAACTAGGCAGATAAAAAGGTGGGAAGATGATATCAAACAAGTAGCAGGTGCCTCGTGGAGGAGAGTCGCCGCAGACAGGACAGTATGGAAAGAGTTAGAAGAGGCCTATGTCGCAAGACAAACTGCAACATAATATTTATTATGTACGTACTACCAAAATATTTATAATATACTTACTACAAAAAACTTAAGTTAAGTTAAAACCTAGCATAGGAAAAACCATATGTAATAGAAACCCAATGCAGAATAAAGGCTCTTTTATCTTTATCTTTATCTAGGTACCTATTACTTAAATTAATCATAGTAAGTAGTGCACGGATATGCCTGATAAAACAAATTTAACAAATAGGTAAATTACATGGGTACCTATATTATTTAAAGGCGGCATTAATTAATTTGAAATCGTTTTCACCATATCAACTACATACAACTATCCAATTTTAGACGAAAGCGCGAAAAGCCCGCAGGCGTTATAACTAGCTCAAACTACACAAATTGATCATGGCGCTTGTGTTATTGATACAAAATAGCAGAGATCGTGTTTGATGGCACTTCGGACACAGGCCACGGGCCACATGAGCGGTTCACACGCGTGTTTGCCAGCTCTAGGGCCTGATTCTCGCGCATACGACGTAAATGTCGACTATACTTTTTAGATGATGATGAATATAATAGCATTTCATTTCAAGTTATTTATTTGTCTCAATTAAGGTTAGTTACAAACAGGTATTATAATAAGTGAGTAAATATAATAGTAGTCTAAAATAATTATAGTAGTCTTATAATAAGTGAGTAAGGAAATATAATAAATGGTAGACTATTTAAGGTAGTTTGTAAATAAAATCGTAATGCAGTGAGGTGACTACTCTCCGTACTAGTTCGCACTGTATGACGGACGGGCGTTGTTCCTCTTCCACACAACTCGATAATAAGCATAACTACTACAAAGTAATATTACAAAAAGATACAATTGAGTCAACCATATGCCATTGTAAACGATCTACTGATACGATAGTGTTTATTATTTATACAATAGTCCTAATAATAAACATTTACAGAGTCATTTTACCTTAATAATCATTCACCTGATTCTTACGCATAATAATACAATTTACCTATATTATGTTTCCTGTTTTATTTTCTTACTTCACGTATACATTGTTGATTAAGAGCTTAATTGAATGGTCGTTTAGGAGCCTGCATGAGAATCAGAGTCCTGTTGACCAGACCCGACGCAAACAGCCCGCCCTCCAACATCTGCCTCAGCTATATTACTCACGCACGATATTCTCGACCCACGTTTGTTCAACAACAGTTTTAGTGCCCGGGCTGTACCTATCTCCCAACACTTTCCTGCAAACCGGCTGAGCCTTTGATACCGTGCCGCTATCGGAGCAAATACAGAACCCCTCAGATTAGAGGCCTCTGTACAATGAGACCCAAAAACATCGTTAGTCGAGATTGTGGATCCCAATTCTATTAGTTGACGACACTTGGAAGCTCCTCCGTGCAGTCGAAAATCAAATAAAGAGAGCCAGCTGTCGTCGGTGCAGTTGCAAAGTGCTCGGCGGCACGCTCGTCTTCGTCAGATGTAATATCGCCCAATCTCACGCGACGCCAAGCATTGTCATATAAAAAAAAATCTTGCCATTCGCTCGCTTCTTTAAACCTTCTTAAATACGAAAGCTCTTGCAATTTCCGAGCGTGTACTAAAGGTACAATTTAACCACAAATCGTGTCAAATATTTGTTGAGATTTGGCGTGGTGGTTACGAGTTACTAGGTGAGGGTGTGTATATTCGGTGCGAGTGTTGATCCACGCAATAAAGGCTGTATTGCAACGCAAATATTGAGTTCTGAGAGCGCGCAGAGACCCCGACTTATTTCGCAGCTAACCCCTCTATCACCGATCCGTCTCAATCGTCTTGCGGAAAAACCCTGACTTAGAACAAAATGATCTTAACAACAGGGTCAAACATAATAGCGAGGCAAAAATATAATTTGTATGTACAGGCTTCACAGGCTGCAGAAACTTTTGAATTGAAAGTGTATTTTTGTCATAGATATTTTGTCAATAGTAGTAACTAGCATCAGTAGAGATATTCCAAACAATGGGTTATCAGCTTGCACAATAGGATTCAAATAGATGTGGACGCAACTCAAACGCACTGGGAGCAGGAATAATCCCGTGCGAGCCGACCAGAGCACGCACACCACTTCCTGTAGATAAATTAACATTTCACGCTCGTTGTATGCCTACCAAACAGCTTACGTAGGTTAGAAAATGTGATTGAAAGCTTCAAGGAAGGTGCCTAAAGTGTTATCTACTTAACTTGGATCCCTGAATGCAAATAGTTCACTGAATATAAGTTCTGTGGTTTTACTTCAAAAAAGTGAATGTTTTATTCAAAATCTTATGTTAAAACCTTTTTAAAACAACCTTTATTTATAGGAGTAGAGCCGTCTTTCATATTTTATCTCATAATTTATATATTTTGTTTCATTTTCAATTCGTAATACTTATTACCCTTTTTCCAGGTTTTCTTGAGAAAAGTAGGTAGGTATGTAAGTATTTTTAATGCAATACTATGATATCTCATCGGTTTTTGAGAATTGAAGCGGTCAAAGGCTTTGCCAAATAATCAATTTCAGATTGTTGTAACGCCGTACGCCATCGCTTGTTCGAAAAATATGATTTTATTTTCCCCTTGGGTGTCCTCCGACTCTTAACATCACCTTTATATTACCTACTCTCGATCCCTTGCTTTCTATAAATCATTCATTCATCATTTGATGAACTGATTTACCATATAAATCAGTTATACCTACCTACTTAGCACCAATCGAAATCATTTTCATGAAGAAAATAGTCACCTAATTTATAATAAATATTCAAATTCTAGCCTCTGAAATACCTATTTACCCATAAGTAGAGTAAGTAAGTAGAGCAGACTTGAATACCACTCAAATGAACTTAATTCCGAATTCGACGGATAAATCGTCCGATTGAAATGTAAATAGGTAAGCGCTGCGTTGTGGAATTAATATTTTGATTGGATTAATCTATTAGCACAATATTGGAGTGCACAATAGCGCCACTCGATGCACGCCCACGTATTATAATGGAACTAAGTTGTTTTCGGAGCAATCGAGAGCTCTATGCGCTTTATATACCTGCCTACGACAAAAAGCTAATTGATTCAGAAATCTAATACATGTATTTTGCTTTTATTATAGAACAAGTGTAGGTATAGATTCATAAACACGTATCGGAAACATCGGTAAAATCGCTCCCGAAAACGTAAAGGCATGATATTTACGGCATGTTATTACAAAGTAATAGATGGCAACACCATCAGCGGTTAATGTCCCGGAGACTTTAAACTGCGGAACGCGTGACACGAGCTCATGTTAATAGTAGAGCAAGGATATCTGGACATCCACTGGCCAGAGCTAATTTCGTTTTTATAACACCACAAACCCGAATGATCTGTTTACTAGCGGTTCAGTAATAAAAAGGGGTGGCTATTACGAGGTGAGTAGAGTCGCATCGCCCCCTATCGGGTTGCAAGTGAAACGGATCGTGGGGGCGGTGACAGATAACGACCAATATGGCCGGTGGTACGGTTCAGACACGTCACGTCATTCAGTACGAATGATATCATGATCTACTTTAGGCAGAACGGCAGGATTATTCCATTCCATTGCGTACCCAATAATCTTCGCGAAGACTTCAGTTACCACGAAAAAAAGGAACCCGAAAAGCAGGTGTCGAGGAAATAATAATATTCCACTTATTCAATTTCAATTCGGATTCTAACTGTAGGTTCCTAAGTACCTATAGACAAGATTAATACACACTCATCTCAGTCATCAATATCATTTTGCATCTGAAAACTAAAAGCATTCAGAATTTCCTTTTAGCAAAAATGAAAAACTTTTTAAAATCAGAGTGGATGCAGAATGCCAGACCGATGGCAGATAGTCTATCTTTGTCTTTCATCATATCGACAGTTCCATCATCCATCATATCTGGACGTGTTTTTCGAACCATATTTGTTGAATATCGTATCAAACCATCACATTCATTATTGCAATTGTAGGTACGTATTGCTGTGTGAGCTCTCATAATTTAAAATACGTTCATTCATTCAGTCGCCCGTTTCAATAGCCCTAGGCGAGGCGAGCAAACTCCGCTCGGAAAACTCTGAAAACTAGCATTAGATATATGAAATTACTCACATACAAGAGACATCGTTCCTAGGATCGATTTACCGATCAAAAATAACCTTTGATGATTTTAATGCCAAAAAGCAAAGGGTATTTGATGTATGAATGGCAAAATTTTCTAACACAATGAATTATAATTTCACAAAAATCTGATAAGCTAGGTAGGTATCTGTAGTAGCAATCCATTGAATCCGCAGTGAGTTGATTTGAGTCCGTGCATGCCTTTCGGGTCGCATTTTGCCACGATGTTGGCGGTGACACATCCATTATACTGACATTTTTCCCGCCCTTTTTCCTGTCACTTTTGACAGGTTTGAAAGCGACTCCTCCTCGCCAATGTTTTTCGCGCGAATCTCATCTGATCCACCTCGTACCCAACTGATAATATTAATAAAGTATTAATAGCACATTTTTATTTACTGAAATGCGAACTGAACAATAGGAACTGAACTAAAGGATATCGGATACCTTAAGAATATGAGCATTCCCATTTAGAAAATATGATGTAGCGAAAGGCAGAGTAAAAACCGTTTTGTGTAGAGAGAGAAAGCTTAAATCTCGTTATCATACTACATCAATGGCGAGTATATGAGCCTGCCCTAAAGAGATTTGTAATTTAGAAAAAATGGGAATATATTGTATTAAAGTACTTGAGTAATGTAACAACAATTTGTCAGGATTAGCAGGTTGATTAATTACTTAATTAACGCCATCTATTGGTTCTTGCATGTCGTCGGCCGGCAATCACTCACTGAATGTCGCTAGGTGCGGACGTCCCGTCTCACATGTGCTTTACTGCAGTTATTTATTGACGCAATCTTCTCAATTCTGTCGTGAAAAAACATCACCACCTGTGTAATGCCACCTCACGATTTATTACTTTTATTGGGTCCGGATTTACGCTGACGTAAGCACCGGTCATTTTGTAGAGCCACTCCAGGCTGTATCGTTATGCGTGGGTTATTGAAATTCGTACTAAATTGCTTTACCCGTGATCGCAGATTGTACCTTGGGAGTTATGAAATAATATATTTTCTCTTTCCAGGTATGTATGTACGTTGCTGTAAAGCGAGGTAAGTGAAACTAATGGACCTAGGAATGTTTAATAAACACTTGGGCGGACATCCAGAGAGGAACATACTGGAAATGAAAAATTTAAATGAGTAGGAGCATTTTGATATGCAGTGCGCCGGTCAGTGTCAGCTTGCAGAATTAAATTCACGCGAAAATTAATTCCCAAATGCGAATAGCAGTGCGTTTTGTAGAGACTGGCGGCGGCGGCGCCAATGAACTGTCCATAATAAATGTCATTAGAGCATGTGACGTCACTCTGGGAACAATGCCGCCGACTCTCGCTCTATAGTATAAGAACTCTATGCGACATAGACCGGGAATATATCCTTCTCTTTAGATACGTCTCTATCTTGGTAAGCTTTAGATATATTGGTTTTTTTTCAACCGACTTTAAGAAAGGAGGAAGTTCTCAATTCGATTGTTTTTTTTAATGTTAGCTTAGAACTTTGTTGTTTATAAACCGATTTCAAAATAATATAATATTATTTTTTTTTGTTTGAGAGGTTATTTCAGTTTGGTCCCATAGAAATTTTATCAAAATCGGTTCAGTAGTTAAGTTTTTAAATCAAAATAACTGAAAAGTCGTTGAAGTGGACAATATTGCGTATTTTGCTTCCCTGTGACTTTTCATTGGTGTCTACGGTCACTAACAGTCCGATTAAAGTCGGTTGTTGTATGTTTTTGTAAAACCTTAATTATTTTAAACTATTTACTTTAATTGCAGCATAAGCTAATTGCTGCAATCTGTAACATATTGATATTTTGTACCTACTCGAAATATCAGATTTATGAAATAAAAAATTATATACAATATATATATTTTCACCATTTAATCTAAATTATGTCACAAAACTGCCAAACATTTTCAGTTATACAATTTGTCACAATTTGTGGTGTCGCCTAAAATTCAAACCGCTCTTTGTTTTTTGATTGTGGAGGATAAGCTTTCGGATCCCTCCCCGAGTGGATACGGAAACCATCGGATTAGGAGATTGCAATTGTTTATGTTAACCCCTGTTATGTGTTTACATTACTTTTTCATCACAACGAAAATGCGATAAAAAGAAATGAGTAGGAAGGACTAAAATTATTTTATACCGCGATTTACACGAGACAAGTATCTATACTTACTCGTGTATCAATATTAATAGGAGCTTAGGTAATCTTAAACGATTAACAAGGAATAGATTCGGGATAAAATACAAGATTAGAGCGTCGACATCAAGGGAGTGTATAAATGATGTAAATGACACAAACTGTTAGAGGCGGCCCGAGGCTGTTCACCTCCGAGCTAAAATCACGAACAAGAATTAATCGCCAATGAAAATTTCCGACGAGCCGTGAAATTACAATTTAAGCGTCGCCTGTTTATATGTAACCGAACAAGTGTACGTATAGCGAGTAAGCCGAGTAAGTTGAGTTTAGTTTCTTTCGTCAACACCTAGGTACAAGTAACTACTTGTACTTAGATGTTGACGAAATATATTTCCTTCATAGATAACCTCTAATAGTTATTTAGATACCTGCACTTTAGGTACCTGCTACCGTGGATATTCAGTTTTTAAAAGTATTAGAATTAAATTGAATAGCATATTTTATCCTATGATATTAAAAAGGCATGTAAGTAATTGATAATTTTAATACATTCAAATTAAAAAATGGTGGTAGTATTACTAAGGAGTTTCATGTACCTACATAATGTATGATAATATGGGTATTTTGAGAGGTTGGCGAGTTATCGTAAATAGTTTAAAAACCACATCCGTCCAGTACAGCAGGAAGTTAATATCCTTTGATTAAATTCATAAAAGTGTGTTTTAATTTTTTTCAACAATGCATGCTAAAATAATTATATATATTTTTTTTTAAATGTACCTAATTTTCTGATTTAACTAAAGCTCGGGTTCAATTTCAAGATGTTAAAATTCTTTAGAGGTTCAGAAGTATATTAAAATTGTCCATCTTTGAGGTCTTATTTACCCGACAAAGTTGTGTCGCAATCATCGAGACCTCGCTTAAGGTCGATAGTATGTTGATTGCTTATCCAACAGTTTGATTAGTTAAA
Source organism: Lobophora halterata (assembly GCA_932526365.1). Lineage (NCBI taxonomy): Eukaryota > Metazoa > Arthropoda > Insecta > Lepidoptera > Geometridae > Lobophora > Lobophora halterata. The sequence goes on along the minus strand of OW052014.1, from coordinate 7,191,715 downwards.
CAATTTTGGGAGTACTTGTGTAATACAGCCTTTTGTCGATCCCTTGGACTGAAGCCACTATTCGGGCCACTTACGTCGGTGAAGCCTTACAAAGTACTTAGCCGATACTGACTCATGAAGTAAATTAAACTACCTAGCTAGCACACAACATAATTACTTAGGAACAAACGTTCATAACTATTGATGAGGTACCTAACCTACCTATTAGTTGAAGAATTAAGACGTCAAAAAATATGTAGATACCTACCTAAGTATTATTTTATAATTTCATTGCGTGCTTATCGATACATTACTAAACTTGTTATTTTACGATAACTACTTAAAATAATTATCGTAAAACATAACTATTAATTAAGTACTATTTTATATAAATGCCTAAATGTTCTTATCATAAATAACATTACTAAAATAACATGAACCAGACACATCCTAATAAATAGATAAGAGGTTGAAACTAACAAAAAATGTTCTGTTCGAGATAAGGCACTTTACACATGTTAATTTTGTCTCATAAAAGTGCAGCTTATTGATAATGTAATGCAATATTATCGTTATAATATCCCGCCCCGCGCGGTGCTTATAACCGCCCGCCCCTGCCCGCACGCGGTATTCCATGCACGGACGCGCGTGACGTACGAAGCTCACCATAATAACACTCAGTTATTCTGTGACGTGGGTTGGCTTGGCATACTGACTATAAGTTATTCCGTGGCATCCAGCCTACCACTCAATTCCCCAGCCCACCACAACAACACTCGCAGTCCGAACTCCGAACACCGCGGTCGCTCCAAACTCAATCCACATTCCTATTATTGTCCGCCTCACGATAACAAGCACAGTTTTATTACGCACTCTGCGTCTTTTATTTACGTTTTTTATTTCGCGTCTAATGCAATTGCACTCAAGCAACAACTGTATTATTCTTTCGGTTTTTATTTGTTTTGTGCGTGAGTGAAATGGAGTCTGCTCGTGAAATGGTGAGTTTTGATTTTTATATTTCCATGTGGAATGATGGCCCTCGACGGGTCGTAACGACCAGATATTTCCACTTCAGGTTTATTAATTTCAGAAGTCGTTCGGGGTAACTGTTATGAATAACATTTGAAACAAAACCGATTGTTCTGGTTTTGTTTTATGCGTTAAATTGAGTTTGATAGAGTTCATCAATGGGACCAGTGAGCTGCCTCGCCTTTCGTCGCTCACGCGCATTGTCAAGCAATCAACAATAAACATCTGTCTATCTATTCTATTAAACCGTTTATTGCTCACAGTAGGTGTCCAATTCAATATATGTGCTGGACTCTACTTTTTGTGCCATTAGGTATAGGTAGGTATAGCAGTCGGATTAAAAAGAACTGGCATGTATATTTTAGGCTCTTTACCTAGTTTACCTAATAACAAAGTAAAGAAACCTCTGATTACAAAACAATCCGATAAAATTCCAACAAATAGATGTTCAAAACATTACGAAACGATACAGACTCAATACCCAGGAATATTTAGGTAGATATATCTGGAACCTTTTCTTCTGGAACAGAGGAATACAATGCTCTTAAATTTTCATGGCTTTGCGATTTCGGCTATACATAAATGGTTCACTGGGGACAATATATTTGGCTTACCTACCTCAAACCGCAACTGAGACCGCAGGCAGCGATGTTACTACCGTAGAAGTGGTAGAATACCCGTATCCCCCCATGCCAGTATCGTATAGAGACTTGCAAATATCAGAAATCTCCTTCAAGTACTTTTAACCATCATTCTTTTGCTAGTAAAAAAGACGATTTTATAATTGCTTTGATGTGTCAAGTACCTACTTGTTTCCTTGCTACCCGTAATAAAACACTATTTGCGAGTGAAGCATTTTTACTCATTTAAGCGGTAGGTACTAACTTATAAAAGTATTTTCTGCAATTCCCTGTTTCGATTCCACTTAAATGAACATCATAAGGAAAGACTTGAAACGTTATTTCGAGTCAACTCCCAGTCAAAACTCACAGAAACTCATTATCCCAGTATAATAGGCACGCAATTCCACGAAGATAACCGCGGATCGATGGACCAGCTTCCCTCGTAGATAAGGACTGATAAGATACCCTATCGCCCCATGTCACATTCGGTGCCACAAAAATCGGCAGCAAAAAAGGTTTCCGACAAGGCCGAGGTTACCAGATCTTCTATGATGACACATTTCATATGTGGATTTGTAGATGTCTTTTTTATAAGATATAAGTTATAATTTTTACTTGGGTCGCTTTATCTACTGGTTTACCTAAAACTTATTAAAAAAACTTGCTTAAAAAGTAGGTACACACCGATAGCTTCGTAAAATATAATTGGTTTATGGTGCTTTATGGTAATATTCCTATAACCTACGTCCAATTATAACTTTAGTTCCGAATCACAAGAGACGTTCAAATGACGTAGAAACTTGATTCGATAGGTATGTAATGTCCATCACATTCAACACACGTTCCTATAAATCGATAGTCTGAAGATAAGTGGACAATTAGTATGTAACAGAATTATCTGTTTTTCCTGGTAAAAATACGAAATTCTGCGCGCGTATAACAATACCACTTGCGTATCATGGATGGTTTACAATACACAGTACCTAGATTTATGAAAGTGCCAGTATTGTTTCCAAACATCGCCTTTGTGCTTAGCTTTGACTCATAACTCGATTTCTAGTTTATCCCAAGAGACGATTTATACTGTTAGTAAAGTACCAAATGAAAAAGTTGTTTAGCGAATATAGAAATAAGAATGTCTTGGTCAATTAGGAACAGTCATGCGAGACCGAACAAACTCTCTAATTATCTGTAGTGGTCTCAAAACTACGCTATCCATTAGGAAAGTTCGCCAGCCAGGCCCAGTTACAACGTCATCCGATATTAGTCATCTACGAGGAAAAACGGAACAAAGAACATACTTTGAGCCTATTTTTACAAGATATGGCTATCGCTTACTCACTGGCGACTCTAGTAGCGATTCTATGTTTTTAAGAGAATTTTAATGAATGCTAACTTCATATCAGTACCATAATGGAGTTATTTATAAAAGATACCTACTGTTATTTTAGACAGAACGCGAATACCTAAAAATCACATTGATTGGTCTAATTGATGTTCGAAATACTTGACAAATTAATATGCTTAATTGCCGTCGTCATCTTATCTGTATTTAGTAAACGGAATCTCAAAGTCGTTGTAGTGACAAATCCATTTTTCATGAAATTTCAGAATATATCCTTACGAGAAAGTACATAGGTACATAGGGTTATCCGAGAAATCCCTTGTTGTCAAGCAAAGTATGGAAAGGGTGTGTTCCTCGGTCGCTAGTTTGTACTTTAAAATACAATGTTATATGTCACAGTCAAGGACTATAATAACTCCGCTATTTTGCATAAAAAATACTTTACGCGTCACAACCAAACATAATCCAAAACAATGATCAGAATAAAACTCTCAAGCACCAACTTACAAAACAAATAGAGGTCTCTAAATTTCGGAGATCTCTTTTAGGAAAGAAACTCCAAACATATCTTCTACTATCGTTGTCTGTGTCTTATACTGTACCAGCTCTTCCTATATTATCCACGGTAGTGTAGGATGGAACACGATCCTGGCACAAATTGATTGAGAGCGACATTTGATATAAAATTGTGTTGTGATTGATGCGACCCCGCCTTGACGCTAAGTGCTCTGTCGCGGTGTTGTTGCCTACACTTATATCCGTATTATATGAACATATGAAGGAAAATATACGCTTATGTGTTGAGTAGGTATATTTTTATACTTTATGCCTACTCTGCCAGTAAAAATAATTTTCCCTTTTGATAATAACACCTAAAAACGGTTTGAGAACTCGGCCAGACCGCCTAATATGCTCGTAGATACAGCATTTTTTCAGTGAAGTTTGCTAATGACAGCTCATCTCCAAACTTAATAAACTTTTGCAGACGTCCTCGCTGAAACAAAACCATATTTTTTGATCATTCTACAAAAGGGTGAGAGAAAATGTTCGACAAATTGCTCCGTCGGTACGCTTAATTTACTTTACAAATGCTTTTAAAGTTTTCAGCTGAATATTCTATCGGGTACCGAAATTCCTTATTCACAGTGCGATCCTACTTTAAGCATTTATAACCTCGAAGAATGTAGATAGCAAGTGCACGTAGCTACGAAAATAAGATAAATCATTCGAAGGATCCAAATGGTCTACCTTTTTTATACAAAACTGTAATATCAGCTACTGTATTTTATTCCACTGAGATTACTTACTTTTATGGTAGCGCAATTTTTGTAGTACCTAAATAGCTTTTATCCATTGACTTTATGTGACACGACGACAAAATAGAGAATTTACTAGTGATACCTATGCATGCATTATGTAGGTTGGTAGGTGTCGTCTCTTCAGCCCATCCATCACACTCTAGATTCATAACAGTGATCTCGTTGCAGATGTCCCATGTATAACAGATGTGTTGCTGTAATACCGGTGCTACACTGGGCTTAGTCTGCGACACTGTTGTATTAATTTAGGGAGGTATACTATAGGATGCTTAGTGAATACAGAAGGAAAATCGCAGTAGGTAAAGTAATGGAGCTTACAAAATAAACCAACATTAATTTTTAATAGTCTCAAGAGGGAGAGACGAGGAGGCGGAAAGAAAAGTGTTAAAATGTTATATACACCATGTAGGAATAGGGTTGTCAACGACTCAACGACGGCAGAGCCATATCTGCCACAGGCTCAACGAGATCTTCCCCGCAAACTCATCCTTTAAGAACCACGCCCTGGCAGCGTGAGCGATGACGTGATTCGAACGCGATATATCGCCATGCAGGGTAATATTGTGTCGCGGGACGACCTGATGGCTCCGGCCCTTAGCAAAAAATAAGGTCGCCCGTTTACACGAGAGTAAAGGCTTTAAGTGACATACTAGATAAATGTTAGGGCAATAGATAAGGGTGAAACGCATAAAAACGCGCACGATCGTAAACTCGAGCGAACTTTAACGCGGAGTATTGAACATTGACGAGGAACGGCATGAATGTAATTATTGCAAGTATCGGGGAAGTAAGTTTGCGAATTCTGGGGCGGTCCCCATTTCATTATGCAGGAGTGAAGCGGACAGGCGACGCGACGGGGTCGGGCGAAACTTAGATTGAAGGCGACGACACGAGCGCGTGCTTAAACTGTATCCCTGTACACTTAGACAAAGATTTACGACAACTTGACGCTGCCGCGCTGTTCCGAACTGACTCTGCAATGAACGGACTTTAAACGCTGATTAGAATAGGCCATGATGAAAATAAAACTATTAAATTGGTTTTGTCTAACCGGGAAGCCTTATCATATCTTGAATGGCAGACATCCTATCATGTGGACGGAAGTGTGCTGGTGGGCGGTTTCCGTCGGCGCGTGCGCATGTCCGCCGATACGCGATCCGATGCGATGGATGTCGGGGGGTGTAGGTAGTAATATTGCGCGGTAAGTATACCGCAGTATCGGATTTCTATTACTCAAATAATCCCGCTTCAAGTTACAGTCCTACCGCAAAACCTATCACTAAAAAGCAAACCCTTTCGTATTGAATAGTTATAGCACTTAAGCACTGAGAAAAGTGGGGATATATTGAATCCATGTTAGAAGATAACTTAATATTGGACTAAAGGCCTACTCAAAATTCCAGTGGTTTGCTTTTTTACAAATACTCGTAGGTAAACCTAGATATAGTAGCAGAGATTGACTTGTTCACCATACCATAATTACTTCAATGTTTCCTGACACTTTCAGCTAATTTTAGAAGCATTCACAAGCACCGAGCAGCAATAAACAGTTAAAAACAAACGGAGAAACCTCACAATTGCTTTAATTACCGCCTTCGTTACCAAATCACGAGAAAATTCACGCCCTCAGCCCTCCACATCACAATGAGGGAATGGAAGAAGCCTGTGAAAAAGCAAATTAAATTAATTGTGATGTAAACGAGGGTAGGCTGAGGCCATTCGCACTGTAAATAATAATAGATGGCGCGAGCTTCGACCCGCACCCCTTTACAATACAATTTTATTTGCTGTATTAAGTGGTAGTTTGTTGTTTAAGCAATTAGTAAACTAATTGGTTATCGTTTCGGCAGTTCGCGGTATTCGAAACACTGTGAGCGATATAAATATGCATGCGTCGGATAATAAATTAATAGAAGTAAGTCCGTAGAGTGGGCAGAATATTACTAGTAGTTACATGACGTTTATATTCTTGAGAAACCTTCCTTAGATTTACTGACTTTAGAAAGTAATAACTAGGTATAAAATTTTAGCTTAACTTTTAACGTCTAACGTGATTAATAGGCTTACTGAAAGTAATTAATAACAATATCGTGGTCAGGAATCGAAGGTGAAAGCTATAAGCAGATTTGTTGTGAAAACACTACGGGTAGGCACGTGAACGCAGAAATAGCTAGAGTAAGACGTCGATCAGTTTACAATTTAAGCTTTACAGCGTCTATTTCCATCGTCAAGAAGCAGGCCGAACTCTTATAGATTATGCAATCATTTGAGCCTGATTAAAAATTCTCCCACTAATATGTAACCAGAAGAAATGCTTCATAAACATGTTCTTCTTTAATGTATTGTGTATTGTTAATGCTATGATCTCGATTAACCATGACCAAAACAAGGCTTCGCACGTCTTTAAATTACAGGAGTTTTTTTGTTACAGTAGATGTAGGTACATACCTAGTCTTTCTGAAAAGTTACAATATGTTTTCTAATCAGAGAGTGCCACAAAACCTTTACCAGGTTTGTCTAGAGTTAGATACGTTACGGTAAGCGATAACCGCCAAGAAAGAAGAAACTAGAAGAGAAGAAGTACGACCTCTCGATCCCAATTACTCACTCAACCTGGGTGTGATGTGTGCACTCGTGCTCGGCCCATCACAACCTCCTTGAGTGAGCGATTGTGGTAGAGACGGGCTGCCACCGAGACCACAACAATCGAAGACTCATCCTACCAAAACTACAACAAGATCAAATATTTAAAAAACCTGACACGACTTAGAAATGAGGACTACGTGCAAAAATTGAACTGAAGATCTTAATAACTTTAAATTTTCAATAGACTTCAAAAAAGGAAGAGGTTCTCAATTCGGTTGTTTTTTTTATCTCAGAACTTTGTTGTTTATAAACCGATTTGAAAAAATCTTCTTATGTTTGACTTTGATATATACCTAACTTTAATATACTTTTAGATTGGTCCCATACAAATTTCATCAAAATTGGTTCAGTAGTTTAGTTTTTATAAAAAAAATATGTCGTCTAAGTACCTATTACGAAATTGTGAATTTTGCTTCCCTGTGACTTTGAAAATACTTGCGATATTTGATAGAAACACGATTGACCTACCAGGTCGCGTCGAAAATAGCTTCATGAACATACAGAAAACAGGCGCGCATCAATGCGTGATTTATTTGGTAATCGGCCAGCGTTTCAGTGGTTTACGACAGCGAAAATTAAAAATATATCTACCAACAATACAGAAACTTAAAAAACTTTTTAGGCCCAATAACATTTTTTCATTTGCATTTGGTCATGTTATGAATACAGAGAACGTCTGAACTGAGATAGTGTAGAAGACTCGAGTAGCTGATTACGTATGAAACAACGTGTGCGCCCGTAAATTGACGTACCTACACAGTACGGTCCAATAAATGTAAGCACGTAAGCTCACGCGCGTTTTATAATACTATGCAATGATGGATTTTTTTAGATATGAATGCAATCTGAATAGCATGTAGTAATTTCTCTCAATTTGGTTTAAGAATAGTATATATTTCATAGCTTATATAAGAAAAAAATGTAACTGTGAGTCTAATGTTAAATAAATAAAATAAATAAATGTCTCATTTCGATCGTACAGAATTTTACATCTGTCTTTTTTAATTGGATATAAGTTTAATTATCAACCGTTTGTTATCAACGTGTCCTTAGTTACTTTGGCCATATAGCCCGAAGGCAACCAGTCAATTTTGAAAAACTAGTTGTAGTGGGAAAGGTTGAAGGCAAAAGACCACGCGGCCGATCACCTAGCCGCTGGTCCGACCAGGTCAAGACACTCACGGGACTCCCTGTCTCTGCCACCCTGAGACATGCAGAAGACAGACAAGCATGGAAGCAGCTTGTCAATCGAGCCACTCAAGTCTTTCAAGACGGGCACGACCTTCAGTAATGAAGTACACGAAGAAGAAGAGATAAGTTTAATTGCATGATGTTTGTTAGTAGCGTTTTTGTTAGTCAAAGCTTCACAACATTGACAAATTAAAATATAGCATCTTCTATTTTAAGTACATTTGTGTTATTTGGTTATGAAAGGTTAAAACACCCTACAATAACAGTTAGTAAAAGCTTCTACGTGTTATATTCAAAGCTAATGTGAAAAGAATTCAACAGTGTTGTGTACAAAATATTTAACTGTAAACCATTAAACATGACACCAACACAATTCAAACCACATTTCAATGCCACAGAAAACCAGCGCTGCAGCATCAACTGTGATGCTGCAGCACATGCTGAGTGGCGTCCAATTTTAGAGATACCTGTTAATTTTAAGGTTTATTTAATTGTCAATGTAAGGTGTTAATTTAATTGTGTTAAGGTAACTCAAAATAAATATTTTTTCTATTCTATTCTATTCTAATATGTATCATAATGTTATGAAAAGTATTGTACCTTTTTACCACACAAGAGTTCTGTTACTTCAGGCGCGCTGTGTTATACTTAGTACATTACTGCAGCGGCCTGCATTCAAGGCATCTATGGACAAACGTGGTACATACCTACCTAATGTGGGCCGAGGCTCGCATACGTGAGTCTATATATGCCTGGTTGCGGCCGAGGCTTGTATAGTACTTTTCTCAATATACGCTATTTTCATGATGCCTGCATGAAAGAGCGCTAAATAATCTGGTCAGGATTGGGAGAGTTTGTCAGTAAGTGTCCTTCCGGCACATAATACTGTGAGGTGCAAGTGATACACTGCAAGTGCATTGTATTGCCGTGTCAAAGTGGACACGCAAACATCGTTACCGGAGAAGCACACTCAGTCTCCGTCAAGCAAATGCTTTTATCCTGTGCTCTGTCCCTCATTGTATGGTTACCGCTCTGTATATTCAGGAAAATATGACTCCTGAAAGTAGTGTTCCTTATATTTCTTTCCATTCTCTGAAAAATTATAAGAATAATAAATAGGCAGGAAGTAGGAACTTGTAAAAAAGAGTAAGTACTATCTTATTAACTACCTATTTGCTATACCTACTTACTTTACATTGTACATGACAACTTAGTGAAAAAAATCCATCAGGATTTGTTATTGTAGGGATCGAATTTTTCATCTAACAATCTAATTTATTGTAATTCACGGGTTAGAATGTGTAAAACAATGTATTCAACTCTTTATAGGAAAATGAACATTATTACTCAATCAATAAGTGTAATTTCAGTAAAATGCTACTCGATGATAACCTTCAGTTTCGGGCTTTCTGATTACGATTAGGTACCCCTCGACCTCGCTCAGTGGATATTCTCACGGCATAAAAATAATAACGAGCTGTGTTTTACTTGGTCGAAAAACTTTGTAATCTGACTTGGATATTTTTAATTAAATAAAGTTTACATCTTCATTACGAAGTTCATTCGCGTGTTTGATTAGAAGTCGGTAGAAACAAATTTATTTATTTAGATTTGTTTTATGAAATATTTAAAGACGATTATTTTGCGATATCACGTAGAGAAACTAAGTATTGTGCGATTCCTTGCGGCAATCTCGTGATCACTGCGCGAGGAAGTCGCTGTGGGCATAGACTCATTACTCATTTCATAGTTATGTAGGTACATTAATAAACACTGGGTGTTATAGCACCTTGTACATATGTATAAATACCATTATATGTGGTTTTTCCCATAATATAACAATCCAGACATCCGTCGAATGGCTATTATCTCGAGCACACCTGGCTGCATCGATATGGGTATGGTGATCAGGCGTCATGTAAGACGACATTCATCACAATAACTACATTCCTCAAATTGTTTCCTTTTTAGGAATAAGTATGATTATGATTAATCATTCGTTGCAAATGCCATAGAAGCAAATTATTTGTAACACAGAAATGACGCAAGTTATTGTCTGGCCGATTTTATTAGATCTAGCGTCTTTCGGAGTATTTCAATAGAAAAAAAAAATCATCTAAACTATTATTTTGGAGTCCGTAATAGTAACCTACCACAAAATCAAGTCCTATTACTTCGGCCCACAAATCCTTGCGAACACAAGTCGTCTTGCCACTGTATAGTAGACGGTAAGGTGCGCCCTAATCTGTGTGACGACGCACTCGGCTTATCCAAGCCTTGGCAGCCGTAGCATCCGTAACGGCTGGCATCTGTAGCTTTCGTAGCGGTTGCCAGCAGTGCTACGCTAAGCCGATACCACCTCCGTAGGCGTCTACGCATGAATATAATCGGTAACCTCTTTGGACCTTATTAAGGTTATGGTGCGCCCTCACCTCTCAGCATCAATATTTTTATCCAAAACTAGCGTCTATGTGTGATTTAATTACTTCTCTGTTTGTTGCGCTTAGTTTTAGAAATTCCGACACAATGTAAAAATTGTTTGTGAATAAATGAAATGAAAAATGAAATGTCTTGTTGCCCTTTTCGTTATTAGAAACCGCATTACACACGAATATCGGCATAATAGCCATTAAAGCGACATGAGACAACATTCTTGTAATCCGACAGAAGTAATTGCAGAGGTAATTATGATAAAAGTTAATATAAAACATAAGTGTTATGCCACGCGACAGCGATGGTAAATGCTAATCGTTAGCACAGCTTAGGAAACAACGGCTAGTTCACTTATCCGCTTTCCAAAATAACCAAACGCTACAGTTTTTTTCAGTTTGAAAGATTTTTTGTTTTGCCACAGCTTTTTGCCATTCAGTTGGCAGCTAACTTGGCAGCGTGACCTGCTATTCTAGCTACTACAAGATCTACCGACAACGTACCATGACATTGCTTTCGTTGTTTACTACTATTTGCGTTTGGCGGATGCTCGTGTTGATTGACCATCAGGCCCATAAGTGGACTAGCTCGTTAGCTCCAACTGTGCTGTAAGGGTGGCTCTACACACGACGGGTAATTTGGCAGCGACACGGCTATTGTAACAGTTCTACCAACAATGTGCTACAAGATTGCTTTTATTTGAGACCATTTTGTGTTTGTCATGTTATTACGACGTGTATTATATGAATAAAGTCACTGAGCTCTACAATAATGTAGTGACGAGTACTAAAGACTCTGCTGTTCCGTTTTATTCTAATATCGAACATCAAGTTCTCAAATAGAACTGAATTTTCGTAACTGATGAGATCTTCAAAAAATCTCTTAATCGCCGTCGACTATGCTTGTTTTCACGCCATCAACGACGATATCGGTAAACGACATTGTCGCTCTGATGTTTGGGGTCTCTCCCGTTCATCGGATTACGATCACGCGAATCCGTTCACGGCCTGTCTGATCACGCGAAAAATTCCCGCCCAGTCGCATTATCATTGTAGTAGATATATTTACCTAGTTATTTTACAGCAAAAAAATGGGCATCTACCTATATAAAACATTAGTATTTGTTTATGCGAACCTGAAATTAGTTGGCTCAGAATCGATAACCAAGCTCAAAAAAAAACAACCACTCATTTGTAACAAATCTCTAAAAAACATTATTTATTATTTTTTCGTGACTAGAAATAAAATAAAATAATAAACGGGTCTCTGCTTTCGCATAAACAAACTAACCGTATATACCTAATATGTTTTTAATATGTGCTCTAAAATAACTAGGCTGGTAGGTAATTGAAACGGAAGATGGAAAATGAAGCAAATGTGCAATTATTAAAACTGAAGCCAGTTAGGCCGCAATCTCGTTCACTTGATCCAAATGGTAGAGATACCAAATTATAAGGCGGGCAAGTTATTATCATTACCGTTCTTCGGTGTAACTTTTTACTATTTGTTAACTACTAAGCATGCATGACGGTTTCGACGAGGTATTGATTTGAATAGCACAAGGCTTAGAGTTGAGGTCGCACGTGACTTTCAGCATGTTGAGAGTTGTTGTACTGCGCTTCAGTGTCCAGTAATTAATCAACTGGCTTAGTTTCGATTGAGAGTTATCATATCGCCACTAATTGTGAAACTCTTTACCGAAACATCACATACAAACCTACAAAAAAGGCACTACAAAATTCCATCGGCTAAGGCAGGTAATTATCATAGAAGTATTAAAGTAAAGAATCATACTATAGATCATTAATGACGCGCCAAAAAAAGTTAGCTTAAATAACTTCTAGAAAACTATGGCCCGATGCTAAATTTCGAAACAGAGAAGTAACAGTTCTAGCAAAATATCATAGTGAAATTACTAAGCTTTTTCATTGCTTGTATTCAAAAGTATAGATAAGTTTTTTTTATTTTTGTTGTCAGGGTGTCTCTTTTTTTTTCCTGTTTTCAGCGTCCAATTTTCTTTGATACTGTCAATCTTGGTGGTCTATTGAACCACTGTTTATATTATATTGAATCTATGGCTAACGTTTTTTCAGCAGCTTTTTGAAACAGCCTATTTTTCTGCCTGACTGTTTCATTATTTGCTGCCTCATTGTTATGCACGACAAACAACCTTAACACATTTCACAGCAGTATATTCCAACGATTTAAAACCCCATGGCGGTATTTCCGAGACGCCTCGAATGCTTTGCGGATTTGAGACCAACGCGTTGCTTTAAGATAAAACAATTTCACTTTGCAGATTAAATAAAAAGGCCCCTGAAGTCACTCACGGCGCGACGTCGAGTGCAATTTTAGGACGGAATAAACCCTCGAGAAGAATTTCAAGGTGTTTACGAACATCTGCATAGGGTCGAGTTGTTTACTGCCTCCGGTCGGTCTCCAAACAATTTATTTGAAAGGTGTCGCGGCGCAATCCACTCAACGATCGGTGCCGATACAAATATCTAGCTTTAAATAACCGAGTATAAATCACTCCAAGGAAATAACCCGCTCGACCTATTTACCTAACTGGACATGTCTTGAGGCACCGACTTCGGCCGCCACTCACATTGACGATATTGTGAAAGCTTTCATGATTGATCTTACCTGAGATTGAATTGTCGCTCACTATTTGATGGTTGCTACAGGTATCCCAGACCCTAGCTTTACAACATCTCTGAAAATAGTTTTTACTCTTGCTAAACCTTTTATCAAATAAGTCTGTTTGTTACAGTGTTTTTAGCAGTGTTCCAACCGAACGAATTGCCTTATTACAAAAAGCCTTAAGTAACACAAAAATGTTTTAAATTTGATAAACGCAAGTATTACATCGCAGAAGCTATAAAAATGTGGAAGACGTGATAAGGTTTATATAAAACGTAATTTATGCTGTCATCAAAAATATGTAGATTTTAGTCGACATTCTACAACATGAGTTAAACAAGCTTTTTATCATCATGAAGAATGCACATTTGTTTTGATAAAAATTTGAAAAAAAAATATGATAATATGCGTGTACAACTAATCTAACTTGATTGGTAGTTTGAACAAATAAATTAATTTTCAATTTAGCAACTACGTATTCAAAAGCCTATATTTCGGCTTTGATATCTGAATGCCTGAATACTCAACCATGTAGAAGGAAATTACTTCTTCAGTGAAAAACTGAACATTCGAAACCAAATCGTATTAATACTATAGGTACGTAGCAAGCGAACATATACATATTTACAAAGGCACTTCAAAGCCGGTGAAATGTGGCTCAGGCACTGAGCTCTTAATGAATTAATTTTCGGTTGTAGAGTAATTAACTTTAGTTAGATTAACTTTAGATGCGAAGTGTAAAATGGATTATTCCGTAGTACCTATTAATGCGTGCGTGACACCTATTTGAGCAGAAAATAAAACATAGCAATACAGGGTGAATACTCTCGACCTACGACTAAATGCAGTTCTTATTTTCATCAAAGTCGAGCCCGTGACTACTAACAACATCTTTCCATAACTATAGCCGTTTAGATTTTGCCCTCAGAGGGCGGTCGAGAGTAGGTAGGTATACATCCTGTATTTTAGCAATGGCAATGTGTGAATGTGTGTGTACTTGTACCTACATTAAAATATTGACATTCTCACTATTCCCTAGCCAGTAAATAAAACCTTTTATTTTATAATATTTAGTGGTGCAGTGATGTTCTATCTCGCAGACATTTATACTATATAGGTACCTATGTTGTGTAGTAGTGTGTGTGTAGTCTACTTCCACAGGCACGGACATTTGCCTATCTTCGTTAGTGGCTTAGGCGATTGTTTTGTTTTATACTGTGTTAGTTAAAAGGTGGGTGGTGTAGCATGTTACAGAAGTGATGTAGTTACAAAGCATTAGCTGTGCAGCACACATAGGTGCAGACTCAACCTCGTTATCGATGGGACCTTCGTCGTCGTCCCGATGAAATAGAAAACGGCTGGTGATTAATTGGCAATTACTCCGGCGGGCGAGTAACTCCCGCGCCCACTTGTCGCCGGGCGATAACTCGTATTATTTTTCATTCGAAAACAAATTGATCGTATGTTCAGCATTTCACTATTCAAATATCATGGTTCCGTAGCCATCCCCAAAATGGGTATGGGAAACGTGAAGGCTAAGGCAATACCTGTGCATAATTCTTTTTGCTATTTCATGTGCACGACCTTTGTTCCACGGTTCGAGAGCCTTGTAATATTATTTAGGCTTGAATCGTACTAAGACCATAAAAAATCCTTATACTTTTAATAGATATATCTCTACAAGGCAATCTAATTTTGACCCAACGCATAAATGCGTTGTATGCTTACGAGAATATTCTGTTTGCAGACGTTCAATAATTAGAACATGGTTTATTAATTTACTTGACGTATTGTACAGTTTCATAGATTGATAAATAAGTAGGTACCTAGATGTTATTGTAGAACCAATATTTGAACCTCATTATGTAACAACTAATTAGTTACCATTTCATGGTAGAACATAAGTATGAAAAGACCCTTCTTATCATCTACTTCTACTCGTAATAAAGTCATACTACGCTCATAATTTGCGAGGCATGTCGGTTTGTCCTTAATACGAAATTGTAATATGCTATGATATAATTCAATACTTAGCGAAGTGTAATTGAATATTTTTCCAATTTGTCGCGCGTAATAGGGCAAGATTGAGTTGACGGTCCCTCGGCTCGGGCCCTGGGAGGGAGCACAAGACCACAACTGGAATTGGTGCTCCATCTCTCATCATGTCATACACATATTTAATTTAAAGCGGTCACGCAAAAACGACCTTTTCATACAACACTCATTTTAAAGGTTCAGTAAACTGATTAAAAACAAATTAAAGGAAATAAATGAATGACTGGACTTTTGACACCACGCCATCTATCCCAAAACTAAGCATAGCGTTTAGGAACATACTTTTTAGTTTGTATTACTTTAATAACCTACAGGTGACCAATGACCACTGTGATCACTGCGGTATAGAACTGTCTAAAATAACTAGAATCACTATTCGTAAAGTTTAACAACAGGTCCATTAGTTTTGGGGCTCTAACTGGCCTTTGGAGATTTGGGGGCTGGATTTAAGCAAACCTCTAGAAAAACTTCGCTTCTCTGTAAATGTGAAGAAATGGCATTGTTTAAAAAGGCTGTAGCCAGACGCAGAACAATTATCAATATAACGCTACCTATCTCTTCTATTTATGGTATCTACACAGAGAAATAAGATCGTACAAGTGAGTGCTACAACTAATACCGTCGATCTATTACGTAACATTCTAAAAAGAACAATCTGCCTATCGTATGTCCGTCACGCCTTATTTTCAGCCAACCGAATAGATCATCTTTCATCACCCGATTTCCTCCCCAATAGGTTTACGATATATCCCGGTAATAATACTCAATCATTATGGTCTGGAGCGGAACTACGTTCATGCTCTGATATTTTATAGCACAGCGTCGCATGATAAAGTTCTATCAGACTTGTCGGCAAGGTACAGCTCAAAGTTTTAACATAACCACACCGGAGGGTTGTTGATACGTCGAGCAGCGGCAAGATGAGCGTAATCAAAAAGCTATACTTACTTACCCCACCCACTTTATGAAAACAAGACTCAATATCCCTACCATTCGCCTGATATTCTTTGTATTAATACAGAAAATTCTGAAAAAAAGCGTAGCAAAGTTGCGATCCAATATATTTTTTTAAACTCAAATTTACTTAGTTTATCAGTATTTCGTTAAAGCGTTTGTTCTATACATACCTACATAGTTGCATTTTTGAGTTGCCTATTCAAATCTTTATAAAACGCTACATTAGGTATACCCTTTGTATCCCTTCATAGCTCTTGCTCACGCTACGATTTGCCGGTTTACCGTATTCTTGTTATTGCATTTTGACGTAGCAACATCGAAGATGCCGCCGGCCCGCTACCAGCATCACGTCGGTTCATTCCAGTGGCGATCGCCACTAGCATACTAATATAGTCTCGGCGAGCGATTCTATGTAATTCCGTCGGTATTCCAGCGCTTGCCACCGCTCGCGCCGATTGTGCCAACCACCATCTTGAATATGTTACTGTATCTAATAAGCAGCTACCCACACAACGCGCCGAGATTGATCTCATCTGTAATCATAGCGATACCTGTTTATATCGAACGCAAACAAGATTAGATACATTCTCCTCGTTTAGGTACACACATTTACAAACGTTCAACAACTCCCTCGTCGTACTTTATCATAACGCTTTCCTTGTTTTATCATGACCCGGAACGGCTTGGAGTTGGAATCGTAAAGTACTACGACATATGATTCAGCACTAGTAATTCGTCTCGGCCGCGGGCGAAACAAACTCAGCTTATCGCATAACATAAATTGGCAACACGTCGTTAAGGCGACCCGCGCTGCGAGCCGCGTTTTATCAGCGCTCTCTCGTAAACCAACTCCATCTGTTATTGCAAGCCGACTGCGACATTTCCCGAGACTTTTTTCATATCGCAAAACGCCCAACCGATCGTAACACAAACCGGCATCCGGAACGCCGCCTGCCGTCGAACCGCGTAAACGATTTGGATAGTACCGATAAATATGTCCATTTGGCAGTGTGCGCCCGCTTCGAGCTCGTATCACTGAAAAAGCGCGCCGCCTTGAGCGTTGCTGTAATTAGAGGCCAATCGTAAAACGAAAGGGTTGGTGCCGGAACGTCCCATCTGATAATGAGCATGACTGGCGCGGCTCCAGCCGCCGCTGCTCATATTAGGCGGTCTCTCCGTTGCCGCTATCGTTACGACTTTTACACTTTTACGAGTTGTTTAGTTAACAGAGCCGGTAGCGCGGGCTGCCGCTGCCAAATGCTAGTTCACGGCTCACCGCCCGCACTCTCCCTAAATGTCGTCATCGCTCTACGTGTTAATGAGTTGTAGGTTAGACCTGGTTTGGCATCGCGCAGATGCCCAAATCGCAGCCTCCGGTATCGCTCGTGTAATGCCTAACTCCTTACTCACTGAATTCATATTACATCGACTCGTAGTTGCTTTCATTAAAATTAATTGCTTTTAGTCGATGACAATTCGTTTGATTCACCTTTTAATGAAAACCCCAGTCAGATAGAAACAAATAATAAAAACAAAAGAACAACGCCCCTACTATACAAACTGTTGCCATCCGTTTACAATAACAGCAAAAGCTTCATTCCCGACGATATCAATTTTATTCAGTGGCTCTTAATTAACATTTTCTTTTCTTTCCTTTCCAGGTGAGTGAGGAACGGAATACAAACGGGGCAGGCTTTGTGCGGCGCTCGCGACTGGTGCTCGCTCCCACACAAAAAGAATATTACACTGCTTACAAAACGAACACACGGTAGCAAAAATATGATCTACACTTTTGTAAACATTAATAAGGTTCCTTTTGATGATAACTACTTACACCGGGCATCCGAGCTCGATTCTGCAAAAAAACAAGTTGATAATTACCTAGAAATTACGCGACAATTGAACCGTTCGATAAAAAACACGTTGTTTAAAACTTGAAAACGATACAAACAATCGCTTAATAATTCACTCGGATCTGTATTCCTAGTTGGCTGTGAATCGAATAGTCATCGTACTGATGCATATCGCGCGCGTGAACCCATTTCACCTCAGTGTTGACCGCTAAATGTGTTCAAACTTGTTTCTCATTGCTTACACTGCAGCGATAGAAAATGCAGCTGGAATGATTTAACGCCGGAAAAGTCTGCGGAACGCTGCTCGTGAAAAATATCTTGATAAGTCGATTTATTTTAGCAAACGCGTAGAATTTTACTGGCCTTCTGAAAACCTATCTACCATAAATGTGGTAAAAAAAAAACAAAAACACATTTGTACAAAGTTATTTATTAGGTACTAAATAATTTCCTCCTCATAAGTAATACTCATCTATAATAACGAAACCTAACGTTTCGATTTGAAGCTCGCTTTTCGCATTAGGACTCAATTTTTGCTGCTAAGACCGTGCACTGAAAAATATCAGAAACCTATCGTACTTAGGCGAAGTAGAGCAAGAACTCTGAAAAACTTATGTTTTAAGTATTTTCAACTTTATTAATAATTTAAATACCTACTTAAATAATTATAACAAAGGTTCTTACAAAATTTAATTGGACTTCAATTACAAAATTACATTCTATAAAGTCTAAGACGTAAACCAACGCTCGTTTCAGCAAAGCACGAGATGACAATAAAAACGCTCTAAAAGTGTAGTAAACCTATAATACCTGTGTATACTAGAGCTCAGCCATAGCATAAAACATATTACCATTCTTCTTCGCCGTCGAATACAAATTGTTTAAATTCATCAAGACTTCGAGTAGGTAGAGAAAGGAGTCTCGTAAGTAGGTACATTTTTCATTTTATTTATTACAAAATTAATATTCACGAACGTCTCTTTGAAGTGAAGATTGATCAGAGTTAGAAGATTGAATAAATATAGACTCCATGAAAGAAAATTATTACATTAATTTACTCAATACTTTACCTATACATTACCTATAAGCGCGTGTTGTGTTTTCAGTATTTTAGTACCTTACTGCAATTAAAACTGAATAGTTAGATAATAATAGGTACATTTTTTTGCACAAAAAAATAACTTGGTTTACTTTCTGTATAAACACAATAAACTTCTTACTAACCATATCCCAGTTGCCAACGCGATAAAAATGCAGTAATCCGTTGCATAACTCTGTATTACAAAAATGGGTACACAAAGTACAGAATGAACTAGAGTTATTACAACAGGACTTCGACCTTCGAACTCCAGGAGTCGAACCCGTGTTCACTCACCTTGCGGTCGATGACTGCTCAAATCATTTCAGTACCTACTATTATGCAACATGAAACACATTAGAAGTTAGAACAACTGAAAATAAGATTTGTAGATACTCGTAGTTTGAACAAACGTATGAAAAAACTGGTTTTTTTTTACCATCTCGTACTTTATTTTACTACAAAGATATTGAATTCTCACGAATTTAATTATAATCTAATTCCCCCAAATGTTTGTCAGGTCCCGAACTATTAGATGAAAGGTAAGACAGGTAACGGTTCTCTTATTAAGTAGATAAGTAAGCATACTAAACAAATTTATTTTAACAATTTTCCTGTATCAATAATTTATACCTAAAATAATCTTTAGTTATTGGCGCTTACACAGAAGTTAGCGGTTGGTTTAGGCCTTAAATGGACCACCCGCACGTCCGTTCAAACATCGCGGGAATTCGCAACTCAAACAAGTTAACGCAAATTCATAACTATGGAGGCAGGCTGTTGTGTTGCCTTCACTGTGTACTTTACTGAACACATCTAAACATTATTATGATATTATTGAGACCAAACATGTAGAATGTAGATGAATAAACATTGTGGGTTCCAAAACTCTAAATCAATTTTTTTTAAAGTAAAACAAGGTTTTACAAAAACTTACTACAACAGACTTCAATTGGACTGTTCTAGTCAAAGTAAACAGCACTGCATAGTCACAGGGAAGCAAAATACGACCAAACTGGAATCTAGAATATATTCTCTCAATCAAAAAAAATATTATTTCAAATCGAATTATACACATTAAAGTTCTGAGGTAACAAAATTAAAAAATACTACTGAATTGATAATCTCCTCAAGTCTTTTGAAAATATCACGTAACACGAAACATATCAATCACAAATTCCACATTTACAAACAGTCCAAGAACAAGGACTGTCCGCGGGATTAGCTACATGCTAATTTTGTGCCTCTTATTCGGAGAATTTATATTTTCACGTTGCAAAGTCATTTTTTTTGGCACAGTACCCTCTCAAACTAACTGTAATAGAGCAGAACAATCGGTACCCATTCATACATAACATACGCAATTCAAATTAGATGAGATAACTTTTCTAATGATGAAGCGTTGAGAAATCGAGGAAATTATATGCAAATAGTTTTCTGCGGAGGAATGCCCTGGCAGGAAGTAGGATTATGAAAGCGTTCACATCATACGGTAAATACCTGGAGCTGGAGGGAAGTCTCTTCCCCTCAGTAGGTAAGCACTACGGTAGATATTTCATATCCTATAATAGGAACCTAGTACTACTATACTACTGCCTATCCTGTTAATATTGGTCTAAGTACTTCTTATTAAAATACTTATACCTATCTACTTTGACGTCTGCCTTTCTTTTCTTAGTACGCGCCTGCACTTCTTGACGAACGCTTCTTTCAAGTCTCTACGTTCAGTGGTTTATCCTGTGCTGTGTCAATCAGTCAGTCAGTCAGGACCAAGCCTTTTATATTGATTGATCTCGACATTTTTTTTTATTATTGATTTTTACTGTTTCCAAAATAATTTATTGATAGTTGTGAATTGGGAAAACCTCAACAACGATTCGATTTGCATGCTTTATGTTGAATTTGGATTTTTTTCATTTATAATTTTGTGCAAGAGATGTACCTATTCATATTTTTGTTCTCTCAATAATCCTTTTATTCAGACAGTTCTGTTACGTAAAAGTGTATTATCTCAAATGGAGCATGAGAGTGCAAGGACCCACGGGCGCCGGGCGGGGTGCATGCCCGCACTAGCACCCTTTGTCTCAGCTACCCTCAGCTGCCCTGGGTTACCCCTGGTGTTTGAACCGTGCCAGTAAGGCAGGAGTTGTCATACTTTGAATGTAGGAACTCTAGAAATACTTCATATAACAATGAAATATGTAGGAAAACCTTCAACGTCACTTCTTATTTATCATGTATTTCTCGTGGCACCTGACCCAGTTATGCTTTGGCTCTAGGACATCCTGTCTTGTATGATTATCAGTATCTTTTTTAATATGTAACTATAAATGTAAATATAAAAAATATAAAACATTATAATCATTGAAAAAGTTTACACACCTATTGTAATTGACCAATTGTAATAGGTATCTAGTAGTAATTATGGTTTTTTTAATGATAACAATGTGACGATACAAGCAAGACGCTGTTCCCTTGTTTTTATACTTTTTTCTCGGCTACTATTTAAATTTCATTCGACTTACAACATTTTATTATTAACTTTACTATAAAAAGAACTTAAATATATAACATCTATACTATATTCTTACTAACCCCGATTCCATGAAACACAAAACTTTCCAATTAGAGGAACGAAAAATAACTTGCGCTATTCCCAGAATGACTCAGTGTTAAGTAATTTGCTACTGATTTAAACCAGAGTTAAAATCTATACGATGCCTACTACATAAGTCTATCTCGATTTGCATATACAAACAGAGGGGGGTCTGAACGAAGGCTCACAACACAATTTTAGAGCGAAAACTGTTTCCTGTCGTCCATACGAGTGAAATTGATTCAATAACTTAATCATTGGAAAATGAACTTTGCGAGGAAAGCTCCTTCGCTCGACTGCTAACGAAGCTACGAAACCGGGAGCAAAAGAGTCCTAGCTCTTGATAAAATTTTATCGGGACAGCATTATTTTACACATACGAGTTACAAGAACTTTTTATCAAAAAATTACAAACTGACTTCAAATTCAACTGAAAATTAAGAAATGGTGACCGTAAACACCATTGAAAAGTCAGCAGGATTAAACTATGGTTTTTTTTCTACTTGATGACATATTTTTTCAGGTAGGTATTATGATTTAATACCAAACCACTGAACCGATTTTCATTAAATTCTTCGATGGGACTAACCTGGATGTACATCATTATATCCTTTCAAATATAAAAACATTTTTCCAAATCGGTTTATGAATGTAAGATTTTTTTAACAATCTAAATATCAATTTCATTTTATTGTAGCAAACGTGTTATCAAATCGTAAATTATTATCAGGTAGTGCTCCTTGAGATATCCACGTGAGGTACCTTTACAAATAAATACACTGTGCTACGGTCGTCTACCGGCTAATGTAAGTTGATAAGTAGGTACATCCGGTCAACAGCCATCAATTACCAGGTAATAGTTACCTAGAAACAACCTATCGAGTTTCAGGTTACGCGTGTCGCCTCCAAATCCACATTAATACCTTGGATTACGTTTTACCTTCTTTCACAGCGATGTAATAAAATTCAGCTTAAAATACCCATTACCTATCCGGCAGTCGGGTCGTAGCTTTTCGCAATATGAAAATGTTCATGAAAGATGAACACGATTATAACACGATGTTCGGTATTCCGATAAGTCCTTTCCTACCTTTCCTAAGCCTAAGTAAGCGCGAAACTTCTTGTACCTAATACGTTTAACATTCTATCTTCATATGAAGATAATGAAGACGGTAATGTTGCGTAAAATATTCAGAAGTAATATAAAAAACTTTGCGAACCTAATTTAAAACATTAGCGTTGCGATTAAACATTAGGCGAAGCTTGAGCAGCGAACGCCTCGCCGGAGGACGGCTCATTTTAAATGTATCAAGAGTTTACTCCAACTAGTTGCAGCCGCCGCCCGCCCGCCCTGCGCGGAGCGTCTGAAAACAATCCCAACTGCGTTAATCACTTATTTACGAGTACGTCCGGGTCCACTGCCGTCGGAGTATTTCTAATGAACGCCGAGAATTCTGGGGAATCCTAATGAACCGTGGGAATTTCGATTCTAATGAAGCGGACGAACTTCGGACTTTTCACTGCTTCTTAAATCGAGTTTAGTCGGGACATTGTTGTGGTGCATCGGTGGCGGGAAGTAATTCCGCTTGCTTCCGCCGGATATATCTCTCAGGACGCGAACCTGCGACTAATCGGTTTGTCATTTCCGCAATCAACCCCCTCGACACGAAACGCCCCATTGTAAATACCTGATAAATGTATCACTTTTGTTTTGTTATTTTCTCACTTTTGAACAAGAGTTTAGAACATATGGACACAAAGTATTGATTTGGACTACTTATAATTTTAATTAATAAATCCTTTCTCAACACACTTGGGTACAATAAATTTTCCCCACATACATTAATGGAGTCTATAAAAGCTAAGCTCTCCACTATAGTCACTAACCGCACTTACACTAGCGGTAAAACTACAATTGGCACTTTAAGAATTCAAGACAAACGCTTTTAGTTCCGAGGTAGATATCTAAGGGCGGTAAAAATAACTTGCAAGTTGGATCTAAGTGCATCGGACGCAAGATACGACTGCAATGTCAAACGAATTTCTTTATCCATCCTGAATTTTTACAAAATGTTTATTAAAACACCTCTACGTCCTTACTGATTTTTTTCTACATATTGCAGCGTGGATATTTTACACAAATTGAAATAGAAAACTTACAAGAATGTCTTACATACCTGTCACAAACGCGCCCTAGGACCTCATATCGCAGATTACCCTCACAAGCTATGTACCTTACTTTTATGAATGGTTCTACAGAGAGGTTTGAATACAGTCTCGCTCGATCCCCTAATCGCTTTCTCGCTGTTTGAAATACGAGCAGTGGTTATCAGCCGGAACTTAGGCTCTTTCTAAGGATATTCTGTACACAAAATATTCTTAAAACAATTTTCAGATTTGGGAACTAAGTGATGATCCTGCACACAGCTAAGTTATCTGTTCTAAATAGGTACAGTACGAAAGACGTAGGCGTCGGTAGATATGATTAAGGTCGAATCTTCAGACTCTACAATCATTGTAGGTAATAGAAACTTTACGATGTCCATTGTAGAGCACCTATTTATATTGAAATGCTTTAACGTGCTGTTAGAACGGTTTTTGTAAAAGTTGAAAGTACTGAATACTCAATCTTTAAAGTTACTTGTTTATCGTACATACAGTTTAATCTATATTTCTAAACGCTCTTTAATTTGTAACAAGTTCTTCACGATCTCTTCTTCAGAGTTCAGACGGTTATTGTATCAAGCACGGCTCACACGGGCGCTGCCAAATAGCAAATTATCGCCCTCTTTGGCAACTTAAACCTATTCGGGTTCAGTATGCTACCCGTGTTACAGTT
Source organism: Lobophora halterata (assembly GCA_932526365.1). Taxonomy (NCBI): domain Eukaryota; kingdom Metazoa; phylum Arthropoda; class Insecta; order Lepidoptera; family Geometridae; genus Lobophora; species Lobophora halterata. The sequence continues at coordinate 7,167,132 of OW052014.1, read as the reverse complement.
TATCGATTTAGATACTGAGCTCTATTTCATTTCATTTTGATGTTTAGAAGTCTTCAAATCGTTTTTCAATAGAATAAAAGGATATTTCTTACAGCTCCAAATTAAGCTTAAAAGCTTGTATATCTTATTGCAATATTTATATAAGTAAAAAGCTTTTCTGAAATTTGTAGAATTTCTGTTAAAGTTGTAAGCTAACAGGTTCAGATGTTTACCAACCCTGATTAAAAAACTTAATAATGTCATACAAGTAACTATCAAGAACTATCGACGTATCGACAAAACTTAGTTTTATGGTTAAAATTAAGGTCATAACTGCACTAAATACGGGCAAGTTGCGATATTGCAGTTTCGTTCGCGGTTTCCAATTATAACCTCTTTTAGTTTAGCCAACTCATAAAAAAGTTCCACTTCTACCACGTGTCTTTAACTAGGTATTAAAGGCTAAAGACCCAGCAGTTATGGCGTCCCACTGCAATCGATACGATCATTAAGCCTGAATAGGTACTTAACTATTAAACAGTCATTTCCAAGCCTTTTAAAGAACGCGACTCAAACAATGGCGGATGAATCGATCCTGCTTTGGCGCCATTACCGCCTTTTTGTGTGTATAAATGCGATAGAAAGGTCCTTTTATTATTTGAAGAATAAATTATAAATTAAACATTTTGTATCCGATTGGTTTTCAATAAAATAAAAACAATTCGTCGAATCGCAGATATCATATAAAACGAAATTCGATTGGACCGAAAAGCGATTTTAGATGCAATCATGCCGCTGAAAAATTGTTTCAATTTGGTATCTGAAGTGGCGCGGAAAATAGCCGCACGTAGCAAGCGGTAATATGCTATTACTGTCATAACAACGTTACTCTCGACTTAATTCGGGCCCGGAGCGCTCCACCGAGCGGCCTGATTCACTAATTTCTCCTATGCGCAGGCAATCATGAAACTACGATCAAAATACACCATTTGTACGCAGCTAAATTTTCAGCACTATCGTTTATCTGGGTCCACGCATCGTCAAACCACCGTTAAATATCCCATAAACGTGTCAAACTTCAAGCACAATAGAATCAATGCGATCGGTTGACTGCATTCATAGAGTAGGTAGAGACGGCGCAGCTCCGTCTAGAAATCCTCTGAAATCCCCGGAGAGCGTCAATGCCTCGACAATGGAGCACGTGAGAGCCAACGGCCGTCAGCCGACATTCAAAGGAGCTATTATTGAAGGAGCTCACCGATAAAGGTCAATTAGGATCCGACGGCGTATCATTGCGCTAGCCATCTGCCCGTTATTGGCCACTCATTATTGCTCAATAAACTCGTCGCTCTAATATTGACTGTTCGATGCGATAAATCGCTTTATAGGGTCAGTCGTTGGGAAATTCTTGGTCTAAAGATAGTAAACCGTTTTCTCTAAATTGGAATTTCCTCACGCTTTAAATTCTTTTATACATCAAAGAATTGAGAAGGTAGTGTGCTATTGAAATCCCCAGTGAGCATCAATGCCTATTGCCACGTCGCTTATCTACAATGTACGGCGTGAGAGTCTGAGACGGAGCGTCGCGGGAGCAGGGGAAGCGAGGGTCGCGTGGGGGAGAAAATTCAAAGGAGTGCATTACTACTTGCAGCGCGAGCGGGGTGAATTTTTACAGTAATCGTGGATGTCACTGACTGCATCATAAACTTCAGCTAATTGTAATAACTTTGGTACAAATGCTAAATGGATAAACTGGGATAAACTACTTTTTTTTGTTAATGTATTAATGACACCTACATAATATTTTCGATAACATAAATTTATACTTCTCAATGAAAGTCAACGGAAGTGATCTTAGAATTAGACTAATCAAAGTTCTATTGAGAAGCATGCGGGCTGATTATTTGTTTACACTTTATTAGGCATGGAAAGTATACCGAGTAACATGTTATTTATCATATCAACTGATCACACATTACACTTTTTATATTCCGAGACCAAGCAAGTCTGTTACAAAATCACAATTAGGCCACACACACAACAGTGGTATAAAATCACCGGTTATAGAGCTGTTACGAAATGAAATAATATCACCATGTGGCAATGAAATAGGAGTAGCAATAATTTCCATCCCTACACTATATAAATCAAGTTAAGTTTCTTGTAGATGTGCTCATGTTACTATAATTTAAGTCAATTCACAGCAATGTTTATCGTTTCGTGGTTATTAACAAACGGTTGTACCTACATGTCATTGTCGTCTTTGCTGAGAATCGGTCTGACAGTCGGTCGGTACGCCATCCACCACGGGGGACCATATTCCAACGACGTTTTATTATTTTTATGTTAATTTTCCTGTTCGAGTCAGTCATGTTATTTGGTGGTCTCCTTGTTTTTGACAGCCATGCAGTAGGTACTAGCCACTTAGAAAATAAGCTCCCGTTTTTTCAACCGACTTAAAAAAAGGAAGGAGTTAAGTATCAATTTGGTTGTAATTTTAATGTATGTTACCTTAAAAATTTTGTTAATTATCAACCGATTCGGAAAATTCCTTAATTTGAAAGGTAGGTTTTTTATATTTTAGATTGATCCCATATAGTTTTTTTAAATCGGAATAACTTTTATTTAGCGTATTTTACTTTCCCGTGACATTTCAATGGTGTTTAGGGTCACTAGAATCCCAATTGAAGTCGGTTGTAATACTTTTGTTAAAAGGTCTTGTTACATTTCCTTTTGTATAGGTAAATAAATAGAACCTAAATTTGTAGAGCCCGCCTCTACCAAAAACTTCCTAGCTAAATGTAATCGTTTTTGGAAACTAGGAGAAATTTTCATACTTGTTACGTTCGTCGTACTTACTAATAAACATAACTTTTGCGAACATCGCACGGACGAATTACTTTAATAGCTCCCTGACAGATTATTTCAGAAAATTAAATTTTAGCTCGTCGGACACAGACCATAAAGTCCGTGCTTACAAATCTGTTTGTTATGACATCGTTACGAGATTATGTCCGTTCCGTCGTGAAGACGTCGCCACGTCGTCATGATATCGCATGTTTTATTATTTCGGGCTATAAACGCACCCACCCCTCCCTCTTCTCCGCTAAATTATACAGATACATTTAAAACGAGCACCTATGAACGCGCATCGTGACACTTTATGACCAATAAATATAACAATGGCAGTTATTTATAGAGAAAGATATTCATGAACTCATGCGGGTGTCAATCTCCCATCGATGGATACAATAAATATTTTGTATTTGCGATTCCATTTTGTGGTAATGGTAACTGTATTGTTAAATAATTAATGTGAAAATTGGCCAATGATCAAATATACTGAAAAGTCTGCACTTCACAAGGCAATTAAAATATTTCGATATAATTCATGTCATTTTACAGTAAACCAATATCTAATTACTTATCTGAATTTGTAATAAAAACTAAAATGACTGCCGGTAGAGCTAGGCTATTAAGTTATACCTACCTACTATAACTAATTTTCTTTTGTTGATCCATTGTCTTAAAATAATATAATAATAATAATAATTTTATTTCAGACACAAGAAAAGTACAATGTAGCTTAACTAGGGCCCATATGATATATACCTTAGACACTAACATAAATATTTATAAAAACTTGTCAATTAGCGTGTCACTGGCACTGGCTTAGTAATAGCTTAGCTTTGTAATAGTTAACAGTTGCTCACGTTTTCACGTGGTCAGTGTTTCGGTAGCACGTGGACAAGTCGGTACACAACCCCTCTGACGGGCTTCCGTTGTCCAACTCCTTTAACTGGGTACCGCAACGTGACCCAAAAACTTCTTTACGAGCCACTAGAAACTTCTTGACAAACTCACGTGGACCAAAATAAAATCCTTTGGCTTCTTCAATTTTCTTTTTCCTTTTGCTGTTTTTTAAGATTTTAATATTCATTTATACCAATAACGTGATATGAAAACATTAATTATCTAATTTGATTTTTTCCGGCTTCATAAACGAACTTTCTTGAAGACTGCATTTTTTTCCGTTATAAAGTTTAAAATTAATAGTGTTGTGCTTTCTCACTATTTTACTTGATACGAGTAGGTGTTTTTGAATCAACATTGAGAAACCTTACCGGAATTCTAAATTTAATAGACGTTCATATCGTGAGAGTTCGCAAATAATACAGTTAAGTACTCCAATAATGAACAGGTATGAGTAGGTATACTAGGTACAATAGGTATCTAAAGGTAAAAGTGAACCCGTAGCTAGCTACGCGACACGTAGCTGCGTAGGAGTCGCACGCACTATATGCAAACACGTAGGGTAATGAGTATGTTACGAGACAATCAGTTGAACAGCTGCATTTGAGAGTCATACAAAGATAACGCTGTCCTGACGATACCGATGTCATGTGATGAGAACAATTAATATTGGACCTTATAAATACGCAGATAAATCATTCGATTTCCGGTTTAATTTTGACCACATTCATTATTTTAGGCTGACGCGACTACATTAACTTCGAATTGCGGTTGCGAGTATCATTCAAGGCTTGCAATTAACTAGTTGGGTGATGTAGTGCGCGCGAGCTACGGCCTATGTTAATATGGCAATAATAAATTTGGAGCGGTTTCCATCGGGTCGGCAATCCACCGACCAGTCGCTTTGGCGCGGGCAGTCCTGTGTCCCGACGACCGAGCCATTAAAGTCTCGGTGAAATTATTTAATACCCAGCACATACGAGTATTATTTTATTAGCGCGGTTGCGGCCGCGGTCGCCTGAGAGTAGAGACATGCACACGTCAGCCAATTCGGGAATGAATACTGCGGCTTTTAAACGCATGTACCTCGCATTATCCTGCATATTTCCCTGGCGTCCCCTAATAATTTTAATAAAATAATTGTTAGCAATGGCGGCGGTCGTGGCCGGCGTCCGCGTTGGTTAGTTTTAATTACCCGCGGAAACGATATTTTATCTGACAAAATGTGTTGCACAGTTATAAACAGAATGCAACCGCAACACTGGCAGACTGGTTTGTTCGATGATACTGATATTTTCAAACTGACCAAAGTATGCCCTTTTATCATCCAAGGCTTATAATATTGTTTTTCCGTTATAAAACTCATCATACTTTTGGACCCTACATCGTAATATTAATAAAGCAAAGGTTTGTGTGGATATGTAGATTGATATTGGTTTCTTAATTACGCCAAAACTACTGAACTGACTAGGCTAAAACTTAAAACGGGTATACAGCAAGTTAGAAAAAATATATAAATATTGTATGTAGGTGTAGTAGTAGAGTTGTTACATAAACAACTCAAACAATGTCACACACAAATGCCCTACGAATCCGGATTAGCTACGGCAAGCTCGGACTATTCTAATTAAAACCTGTGTAGACCTAATGAGGTCCCTGTTATAATGACAACGCATAAATCCCGTGTAATGAAAGCCGAGTCACTCAAATCGGCCACAATGCGATTATTCCTACTGAGCTGCCTGACCACGGGATACACAACACAACACATTGGTGTATTGTATTATCTACCACAGTCCGCCTCTGCCTGAATAGTGCATAGTCAAACTATATTCTGATGGTAGAAAAATTGTAAGTCGGAGTATCTACTAGAGCTGTGATAGACGTAAGAGATCACGACTGCTCAATCTGCTCATGACCTTGTGACTTTTCAGTGGTGTTTACGGTCCCTAAAACAGTCCAATTGAAGTAAAAGTATGTTTTTGATAAACCTTGATATTTTTTATGATGCATAATAAAAACGAAACTATTGACCAGAGGCTCTTACTTACCTATAATCAGATATTATGTAATGCAAATGAAAAAAAATATGTCGTCGAAGTAAACTTAATTGCGTATTTTGCTTCCCTGTGACTTGAAAAACGATTTGAGAGAGAACCCCCTCGTTTTTTGAGGTTGTTGAAAAACCCGCAGCTAAATAGGTATTTTTTATAGAAGAGCTTGTAAGTTGTTCTCGTCTTTCATGTTTTCAGAGATTATAAAGTATGCACTTTGTCCGCAGCTTGTCTCAAGTGAAGAGACCATCGCAACTGGACCCACACTACACCCGCAGCGTGCTGAAGCGAGCCTTGGAAGTGTGGCAGCAAGCCTCCAGACTCACCTTCACGGAGATCAACTCCGACCAGGCTGACATAGTCGTGTCCTTTGCCAAGTAAGTCTATATCAAGTAGGTCGGCACTCTAATTGTCTTTACACCCAGCTTACGCCGGTGTTCCCCTACACACATCATGTGTTTGTGTGAGTGGTTTAACCACAGAGAACACCGGCGTAAGCTGGGTGTAAAGATTATTACAGAGCCGACTGTACTAAGGTACAGTCGGTTGGATTATAATATGCGCCACTAAATTTCAAGGGAAAACTTTATTTAAGACTATACATCCATAATTATCGCACGTTTAAATACCTAAACAGATCGATAGAGCACGTCCAGTTTAGTAAGTAAATGAAAAAAGTTATTTTGACCAAAATTAATTTTGCGACAGTTCAGCTTAAAAGGCTCGTTAAATTGTGTTATGAATTAAATTTAGGTTACCTCAAATAGAACAATAATTAATTCCACATACAAATACAATTATTAAGCGGCCGCATAAATTGAGCCCTGTAAAAAACTTTTAGTTTACGTTTACGATAAGATTACATTTTTGAAAATAACATAGGTACCTACTCGAGTAGTAGCCTCTAGTCTTAAATATATTTACACTGACTGGTATTTCTAGTAAACTACCAAAACAGTATTTACCTATGAGGCTTTGCCTTAAAGCCTTGCGATTTATTGCGTTGATAATAAATAATAATCAACTGAGGATTTAGAGAAACGTCCTATCCATTTTAAGGGGATTTGCGATCATCTCGCGCAGCGCATCAGAATCAGGGCCGACAAAAATGCGTAAAAACAAAAAAAATACGACTCTACCATACAGTTATCTTTATGACTCTACCTTACACATTTCTTAAATCAGATAGTGTTGTATTTTAGTGTTTATAACCACAATAATACGAGTTTTATTCAATGATCAGGTGTCGTGAATTTCTATTAAGATTTCTTTAGATAGTCTACAACAAAGACTATTAAAGTTAAAATTGGACCGCATTGAGTCCTACCCGGGCGTAGGAGTCCTCCCGATCACGATTCACTTTCGTTCTTTGGACGTGACATGACGCCAAATCTACCTCTCGCTACTTATCTAATAACGCTACCTGAAATAAGTACAATACCTATCTACACAAGGTATATTGAATTCTAAACTCTACACGCTAGCTAGCACGTGCAAGTTTAAATGAAGAGGGAAATTAATGTTTTATCAAGCTAAGTAGGTACATGTAGCTGCTACTGCACTCAGGCAAGTAGTTTCGTATTCACCGCACGCAAGAGTCATTCGTTACCAGCCTTCCGTTTTACATGTTTAAACGTCGATAGGTGGAGTATTGATGGGATTGCGAATGATATATCGTATAAAATACATTTTGTTTAAAGAAAAACGTTCAATTTTGTGAAGGCGTGAGTTTTATAGGTATTTAAATTTATCTAACGCATCGGATATCAAAGCAAGTTCTGGTCTGCATAACTACATATACCTAACTTGATAAATGACACGCAAACACAGCACGCAGAGTTCCCTACAGGAGCCGCATATCGAATGAGAGTAGGGCAAAGTTTCACTTATTAGATGTGGACGATATGGGGAAGTAGCTTCGACAAAAAGCTGAAGCGTGGACATATTGCGACCGCCATATTGCGCACAGCGCTGCAAACTTGCACCAAGTTCTCTGGTCTGCATAAATTCTTTTTTCGATGCGACAGAGTGCTAGAGAACGTCGCTCGTGGGAAACTCGAGTTCGCTTGCGGTCACGTCTCAAGTGCACTTTTATTATTTGGATAGCCATTTGAGATGCTTGTTGCGGAAATCCTACTATAGCAATATTCGAGAATTCTGCTCCCTACTGTTACTTTTATATCTACTTGCTTATTATGGGTGAGTATACTGCGTAGCGTCGAGCCATTAGCCAAGAGAGCCATTAGTCACGAAATTTAATTGAGTTTCAGTGAATACTGTGATGATACCTTTCCTGTCCCCGATATTAACAAAATGTTATTGCGCGAGTTGTAGCCGACTGTGTCTGTCTTGAATTTTATGCGTGCCGTTAAGTTATATTACTCCCTATAAAACTCTTCCCGTTTCCTACGATATTCCACGGTTAACTTAACTTTCAATAAATAGGCTGGATTAAGCGTAGGACCTGCTTATCAATATTTTTAAAGACTTGAATATGTACAGACAGCATCATAGATAAGTATCCCCCTTGAATTATAATACCCAGCTTCAAATCCCTTTAAATCACCGCCGCGGCGTATGGAGAAGTTTTGCCTTTAAAAAATAGATTATATTTGTATAACCGTATGTAAGCCTAAAAATTATTTCAAGTATGTCAATTTTTAACAGGATTTATAGCTGGGTGTCTTGTGCAAGGGGGATACTTATCTCTGACGCTGTCTGTACCTAACACCTGCTTTGAAACTGAACAAAATAAAAATTCGAGACGGACGTCCATTTTTTGTGTAAAAAATAGGCAGGTATTTTATTCTGCTTGCCGAATGCGAATAAATTATTACAACGCATTATGTAAATTATAATCCTTTACCTAAGCTTTGAAACTTTCATGTTCTCTATAAATCTCTAGATATGAAATAACACGCTACGCAGGCCTGAGTTCATCGAATAACGTGTTGAAATGATTGCATCGGACGCAGTAAACGTGTTTATGCAATGTGAAATATTGCTATCATAAACTGTAATATTACCCGGGTAATAAAGGATCTTCGATGAAACTTTAACGTTCTCTTACTCGAGCAAGGGCGGTATCAGAAGCAGATATTCGTATTAACATAGAATGGAATAGTACATAAAACAGATCTTAAATTAAACCTTAATCTCAAAATAACGCCAATTGTTTTACCACCGGCACTCAATTTAGTTCAATTATCTAAATAACCTAGATAAAATTTTATTTTATTCAACTTCAAGAAGAGTGAATTTCAGCTATGCTTAAATTTTTGGTTAGATAAGTAGTAGTATCGTAATAAATCATAATATATGTGTTTGTAATAGCGGAATTTTTACACTGAAATTAAATGAAGCAACTAAAAGTCCAAAAAAGAAAGTAGGTAAGTATTTGGCTTAGCTATATCCTTCCTACATCATATCTAATATGAAAATAAAACTGAAGACTCAAGGCAATATCGCCTGGGTGCCAAATGGATACGATTTGCCCATGACAAAGAAGTAAATTAAGCTATCATGCACGCTACATAATTTCCCTCTTTGGTTAAGGTCTTTTCGTTGTTTTGCCAACGCGAAAAATGATTAGGTGGGTAGCCTGTGGGGCCCGCGGGACGCAAGTTTGATTGCTTCGCTGACTGCGTCCACTCCATCTGCTGTTGTTTGTTCTGATGAATATATTACCGCTGTGCGACTATTTTCATACAACTTCATAGCTAATCTACTTTGTTGACTTTGAGAAAATGGGCTTTGTCCTTGTATTATTAGAACCGAAATACCGGAACTTCATTGCCTATCACAGAACAAAATTAACGCTGTCCTTAAATGACGAGATTTGAATGAGCCAAAGTTCGACCCAGTGCCTAAGAATATGTAAATTGGTTCAGTAATGCCTACTTGCACCAAACTATCTCAGTTTCTAAGCAATTACTTAACTCGCTTGACAGATCTTAGCGCTCTGAATTTGGACCGTTAAAAACTACCAAGCGAGTTAAGAAATTGCTTAGGAGCTTTGGCAGTTTGGTGCAAGTCGGCATAAGTGTTTTTTTCGTAAGCTTGCTTTTTTAGTTTTCCAGAGATTAGACTAAAAAAGATTTTTTTTGTTCAAGACGTTACCACGACGATGCATATCCATTTGACGGGCGCGGCTCGATTCTGGCGCACGCCTTTTTCCCCGGCTCCGGCCGCGGTGGCGACGCGCACTTTGACGACGATGAGCTTTGGCTGCTGCAGCCGAAGAATGATGACGAAGAAGGTAAATAGAAAAACCAACTTGCAAAAACAATGAGACTGAAGTTATTTCGGAGTCGTTTGAGGATCAGCTATAAGCAAAGCAATCTACCACGATCTAGAATATCACAATACACAAATATACTTACATTAAATGAGTTATATTAATTAGGTTGGTAGATATATTAAATAGTTAGAAAACCAAAATTCATTACCTATTCGCAAAACACACATCAATATCAATAAACCTTCCTACCTAAAAGGCTTTCTGACCTTACTGACTGACTGACAGACAACGTTCAGGCCAAACCGCTGAACGTAGAGACTTGAAACTCGAAGGGTGTGTAGGCCCTTCTAGAAGTGTAGGCGAAGTTGCGTCAGTTTTAATATAAAGTATGCTGAAAAATCGCGACATTCAGCGATCTGTCTAACGAAAAAATCTCACACACAATATTAGGTTAGTTCAAAACCGTTACTTGGTGGGCTTTGAACTACCTATTCAAATTGTTTAAACGTAGGTGCATTTATAGCTACCTACGTCAGCAAACAGGGTGGCTGTACCAACGGAACGACGCGCGGCGCGACCGCAGCAGTGCGACAGGCTGCGATTATACCGTGCCCTCCTCACACGTGATAATTTACCGAACGGATGCTTGCATGGCACCGGATTGTGTACGGCTAGCCATGTGAAACAAACCTGCCTTTATTTAAAGCCAACGTGAGCACTGCGTTAAATTATGTACAACGCAACTATACTAGAACTTTTAATTTATAATTTCTAATGATTTTTTTCGCACACAACTTACATAGAATATTCTATCCAGTTTCTAGAGAAACAATTGACGAATCATTTTCTTTTCAGGAACATCCCTTTTCGCCGTAGCTGCTCACGAATTCGGACACTCTCTGGGTCTCAGTCACAGTTCAGTAAGAGGGGCGCTAATGTTCCCTTGGTATCAAGGCATTCAATCTAATTTCGAACTACCTGAAGATGACAGAAATGGAATTCAACAGATGTATGGTAAGCGTGATTTACAAAATAATCATTATTATTAGGCGTTTGCCTTACTTACCTACCTGCCAACTGTTTTTGTTAGAGTGAAGAGATATATTAAACGGTCTTATCTTTTAGGTACAAAAGAAGCTCGCAAGTGGGGTAGGATACCATCCAGATATAGTCCTGTAGAAACACCGCCACCTACAACAACGAGCACGACAACAACCACAACGAGAAGGCCCATGCGTCACAACACCAGATATCCTAACAGATACCCATCCTATCATCCCAATTCTCCTAATCCACGCGAACCTAGCAGACACCCTTCGCATCAGCCGGACCGACCTCATCACCACCACCCCTATCCAGACCTCCCAACATACTATCCAAATCGACCCAGACACAACTCGAGCGAGGAGCATCCTCGTAGAACTAATCCCCATCACCGACCAACAGAAACAACAACCCTTCCCACTACTTATCGACCTAGAAACCCTCGGCCAGATTATCCCTACAAGCCTAACAGACCGACAGAACCTAGACAAAGGACTTACTTCCCTGAGAAGCCGACGACGAGTAGGCCCATTCCAACTTCCCCAGCCATCCCTAACTCTTGTAACATCAATTATGATGCTGTGGCTCTCATCCGGAACGAGCTATTCATATTCAAGGGCAAGGTAAGACATACAACGATTTGTTTATTCCTGATATATTTCAACAAAGGTTTTTAATGACTAATAAAATTATTGTAATCTCGTTTGTTTCTCAAAATCTTGCGTGTTTTTAGTATCACTGGAGAATTGGCACTCGCGGCCATTATGAAGGGTATCCCATGGAGACGAGAAATATGTGGCCTAACCTCCCTAGCAATCTTACTCATGTTGATGCAGTATATGAGAGACCCGATCAAAAAATTGCTATCTTTGTTGGTAAGTTTCCAGCGGACACCGACCTAATTATCGACACATAAATTAATTGTACGTGCCTTCCTTCTTCTTATCGTATCACTAGTTCTTTCGAACCAGTGTGGTGAAAGGATTTCAAGTGCGCCTCGAAGCGGCTCCTTTCGTGCACTTGATACATGTTTTCGAACTGGTTCTATGACATGCCGGTTTCCTCACGATGTTAAACTTCGCCGTTAAGCACGTGTTTAACTGCACACATAGATTTTTTGATTAGAAAAATCAATTGGTGTACGACCGGGTTCGAACCAACGACCTTCGGCTCGAAAGTCGAAGCACTTCCCTCCCTGGCACTCGGCCAACACGGCTTTTGCGTACCTTAGAGATATTTAACGTTCATCTATGTATTCCAGGTAAACAATTATATCTCTTCAACGTCCAAACTCTAATGTATGGATATCCAAAACCGCTCGCCTCTCTCGGGTTGCCGCAAAGTTTAGAGAAGTTGGATGCCGCTATGGTCTGGGGACACAACAGCAAGACCTACTTCTACAGTGGCACTATGTATTGGAAGTAAGTTTGACATACCTACACCCTCCACAGATATTTGTATAATTTAAATTGTATGACAATTATTTATATTTATAAGTAGGACATACATAAATATACATACATACTTATCATTATTTTCCTTTCTTCAGATATGACGAAGATCTTGGTTCGGTGGAACCCGACTATCCTCGCGACATGGCTATGTGGAAAGGCGTTGGCTACAATATCGACAGTGTGTTTCAGTGGAAAGATGGTAAGAAATTGATAATTGCGTACAATTTGACTATTATATTTTTTATTATTATATTTTTTGATTATTATATATACCAGATAACTATTTACGAGTACATCCTCGAGTTTTATAAGGCTTTAATCAATCTTAATATGTTTTTAGGAAAAACCTACTTCTTCAAAGGTAAGGGCTTCTGGAAATTCAACGATCTCCAAATGCGAGTGGAACGTGAGAAGCAGCTTCCTTCAGCACATTTCTGGATGGGATGCCAGCCCGACCGCTACGGAACCAAGGCCCCGTATAGCGCCCCAACGCCCCCAGGCTCAACCTTACGATCTTATTTCAGCGGAGCTCCCAAGATGTACACAAACTTATTCCTACCTTTCCTAACTTCTGCTATCCTATTACTAAGAAGTTACTCTAAATTCTATCAATAAATATACTTTGAATTTAGTTTCGAAATTATTTCGTAATCGATGTAAATATTATTTACTTTACACGGAACTGATATTGAGATTAATTAAGTATGTTTTTCTTCTTTTATATTTATTTTATCTATTTTATTATAATCTCAACTGTAGTAAGCGCGATTATTGAGGCTCTAGGGAGCTATAAGAACATTTATTCTATGTAGATGGTAACTTTGTCTAAAACAATACATATTTAACGCATAAGTGCATTCATATCTAAATTATTTCTTACTAATAATCATGTATTAATGTAGTAATTTACTCAGTTTTTTCGCAAAAAGCACTGCCTGTTTAAGTATTTTATAGTTTATAATCTTACTTATTATTAAATACATATGATAAGTAAATATTTAAGCAAATAAATATGATATTAAGGTTATAGATGTTGTACATTTTGATCTCAACATGATCGAGCGTTTGATTTGTTTTTATGAGACATGTAAGGTATAAAACACCACTGACGTAGCTTCTGTACAGTTTGTCTTGTCTTTCGATGTCAGTATTAAATAGTTATTTTTATGAAAACGAAAACAATTAAATAAACCTTACTGATATTACTCAGAATGTGTACCCATCTCACAAGCATGCCTTATAATATCATAGTGGTAATTTTAATAGGTTTACTGTTTAATATTAAACTAGAATGTCTATGTATCACTTTCGTTTTATTAGTAAGCATTTATCCTTTAAATAGCTGGTTAAAAGAGGTACACATAAAATAAATTGTATTTAACATAGATTTATAAGTGTAAATATTGTGATTGATGAAGCAGATGCCATAATTATAGAATGAAGCAACTATTATACAAATGGCCTTATGTAGGTACCTATTCTGTGGAAGTAGCTTTTGTATGAACGATGCTTTAAAATGGGTAGTCACTGCCAACTTGGACATACTTGGTAGAATAAAAATGGTGCTTTATAGTTAGTGTTGTACAGAATAAATTAATGATGTTGGAATATTTTTGTAAGGGCTGTTGTGTTGAAGTTTGAATGCAGTTTGGCTCTTTTATCTTGTCTTGTCAGTCTTTTCATAGGGCTCTTTAGGAATTTGTAATAAGTGCATACGACTTTAAGGAATGAAGAAATTAGCATTTACCTATAGGTTTTCGTAATATTCTTGTGCAATCAGCAGTAAACATGTATGAAATGTGTATTATCACATCATTAAATAATAAGTTACAGTTTTTACGTAATTAAAATAAGCATAATCAAATTAGTCATTGTATTGTAAGGTGACTTGTATATTAAATAATATTTGTAATACACTTTTTTACCTCCCAGATCGCTCATTATTTAGTAGAAACTTGTAGCTTTTTTACGATTTCTTTGATCACAAATAATTTAAACAAAAACTGTGATATTTTATTTTATAAAATAAGCCATAATTGGCAGTAAAAATATCAAAATTTTAAAAATCTTCTCTATTATAATTATATTAAATCTTACCTTCTAATGACTATCTTTTTTAAGTAAGTACCTACACTTATAATATACAGTTTATAAGTATGAAATAAACTTTTTTAAAGATGATTTGTTATTTTTTTATACTCATCCTTGTAGAGCAGTACACATTTAATTTGGGTATTTAATTTAAGATAAATTAAAAAAAAAACATGTTTTATTTATTTCTTCTGCAAATAACTCATTTACAATAAGCTAAAATAGATCACCTATGAATAAACAAATCTACCCTTGCACTTGATAAACTTAGACATGACAACCAACTTATACTGTGGGACAGGTCAAACTCATCAATATGTAAAATAGTTTCAGTAAAATCAGGCACCTTAACAACTTAAATAGTGACACAAGGCCGTCGGCAGAGCTGGCTACTGCCAACATAAAAGTAGTCTCTAATTTAAAAAAAAAGAGTGGATGTATAGTAGTTTGTCAGGTTTTATCAGCCCTGTGCAGATGGAGGAAAACTCCTTTTAGACAATGTTGCAACAGATTGACTTAGGGCAGTAAAGTAAGAAAAGCGGATTTGGTGTCTCTTTGGATACAGGTAGTCTGTAGCCTGAAAATATTAAGTTTGTAGTATCTTCATATTTAGGTACCCAATGACGCAATGAGGTTATCCAACAGAGGACCAAGGTTACCTACATAGCTCAGAGAATTAGCAAGCTGAAGTGACAGAGGGCTGGCCATATCTGCCGAAGAACTGATAACCGCTGGGGTAAACAAGTTCTTGAGTGGAGACTGCGAAATCTATACAAACATAGTGTTGGACACCTTCCAGCAAGACTATCTGCGAAAGTTTGCAGACAGAAGATGGATACGGCAAGCTGAAGACAGGGCGCAATGGTACTCATTGGAAGAGGTCTATTTCCAGGAGTGGACTGCGATAGGATTAAGATTTAATCTCCATTTAGGCTAGATAAATTTTTAGTTTTTGTTTGTGTGCAGTAAATGACATTCATTCATGGTAGGTAGAAATATTTTATTTCATATAAACAATTTCAATCAGTTCTTCCTAAATCTACGGCCTGACAATACCAGCAAATAGCAATATATAACAACAATCTAAATAAAGTTCTGTGAGTTTCAATCTTTCTTACTATCTTTTAGAATATCCTGTTCTTCTGAAAAACCTAGTCTCGTCCACTCTTCTTTGGCCATCAGGTTATGTTCCATTCTGCACGCTAAATACTCTTTTGCTTCAATTCTACACATCGAGTTATCACTGTTGTTACTGAAGAGGCATTTCATATATTTTGTCATGGTCTTCTTGCAAATCCCTTCATGATCCAGTGGAAAACTTCCCTTATCAGGCGGCGTTGGAATGAATTGCTTCTGCCCGAAAGTCATAGCAGTCGACATGTTCGATAAAGTTTTAAATTAACAAGAAAAGCCTCACTAATTGTCTTGAGATTTCTTACGGCAATGAATGAATACTGTTAGGATTTATGGTAGATACCTATTTGGATTTTTTAGATAAATTTTCTTTGATTTCTTTATTTATTTTCTCAGCTGAAGAAAGAACGAATGGAAAACTAACTGACATTATCAAGTAAACACAAAGTGACAGTTGTCAGGTCCATACATAATTAAATAATAGAGATGGGACCACACTGAATGCATAAGCGGTTAAAATACGATTAGATTAGAATTCAAAAACCAGGCGTATATGTAATTGTGTAATAGATGTAACTTGAAGACCAGTGAAGAACAAGCAATACTCACTTGTCTAACTATTAATTTCCTTGTTCATTGGTATAATCTTCTTGAATCTTCTAGCAAAGATTCTTCGAAGAATTCCTTGATGGATTGATTAAATACGTTGCCTGATGTGAAAATCTGCAAATATGTAGAGCGGGCTGATATCGCAGACTAAGCAATGACAGACAACTCAGAAGAATGAAGTAAATAGAATCCCTCCTAAATTTGACAAATTCGCTATCTTCTTTGCGCATACCGCTTTTTGCACTAGATAAAACGAGACAAAACATGCATTTGTTGTACGTCATAATATAGGGGCATCTGTCACTCGTTGAGCCACAGAGATGTCCAAGTCATAAAATATCGATATCGATATTAACAGTTCGATGATCCGATACCGATATCGATATATCAATCTTAACAACTTAAAGTCCGTGACTATGATCACGTTATCTAGATTCACTCTGGATTAAAGGAACCTTGAACTTTGTAAAAACCACGAATTAAGACGACATTTTTTTATTAGATTAAATAATATACAACTTAAACAGGTAAATGAGTACATTACAAAATTTATACTAAACAAAAGTTAACATTTGAGCTTAATACTTTTTTCAGCTAAACCTTGTTCTGCCTGCCCTACCTATAGATTAGTGCCCCGAAAGGGCTTACATGCGATTCTACCACTTTGTTGGTTTTTTGTAAGTATTTTACTATGTGAAGGCAATAAATGTAATGAGTATTGAATACTTTTCCCGTCATTGGGATAAGCATAACGTTGACGATCACATATTGATGGTAGAAGTGTTAATTTATCAAATCTTTTTAACTCAATGCTATACGCATGTTGCGAAGACTCTTTTGCTAAATATATTTCTATTAATTTATTTTCCTTAACTTTATTTATAATTATTATATTTTCTTGGTATACTTTATCAGTACTTTTTTTTCAAGGCTTTTCGTACGCTGTCTGAAACAGTTAATTTTTAGCAAACTGAAGTAGGCTAGATTTTTATCGACCATCTCACATTGCACATTCTGTACATTCTACGCTAGTGTTCTTCGGTGGTACGTCTGAAAACACTGATGAACTTATTTCTGTAATATCCGAAGGTCCTGGCTCAGGTACATTGATGAAAGGGATATCCTGAAACACATTATATTTTTAATTTATAGTTCATGTGAGTATAATATACCTTTATCACGCAATTTTAAGTACAGTACTGACCGTTAGCTTCACGAGCATTGCATATGGTTCAAGTTGAAAAATAGCTGGAAGAACATTTTAACTCTTGCCGATCGTTATTGGACGCCAAAGAGACACCCTGAAATATTAATAGTGTAAACGTAATATTTTCCGTGATTATTTTGAAGCTCTCTTTTTTGTATATTACACTATCATGGTTGAACACATAGATATTGTGTTTAACCATGATACAGTAGGCAGGACGGCAAATATATAACATTAATAAATAAAATATGAATCGAACAAAATACAAAGAGTGTGAGTGTGTGCTCACTTTATTCGAAAAATCTTACTAGGTATACTCGTCGTGTCTGCATAGCCTTATCGACAAGTCTTTTTACGTTTTATGACATCCCTAGTTAGTATATCATAGCCTCGATTTATTCATGATTTTAGCATGAAAAACGCCGATTCTTCATATTTCTATACTTATTGGACGTTATTCAATGTTTCTACGTAATAATTATGTGTTTAGTATGGGTTATTAATGAGTAAATACACAAATATATACTTACCGGTGAAAATTCAGGTTCTCTTGATTTTTCATGATACTTGCGGAGGACTGGCATAATACGAGGACACAATTCGACATTCCACATATTTTTTTCACTATTTACAATAGTTCAATACGTTTTAAACAATATAAAACATCCAAAACCCCGTTGAAAAATAGACAAAAACAATGACATTTTATGACACTATATTTGAAAGATAGTTAATTTAGATGGAAAGCGACAGAACCATTTTACAATACACTTGGTTGGATAATTAAGTCCCTCATGACATTTGTGGGACTTACTTTGAAGTTTCCTATGATTGACTCTATTAATAGTATATCCAATCTCTTTGACAGACAACGTGGTAATATATAGAGGTCAGTGCAGACAACTCACAGAAGACAAGGCTGTAAGGTCCGACCATTGTCTGCTCGCAAGGGCAAAAAAAAAATGCAATGACAGCTTGACAGACAGCTGTCTGCTGTAGTATTTTGACGTTTCTTATGCATGCACGTGTTGTCTTGTGTTTTCAAAACAAAAAAGCTTTGTTGGATGAGTTGTACAGAATTTTACAATAAATACTGGACATAATGTCGAGACTAATAGTTAAAAACCTGCCGAACAAGGTATTTGTTATAGTTATAATATCGACTTTCATCCTATTTATGTTTCCACCCCAGCACATTGCTCTTAGAACCTTTTTTTTTCTTTAGGTTACGGCGGAACAACTAAAAGAGATATTTGGTGAAAAAGGTGAAGTTACTGATGTTCAGTTGAAATACACGAAAGATGGCAAGTTCAGGAACTTTGGATTCATAGGATATAGGTCAGAAGAGCAGGCACAAGCGGCCACAGAGTTCTTTAATGGTACTTGCATACGCTCTATGAAAATACAGGTCCAGCCCTGCGCTAACTTAGGGGACGACAAGAAACCGAGGGCTTGGAGTAAGTACGCTTCAGACAGCACTGCTTATAAGAAGCTGCATAAAGATGAAATTGAAGAGCAAGAACAGCAGAAGAAACAAGATAAAATCCACAGAAAAGTTGAGAAAAATAAAAACAAAATAAAGGATCTTTTGAAAAAGGTAACTGATACTGATGCTACTACACTACCAATCTATTGTCAATACTTGCTAAAGTGATAAAGTTTATATTTGTTAAACTAATGAGGCTTTTGGGTGCCTTGAAAACTCCAACATCTTAACCAGCTTGGTTTACATGAACAAGATCATTTAATAATTAATAAGTTATCATCTGTTCAGTACTACTTGATTACAAATGTTGGACCAACCTACAATGATCTAAAGTTTTGTGTGAACCTATTTTTGTTATTGAAATGCTCTATATTTTATGCCTAGATCACACGTACCGAGTACTCGGCCAAGACATTGAAAGCTTCATCACTCACTCCACCAAGCATTTGGCGCTATGTTTATATGTACTGAGTACTCGGTACATGTGATCTAGACTTTACCATCATAAAATAGTCTTGCTGTGTCTTGACACTTGTTTACATTAAATAACAATTATTATTTTCCAGCACAAAGATGACCCACTGTTTGCAGAGTTCATTGAAGCCCACACCAATGACAAGACAGCCTGGATTAAGAATGCTTTTGAGGAAGCAGCAAAAAGTGATGATGACAGTGGAGTTGAGGAAGAAACCCAGGAGAAGATAGAAACTGAAACTAAAGAAGTTGATCAGAAAAAACAAGAAAAAGTAGCTAATAAACAAATCAGTGATTTGGAGGTATTGGTGTTTTTATTAATTTATATAAAGTATTGTAGACGATATCACGATGAGTCGCACGGAAAAGTATTAAAGGCGCCGCGCTGCAAACGCCGGGCCCATTCAATCGCCAGCTTTCAACGAGGCAACACCTTCCTGGTGTTTGTCAGTCTGACATTTTGCTAATATTTTGCCGCCTAATTATTGTTTGAAGTTGAATTCTAAGTTAATTTGTTGATTGTTAATTTTCAAGGTTCAAAAATTTAGTTGGTTTTCATTGTTTTGTTTTTTTTTAAGTTAATTCTAGGCTTAGTTCCTAGATCAGAAGTGTGGGATCATCCTGTGCTTCAGGCCTTTCCCTCTATCATCTTGACAAGAGTTTTGTAGTTTTTGTGAAGTATTGTGTGATTTTGTGTCGTTGAAAAAAAAATCGTAAGTACCCTCTTTTTGTAAGCATGTTGGGACGTTCGTCGAAGACAATGGATCGTTATCGTGTTCGTAGAAGAGATCGAACACGTACATAGTAGAAGCCGCGATCATCGATATTTGGTGTCTAATAGTCGTCATACGCTAATTAACGTAATTACGTAATAATTTTCGCGTGTACCATAGGCAAGTAGCCATGTTTAGAATAAAAATGTGAGTAGTATTGTCGTAGTTTCAGCTACGCTGTTGAAATAGAAATCTTGCAACTTCGACATAACGCCTCTTTGATTCGAGTATCCATAATTTTGATGCGTTTTGAGCAAATGGGGTAATTGTGAATGCCTCTGGCAGATAGGTAAATTTTTGCGTGGTAATGCAGTCATGGTTGAACGATTGGGTTACAAGCAACAAGGTCATAGAGTGACTTCAAAATAGAGTTTAGATCACTATGTCCTCGCAACGTCGACCATAGTCTGTTCTGTTCGTGGTTATTGAGGATGTTTCATGATGACCATGATTATGTTAGTGCTGCTATAAAACAATAGATCTAATTTTGCGAGATTTTTGGTTATCAGGACTTAGTTTTGTAAAGAAAAAAAGTATGTGAGTCACTGTCTAGTATGTTTTGCTGATAACCAGATGTTCCGTTCACTGTGCTTTACACGGATGTTCTCCGACCTTGACCGATATCCAATGGCTGTACACGAATCTTGTGGTGTACCTAATCTATAGACAGGATGCTGATGAGTTGAAGCGCCTTTAGAGCCTGTGGTGGTTTTAGATGCACCTACTCCAATCATCTGGTCACTGATCCGTGATGTGTCATTGGGAGCCGACGACGGCTCGCCCTCTAACCGTGAATCTTTATGAGTTCTCAGATTGGCATGCGTGGTTCCTAAAAGGTCACCCACATAATTTCACACCTCCGGTATGAGCTGGAATTGCTCGTTGGATCAGCGCGTATACAGGTGCACGTGTCATCGCTGCCGCTACCTGCCGAGGAGCGTGCTGCAACAGTGCGTGCTCAGGTGCGCGTGTCGTCGCCGCCGCTGCCTACCGTGGAGCGTGTGCGCGTGTTATTGCCCTTAATGCTTGCTGGGAAGCACTCCGCATCGACGCGTGCGCCGCGGGTGCGCGCGTCACCGTCGCTGCTTCCCGCTGGGGAGTGCTCCGCATCGACGCGTGCGCCGCGGGTGCGCGCGTCGCCATCGCCGTCGCCGCTTCCTGCTGGGGAGCGCTCTGCATCGACGCGTGCGCCGCGGGTGCGCGCGTCGCCGTCGCCGTCGCCGCTTCCTGCTGAGGAGTGCTCTGCATCGACGCGTGCGCGGGTGCGCGCGTCGCCGTGGCCGTCGCCGGGCCGTCGCCGCTTCCCGCTGGGAAGTGCTCCGCATCGACGCGTGCGCGGGTGCGCGCGTCGCCGTGGCCGTCGCCGGGCCGTCGCCAGGCCGTCGCCAGGCCGTCACCAGGCCGTCGCCGCTTCCTGCTGGGGAGTGCTCTGCATCGACGCGTGCGTGGGTGCGCGCGTTATCGTGGCCGTCGCCGGGCCGTCGCCAGGCCGTCACCAGGCCGTCGCCGCTTCCTGCTGGGGAGTGCTCTGCATCGACGCCGTGACCGTCGCCGGGCCGTCGCCAGGCCGTCGCCGGGCAGTCGCCGGGCCGTCGCCGCTTCCTGCTGGGGAGTGCTCTGCATTGACGCGTGCGCGGGTGCGCGCGTCGCCGTCGCCGTCGCCGCTTCCCGCTGGGGAGTGCTCTGCATCGACGCGTGCGCGGGTGCGCGCGTCGCCGTGGCCGTCGCCGGGCCGTCACCGGGCCGTCGCCGTCGCCGCTTCCTGCTGGGGAGCGCTCTGCATCGACGCGTGCGCGGGTGCGCGCGTCGCCGTCGCCGCCAGCGCGTCTACGGGTGTTTGCGTCGCCACTGCCGCTGTCTGCTGAGGAGCGTGTTCGTCGCCACTGCCGCTGTCTGCTGAGGAGCGTGTTCGTCGCCACTGCCGCTGTCTGCTGAGGAGCGTTTGGCATCGACGCTTGCTTGCGCGTGTTGCCGTTGCCGGTGCTAAAGAAAGTGTCTCACGTAGACCTCCTTTCTTGGTAAAGTGGGTCTTTACTTTTTGTTTAATGATGAGTTGTGGCAGAGGTTAGGATGCTGTGTGGTAGTCCTGACAAAGCCGATGCTTAAGAAAGTGCCTCACGTAGACCTCCTTTCTTGGCAGCGTGGACCTTGTCTTTTTTTATGTTGATTTGCGGCAGAGGTCAGGCTACCTACTGTGTGGTAGTCCTGACAAAGCCGATGCTTAAGAAAGTGCCTCACGTAGACCTCCTTTCTTGGCAGAGTAGATCTTGTCCCGCCTCTTAACTGAATCTGTCTAAATCAAAACTAAGAGATGATTCACGTAGTGTCTCTTACCTGATTTCTATTTCTGCTTAAATGACTAAATTGTATGTTTGCATACATGTGTGTGTTCTTGATGTTCTGTTTAAAAAGCAGATGCTGATAGTGAAGAGTCCACCGCGACCATAGATCAGCTTTGAAGACTAATAATTTGTATGCTTGCTGGCATACATGTTTGTGTTTTTGATGTTCTGTTTAGAAAGCAGATGCTGGTAGTGAGGAGTCCACCGCAACCATTGAGGAGCTAAGAAGACTAATTTGTATGCTTGCTGGCATACATGTTTGTGTTTTTGATGTTCTGTTTAGAAAGCAGATGCTGGTAGTGAGGAGTCCACCGCAACCATTTATCAGCTTTGAAGACTGATTTGTATGCTTGCTGGCATACATGTTTGTGTTTTTGATGTTCTGTTTAAATAGCAGACGCTGATAGAGGAGTCTACCACGACCACTGATCAGCCTGCAACAGTCAGCGAGCTGCCGATCGGAACCACCCAGCCGTCTACGAGCGACGGGCAACAAACAAGCACATCGGGAGCACACAGGCACGCTGAGCTACCATTCGACGGTGCCGCAAGCGTCACCGACGACCGACGTACCTACCAGCGTTGCACCACATGAAGAAGACCAGCCAGAAGCAGAAGCTTCTACGAGAGAAGTCAGGATCACCAAGCGGTTCAGGAGCAAGAGTCTCTTGAGACCAGACCGGAGATACCTATGCCACTACTGGATCCCCGTTAAAGGAGTTAAGGGAGTTCGAGGACGAACTCCAGTCAGGAGAGGCCGTGTAGACGATATCACGATGAGTCGCACGGAAAAGTATTAAAGGCGCCGCGCTGCAAACGCCGGGCCCATTCAATCGCCAGCTTTCAACGAGGCAACACCTTCCTGGTGTTTGTCAGTCTGACATTTTGCTAATATTTTGCCGCCTAATTATTGTTTGAAGTTGAATTCTAAGTTAATTTGTTGATTGTTAATTTTCAAGGTTCAAAAATTTAGTTGGTTTTCATTGTTTTGTTTTTTTTTAAGTTAATTCTAGGCTTAGTTCCTAGAGTATTCTATTGGTAAATGTATTTGATTCCCACATTATAAGCTCTGCTTAGTTTTGGGCTAATCATCCAAACATATTAATAATATCATCTTCTCTCTTTTTTATATAAAAAAATGAATGAGTATTAGATCATAAATGATACCAAGATATGAGTTTGATTTCTTAAATATACCTACTGAGAAATTTGTTTAGAATGAAAATTTAAATCCATTATGAATTAAGTTATTTGAACTTATCTTATATTGCAGTATATGAAATTGTTGATGAAAAAAGTTGGTCCAACTGAAGCAGAACAGCCGGTTGAAACTGAAGCTGAACAAGTCCCAAAGAAAGTCAGGAATAGACCTCTATTTCACGTAAAAGTAAGTTTTGTGGTAAGATGCAAGTGCCACTGTTTAAAAATTGCATTAAAAAAAATTCAATGCAATAACACTAGCTTTATAAGTGTGGAATTGCTTTACAATCTAACAACTCTACTTTCTAAGCATTCTAATTATGTTGGTAAAGAAACTGTGGGCAGTTCAAATAAATTTATTACCATATAAATATTTTGTTTTCATTTGAAACATGTTTCCAGATAACAGGACTACCATTTACTTGTAAAAAGAAAGATATCAAAGAATTCTTCAGACCTCTTGTACCTTTCTCAATAAGGCTCCCACTTGGCAAGGGAAAGAAACTAGCTGGATTCTGCTATGTGGGATTCAGAACTGAAAAGGAATTCAATAAAGCATTGATCAAAGATAAACTGTTTTTGGGTATGATATTTGTTTACAACAATATTTTTATTTATAAAAATTGCTCCATTTCTAGGCCATGTTTTTTGAAAACTTTTACTTGCAAACTTTTTATTAAGAATTTATGTTGAACTTATAAGTCACACTGCTCGTCTAGACTCTTCAGACTTTCATTGAGACTCATTAATAATTGAAAATATTTTTTTTCTTGCAGGAAACCATAGGGTGCATGTCCACAAATATGAAGATAAGGCCAAACAAGCAGCACAAGAGGAGGAAGAAAGTAGCAAGAAAAAGAGACAAGAGGTAAGTAAGTCTCATCATTAGAAAAGCAAAAGTAAAGATTGGAAAGTTGGGTGTACGTTGATTGATTGTTCAATCACGGTGAAACAATTGAACCCATTGAACTGAAATTCAGTCTAAGGAAAAAGTAAAAGTGTGTAGCATGTAAAAAAGCCGTGCTTACGCTTACGATAATTTAAACTAGTACCATAGTTTGGTCCCTGTTCCTTGCACTAGGACTACAAGCCAGTATAGCGAGATCACAGTGATTCCGCGATGGGCTCATTATTCTCAGAACTCTCATTATGTATCTCTAATTTGGTAATTAAAAAATCTTGTGTATAATGTATAGTATGATCATAGTTTATGGACTGGAAAGCTATTAAGGACATCAGATTGTTGAAATTATGCGTGTTTTTGATACATGATTGAACAGATTTCAAAAGTTTATTATAATATTTATTGTTTCTAGAAAAGTCATACAGAAGAAAGTATAGGTGAAAGTGGCAGCATATTTGTGAGAAATCTGCCTTACGTACTCTCTGAACAAGAGTTAACGGAACTATTTGAAAAGTATGGTAAGTTTTAGTACTGATCATTGCTATCATTTCCAAATCTACTACTGCCCGTGGTCTGTACTGCGATAACTCTTGTTTCAAAGTTCTAACTAAACTATACCTCGATTTGGACCCAATCGCTTTAGTATTTTTGGCCTGATATAGTAACAAACATTTATACATCCATCCTCGAAATCTATTGCTTTTTAATGTTAGCTACATAATTAGCTTTATTTTAGCTGATTTACATGACAAACAACTTCTTGGCTTGCAAATTAACAAAATTATTTTCGTACGCCCAATGATCAATGCTTTGGCATGTGTTCTTCCTATAGATTTGTGTCAGGCGGTACCCATCATTGATAATTATTTAGGTTTCATTCATCGTTTGGCAAACCCGGGTACCTAGCTCGAGCCAGCTCGCTGCAGCTCGGCTCGGGCGCCGCACTCGCGCCGCTGTCACTCTGTCATTTTGTAGAAATCCAAAATTCTGACTGCACAGATACAACGTAGTACCCCTTCTGCATTGCCCATTTAAGTTTTTTGGTGATTAATGAAAAAAATGAAAATTAATAAATTAAATAATTGGTGGTGTATATTAATATAGTTATTTTATACAGGTCCTCTAGCAGAAGTGAATATGCCAATAGACCCGGTGCTACGGCAACCGAAAGGTTTTGCTACGATCACTTTCATGATGCCCGAACACGCGGTGAAGGCTTTCACGGAGTTGGACGGCACTGCCTTTTGTGGGAGGATGCTGCATCTACTGCCCGCCAAGACTGAAAAACTGGACAATGACACTGATGATGGTAACATCCTTGATTATAAGGCTTAATTTCCACTAGGATGGCAGCGGCTGGCAAAGCACTTTCAGTGTCTAACAATTTTAAACATTATCTACATACAACATAATATTATATACAAACAACAAAGTTTTGTTACCTCAGAACTTTGTTGTTTGTAAATGGATTTGAAAAAATATTTTTTGTTTGAGAGGATATACTTTCAGATTGGTCCCATAGAAATTTCATCAAAATCGGTTCACTAGTTTATTTTTTAAATCAATTTAACTGAAAAAAAAGTCCTTGAAGTGAACAAAATTGCGTATTTTGCTTCCCTGTGACTTTTCAGTGTTGCCTCCGGCCACTAGAACAGTCCGATTGAAGTCGGTTGTTGTATGTTTTTGTAAAACCTTGATTATTATTATCAATATTATAGCGTACCTGCCTACCATAAATATATTTCCAATCAAAGTTACCCCTGTTGGGTCGTAAAATGTAATCTTAACAACCTACAGTTTTAATTAGGTGTTACTTACTCATAAAAAATATTCAATTAAACAAGCAGGCAAGACACCTATTGGATTCATAGTCTTCTCATCTCATCATACTTTAAATTTATTTTCCTTCCAGAAGGCCTATCGTTCAAAGAAAAAAAGGCGAAGAAGTTGAAAGCACAAGCAAAGTCGTCGCACAACTGGAATGTGTTATTTCTAGGCGCAAACGCAATCGCCGACGTCGTCGCTTCCAACTACAATACAACCAAGGAACAGCTACTCACTGAACACAATAAAAGTTAGTTTGCTGGGTAACTATAACTACCTACAGTATTTGTTTGCTTGATTAGAGTAATAAATTATAATAATAATGTTTGGACGTTTCACACAACGCCATCAAGCCCCAAACTAAGCAAACTTGTACTATGGGAACTAGATAACTGATAGATTACTTATATATTTTTTTTAAATATACATAGAATACTCTAACTCCGGACAAATACACTGTTGTTCACAGATGTTCATTGCACTAATGTTTGTCATAAAGCGGGAATCGAACCCGCGACACTTGGCGTAGCAGTCTAACGCACGACCGTGCATGTCGTTGGATAAATAAATATAAAATTCTAGCTAACGTCTTCTTCGTTTACGTTGCGAATTTCCAAAATTCCTTAGTACGCACGCATTTTGAGCTCTTGACGAACACATCCTCCAAGTTTTAAGTCTCTATGTCTACTGGCTCTGGTTTAGCCTGTAGGCTGTCTGTCAGTCAGTCAGTCAGGACCAAGCCTTTTATATATATATTGATAGGTAGGAACTACTAGAAACTTTTTACTTAAATATTATATTGTTATTAATATCATGTATACCTACTGTTGAGGTTTTCCTCAAACCTTTCACTTTTTTTTGAAATTACTATAATACGGCGTACTTTTTGAGTATTTGTCCGAAACATTTTGTATTGAATTCGGATTTGAGGATTAGCCTTAATTATACTTAGGTATATAACGGCCTAATTAATTATTTTATATGCCTAAACCAAATTTGTTTATTTTATCAGCTATCAATTTCAATGATTAATATAAATCAGACTATCGATAACAATTTAAATACTTGCGCGTTATCAAAGCCCTCTATTTTTGGGAAATTATATGTTTGTCGTTTTTCGCATCTTATTTTCCCACATCTTATCTTCACTTCAGTTCTACATTATAAATCAATTATTGAAAACGTTATGAGTACTTTATCATTTATGTCTAATCTAAAGTACCTAAAATTAATCAATGAATGAAAGAAGATAAAACGAAATATGCTTGTCTGCTTGTAGATTTTACGTCTCGCGACATACTAGCCCTTCAATACGCAGGGCTTGTAATATTACTTACAATAAAAAAACTTAAATTAAAACTTTAGAACTTTTGAGTTAGTGACTAAGCCATTTCTACAACGTATTTTGTATATATTATTTACGCCAAATAAGAACTAAATAAGCATTTTTTGAGTTCACTATATAATTTAGGTACAGTAGGAATAGACATTGATACTCGAGTCTCGAATGGAGATTTAGGGAATAACCCGTTAGGTACATTCCTTCATCATCTTCCGTTTGACATAATCGTTCCTCTTTAGGTCCTCGATCTTTTAATAAGGCCCCGTATTGTTTGTTTCATAAGATACAAGTGCTGCTGTGAGATTAGCCCTCGGCGAGACGCAGTTGGTAGCGGAAACCAAAGCTTTCCTTGAAACCAATGGAGTTTATTTAGACGCTTTCAATAAGGTAAGAATGCTTACGTTTATATTTTAAACATATCATAATTGATCAGAACTAACGCAAACTGCACCTACTGCTGGGTGATGTATTAGTGCACCAACAAACGGTTCGCTGACTACAGCGACCGGTGGCCGGCGTCCGTCACTTTTTATTCATTTTGTGGCTGTAGCGCTTGGCCTCCACTGGCGACTATAGTCGGCGACGCGTTTGCGATTGCATCTATTTATAGTCATAAGTCATGTGCTAGCCATGTGATGACAATAAATATATTGAGTAGCCTCATCCAGGTGCATAGACATACATATATTTTTAACTTAACTTATTTTTAAATATATTTAAGCTAGTAATTTTAATATGCTTGGTATGTAGAATAGATTTGATTCTTTTTCCTCTTTGCAGACAGCTAAGAAGAGATCAAAAACATGCATTCTAGTCAAAAATTTACCAGCGAATACGGAAAAAGACGAAATAAAATCGCTATTCGAGAAACACGGTCACATAGCACGGTTTCTCATGCCGAAACACGGCATAACAGCACTAGTCGATTTCGTTGAACCATTCGAAGCGAAGAAGGCGTTCAGCAAATTAGCATATTCGCAGTTCAAACATGTACCGCTATATCTCGAATGGGCACCTGAAAACGTCTTCGTAAAATCAGCTGAAACGGGTGACAACAACACGAGTAAAAATGACATCAAAAATGAAAGTAAACCTATAAATGAGACTAAGGAATCCGAAAATGGCCATTCGAAAAAACAAGAAACCCACAAGCAATCTAAAGGTGAAATTGTTGCAAATGATACGACTGCTGAAGTTGATGATGAAGAAGAACCCGAAAATGATACGACATTGTTTGTGAAAAATCTCAACTTTAGAACCACTGATAGCGAATTGAAATCGGTGAGTGAATCGACTTGTAAAGATCATCGTTAGGAATTTTGTATGGTGTGTTTATTACCCGCAATTGTATAAAAATAATAATCTAAAGGGGAAATGATACTTTCCGAGGCTTACAAATGAAAGTATTGTTTTACTTGTTCTTGAATTGTCAAAGTTCTTCATTCACATTACTTATATGAATAAGGTTCATATTTCTTAAACTCTCATAGCACAGAGTACTAAGATACCTATAGGTATAGAATTGAATCATAAAAGTATTCTTACAGCATTTCTCGCCCTGCGGAAAAATACACAGCGTTACAGTAGCAAAAAAGAAAGACCCCAAAAATCCGGGGCATTTCCTATCAATGGGCTACGGATTCGTACAATTCCTGAGGAAACAGCACGCGAATGAAGCGTTGAAGAATCTGCAAAGCTCTACTTTGGACGGGAAAACGCTGGAACTGAAACGATCGGAGAGGGGTAACACGTGAGTAGGCTTACCCAACTGACAAGGAGGGCAATGTAATGCGTATGCGCAGACCTCGTATGTTTAAGGGGAATCCTCAAATCCGAATTCCATACAAAAAGTTTCGGACAAATACTCAAAAAGTACGCCGTATTATAGTAATTTCTACACACTATTCGTTTCGTCCATGTTTTTAGATTTCGTCAACATAAAAAGTGAAAGGTTTTATACTTTAATTTATATTTTATACGTGTTTTAAAATTAACCCTACTAACTTAAAAACACGTATAAAATCACGTATGAAACCTTTTACTTTTTTTGTCAACGAAATAAAAAAATATAGACGAAACGAATAGTGTGAAGAAATAAATATAATACGGCGTACTTTTTGAGTATTTGTCCGAAACATTTTGTATGGAATTCGGATTTGAGGATTACCCTTAAGTGAATAGTACCCCAGAGTCGCCCTCTCGCTCGCGCGCACCTACATTTTTGAAGATTTTTGCAAGGTTGTACAGTACACATGAAAACTGGATGCATGTATTGTTATTTTCTAGTTTGTTTTGTAATTACAAGTAGTAATTTTTAAATCTTCAAAAATGTAGGTAACGCGCGAGCGAAAGGGCGAATCAGGGGTACTATACGCCTAATAGATGTTTGAAGCTTAATTTTTTGTTTACAGAAATGAAGTCAAAACTTCAAAGAAAAGCGTAAAGGATACAACACAAAACGGGACCAAAATCCTCGTTCGCAATGTTCCATTCCAAGCCAACAGGAACGAATTGCATGAAATATTCAGGTACTTACCTAATGTCTAATGACTTCATACAAGCGATCTGATAAGCGTTAACATACATTACCTACTCACTACAAACGGTTTGCGATATCGCATCATTTATAAATGATTAGTGACTACACTAGCTGACTCACGCAACTTAATTTTTGCGTATTATCAAAAATCCTTTCTTAGTACCCACTTTAAATTCTTGAATAGTTCCAGTAGAGCGAAGCTGCGGACAGCAGCCTGTATTTTTTATAGTTTTAAAAACATGGTTTCTTCTATTCATATCAGTCATTGGAAAAACCGTCCGCTAATGCATCAATGTAGTCTACGCTTTACAAGACTATTACTTGTGTCATAGCTAGGACTGCCATCAAAAGCGCCCTTTCAAGCCCTAAAGCGCTAAGTTAATGCGTCTTGTAGTCACTCATCCATATTGTGATCACGTCAAACTATACTTAATTTTAACAACCTGTAAAAATCGACCAACCTGATCAGGTACTATAATCACTCTGTGGTCACGAGCACCAACCTATAATTTGGAATTCTTACAGGGCTTTTGGCGAAATCAAAACTTTGCGGCTGCCGAAGAAGTTGACCCCAGGTTCAGACCAACATCGTGGCTTCGCGTTCGTAGATTTCCACTCGAAAGCTGATGCCAAGGTATGTTTTTTACACCATGTACAATCAGCATCAAAACTACTTACCTACTACGTTCTTTCGCGCTTTTGCAAAACCAGCTGTTTCTACTTATATCGCGATAAAAAAGTTTCCAGGTCTAGACTGAAACAATTTAGACCTAGGTTGCATCCCAATAGGTTCAATAGTTTTTGCGCGCTAGATTAACAACAATAGTACTACAAGTTTAATGGTTTTCATTTCAGACGGCATTCGACGCGCTCTGTCAATCTACCCATTTGTATGGCAGAAGATTGGTCCTGGAATGGGCAGACCAATCAGACGAGACTGAAGACATTGGCTTGCTCAGAAAAAGAACAGCAGAAGCTTTCAACGCCAAGAATCCAGGCGGCAAGAAATCTAGAAAGGGCGCCGTAGACGCAGAAACATTTGTTGATGTAAATAATGATACTATTATGTGAATTATAACTATTAAGTGTATTTAGGTATACGCATTTACCTCAGTTGACTATATATTTATAATAAAACATTTATTACATTATTATCTTTATTTTAAATGCCAATTTTTAACAACTGAACTGATGGATGGCATAATGGTAGAGTTAAGGTACCTAGATAAAGTACTATGATTATTTTACAACTCTAATAAGTATTTACAAATATCAAATGCCAATAGTAGACATTCTAACACAGGAATCTCCATTCAGAGTAGGTAGGTACAGTCATAAATTAATCTTTTACGACCATAAAATATTCAGATAAAGTATTGGCATATTACAAGATAAACATACTACTAAATGTTAGAGAAATTTATAATAAACGGACTGAATGAGCACATTATTTACACACAAAGTTTCATTCATCACTAATGGGGCAATAATTGAAGAATGGTATCATTGCTGTTGAATATTATAAATTAAATTCATAAATATTTTAACTAAGATTAAATTGAGTAGTGAGCTAGATTTGGAAGTATTTTACAGCAGTTTGACTTACTAATTTTATAACAATACAATTTCTATCTCTATTGCAATTAACAGATTTTCTGTGCAATTCTTTTTCACATTAATATATTATCTACCTAATGGATTGCCACAATAGTTAGTTAATGTCAGACATTCAAACAATGCCAACAAAAATCGAAAACATACATCTAAAGCAAACAATTCAACAAAAGCGTAGGAATGTGTCCAAATACAAACTTTCAATCAATTCAGGTTTTATTAAATATAAAAAATTAAACTAACGATCCAGTACTTCTCTTGACTTTCATGTTAGAATAAAACAATATACATTCAAGATAGAAAGACCACCATGACTTATTAATTATCCATAGAATAAGTTATCTACTTCAATCAATCTTCACAGTAGAATAAATCTTTCTGACAAATAAGCTAGTCCCCAAATAACCAACAGTGCCACAGATAATTCCTAGAGCAAGACTAAAAAGCGCCATATATCCGAAATAGAAAGTTGTTTGAAATAGGCCATACATTTTAGTTTTGAAGAGGAAGTAGTAGAATGAATACAAGTAGACATAGAGAGCAGTGCTACCAGCAGAGAGAAAACTGGTCCACTGCCAGCGGTAGTCCTCCGCATTCAACAGGAAGTAAGTACAAACAATAGTGACACAAACTGTCACAACCATGAGGATCAAAAACACAAGCAGCATAAATCCATACACATAATAGATCTTGTATGCCCAGAATGAGGTGAAAATGAAATACATTTCAATGAAGATTGAGCCAAATGGCAGGATTCCTCCAACAATAATGATTATCAATGGCTCCATGAACCATTTCTTCTCAGGAATGGGCCTTGGCACAGCATTAATACGGCAAGGGTAGTCTGGTTGACCAGCTAAGTTTCTCCCAAGGACAGTGCCCACCAACGTAAGAGGCAGTATCACAAATGTACAGATAGACATGACAGCAACCATACTCCCAAATGGAATAGCCCTTGATGCATGATAGTACATTGCAATGAAGTTGATGAAAAATGCAGTTCCACAGACTAGCACAGGTAAGAAGAAAGCAGAGAGGAGCATTTGCTTGATCCACAGTTTACCCCCCATTCTAGCGTATAATGAGCCACCAAAGTAACCATTCACAGGTGAAGTGGCTGCATATATGAATATTGCAGTGGATAGCAAAGATCCCCTCTCAGTGTACAGTTCACCAAAAATGGTAAATATTATGACTGCAAGAGTGACAACGGTGAGCTGATAGCCAGACCCAATAAGGGCAGAAAACAATCGCAAATTAGGCACAGGTCTGAACACATCACCATGAACTTGCTTCCAACCATACTCATCCCCCAAATCTTTCTCTAAATCATCAAGATCATCATCTTTGGAATATCTTGCATAATCCTTTCGTAATGTTCTCATAAGGATCATAGAAACAAGACCTACTAAAAATATTACCATCATGAAGCTGTTGAAAATGGAAAACCAATGAATGCGATGTTGGAAGAAGTTAGGGTCCAAATATTTGTCAAACCGGTCTTCATAGTTGATATTACTCTTCTTCCAGTTAACTTCATAAGTAAAGGGAATTTTAGCATTTGGCGTTAGTCGTTCCTTGTTTTCCGTAGTGAGGTTTACTTCTACGATCCTGTTTCCATTGTAGCCAATGTCAAATTTCTTGTGAGTCCAGATGTAGAAGTGATCACCATCAATTTCACCAACGGTTCCCCATATCGGCAGGTCATCTATGTACATCTGATACCAGTAATGGTTCTTGACGGCATACACAAGTGCTTTGTAGGATTGATCGTTGAGTTCTATCGCACAAAATTGCTGGGCCGGCGCGTTATCCTTGTATGTGATGTCTAGGCCACTGAATTCCAATTCTACCCCTTGAAGTGCTTCAGATAGAGTCTCGTGGTAGTGTCCAATAGTCACCTTGGTGCCAACGCAGAAAGGCAACGAGAAATATGCATACGTTTCCTGGCGATTGTGGTACGGGCCCACGGTGTTCATCCAAAGCACCACTTGCTCCCCATTCTTGTACGCATGAGTGTGCTCGTCACAATTGACTATAGTCCAAGATATCAACAATATATAGAGCGATTTCATTTTGTGCTAGCGAATAATGTAATTGTAATAGAAATAAATTAGAAAATAAACATACACGTATGAGAAAAGCCGAAGTCGGACATGTAAGAACACTGTTGCCAGCTAAAAATAATTGTCTGACAAAGACAGTTAAAAATAAAATGACAAATAAAATTGACAGTCGCTGCTATAAATGCGTTACAGTCACTGTCAGTCATGCAAAAGCATTGTTCTGTTTACGTTACATCTTGGAGGTTATGATTTTTGTATGGATTCGTATAAAAATAATTGAATTCAACGTAGTGGTTATATTCTCTTTGTTGAATTCTACGTCTAGCAGATTTCTATAAATTAAACTCACAATGGATGTGGATTTACCTAGCTCTATTCAAGCGAAGCTTAAGTCAGATACAGGAGAAGAGGCTGGGGGCACCTTGGACATACCATTGACAGTGACGAAAGATCAGCTTCAACTAATCTGCAATGCACTTCTTCAAGAGGTGATTTTTTCACTGTTTCTCATGCGCAAATTATGGGATTTATCAACACTCTTCATAACAACTCTTTATCTTACCAATTTCAGGAAGACAAACCATTTCTTTTCTTTGTGAAAGATGTTGAAATTAAAAACACTCTACAAGAGGCTTTAGACATCAAAACATTGAATTCTGAAGAAGTTGTAGAGATTATATACCAAGAACAAGCGGTATTCAGAGTCAGGCCGGTCACAAGATGCACCAGGTAACTAAATTAAGAGATTTAAAATTGTCCTCATGAGTATTGAGTGACATATTTACATTACTGATACTAATATTAATTGCAGTTCAATACCAGGGCATGCTGAAGCTGTGATATCAACCAGCTTCAGTCCCTCGGGAAGGCAGTTGGCGAGTGGCTCAGGAGATACCACTGTTAGATTTTGGGATTTGCCCACACAAACACCTCTTCATGTTTGTAAAGGTAAACAAAGATTTATTTCACCTCAAGCCTATGAAAATCCAAGCCCAGTATGATCTGGCTTGTCTTCATTTGTTTGAAAGAAATGTATAAATAAATATTTTTTTCATTCACAGGTCATACAAATTGGGTGCTCTGTATAAGCTGGTCACCCGATGGTTTGAAACTGGCATCAGCTTGCAAAACTGGTAGGGTGATGCTCTGGGACCCTAGTACAGGAAACCAGATAGGTAAAACAATGGTTGGTCATAAGCAATGGATTACTGCTCTCAGTTGGGAGCCATACCATATGTGAGTTTGTATATAATTTTACTCACATTCTTTTTTAAAATAAATATGTACAGTGCAGTAGAGAGATGTATTTACATGTACAATAAAATAACAAAGTACATTTGTACTTTGTTATTTTATTGCAAGACAATACAAATTTAAGCTTCCATACTTAGCTGCTATTAAAACTCACTGTTCAGAGCTGAAAGATTCATTTAAAAAATTCACACACTCACAACCTACCAATGGTTAAATAAAATTGTAGGTATTATTTTAATGTGCTTATTTTCAGAAACCCAGAATGTAGAAAACTAGCCAGTTCCTCAAAAGATGGTGATGTCAGAATATGGGACACTATCACCGGTCTTACTGTGCTTAGTCTCTGTGGCCACTCAAAAGCTGTGACTTCAGTCAAGTGGGGTGGTAATGGACTTATTTACACAGCTTCTCAGGATAGGACAATAAAGGTACTTAATATTTATGCTTGTTGATTAAAAGTAGCGTAGATTATTTTCAGATTCTGAACTGTGTATAACAAAATTTATCCTAATTGATACAATAATTTTGAACCATCAAATAATCATTATTACTGAGAATCTCAATCTAATTCTGATATTCAGATTATTATTATGTCTTTCTTTACCATACCACCTTTGATACAAAGAGTTCTAGTTTTAGTGCAGAGGTGTGAGTGTGTGATCATTTGCAGGTGTGGAGAGCAGATGATGGCATTCTCTGCCGAACATTAGAGGGACATGCACATTGGGTCAACACTTTGGCGCTCAGCACAGACTATGTGTTGAGAACAGGACCTTTCCATCCAATCACAGATCAATTAGGATCAAAAAAAGAAGAGAGTAAGTACTATTTCATGAGCTAAGGTGAGATAGGTATATTTTATGTAAAATTGCAAAAAATTGTGGGGATTTCGATGTTTGTTACTTAGTCACGCCAAAATTACTGAACTGATTGAGCATAGAAGTAGCTCAGAACATAGTTAAACTTAAGTTTTAGTGTGGGTAGGTTATCATACTGGTACTTATGTATATAAACTATTGTGAAACCTAAATATACAGTTCATTTTTTATAGCCGAGACTATTTTTTCTCAGAATCAGTACTTCAGAAAAGGGCATTGGAAAGGTATGAAGCAGTTTGCAAACAAGGAGCTGAGAAACTCGTGTCAGGGTCGGATGACTTCACGCTGTTCCTGTGGCTGCCGGAGAAGGAAAAAAGGCCAATGGCGCGGATGACGGGGCATCAGCAACTTATCAATGACGTCAAATTCTCGCCAGATACAAGGTTTGAAAAAAATAATGTTCTGGAAATAATGTTCTAAGAAATATTCATTATCATTAATAGTGGCGTGGCTACTGGAAAGCAGGTCTCTTTCAATCAGAAGCGCCACTAAACCTGCACTGTGGCTCTTCTCATCCACTTTCTGTCAGCTACTCTGCTTCACCCCCCACTTTTATTGCAGTTTCCCCTTCCTCATTTCCTTCATTCTCAACACCTCCCTTTTGATTTATTGGGTTAAAGCTATAACACAACTAGAAACAGCTTTATTGCCAAGTGGCTTGCCATAATCTACACCATCTGATATATGCTATTGTATTTCCCTACTGCCCTGTGTGCCAACTGTCACATTTTTTTTTACTTACAGGACAATAGCATCAGCTTCTTTTGACAAATCAGTGAAGCTTTGGGAAGCAGCCACTGGGAAGTTCATAACAACTCTTCGAGGTCATGTCCAAGCTGTATACATGGTGGCATGGTCAGCTGACTCTAGACTTCTGTTAAGTTCCAGTGCTGACTCTACTCTTAAAGGTACAAATAGATCCCACTCTCTCTCTCGAGATTTCACTAATATACACATAATTAATATAGGACCTACTTCACTTTTCCTTCTTGTTACATGAGAACCCTTGTTTCCATTTAATCTAGCACAGAGTTAGGTAATGTTAGGATTGTACATTTTATTTATATCATACTCTCTGCCAACAACACGCTAAAAATTTTCACACGCCCTCATAACAAGATAATACCAGGTGAAAGTAATATTTAAAAATTGTAGTGTGGAGTATGAAGACCAAGAAGTTGGAGCTAGATTTGCCAGGGCATGCTGATGAGGTGTTTGCAGTAGACTGGGCCCCGAATGGAGAGTATGTAGCATCAGGAGGGAAGGACAAAGTGTTGAAACTGTAAGTTTATTTTTAATCAACCATTTGGCCCATTGCGAATCGGTATATCTACCTCTTTGATCTACCTACATGATTGGTTTGATATGAAAAAGGTAGGGGGCGCCCCTAGCGTGCATAAATGGTACTACCAAATCTCATACTTTATTGGTCACGTGACTTAGTCAATATGTTAATTTTGATTATTTAACTTATATTTGCTTTTCGTGTTCTTGTCCTGTTCTGATGTTGTCAAGCCTGCAGTAAGCAAGTATAAATTAAATACTTTACCGGGAGAAAGTAGCCTTTGCCTTTTTCCAGCTCGGTTCAGTAGGTTTGGCGTGATTGCGCAAAAACAAAAAAAAATGATAAGGAAAACTAGGCGTTCTTCCTGATGCTAAGAGATCACGTCAACCTAAGACCAGAACATTGCTACATACACTAGTATAGCGCTCATCCACTTTGAGACATTTCATGATCAGTCTCAAAAGCCTAGACACTTCAAAAGCCATTATAAGACCTTTTTAGAAATAAAATATTTTTATCTTTTATCTTATTTAGTGCCCATTAGACCGAAACACAGTAAGTAATACTTACACATTACTGCTTTGCTGCAGTGTCTGTTATATTAGTGTGATGTGAAAAAGTAATTAAACATATAAAAATTATTGTTTCAGATGGCAACATTGATAAACAGCATTTGAACATAGTACTACATTTATTGAATAAATACTAACTGATACAATGATGTGGTTATTATATTTTTCAATAAAATATTGTGTTTTATTTGATTTTTATACTCTTTTTGACATTAGCCTTGATGCCTGACGCCTCACCGCCATACCGGGTTACTTCCGAGCGAGCCTCTCGCACAGCACCCTTCCTCCTTATCTTAGCCTTTCTGTATTTGAGTTTGTGTTTCACCCTGGGGTTTCTCTGGTCCTTCTTCCTGTGAGGTGTCAAGCCCTTGTTCTTAGCGATCTGGTACGTAATTTGCCGCTTGTCTCTCATTTCCTCTGTGACCATGACATTGGATGTTGATGGCTTATTATCATCATCCACGTCAGTAGGTGAAGTGCCATCATTGTCAGAGAAGCCACTCTCCTCAGACTCCTCGCTCCTCTGTGATGATTTCTTGGCTTCAGCTCTAAAGAAGTCATTTCCCTCATAGTTTTCTTCATCATCAGATACCCCAGTATCCTCGGCTTCATCTTTCTCTAGAGCAGTAATAAGTTTGAGTTTCTTGGGAGTTGATTTTGAAAGAGACTTCTTTGTCTTCTTA
Source organism: Lobophora halterata (assembly GCA_932526365.1). Taxonomy (NCBI): domain Eukaryota; kingdom Metazoa; phylum Arthropoda; class Insecta; order Lepidoptera; family Geometridae; genus Lobophora; species Lobophora halterata. The sequence goes on along the minus strand of OW052014.1, from coordinate 7,128,331 downwards.
TCTTTCTTCTTGAGACTATTCACATGTAATTCTATGTTGTTTTGAACTGCCTCTAGTATCTTTCCTATTTGGGGCTTTACTACCTCCTGGTAAATAGGTTCCATTTTATTCAACATCTGCCTGTACTGATATAATCTCTTTATTACAGGATGATTTTGAATATTTATTCTTTGACTTTTAAGAAGTAAATAGAAGCTTATATTGGTGCAATAGTTTAGGATAAGATCATAGTTAGTCTTAACAAATTTGGAAGCTGGACATGCTGGAAGTTTGCCATCTTTGACAAGTTCTAATACAGGGTGTAAATCATCTTTGGCGACTGTTAATTTCGTTTTGAAATCATCTATGAGACCTGCAAACTCAGGACTTTCTTTTTCAAGTAATTGCATCTTTTGTCTCTTTGACATCTGACTTAGATCGCTCTTTATGACAGTTTCTTTGTCCTCTGTTTCAGCAACTTGCTTTGTGAAGAACTCAAGTGTGAAATCATCCTCTCCTAGTTGTTCCAATAGTCTTTTCTGAATGTTTTTTGCCTCTTCTTCTTCCATAAGTGCCTTTTGTTCCTCATTGCCAAAGCCTCCATAGTCTTCATCTACAAAATCGGTAGCATAAAAGGATTTCTTCTGTTTTCCCCAAGCTTTTGAGTCTGGTAAGTCATCGTCAGATTTTTCCTGCCCTTCCACATCACTGTCAGCCATGTCATCATTTTTAGTATCAGAATCATCATCAGACTCTGAGAAAGCATACATTTCCTCCTCACTTTCAGATTCATGTTTTCTTTTTCGCACCTTATCCAATAGTTTCTTCTCTCTCGCTGAGTACTCATCTTCTGAATCTGAAGGCTCATAATTGCCTTTCATATCGAAGTTAGAGTTCACTCTGGAAAAAAAAATAGCATCAGAGCCCGATTACAGGTGTATGAAATGATCGAATATCCAACATATGGTCATCACCCCAGAAACTAACCACCAGATCAGATGGAATCAGATGTTAACTCTAATCGTCATCATGAATTGAGCAATAAGAAACGTTGCAACTACAGCTAAATGCACGTACCTGATCTTATCAGCCATTTCCACCTGAAACTGCGACTTAGCTGAGGAAAAAACACAAGGCTCATCCGCCTGAGTGAGGTTACTTTCTAAATGTGGGATTGTTTCGCCAAACTTGCAACAATCTGTTTAGAAATCACAATAAAATATGTCAAAATAATCTTAACTATAAATCTAAGATTTTTTCAGGGAAAAATAAATATTTTAGCCCAAAAACACAAACTACTTCGAAACGCGGAAATTGAACGAATGAAATGAATCCACAATGAATCTGTAGAATAATGAATGAATGACAAAAGATGGATGACTGCACAGATCAAAATAAGATCATTCATATTACGTGCAGTGGCCGCAGCTCCACGAACATCACTATTTTAGATGTTTGGCCAAGTGTGTAGAATGGCCTTAGCATAGGTACATGACGTGTACTTTTCTTTGTACATGTCAGTGTCACTGTCATTTCCTTCATTTCATCCTAAAATTATGAGTGATTTACACCAGGCCACTCGATGATTTCTTTCGATGAGCCATTAATTCCACTAGCTAAGCCAATCTATTATTTGTTAGCATATCATTTATCTAATGTTGATACTACGATACGTGGCTAAAAACCGCGGCGCGGAGCTGTTTAGCTGTAGTGCGGCCGTAGTGATTATATTCTTGGTGCGGCCTAGGCCAAAGATAATATAACCACTAGTGCCACTAGCCACTACGTGTACGTGTACTAATATGGCCTAGGCCATATAATCTATTAGTGGCCTGGAGTAAATGGTCCATAACTTTCTCAGCCAATAGGCCACCAAAACTTATAAAAATGCACAATTTTTAGATTCTTTGGACGTTTTTATAACAAAGTCTCAAGAGAAGTTAAGTCTAACGCCAACATCGACAATGATAGCAAAAAGTCTCGTACTCTCCCTTTCGATCTTTTGTCACTTGATAACAAGCAAAAAATTAACTTCACCGGCTCTCGATGCTCTGAAATCAGAAAAGTTGAATGAATGTGGTCGTTGTAAAGTCTTAACGAACTCATTTAATCACTGGCTAGAGAGAACGTCTCGTGGGAAATATGAAGGAGGTGATACAGCATGGGAGGAAGCAAAACTTAAATCGTATGCACGGAGCGAGATACGACTAGTGGAAGTGCAAGAAGGGCTCTGTTCAGAGTTGAAAAGGTACCAAGATGACTGTTATATGCTCGCCGAAGAAGCTGAACAGCTGTTAGAGAAGTGGTGGTTCCATGAAGATCCTGACACAGTGGACTTGCATTCATGGCTATGCATCGAAACACTTAAAAACTGTTGCCCCACTCATCATTACGGAGAGAATTGTGTGCCATGCCCATTAGATAGAGAAAATAAAATCTGCAGCGGGCATGGTAAGTGTGATGGAGAAGGTACACGCAATGGCAACGGTTCATGTATTTGCAATAGAGGTTATAATGGCGAGAATTGTGAAGATTGTTCAAGGAATTTTTATGCAGTAGATGGTTTGTGTGAGCGATGCGATCGGGCATGTAATGGCTGCTCAGGTGCTGGTCCCACATCATGTAACAGTTGCAACTCCGGCTGGCAACTACATTCTGGAATATGCATAGATGTAGATGAGTGTTCATCTTCATCTATTTGTAAATCTGACCAATACTGTATAAATAAAGATGGAACATACACCTGTAAGTCATGTGATGAATCTTGCAAGTCCTGTACTGGACCAGGACCTCTTAACTGTACACAATGTGAACCCCCCAATGTCTCATGGAGTGGCAAGTGCATATCAGAAAATCTCAAAGCTGAATTTCTCAGAAGTGCTATAAAGAGGGCAGCCCTATACATAGGACTTTTAATGATTTCATATTTTATACACAACACATCAAGACATTTAGCATCAATGGTTATCATTATTGTTGCAATTTATATTTTTTATTCTGAGAAATCATTTGAACATGCCAATATACTAGAAGTTTTTTTAAATTTCTATTTCAGTTAAATTAAAACTAGTTTTAAGTATATAATAAAAACCGAAGCAGTCTTTATATTCAATCAGAAAATCTAGTTTTTAAGATGCCTATCAACTGAATTGCATTGTAAAGCCAAAGCACCTATACACTAAGCACAAACTTAGCATTGAAACTTTGTGATATTATAATAATTAAACTTTTACCATAGAGGATTTTTGTTTTGGTTCATGGCACATATCTTTTATGCCCAGTGATGTTTACAGGAATTAAAAACCATATTATAGGTGTATTAAAATACATTTATTGCAAAAGTTACATACTTATAGTGTCATTTATATACAAAAATTAAATACATGGTTAGAATAGGACATTATAATAAACAAATTGTGTAAATGTTTAATATTTATATGATACATTAATTAAGTAAATACTAACACAACTAAGATTAACCAAATGAAAAAGCACATTGTCTTGTTCGGATACTACAAGGTAACATTGTGTAAAAGCTTACAAAATACATACTTAATGAAATAGAGAAAATTGGCCAAAACTAGTTAATAGGTAGATGAAATAGGTCGCATAACATTGGCAACTTTAATTTGGCAACAGCAAGCATTCATGCTTACTTCTATCATTTACTTTCTGATCTAATCTGTACTTTAAATGTGATGTTAGTTGGTAATAAATGTATAGAGGTCAGTGGATGTTAGTATGAAAAATGGTTTCTTTTACAAAACCTATTTATTTACCAGAAATTATCAAGAAAGATCATTTTAAATAATTAATCAATATTATAACACAACTTAATTTTATTAATATTTCATCAGCAAATGTAATCTTGTCTTTGGTGAAAATAATTTAATGTTGAAAATCCTTTTAGCCACTTAGTACAATTAATAAATGAGGATCATTAGGAGCTATCATGAATATAAGTCAACAAAAAATAATGAGTCATTGTCTAATTTTTTATTATTTTTGGTAGAAATAAGTTAGTAACACACAAGTAGTTCTAATATTACATTGTTGAGTAAAACTAATTATATTTGTGAAATAAACACCCAAGGTATTGGCGTGCATACAATGAAACTGTGACACAACTATCATTGCGACAAACATACACTTATTGCTACAGTAAAGTGCCTAAAACCTAAATTATAAAGCTAAGAAAATAATATGCTCGACTAGCATAATAAAATGCTACTACAAGGATAAAGGTACATAACATCAGCTTTGTTAATTCATTTGTAGTAACTTAACTACATTCTTGAAGTCAATAAATGGAAAAAAGTATGTCATTCATTCAAAGTACAAAATGGGGGCACAGCTAATAAGTAGTTGTCTCTAGTTGGTAGATAGCTAGGTAGGTAGGTATACCATACCAATATACTACTTAACACCTACAAGATATTTTTTAAATAATAAATGTATGTAACTTTTGACCCTCGCACATATGTAGGTACATACTATTTTTAAGAAAAGACCTTCCCAATTAAAACCTTTGCCGCAAAACTTTTAATGCCACAAAATTTACAGAGTCACTATTTTTTAAGTTCCACTTTGTCAAATTACAATTTGTAATGCTAATGTTCACAATTTTACAAGTATTAAAATCAGTCTGCTCCAAATTACGCTAAATATCGTAATATTATAAAATTTCGGTCCCTCTTCATAATACTCAAAACACCTTTAAATTTATTTTTCTTAGGACACGCTTCCTCAGTTTTTATGTGACACTTAAACAAATCTCACTCCATTTCTCTAAACTTGTTCTAGCGCACAGTCTTATAAATATTTCAAATGTGATAAGATTTTTACCAGTTGTGATAAGATTTTTATTCAATATCAGTGTATACAAAATAAGTAAATAAAATGATACTGTCTATCAGTCTGTTTAATATTAGGAATGTTTTCATTTTGATGGTCAAACAGACTTCATTGCAATATGTGGGCAACTGGACACAACTAGTGCCACATCTTTATTGTTGTTCCATCTATTCATTCCTTAGTCGCCACATATTTCAACAAAAATCTAGCTTGATAATTTTTGTGTATGGTATGATTGAACGATAAGATAAGTTAATATACGTAACACCCAAGTTACAATGTACCAAAAAAAATATTTATGAAATCAGAATAATTTAATTTATCCCATAGATAGCTAAGGCGTAATAGCAGAGAAGTTATAACAACATAAGTATTTGCAGTTACAAAATCCGACGAAGTACGATGTTATCATAACTTAGTAAGTACTTTATGTTTTATGATATAATACGCAGTCATATTCGCTCGCCAAATACTCAAGCTACTAGCGCCGGGTACAGTGTATTCTCATAGAAATGTGAGAGCTGACTTACTAATTGACTACTCGAGAAGCGTAGGGGTGCGGTGGTGTGAAGACAGTTGGGCTGCTAGCTGGCGCTGTTGCAGCAGACAGTAAAGGATGCCTGCTTGAGCCATCGCGTCCACGGTACCGGCCGCTAGCAAGTCCGTGCGGATCTTGGCGCCGGGGTTGGCGCTCGCCGGCCGCAGGAGTGTGGGGCCGAACACTGTAGCTAGGTTGTGGAGCGACATCTTGTTTTCCGCTTCGTGTTGGTTCACTCTGGAATATAATTTTTTTTAGAGATTTGATTAAATAACTAGATTTGTTTAGGAAATTGAAATCGAGTTGCAATTTTAACATCGTACATACATCTATTTATGTCGTCTCTTTATGACCCAATTCCGGTTTATTTAAAGTGAAACCAACTTTACGATCAACAAAATACTCACTTGACGAAATGATTGAGAAGAAAGTCGATGCAATTCTTATTGAGATCCGGCAACTGCGCGTAGCATTTTAATAGCGCATGGCGACGGGTGTGCGCTGGTCCTGAATCCACAGACGTGCCTACTCCCTGAAAAAAATAACCGCTATAACGACTGTACAAGTTGAGCTTATATTTATCACAGATATAGCTAGTTACACATACCTGCGTGGCCCCCCAAGCTCTAAGCAACTCAGGGTATAAGGCATCTGTGAACAGAGCTTCGGGCAACTCCCGTAAGTACAACTTGAGGACTCCCGTCACCGAGTGAATGTCCACTTCTTTTAACAGCTGTTCCGCTTCATAGGCATCTAAAATCACACATATTCATAGTATAGTGTAGCTGACCTGCGTGCGATTTAGTTCCAGCATGGAGAAAGATTTATAGAATAAGCTTAAAGTTTATAAGAATTGAAAACTCAAATATGACCAAATATTATTGGAATATTGGATTTTTGACAACTTATTTTATACATTCGCTTAAATTCTTTATTGCACACATACAACATATTTACAGAAGTCATTAATAAAAGGCATGTACAGTACACAGGCGAAAAGAGTTTTCTTCCAGCAAATTTGTAATGGTAGGTTTGACATTCTCATGACTAAAACGAATTCAAAGATACCTCATTCACCGAAATCCATCAAGTTTTGATGGTTTTTTGATACTTTTGGAAACATTTTGCTGGCTTACAGTCGCCATATTGGATTGTTTGACATTTAGGTAGCCAATAGCACTCGCGTGACCTGGACGAATCTCATTTATCACAATCCGTTAGCCGTTTAGCCGTTAGAAAGAAAATAACGTTTAGTTTAGCGTTTAGAAAGAAAAGAACGAGCTAGAGCGTTGAGGGCAGAATAACAGAGAGCTGACAGAGGCATATATCTGAAGCACGGTAAAATAGTTCCTGCTGATAAGCGGATATACAACATGCAGCAGACTAACTTGACTTCATTAGACACTGACTTGTTTCAAAGCTTTTTTTGAGTCTGTTGAGATCAGAGGCGCTGCCGGAGACGCGGTAAATGCCCACTTCGTGAATGCCGCGCCGCTCCACTTCCCTCACACAAGCACTTATTATGAACGGTATGGTGCGTTTCTCGCGTCTGAAATAATACAATGGTATTTGACACTTCAAGAAACTGAAGTATACATCCTGTTCGTGGGTCTAATGTATCTTAGGTAATTTATCTGCAATAATAAACATTAACCATAATCAGTCTGTAGCAGTCTACTGCTGAACAGTATACCTCTTCCAATGTGCTTCTTACTGCCATACACACTTCCTACACTGGGCTTGTTAATTGGTCTCAACTCTTACTCGAAATCTTTCACCGAAGGGATTAAAGAGCGGTTCCAAACGAGCGTTTTTTTGCGCGCGTATACGAGCGTTTTCAGGCTGCTAAAAACATAACACGAGCGGCGGATCCGCTCAGAAACCGCTCTATTGGTGAGCTAGCGTATGTCCTAATGTAGCCTACATAACCTTGAATTAGTGTAAATGGTCACTTACTTGGCGGCATGAGTGATCTTGGCCCCAAAAAGCGCTCCGGGCTTGGCGGTGGGCACGCGACGCGCCGACCGCTCGGGCGGCAGGACGCGCATGCGCAGAGGCAGCGAGCCGCCGCCCAGACCCACTGTGCGATTAACGCCCCCTGAGACACTCTCGCTCACCCATTCTCGCAGCAACTGAAACATATCTTGTTTGAGCTTTTCTTGCAGTAGATGAAGCCAGGCTAAGACCGGGTGGGCGGTTAGGGCGGCCGCCGCCCAGGGCGCCAGGGTCTACAGGGCGCCGCGCGCACCAGTCTTACTTAAACACTTAGCTCACCAACTACTTCCACATTAATATAGAACGAAAATTTTGTTCACTTTTTTGTGTTTGGATGCTGATACAATGTTTTTCCGAATTAAACAACTAGCGTAAAAAATTGCGGCTCTTTTCGCTCGCCGCCATCAAGTAGTCGCGGAGCGTTGGTATTCATTTCGACCTATATTTGGTTCGGAATGGAGCCAGAAACAGCGTTGCTTTGGTCTCGATAAAGTATTTTTCTTAAACGAAAGTAGGAGTGGTAAAAAATAAAAATACACTCACTCTTACCTTGATAGTACACTTGCCCCGTAGCACAGGCCTCGCGGCGTCTTCATACAAGAGTAGCCGCAAGTTTTGTGAGCCTTCCAAGTCGAGCGTGAAGCTCTCGTTCCAACGCGGCTGGGCAGAGCGGCAGACCAGCTTGGACTTCGCCTTGCGGAAGTAATGGCCGTAAGAGTCTACCTCCACGACTATGTAGTAATCTGTGAAATACATAATGAAGAAGCCTGGAAGAAATCGCTTTTAGCGATAAGGCCGCCCATTGAAACCTCTTAAATATATCAATTTTTAATAAAAACATTTTTTAAATAATAATCATTCCTTAATGAAATCTGTTCTTCGTGCAACTGTCCACAATACACATAAGGTTTAGCTGGAAGATAATGCTACATAGCATTAAGTTCGCCTTTGTACTATTTGTTAAATGCAATAAAGTTTTTTCTATCTATCTATCTAACTTTAATTTTTGGTTGTTTAGCATAAGTTTTTGTTTCAATGTGTATGTTTCTCCGGGGTTTACAATAAAAAGTTATCTATCTATAATAAAATAGAATATTCGTTATTGTATTTGTATCACCTAAACATAAAAAGAAAAACATGTAAACCAACTAAAATTACACAAGCGGTCTTGTTGCTAGACAGCAACCTCCTCCAGACAACCGAAGACGATATGCGAGAAAAACAAATAAATTTAAAGTAGAATTAGGGTGTACCAAAAGCCTAGATCTAAGATATACTCTTGTACTAGGTGTGAACCAGTGGGATTTTTTTTTCCTGCTCGTCAACAGTGTTGACGACGATGATTAATCTTTGTGTGGAGCGACGACATACGGCTGAAAGTGGATAAGAAAAGCCGAAGACCGGGCTCAATGGCATGAAAGGCCTTCGTTCAGAAGTAGAGTAAACTGGTTAAACTTACCAGCGGCCGTATCGAGTGGCGCCACCATGCCTCCGATGTGCAGTTGTAGATCGCCGAGTAGTAGCGAGTCGTCTCTGCCACTGCGCAGGAGATACGAGCCCATGTCTGTTTGCAGGTAACTCCTGCAGGCGGTCACCCACGCTTGCAGCTCCAGCATTGAGATGGTACTGGACCCGCCAGGGGGCGCTGATGACGACTGAAATGAATTCGTATATTAGTAATTAGTCTATTTTTGTCGCTTTGGCTGGTTGGAGGGTTCGTTCAAGTACAAATACGATGAAAACGATTAAAAAATAATTGGAATTTATTTTTGTTATTTTATTTGGTTTTCGTTCCAAAGTGCTTATACGACGTTTGTCAGTGCTAGATATTCTGCCGCAAAGCAGTAATGTGTAAGCATTACTGTGTTCCGGTTTGAAGGCTACTGTACCTAGTTAAATTACTGGGCTTTCGAGACAATCATAATGTCTGATTGAGTAAACAACATTCAACGATCCTTTTATACAAACTTTTAAATTAAGTGTGATAGTATGAAATATTTTCAAATGTTCAACTTACTTGCAAAGCATGTATGGAGTCTATCCACTGCGTGCGTTCATATTCTGAACTGAGGAAGAAGATGTGTTGTCTCTGTAGCGAGTTCCCGCCGGCCGCTTTGGCACCCACTCGGAAGATAAGGTTAGGCGAGGCGAGTACAAGTTGCCCTTCTAACTCGGCTAGTTTCTTACGTTGCTTCTCAGCTGTACCGCGACCTCCTAGTCGCATTTTCTGTTAGAACAAAATTTAAATGTAAATAAAATGACCACTAAAATCAGCTTAAGATGGTAACCCATAAAATACGAACTTCGTAGTATTTATTTATTAGTTTGATTGATCATCACATTATATGTCTACGTCCAAAATGATGAACACAGTGCAAAATATTAGATGAACACAGCGCAGACATAAAAATTATGTCACCATCAACTTGTGCCATAATTTGGTAACTATACATTTTCTCATCAATCTATGTTCAAAAGATTGTATACATTTTATTTATGATACAAATTGATGATGGCATAGTTTTAAAGTTCCCGCTGTGTAAATCTTATTGAAAAAAAAAATGCAGGCGACTTAACAAGACTTGTACAGTCAGCTGCACAGACATGTAATGTATACACTTCCAAGCTTTCACACTCATATTTTACTCAAAAACATTCTTCTTCTGACAAGTAAGATAACAACATTAATTTGAAAATGCTTGCGTGAACTTTCCTTTTTATAGACCTTCTATTGACCACAATCTCACCTGATGTTAAATTATGATGTGGCGGACGATGAATCTCGAAGATCTAGAAGACACCTATTTACTCGCTTCTTGAAAATACCAAGATCGTAGTTGTCCGGGAAGGCAGAAGCGGGTAATATAAATGAGAAAGCTGGGGAGTGTATACATGTATGTGCAGCTGACTGTACAAGAATCGGCGCACATTAAGAGAGGTAGTCCCAAGCTGGAAACTACTACTGATGATTTTAAATGCTGAAGTACCTTATCGTCACTAGCAGCCCTCTCCTCGGCCAGTATTTGGTCGCGCACGGTGGACGCCTGCGACTTCAAGGCCACGATGTTAGCGGGCGAGGTTTCTCTCGCTTCGGCCGCGCTCGCTATCGCACTGTCTTCTTCCACTACCACTATGTCGGGTAAGGGGATAAACCATTTCAGCTCGAAGGTGAATTTGTCGCGACCAGAGGCCTGGAAAGAACCATTTTTACGTTTTTATTCAGTCACTATTTTGTTTGACTGTCTGTCTGTCGGTCGTGGAATCTTGCAACTCAAATTTCGAGCACATTTTGATAAGCTATCCGGCAGAATCTTTCAATGGAACTCACAACTCGATGAGAATGCATTCGAAATCTATTTAGATAATAAAATATCCGACCTAACCCTAAAAAACTCATTAGACAAAGAAAGAACAGTGAAACGAGATAGAGCAAAAGTTACTTAGCAATAGTTAATCTACATAATGCTTGTTTAGTCAGTGTTTATGAAGATTTTTTTGCGATTTTGTCTTATAAATGTTCAAGACCAAAACAGTACTGCGTCCGGCAAAGTCCGGTGCAACTGTTATCGCTCATTCCTACCTTATATTTAGCACAGGCAATGACGTCGTTGAAGAGAAACAGATGCCGCAATTTTCGATGTCCGTCTGAAAGTTCAACTATGAAGGAGTTCTTCACGAGCCTTCTTTGAGCCCGATCTGCGTTCTGAAAGAAATAAAAACAAAAGTAAAAAAATTCAATGAAACGTATCTGGCAACTTTAAAATTGTTGGTAAATCGTCGATTACTCACAGGGAACATAGACTTCGTCTGAATAATATTGAATTCGTCCAAGAAATGTTGTGTCATGTTTAGAGCATCCGTCAACATGGTGTGGTCGGGATGGCTCGCTGGAGTGTATTTGATCAAATCCTGTGAAAATTAAAATCGTTGTACTAACAATTCTGTTTTTTTTTTTTTTTTTTCCTCATTGAGTTGTGTATTCATCTTTTTGGTGGGATCCCATCGATTCACTCCCAAACGAGTGTAACTCGAAAGTTGCAACGAGTTACACTGACACTCGATGGAAAAAAAATCGTTGCAACAGTATGACTTGATGCGAATAAAATCTGAGCAATAGTGTTTCTCTATGGGAATAAAATCGAAGTGACATTGCAACTCGATATTAGGAAATAATGTATCATACTTGATAATTTTCACGATGTCTGGTATTAGTAGTAGTACTTACAAGTTACTTGATTGGAATAAAATCGAAGTAACACTGCGACTCGATATCGATAACATCGTAGCAATAGTGTGACTCGATAGGAATAAAGCCGAAACAGTGCGACTGGAAACAACGTGTCAAACTTGATAATTTTCAGGGCTGGTATTATTCGTACTTACATGTAAGACTAGCGCATTCTTCTGCACCCTAGCGACGGGTTTGTGCAGCAAGTCGTCGAGCGACATCGGCTGGCCGTGGCAGGATATCTGCTTCGTGAGGTTGGCGAACGTCGGCGAGCTGCTGCAGCGGCGTCGCACTGCGTCCGTCGCGCGACCGTAGTTGTGCAGAAACGCACCGTAGATGTTTATGTTTTCAGCCTACGGAGAATTCAATCATGGTTCGTCAATTTAAATAGATAGAACTTTTAGTTTTATTTTTTTCATATGAGTGAGGTTACCGCACCGCGTCCGTCGCGCGACCGTAGTTGTGCAGAAACGCACCGTAGATGTTGTTTTTCAGCCTATGGAGAGTTCAATATTGGTTTCTCAATTTACATAGTTTTTTACATCTTTTAGTTTTATTTTTTTCATATGAGTGAGGTTGGCAAACGTCGGCGAGCTGCTGCAGAGGCGCCGCATCGCGTCCGTCGCGCGGCCGTAGTTGTGCAGAAACGCACCGAAGATGTTTATTTTTTCAGCCTACGGGGAGTTCAATCATGGTTCGACAATTTAAATAGATAAAACTTTTAGTTTTATTTTTTCATATGAGTGAGGTTGGCGAACGTCGGCGAGCTGCTGCAGCGTTGTTGTTGACCTACTTGTCAGAATTGATGACGTCATCTGGATTGAGTTGTGCAGAAACGCACCGTAGATATTTATGTTTTCAGGCTATGGAGAGTTCAATATTGGTTCCTCAATTTAAATAGTATATCTTTTAGTTTTATTTATTTCATATGAGTGAGGTTGGCAAACGTCGGCGAGCTTCTGCAGCGGCAACGCACCGCGTCTGTCGCGCGACCGTAGTTATGCAGAAACGCACCGTAGATGTTTATGTTTTCAGCTTACGGAGAGTTCAATGATGGTTCGACAATTTATACAGGTAGAACTATTAGTTGTAATTTTGTTCATATGAATTAATTTTACAGTATTAACACAAGAAAAAAGTGTAGCCGTGAGAATACCAACTATTTGTCATGAACTCAACATCAAACATTATAATTATAATAACGCATCAAAGGCGTTGCAGTAGGGGTTTTCATACAAGGAATACTGAATGGCTCGAATTGATATTATATGGTGATCCCTTTCAGAGTTGATATGTCTGCTATGACCTTAAAACAGATACCTAGGAAGATAGATATTATTATCCTCCTCTTACCATTTTCTTGAAATGGATTCCAACTGAAAGAGGCTCTTCCCAACTAGCGACGGCTGCCTTCAGCCCCTCGAGAAAGTTCTTGTGAAGCTCGTGCAGTTCCGATATCTTGTAGAATATCGTGTTGAACTCTTCTTCGGTTATCACCGGCTGGGACGTCGACAGCGTCGCTTTTATTGCATTCATATACTAAAAAAAATACATTATACTTCTGTATTATATGCTAAGCAGAATCATTGTTTTTATAAATACAGGATGGTTTTTTGAGCAGGGCACTGATGGCCAAGTCCGAAACCACGAGAGTTAGAGAAAAGTCGCGAATTGTTGTCATGCCCTTGATCTATAAGAAAACAATAACTGAATGCATATTTAGGTGAAGTGTCCTTCTTAAAAAACCACCCTGCATATATTTTTTTGGCAGGTTAATATCATAAGACCATACCCGCCCCGTGATACGTTAAAATATGTACAATATGTCATATTGATGATGTTAACATAATAAATTAATTAATGTAACATCATCTTTGTGAAGTTTCATTTACTTGTTCTCAAGATAGGCATTCATTTTCGATAAGGGACTAACCTTTTCCATAACATAAAGGCATTCAACATAAACAGTTTCGCTCTCAATGATGCTCGTGATGATGCAGCGGTGCATGGTAAGTCTTTCCGCTTCCGCATTGTTGCTGATGTTGGATTCCTAAAAAAATACACAAAGTTTAAAAATAAATCAAATCAAGTTATGAAATCTGGTAAACATTACGCGGACTCATTGTATAATTAGTTTCACAACAGTTCGGTTTAAAAGCTCCCTTTGTTTGGCACAACAATGTAGGCCAGTGTAAACAAGAAAAGTAACAATATAAGTTACTGAAATCAAATCGTTCATTCTCAATGTGGATTTCTTAGCAACAACCATGAAACTTTTGTTTATTTTCGTCGGTGCATTTCTGTTTAACTCAATACAATGTGACTCTGGGAGTAAGTTAAAGCTTTATCTTTATCTTAGGGATGTATTTGTGTATCACAACTGGTGTTTACCTTGCATATTTTTAAGGTTTCGACTCATCATTCAATGGTATAGAGCTAAGACCGTTTTACGACACCATCATCTACAGCGACATTGCTGATATTATGAAAGAGTTTGAGAGTAATGTGAGTACATTATTTTTTGGTTTTAAAGCTGAATTATATCAAAATATTGTAGTACTGTTCTAATATTTTTGATTGATTTTAGAGCATACCATTATTTGACAAACTCACAAATGATGAGAGTGAAAGCGAAGAAAACTTGGAAGATTTGCTATCAGAATACCAAAAATACCTTGAAAAGGAACATAAGCAGAGGAAGGACTACTTAGAACGAACCAAACTAAAAAACAAAGTACCTCTGTTGCGTCACGAAAGATACAGTAAAACGAGCTTCGGAAACGGCGGAAAGTATAACGATTACTTATACAAAAATGGTTACTACAATTTCGATACGTATAGGCCCAAAAGCCCGTTAGATTTATTTATTCCTGTCAATGCAAAGGTTCAGACTTCGACGCTGCCGCGTAATAGCATGGAATTGAACTCCTTCAAAAAAATTTTACTCAGTGAAGCTAATCCTTTACCATCATTATCTTTTCCAAAATTGCCTTCTAAAGCACCTTGTTGCAAGAATGGACAAACGTCTTGTAAACTATGTAATGCTCAAGAGTTAACTCGGAGTAGATTGGAGCCAAGAGCGAGTCTTTATTCAGATGAGAAAAATATCGACGCAGTGAACAAATTTGACGATTTAGTTGATCCTGACGATGCATTGAACATCCGCATAAAAATCGATGTTCAACTACCTAAGGTATCAAAACCAGACAGGCATAAGAGCCGTGATGATTTCGATCTTGACGACGGAAGTAATAAAAAAGACTTTCCTTTAGCAATTAAAATGCCGACATCTTACTACAACTTCCCTATTCCGATGAATTTATTTGGGTACAAAAGGGTTTCTCAACTAAATTCGTCTCCTCTTCATAAAATCACCGTTCATAAGAAGAAGAAAACTAAATCCAACAATAGTAAAAAACACAAAAAGAAAATTATTTCTTTCCATAATATAAAACTAGCGCCACAAGAGATTTACGAAGCTCATTTCGGAAAACCTAATGTTAGTAAAATTGCTATAAAAGAAAATAACAATATCTCTGTTGCTCCAGAACTATCTACTACTACAGAAATTTTGGAAACTAATTTCAGCACCTCTACAACTACTTTTGATGATCATCAGATTCTAAATCAAACCGAAGTGCAAACGGAAGAAAACATCATTCTATTGGTAAACATATCCAATAATATTGAAAAAGATACTGGAGAGAGAAACAAAACTAACAACAGTATAGAAACAGAGTATACAAATGCAATCTTCAATCCAACAACTGAAAAATCATTACATTTCATAAAGAAACGTGATGTTGCTTCACTCAATAAAACTATAATTGTTTTGACTAAAGTCATTGCAATGAATAGGACTGAACAGCAAACAAATCTTACACCCAAAGTTATAAAATCTGCTAAAGACAGTACAAAGCCTGATAATGAAAGTAAAAAAGACGGTAATGATGGTAAAGAATATAATACAGCTGATATAAAGACTGATAAAGATGGTACAAAAGTTGGTAAAGATAGTTCAAAGAAGTTTGATAAAAACTTCCCTAATGAAGAGGAGTTACTATACTGGCCGAATCAAAACGGGAGTCAGTCTATGATTACCTCCAAGAACATAACTACTATAATACTAGAAAGCGAAAATAAGAAAGCTAAAATAAACATGACTAAAGAAACAAAACATAATCATACACGAATTTTAGAAAAAGCTATTTTTGGAGATGTTGACTGGAATGATGTGGACACCATAGCACCGGCGTTTTTGTCTTTCGTAGGCAAATATATTGAAGGAACATTAACATTCTGTTCCGATAGCATTTGCCACTCAATGAAATGTGGTCAGAAAGTCTGCCACCACAGAGTTTGCGCGCCTAAAGAGAGACTGAATAATAAAGGACATTGCATGGGAACTAATAATACCGGTAAGTTATGTGCACCATTATGGCTGGATGGTAAACTAAAAGGAAAATCTAAAAGTTATTTGGTACTGGTAACGCCATCTATCAAATAGATAAATTATTTTCCGTGATAGCGTTCCTCCCTACCTCTCACCCTTGTTGCGGCACCCTACGACCTCGCGCGTGGGACAGAGACAAAAGACTCCGCGCATTTTTTAAGTTGTCATTGCGACGCTCACTCATCGCACCAAAAGATTTACGCCCTTTTGGAAACCCGCCCGAATTTTGGAAATAACGGCTAAAATATCGTGTCCCGCAATAGCATTGTTTTAAAGCTCGCTTCTACTGTGGTTTGGTGTTGTGAACCGCATCGTGGACGATAGTGGCGAATAGCGCGAGCGCAGTCGTGCGCGAGCGTCTGTATGCTGATCGCTGTAGCTGATCCCAGGACCTCAAGGCAGAATCCAGGTCAGTGCCGCACATCCTACCACTCCTCTGTCTCCACGCTATCACGAAGGAATCAAAAATTACATCGCCACACCATAGAGTGGTCCTTTTCGAGTCGGATGAACTTGCATTTTATTGCTTCAGTTCTTCTTTATTTAACCCGCCCTTGTTAGAATACCAATTGCAGGTCCTAATAAGTGAATTATACCGCCTCCGCTACGGAATACATTGCGTATTTCGGGTGATTTTTGTTGTTAACGTCATTACGACTCCCGCATTCACGACATTACGTGTCGTGAAAATCCAACAAAATCACTTTAATCCCGCATTATTTACATAATACTTTAGTTTTAATCGCATTCTTGTGGTGTTTACTTAATTTATGGTAACCTATTTGTATTTTTTTTCCGTAAATTTATCATTATTTTATCAGAAATTCTTAACGATTGGTATAACTCGACCAAATTGTGTAGTCTATGCTTTTCCCTACTACTGGCTTGGCATCGTGACCTTCCGAATTTGGCCTTATTATATCCATTACTCTCATTATCATTATAGAATTATTTTTCAATCGTTATGGCAAAGTCAAGTAAAGCTGCTAAAAATGATTTATTTGATTCTTCCGATGAATTACTGGAAGATTCAGAGTTGCAAATGTTGCAAGCTAAACGAGAATCAGTGTTTGAAATGATTCAAAGTATATATGATTCAACCGCAAATGTTCTTACAAACATTGAACAAAAGGAAATATTCCTTGCAATCAGTCAATCTGTTGACATTTTAAGAGATGAGTTCCTAAAATTATTAGATGATTATAGTAGGCGTTCATTGCAGGTTAACCCTAAGGCAAAACCTGATTATAAGTGTCGTCTCGCTTTCGAGCAATTATACAGTCGTATCAAGCGATTTCAATCGCTGTGTGCAACGCCGACCAAAAGTGAAGTAGGTATTGATGTGCCTTTAAAAAATCGACCTCATTTACCGCCAATACAGCTGATGAATTTCTCAGGTGACATTCGTCAATGGGGCATATTTTACGCGAGTTATAAGTCTACAGTACATGATAATACGTCTCTCACTGACGCCGAGAAACTATATTACCTGCTGGGAAAATTGTCGGGCAAAGCGCTTACCGCATGCGCTGGAATAACACCTTGCGCCGAGAATTATAACTTGATATTGCAATCACTAATTGATAAATATGAGGATAGGCGCATGCTTGCTACGGCTTATCTAAATCAGCTGTTCGACTTTAAGCCTATAGGTACCGCATCAGCAAACAACTTTGATTTGTTTACTGACCAGTTTGTCAGTTCAGTCCGCGCTTTGAATAATTTAAAGCTTGATAAATTGAATGATTTAATAATATTGTACATCGCTTTGAAGAAGTTAGACTCAGACACTGTCCGCGCTTTCGAGTTAAGTGTTAGCTCGGAAATACCTACATTTGATGAGCTTGTGTTGTTTATAAAAAACCGATCTAAGGTATTTGAACGCACTCCCACGACAGCTCCCGCATGTAAAAATACCGCATTAAATAATATTAAAATTGATCGCACTCGCTCGAGAGATAATACTAGTTTGACTGCAAATAAATCACCGCCGAAGTACCACGCGTATGTGAGTACTGTCGACCCCGCTTTCAAGTGCCTGTGCACTAATATAACGCATCAGCATTTATTTAAATGTCCTGATTTTAATAAATTGAGTCCCACGGAACGTTTTAAGTACGTGAAAGATAACAATGCGTGTGTGAATTGTCTTAGTATAAAGCATCGCGTTTCTTACTGCAAATCGGATCTTGCTTGCCGTGCTTGCAGACAGCGCCACCACACCCTGTTGCACTTCACGACGGGAATCGAATCCGCACCTCAGCCGCCGCAGAACGCTGCCGCGACCGCGACTCAGAGTTTGCCCGCGACAGTGGCCGATCCGGCCGCCGTACACAGTGATAATGAACGCACGGACGTAGCGTTGTGCGCGACATCCATTGCCGCATCTCACCCGTCGACTTCGTTTGAGCCGGTTCACAACGAGCAATGTACCGTCTTACTTGCAACTGCTCAAATCGCCGCGTATGATAAGGATGGTAATATGCAAACGCTGCGCGTTCTATTGGATTCTGGTTCACAAAGTCACTTCATTACGAAGGAGGCCTGCGACTTATTAGGTATTCAACTTCATGACACTGGACGTACTATAGTAAAAGGGTTCGGTGGAGTTGAAAAAACAATAAATTCGAGTTCCGTGGACTTAGAATTTTTCTCGCGCTTGGATAATAAATTCAAGTTTAATATTTCAACGCTCGTAGTGGATCGAATTACCGATTCTCTGCCTAGTGCTGTGGTAGATACGTCTGTCCTATCACGCTTATATAACTTACCGCTCGCAGACGCGAACTTTGGAACGCCAAATAAAATAGATGTTCTGATTGGTGCTTCACTCTTCGCGCATCTCATAGTACCTGACGATGTTGTATACGCATCTGACGTCACGTCGTCACCGTTAGCCTTACGTACGGTATTAGGATATGTTATTATGGGTACTGTACCTACATTATTTTCCCGCCAAGGTTTAACATGCTGCCTAGTGCAGGAGCATGGTTTAGATAATCTTATCAAACGCTTTTGGGAGCTGGAAGAGCTTCCCTCCGCACCGCCCGTTCAGCGTCCCGCTGACGCTGAATGTGAAGAATTTTATAAAAATTCTACAACCCGCGATCCCGCTAGTGGCAGATACGTAGTCGGACTGCCATTCAGTGAGGATGTTTATTCATTAGGCCAGTCCTATGAAACCGCCCGACGACGCTTTATGTGTCTCGAGAAAAAACTTGAAGCTTCGCCTAAGTTAAGGGCAGCTTACGATGACGTCATCAAAGAATACCTGGAGAAAGATTATATTTCACCCGCACCTCCAGATATTTTGAGTGACTCATCGCCCGCTTATGTTATCCCGCACCACGGAGTAATTCGTGAAGATAAAACGTCGACGCGTCTTCGCATCGTTCTGGATGCCAGCTGTAAGACCAGCTCCGGAACGTCGCTGAACGATATCCTGCATCACGGACCGAACCTGCAAGGTGATTTATTCGAAATTATTTTGAACTTCCGCCTTTTCGCCGTCGCTATGACTGCGGACTGCCGCCAGCAGTTTCTTCAAGTTATTGTTCGTGAATGTGATCGTCGTTATCAGTGTATACTGTACAGATTCAATCCTCAGGATCCCCTGACACTTTTCACCTTCAAACGAGTTTGCTTCGGTCTGTCTTCTTCTGTGTTTCATGCATTGCGCACGGTCCGCCAACTTATCCAGGACGACGGTTCTAGGTACCCGCTCGCGAGTCAGATAGCTTCTACCTCGTTGTTCATGGACGATGTCGTGTTCTCGACGCGAACAATAGAAGAAGGTGCCGCCGCCGCTAGTCAGCTGATCGCTCTGTTCAAGGGTGCTCAGTGGGATCTGGTCAAGTGGAACAGCAATTGTCCTGCCGCTTTAGATGATGTTCCCGCCTCGCACAAGCTGCCCACTGAAATTGAATTTGATAAATCGGTGCAGCACAAAATATTGGGCTTGCATTGGTCGACGGATTATGACGCCTTTTATTTTAAAATTTCGCCTCCCGCTGATGAGAAGTGCACTAAGCGCTCCATCTTGTCAACCATCGCACGCCTGTGGGATGTTATGGGCTTCGTTGCTCCCACTGTGCTATATGCAAAGTTGCTAATCAAACAACTTTGGCATCTCAATTTAGATTGGGATGACTCACCTCCGCCCCACATTATTAAAATGTGGAGACAGTTTTGCGTCGAGCTGCCAGCTTTAAATGAGCTGCGCATCCCGCGCCATCTGGGTGTATTTGAGTGCAGCATTGTTACCCTACTGGGTTTCTCGGATGCTAGCGAGCATGCCTATGGTGGTGTTGTTTACCTACATGTCAGTTCGGACAGTGGTAACACAATTCGATTGGTCTGCGCGAAATCCAAAGTAGCGCCAACCAAACCGCTCTCGATTGCACGATTGGAGCTTTGTGGAATAGTCTTGTTGTCCAAGCTGCTTCGCACAGTTCTAAATAATTACGTTAACCGCATCCCAGTCAAGACTTACGCCTTCACCGATTCTAAAGTCGCTTTATACTGGATAAAGAGTTCACCTCACAGGTGGCAGACTTTTGTTGCAAACCGCGTGGTTCAGGTGACGGAGAATATTCCTGCTGACCACTTCTATCACGTCTCGGGCACCGACAACCCAGCTGATAGTCTGTCCCGCGGAGTCACGCCGCAGAAATTGCTCTCGCATCCATTGTGGTTGCAAGGACCTTCTTGGGCTTCACTCGCTCCATCTCAGTGGCCCCTACGTGATCTCGACGGCCAGCCACTCGAGAAAATGCCGGAACAAAAGACGCTGTCTCATGCTGTATGCACACCTGTGAAGGAATGCGCCGTTTATGACCTTGCATTGCGCACGTCATCGTGGTCTAAGCTGTTGCGTATTCTTGTATACGTTTTCACGTTCGCTAAATTATTGCCCCGCCGCGTTACTACTGCAGTAACTGCTGATCAACTTCAGTTCGCTGAAAATAAATTGATTCACGCCCTGCAAAAAAAATATTATGCAGATGAGTTTGAAAGCCTTCGCAAGGATGGCTCAAGCTCTAATACTTTCAATAAGCTCAGAGCTTTCATCGACAGCACCAGCGGTGTCATCCGTGTTGGTGGTCGTCTCAAAAATTCTGAACTGGATTATGCTCAGATGCATCCAATAATTTTACCGCGCTCTGACCATATTGTCACCATGCTGGTAGATTATTACCACTTGAAGTACTTACATGCCGGACCAGAATTATTAATGTCATTGCTTCGACAAAAATTCTGGATCCTTTCCGCGCGTCGCATTGTGCGACAACAAATCCGCAAGTGCAATACTTGTTTTAGACTCAATCCGCGCCCGACTTTTGCGCTGATGTCAGACCTCCCGGAGTGCCGTACGCGACAAGTCGTCAAAGCCTTTACTGAAAGTGGCTGCGATTACGCTGGTCCAATAGCGTTTACGCCAGTGCGTAAACGCGGCGTACATAGCGCCAAGGCCTACATATGCCTTTTCACTTGCCTCACGACTCGTGCGGTACACATAGAGGTCGCCACAGATCTCAGCACACCTAGCTTCCTCGCAGCGCTAAAGCGCTTTCTGTCACGCCGCGGACCTGTAAAGGTAATCCATTCAGATAACGCTACATACCTAAAGGGTGCTAGCGCGTATATACGGGATCTTTACAAGTTCTTAAATGACGAATATCGTCCTAAATTGGAGCTAGAGCTCGCTGAGAATCGTATAGCCTTCTCCTTCATAACACCCAAGTCGCCACACAAGGGTGGCGCTTGGGAAAGTATGATTAAAGTAGTAAAAAAACATCTCTCCCGCGTAGTCGGGCAACAATTGCTTTCATACGAGGAACTCTGTACTGTCCTTACTCAAATAGAGTGCTTACTTAATTCGCGACCGCTGACAGTACTGAGCTCTGACCCTGCAGAGCCTTCTGCTCTTACGCCGAGTCATTTTTTACATACCGCGCCTCTGTGCTCCCTACCCGCACCTGTAGTAGAGTCTGATAATCTCAGCTTACTACAGAGACATTCGCTACTGGACAAATTAGTCCAGTCCTTTTGGAAACGATGGAGGATGGAATACCTTAATAGTCTTCAGGTCAGACAGAAATGGAATACTCCAACTGCGCCTATAACCCCAGGGTTGGTCGTAGTTGTAATTGACGATAACGCACCTGCTCTTGCCTGGCCATTAGCGATCGTAGATAAGGTTCATAGCTCAAAGGATGGCTTTATACGAACTTGTACTATTAGAACCGCGAAAGGGACTTATCTCCGTCCAACCGTTCGGTTGTGTCCTCTACCTTGCCAATAGTTTAACGTTATAATATTTAATATAAGTTACTTTAGTTAAAGCATATAGTTTATCATATTTAAGTAACACCGCATTCATTTTCATAAATGTTACCGCAACTATCAAATTCTTTATTGATAGATTATTATCATCTTGCTCTTATACAATTAAGATATGAGTTTAGATTATGTTTCACTTGCTCAATTGTGAGCTCTCGTAGAATGTTAGGTTGTCCCTATCTCACGCTTTGAGATATTGGGTCTAATCCTAGTCTCATCTTACGTTAAGTCTCTTTTAAAGGTGACCCTTTAAGGGCGGGCAGAAATGGTAACGCCATCTATCAAATAGATAAATTATTTTCCGTGATAGCGTTCCTCCCTACCTCTCACCCTTGTTGCGGCACCCTACGACCTCGCGCGTGGGACAGAGACAAAAGACTCCGCGCATTTTTTAAGTTGTCATTGCGACGCTCACTCATCGCACCAAAAGATTTACGCCCTTTTGGAAACCCGCCCGAATTTTGGAAATAACGGCTAAAATATCGTGTCCCGCAATAGCATTGTTTTAAAGCTCGCTTCTACTGTGGTTTGGTGTTGTGAACCGCATCGTGGACGATAGTGGCGAATAGCGCGAGCGCAGTCGTGCGCGAGCGTCTGTATGCTGATCGCTGTAGCTGATCCCAGGACCTCAAGGCAGAATCCAGGTCAGTGCCGCACATCCTACCACTCCTCTGTCTCCACGCTATCACGAAGGAATCAAAAATTACATCGCCACACCAGGTACTTTGTTTTACAGATAGCGTAGCAACTATGGAGTCAATTATGGACTTGCCATCGAACGTTGCTTTTGAAATTGTGGATATCCTACAAGATAAAATGACAGGGAAGATGTTTGGAAAGGTGACTCTTTGTATAAGCGCTAAATGCATCACGTTTGCAGCGTCCAAAAAAATGTTCATCAAATACAAGTGCATAGTGAAGGAACTGAACGCCAAAGGCCACTGTGTAAATTCTAAGGAAGGGAAGGTTGCGTAAGGAACACTGTATAACATTGTTTACATAATAATAAATTGAATGGTTTAAACGTTTCTGTTTAAAATTCCAAGTACCCTTTGTTAAGCCCTGATAAGGAAAGTAGTTATTATCAACATAGTCGCATAGGATAGGTTAGACTCATTGCAATGAATTTTATCTTCGAAAATGGTGTTGCAAGAATTTCTAAGCCGAATAATATTTACGTCTATTATTTTTTTATCAAATATAATTTTATACGATTTTCAAGTAAGTGAAAAAATATAGGATATTGTTTTATAGGCAGAGCCGGGGCTCACGTTAGCTAATTGTTATTTATAACCTTAAAAACAGGAATCTGGACTTACTGGACTGGAGATTTATATGAACCCATGGTCAACTATCATGAAACCGCGTCCGCAAATCATAAAATTCAGTGCAAATGGTGGTGTGATTAAATCAGATGTGCCGGCGAAACAAATAATCAATTACAAAAATATATTTCGTCGTTCGAAGAAGAGTCAACGCGTTGTAAAAGATTTCTTACGACTTAAAGAAATATACAATCTAAATACGACAATGGTTTTTACCGAAATACAGAAAATCATACATTCAATGTATGCAGACGAAAACCGACCAAACAAGAAGCTGAAAATACTTACACATTGCAATAAGAAAAGAACTATCTGCAGATTCTTGGCTTGCCCAAACATTCAAAACCACTGTACATTATGTGAAGTGGAAATGGAGGAGGATTCCAGTAATTCCACGACATGCGAAAAAATATCAACGGAATTTTTGTTTAGACAACATAATGTTAAATTCCGAATAACCGGTACTGACATACCGTCTTACAAAAAAATCAAATGAACTGGAGCGAAGCCGGAAGTATCCAAGATCGGTGAAAAAACCATTTTAAATTTAGTACTTAGGTATCTTCCTTTAGCAATGTACTTTTGTTAAAAAGATTATGTTTAAATTAAAAGGTTCCTGCTACGTCGTTTGTCTCCCATTAAGCAAACATTCCCGAGAGTGCCTTATCTCGTCTGAGATAGGGACGTATTAGTCAGCCAGGTATATAAGATGAGGTGCAACTATTCAAACATTTTATTCCTGCTAAGAATACGGTGTTGACCTGCCACTATGATTTCCAAAATATTTGTGTCAATTTTTGTTTTGTGCTTAGTGCAAGGTTGTTTTGGTAAACCAGCTGCAGAAGGTAAGTCGACTATTTAATTAAACTTCGTGAATGCGTTTGTTTTTCTAGCTTACAAAATGCTTACAGGTGACCTAACAAAGGGCCGCGGGATCGGTTCAACATTATGGGGTTGGCTAACCTATCCATTTTCCTGGTGGGGCTCAGAACCCGAACTAACGCCGATCAACGAGCAACTGATTGCATCAACCTCTAAATATCTGCCCCAAGAAAGCATTGAAATATCAAAACACAATGTTACAGTCTGGTGCAACGATCAGACTTGCACGACGCAGAAATGCGATAGATTCGGTTGCAGGAACATTACGTGTAACATTTACGATACGGATTTGATGGGAGAATGTCGAGAGTACAACATTGTTTCGACACCGGAGGAACCCGTTCCTAAGCCCACTGAGCCGCTGCCAAAGCCATCTCTTCAAGATAAAGCTGAAACTACCAAGGCCCCTGAATCAACAACCATTGCTCCAGTATTATCTACGCAGAAGGACATCCCGATTGTTGAAGAACACCCATTAGAATTAGAAGCTGTTTTGTCATCGACGCTTGTTGGGAATGAAGGGTCACCCAATGATAAAGATTATATTAGTCCCAAACAAAAGGTGAGTGGATGAATACTAACATTGTGAACTTCTATGTTGTGTAAATAACATCTTACTAATATTTTATTAATAGATAAGCATTCCATTTTAATTTAATTGCAAGCATGATCGTTTTTACCAAAGCAAAGATAACCACAATTCCTACGTATACTATAAATGCAAAATTACGAATGCTTGTGAGAATGATTTGAATGATGATGATAGACTTGTTTCTCAATTAGGCCAAAAGTATTGAACCTATTGGTTCAGGACCTGTAAAAGGACTACTTTTTATCCCAATACTATTACAGCAGTTGAGTTTTTAATACTTTGCAAATTCTATTTTGTTTTTTTTTTAGGTGTAACGAATCAAGAATCCAGCCCTACGTTTCTTCAAGAAGTTGACATAATAATATCTAATTTCATAACTACAATTTTGGAAGAATACGCCACAAAGCTCATGAACAAATTCATTGCAAACGCAGAAATAAATTCATTTTGCGTAAAAGGAATTTGCTATTACACAACATGTGAGAATAATATTAATTGCAAAATACTATATTGCAAATACCATTTACTAAATACTTCAGAAGAGTGTTCCATAAACAATTATTCTGGTAACTTTAATCTAGATATTAATTACAGTTATATTCCACAAATTATCGCAAATAAAATTCAGACCAAAAGTGATAATCTTGAGGATAATAATATAAGTGTAATAAATAGAATATTAAACAAGTGATAAACAGAGATGTTTCATTTTTAGGGTTATTGCGTTGTGCATACAATTATTTCAACAAAGCTCGCTTATCTACAAAACTTTGAGATAAGCGACTATTATGTATACAATGACTGTTTTGAAGATTACTTCGTCTTAAGTAGTTTTTTTTAAAGGAATTTGATAAGTATTTTTAGTTTTATCGATATAATTGTGGTAAGATATTTCTGTAGAAAAATTGTAACGTAACATTTTCATATAAAATAAATTGATACATACTTACTCAAAAGTAAAGCAATGACATAATTTACCAAACTAAGGTCTGTGTTCACCAATAGATAATCGGAAGATTAGGCCTCTTCGTGTCGATGTTTTTTTGTAATTAAACTACTTATGGTTTATATTAGGGGTATATCTTAAGTGTTTCACATCAGTAGTTTATTGACACACAAACATGATGTGTTTGTGTGAGTGGTTTAATCACAGGAGAAAACCGGCATAAGCTGAGTGTAAAGACAATTACGGAGCCGACTGTGTACATATATCTGAATAAAAAGCTTTTTTATTATTATTATTAATAGGACACATATGTAGGTAGGATATAATCTGATGGCGCACTAGAGCTGGCAAACCAAAAAGTGGTAGATACCTACGACCAGCAGTGGCTTGCTATAGGTCGACGATGATGATAAAACAAGTAGATAAGGTTTATATAGCTGCTGATCTTACCTGAGTCTGTAGTTTTCTAAGAGCAGGCGGAGTGGCACTGGCTTCAGTGTCAGACGAGATGGTTCTCAGTAGGAGGGGAGTGTCGCTGGAGTCTGCCAGCTCTGACCCGGCTTCACTTGGCTCAGTGCCTTCAACTGCTTGTCTACAATACATGGATGTAGGTTAGGGTCTGAATTAACCGCATACTAGACTTTGTCTTGACTAATAATTCTCATTTGACTATCAACTGATTCTTCTTACCTTTTCGTGTATAGTAGTGCCAGTTTGTATCATATACTTTACATGAGTTATGTTTATCAACCGACTTATTAAAAAGGAGGACGTTTTTCAGGTAAATGTTCTTTTTTAAACTGATTTGAAAAAATATCGTCTGCGTCCCATTGCATTATAATGTTTCCTTGTTGTCTTGGACAGACATCACAAGGTTGTTTCTTTTTGACTCTTTCTTGCTATGCCAAAAGGGGTTCATGTGCTTCAAAGTATTATTGTAACCATCTTACCATACCATGTGATAACAATGAATGTATTGAGTATTTAGAATTGAAGGACTGTACAGTTCAGTCTTAAGGCTAATCCTCAAATCCGAATTCCATACAAAATGTTTCGGACAAATACTCAAAAAGTACGCCGTATTATAGTTATTTCTTCACACTATTCGTTTTGTCCATGTTTTTTGATATCGTCAACAAAAAAAGTGAAAGGTTTCATACTTAAATTTCGATTTTATACGTATTTTTAAGTTAGTATGGTTAATTTTAAAACACGTATAAAATCTAAATTAAAGTATGAAACCTTTCACTTTTTTTGTTGACGAAATCAAAAAACATGGACAAAACGAAAAGTGTGAAGAAATTACTATAATACGGCGTACTTTTTGAGTATTTGTCCGAAACATTTTGTATGGAATAAGGATTTGAGGATTCCCCTTAAGTCCTTTTTTTAAATAACCTTCAGGTGTAGAATAAGACGAGGGTAGTCAAGGGTGACAATCTCTGGTTGAAAGTATACACTTACTGTATAAAGTAGTGTATGTTGACGTAGTTGGGTGCGGTGGCGCAGAGCGGCGAGTCGGGCGCGCGCGGCGCTGTGGGCTCGGCGCTCGGCTGCGTGCTCGTGCCGCTGGACGCGTCCTCTGTACTCGACCCTGTACCACCTGCCAAGTACGCTAGTTTACAAAATGAGTCGACATCCAAGGCTAAGGATACTACTCGGGCGACTAAATATGACACCTACAGGCTTAGCACGCACTGGGGATAAAAAAATTGTCCCCCGTTTTTATCCACCTTCCAGTCAATTTTATCCCTTGAAGTGGATGAAAACGGGGGACTAAATTTTTATCCCCAGTCTGTGCTATCCGTGCTGGCTGACACGTGGCTCGGAACTTGATGCTTCCCCTGCTGCCCTGCGCGGCGCCCTCCGTTTTTCTTCTTCCTCTAATTGCGAAGCCTTATCATTACCAAGTATTACAGGACCTGTTATCTATCAAAATTATCCAATTCCACGATGTACTTTGGACAAACGTCATTCGAGCCAGGTGTCATGTTAATTCGCCCGAGTAGTACGTTTCGGCTGACGCAGAGCTGGGCGGAGTGGAGGAGCGGACCGTGCATTGGCCAATCACAGTGCTCAAAATACGTCTTCTACTCAACTTCGAGCACTGTGATTGGCCAATTCACGGTCCGCTCCTCTCCACTCCGCCCAGCTCCGCGTCAGTTGAAACGCACCCTAATGCAAGACTGTACGCGGACTGAGTTCTATATCCATCCATAACAAGTCACACCAACACGGGGTTATATATCATGTCATAAATATCTATAAAATGCTTTGTCCACTGATTGATAGACAATTCACATGCCAAACCACTGAACGTAGAGACTTGAAAATTTGTGAGTATGTTCGTCATGAAATGTAAGCGCCTTTCTCAGTACGAAAGGAATTTCGTTTATTCGCGACGCAAACGAAACTGTGGATGTCAGCTAGTGTAAGTCATCAATAAAAGGCTTTGTCCTGGCTGACTGACAGACTACAGGCTATTTTAGTTAGAGACTTGAAATTTTGAGGATTTGTTCTTCGATAGCTAAAGGTTCATACTAAAAAAAATATTTTGGAAATTCGCACCAAAAACGAAGTTGTGGGTTTCAGCTAGCTTCAAAGTGACAAAGATTACAGTGAGGAGTCCAACCCAGTTTTCATCTCGTTTTCAAAGACGTTTAAAGACTCTAGTAAACTACCTCAAATCTAAAACAGGGGTCACCAAATGGCGGACCGCCGACCCATTTTGTGCGGATCGCGAAAACACAGCAACTTGCACTACAGAGTACCTACGTAATTGAATAAAAATGTATACCCCGCAGTATCTTTGTTGACGTCAATTCGAAAACGGTCGGGCGAAGTTACTAGCTAACAAGCGAGAAAGAGTTTGCGGATTGCGAAAGCGTTGATCGTCTGCATTCTGATGGTGAATGGAGCAACGAACAATTGTTTTCGGGAGTGATAAAGCTACTGCTAGCTGTAGATGGAAATAATCGGTTTCCAAGAAAACACAGTTTTAAACCACAAAGATGCGGAAGTTTCCAGTGATTAAATATTTTTTTCAATAAAATTTTGACCGCGAGCGAAACTAATCGGTGACCCCTGATCTAAAACATTGTGCTTATGTAAGCCTGCTAAACAAGCAACTACGTCATACTAACCAGCTTGAATATAAACGTATTCGCCATCGTTGAAATTAACAGGATCTACGGGCACTTGATCGTAGTACGGTTCGTCCTCAGTGGCCGCCGTAGCGGGAATGCTTTCAAGCGAGATGGGTGCGGATTTGTCTTCCGTCGCCTCGGCTAAATCCGGCGTGGAGATCGCCTCTTCGTCGATGGATCGGGGTGTCGCGGCCCCGCCGGACCGCTTGCGCTCCGATGATAGGGAATTGATGGATTCATAGCTTTTTACCTAGAATTTAAGTTGGTTGGTTACAGATAGCTTAAGGCGTATAGTACTCCTGATTAGCGCTCTCGCTCGCGTGTACCTACATATTTGAAGATTTAAAAAATAACACTTGTTATTACAATAGAAACTGACCTCCAGGATCTAGAAAATAACATTACAAACGTGTAGTAAAAAATCCAATTTAATCCAAACAAGTTTCATGTGTAAAACCTTGCCCAAAGATTTGTTTTCTTAGGGGAAAGTTTTACGCGCGAGCGAGAGGGCGAATCTGGGGTACTATTCGCCTTAACTAAAGCTGGCGCTATCAAAGTACTCACACTAATGCAATTTCACTACATTTTGACTAATTTAGGGTTATAATTTTGACAGGTCACAATAAAAAACCGTGTTGGCCGTGTGGGAAGTGCAATAAAACACGTACTTAACGGTGAAGGAAAATATTGTGAGGAAACAGGCATGACATAGAACCTTAAAAGTTCGAAAACATGTGTCAGATACACGAAAGGAGTCTCTTCGAGACGCACTTGAAATCCTTTCACCACACTGGTTCGTGAGAACCAGTGACACGGTAAGAAGCAGAACAGATCACAATAGAGACACGCCGCGCTCTTATTCATAGACACTGAATAAGACTGAATCACACAAAAGCGCACGTGTGAAGATGTTGTTCATGCCAGCTTTTGTTAATATACCTGTACAGAGTGTACAGTCAACATTAAAAGCTGGTAGCTATCTACCAGTAAAGTAGTCAGCATTTGTATTCAGACCTTGCGCTCCAAAGATAAAGAATTGATGGATTCATAACTTTTGACCTAGAATTTAAGTAAGTTGGTAGTCAACTACCAGTAAAGAAGTCAGCATTTGTCTTTCCAGTGACCGACTTACAGACAACGCACAGGCCAAACCACTGGACGTAGAGACTTGAAATTTGTAGGGTATGTTCTTCAAGAAGTGTAAGCGCGTAAGAAATCAATTTTCTATACTTCCGCATTTAGCCTTCCAACCCTAACTAAAAAAATCACCCTGTACGTCTGGGTTTGGTTACTTCTTCATAATTTATATTATAGCTACTGGAGGCGTAACTCAGCATGATTCAAATTACTAATCGTGATGTCATACCGTGTGGTTACAGGGAATTATTAATACCTACAATGACGTGTTAAAATTATTTAATCGGAGTTGAATACCAAAGCCTAATTATAAATTGATTTCTGGGTATAATGATACTAAACGAAATATGTATCTGGAATTAATGAACCAATTTTTTTCCTTATCAATTCATACAATCAACATGATTGTTAAGTAAATTTTCATAATAAAATAATGAGAACAGAAAATAGTAGATGATGAAACTTGGTTGAATATGAAAATATGTATGAGATGATAATTTTCAAGGTAAGTAGCATGATTTATAGGTGTTCCAATACAAACCCTTTCACTGATAGAGGGCGTGGAAGCGCGGCTAGCGATGGATTCCCTTGAGTCCGCGTTGCGAAGTCTCCGCCCCAGGGATGAAGGTGGACTGTCTTCCGACAGTCCGGTCTCTGGGAGGGAAGCGCCGCGTTTACTGAACACTTTTGGTGGCGGTCTAGGGACAAAAATCTTTATATAAAATAATTAAATAAAAAGGATAGTTTATTGCGAGAACCTATCGAGATAGGCAAGGCAGTGAAGTTTGGCAGTTGAGTTTCATAGACACAAGTAGCAACTACACTTTCTTTTCTGGCACACTCATCATTCTTCTCATACATACTCGTTAGTTACGTGTAATTCGTTTGTGAATTCACATTCTTACATTTCGCTTTCGAGAATGGCGTAACGCTTGCAACGGTCTACCCGTTTTACTGATTTAGAAAAACAAATACATTCCACCAACCTACCCATAAGTTTATAATTCATACAAAATTTGTATCGACTTAGAGCAGTCAACTGCCAAACGTATCTTAGTATGTAAATGTATTTACAGTAACTATGGTACCTACATAAATATATCTTTTCAATTTTTTTCCATTTTCTGCGAAATATATTGCGTAGATCGTAACTCCATCTAGCCGGGGGGGTGCTATGACTTACTTTGGGGGAACTTTCTTCTTAGCAGCTAATACAAGATCTACGGGACTGCTCTCCGATTGCGAAGATTGCGGCGATTCCTCTGCCTTCTTGGCTAACTTCAGACCATTCACTTCGATGACTGTTATGAAGTCACCCGTTTGTGACTGTGGACGGTTTTTGGCTTGATTCGGACTTGTTTGATCTAAAGCTACTGTGGATGAAACAAAAATTAAATAAGATCTACTCATAAAAATTCAAAACCTACAATAGTTACCAAAACATTGAACAAAGTACTCAATACCATAATAGAGTATGATGCTACATATTTAGCTACTTTGTGACACTAAACTGCTTAAACTTTCATGACTCCAGTATATAATATTTAATCAGACAAACAAAAAAGTCCCCAAGATATTTATTTTACAATAACAACATAGGGAAATAAATAAGATACCTAAACATAAAGTATTTAAATCTCCAATGATAGTTTACCAGTAGGTACTATTCTTTCTTTGTTTATTTGGGTTGAGTAGATATTTTGCATAAGTCATGGTAATAAAATTTTATTATGTTAGATTTTTTTTTATTCCTGTTAGAAGCCCCTTTAAATAATAAAAATATTTTCTCTTACCACTAGCATCTTGACTATTATCACTTCTCTGCACAATCTCACTATTACATCTCCTCCGAGCCTCTGCTACAAGGTTGGACGATAGCTCATTGATGCATTGGTTCACGGAGCTCCTCTCGGCAATGTTGATGGGCTTGGTTCTGAGTTGCACTTGTTCAAACTCAGGTAGCTCAGGCACAGCTGCTGAATCATCGCTCTTACTGCTACTTGTGCTGTCATCAGCTTCGCTTTTCTTAGACAATGAGTTTGTGTTTGAGCCCTTAAATGTAAGATATGGTTATTAAACTAGAATGAAAATTTATTTCACTAACAAGTGCACTAGATATCAATACTAATTAATCCACATATTCAAAATAATGATATGGAAGTTGGGACTGTCCCTGACTCATATCTTTATATGAGTTTCATTTTATCACATATCTGGCTTGTTCATCGAATTGATGTGAATCACCTACCTTATTCATCCTTTGAGTAAGTTCAGTTAGGCCTACAAAGAATTAGTAAGCAACCACAATGACCAGATTTCCCCATAACTTAACTAGCATTCTAGATAATAAGTATTCTATGCAATTAATTTTGAATCTGAATGATAAATGTTTAAAGAATTAGCAAGCTAGCGAAGTTGTTCTTTTTCAGTGTCCATCATAATTCCTATCAATTTCAATTAACATAACCTTGATATAGCACTTTCATTCCAATTAGGTAGGCGTGACCTGATTAAATAGGTGTGTCAGTCAACAGCCCAGTAGCTTTTACATGTATGTGCCAATCAACATAATTACTAGCACTAATTACATAGACATCATTGGGTTAATGGATTGTTTGTTTCGTTCCTGGTACAATATCATTTTCATACAATGATTAATTGACATTGAAAATTTAACAATAGCTCATTTGTCACACTAATCCCACTTCCCAGTAACATTACAAATGTTATAGTTTGTGAGGGTGGCTTGATGGATGTATGGATGTTTGTTACTCATACATTCCAAAACTACAAAAACCTATTACGCTGTAATTTGGTATGAATTTCAGGACCTGAAGAAGGACAGCATAGGTCACTACGAAGCTAGTATGAAGTAACTGACACATCATAATAGACTTTTATAAACAACAAGGAAGAACAATCAACAAGAGTCAGTTAATACCCTAACCAAACTTAGCTCATTGATATTCCAGCCATATTCCAAGCAATTCACAGATGAATCATCTTTTTATATTAAAAACATACAAAGCATGTTCTGCTATTCATGATAGGCATTGAATTATTCAGATTTTCATTTTAACTTCTGGTCTTCATATGCCTGAGTAATAAATAGGTGATGCTGTTTTTGCTACGTAAGTTATTTTAACTGTACCACAATATAAATAGTGTGTTTAATATTCTTGTAAATTTATGTTCCATGCAATAAGAAGTTGTTCTTACTGTTTCAAGTCATGCTTCAATAGATAAGAGATGGTCAGTGATAAATATTAATAAGAACAGAAAATGTAGTTTACATTACCATTCAATAGATTTTACAGTTATGAATAATGTATCCTCTATGTGAATGTTTTAGGAAATGAGATAGACAGAATGAAATGATATAATGAATATGTTTACATAACAGTTGAGAACTGGAACTTGACTGTATGGCTAATTCAAAAATATGCAAAATGTTATTTGACCAAATAAACACAATGGACTGTTTTTACCTAATGATAGGTACATACTAATAGGTAGGTACTTAAGTGTAAAGCAGATAACGTAGATAGCTATAATCTAACAAGATAACAAATAGTGTGAAAGCAGCACAACATGAAACATTCTGTACAAAAGTACCAAAGTATAGGTACAACTGATATTCTAGTTTCATAGTTGTTTCAAGCTACATTATACAAGAATTAATAATTGTTACCTGTTTGCTATCTGGAGTTTTATCATTGGGCTCGTTCACATCAGCCTCTGAGGGCGGAGCCCCACGGCTGACCTGTGCTGCTACTTTGTGTTTCTCGACATCTGATAGCAATGTCTCTAAATATTCAACATAAAACTCTTCTTTCTCCAATTCTTCTCTGAGTATAGCAACTTTTTGTTTGTGTTTAGCCAAATTGGCCCTGACATCTTCTTCCCAGGCGGCTGGTAGGGCACTCTCTGGAAATCGTTGCACCCATACACGTTGAAAATCACCAAAGACACTCATCTCTCACAAAACGATTTCATGTCAAATTTATGTTAGAATTTAGCAACAATCACTGATATATTTTCATTTTATGTAGAAACATATCACAAATTCACAAATCCAACACAAATCTCTGTCATCGCTTCGCAATAGTTTTAA
Source organism: Lobophora halterata (assembly GCA_932526365.1). Lineage (NCBI taxonomy): Eukaryota > Metazoa > Arthropoda > Insecta > Lepidoptera > Geometridae > Lobophora > Lobophora halterata. The sequence goes on along the minus strand of OW052014.1, from coordinate 7,093,800 downwards.
TTTACCACAGATTATTTTAAAGTTGCTTTTGACACGCACAGATTGCTAAACACTTGTTTTATAATACACAGTCATATGTACAGTCGAAAAGTGGACTTCCGACTGCAACAATATATTAAATACAGTAAGCCCACATATATATCACTCCATGCACCCATTGAAAACCGCTTATATAACTTAACTGAAATCATAATAGGATATTTTTAGAAATTTTACACAATGCCATCAAGGCCCAAACTAGAATTCAATTCACGCACACCACTACTGCTGCAAAACTATTACGGAAGATTATCGGTTTTTAGATGGTTTATAGCATAATTGACTATTTTATAGAGCTATTTTGCTAGAAGAGAGCTATGCTGTTTATACGTCGTGTTTTGACAGTTAGTTGATATGACATTTTTACACTATTGTTTTTATTCTGTCTTTCTCTGCTTTGTTCAATGTTCATGAAAATAATTTGAAAATAATGTTTTGAAAACGTAAGAAAATGGACAAAAACTACGTGAAAACAGTTATAGAAGGACTAAAATCTTCTTCTTCTAGTCGTGTCCAAGAAACCCTATTGAAGATAAGGAGTAAAATAATAGCAAATGATAGTGGCCTCCAGTTGTTCAGAGAATGCGGTGGTTTGGAATGCTTGGTACCGCATTTACGCAAGCCAAACGAAAGAATTCTTGATCTAACATTGAGTATAATGGGGAATTGCTGTTTAGAAGAAACTACCTGTTTAGCGGTAGGTATGCTTATTTCCCTTCTCTATCTCTCTAGCCAGTCACTTGCATCCACTGTTGGGTCTTCAGGCCTCTTCTTCAGAGCGCCACTTTTTTCTTTTGATCATTTGTAAAATTTAGTACCTAGAAAATCTCTAAGCAAAATTTACTTTTCAGGCTGGAAAACTTAATGTTTTTACACCAGTAATTAATGTTATAAAAACAGTTTGCCGTGACAGTATTGTAGGTAGAGCTAGCAGAGTAATTGGTAATTTAGCACAGAAGACGTCAAATGCGGAAGAATTGCACAATCATGGTGCAGTCTCTGCTTTAATTACCCTTATAGAAAACAGAGACAAGAACACATCTTATCCTACTCTGACAATGGCTGTACGAGCCATCAGGTAATAAAAATAAAATACAAAACATTAAAACACAATACAAACAATCTAAATAAAATTAAAATTTTGAATTCAATGAAGTTTTATCTTGGTTGAATATATCAGATTTTATAACTGATTTCCAATAAATTTCAATCCATTTTACTCTAAGGCAACTGTGGATGGTGACAGATAAACGAGAAGAGATGCTGAGTCTTAATGCTGTTCGATGCATAGCAATACTGCTCACAGTAGAGTGTGAAACAGCTGGCATCTTGAAGTCTACCAATCCCCTAAAGGAGCCAGCAGAACTAAGGAAAAGTCAAGAGGAGTTAATAAGCGGGATCCTTAAATGTCTTGGGTATTTCACTACTCATGCAACCACATTGTGTGCTGAACAGGTACATATAAATTAATATTATTAATTATAGGCTTTTTTTAACAATAATGAAGCTCTAAGCAAGTTTTATCAATGATATTCACTCATTTTATATGCAATGAACTATGTATATGAATAACTGGGTGGCCGCACAAACATGTGTTCAAACTGACAAGAGCGGCCTGGTCGCTTGACCCCGCTGCTGAATATAATTAGGCCCTAAAGGGGTTTAGGGCCTAAATGAATAGTATTTTAATGGTTGACAAAGTAAAAAAAATCCTTTTACATTGTAATGGTAAATTTTTGTAGTATTAGTTTTTTTACATATAAAAATAGTATTTATAAATGCTGCACCTGAGCAAATCTAAGTACTTAAGAATTATTATTCTTCTTAACAAGTCCTTTTTTTTTTAATAAAACATTCATAAAAATTCCTATCCTTTTATTTTTCTAGCTACAAGGCGATGGTAGAGGCTATCAGTGCCTAGTTGCTTTGACCAAGACATTTGAGACATTGTCTCTGAAATGCCTCATGAACCTGTGCTACCTATCCCCTTTCCGCCCACTGTTGGGCACTGCAGGCATGGTGGAGTGTCTTGTGGGGATTTTGCAGAAGAATTCAGGTATAAGATTTCTGGCTATAATAAAAATCACAGAAAACTCTGTCATGCACAACTTATCTTTTACTTTTAAGATTACTGTAAGTAGGCTTATTCATTATCAAGAAACTATGTGCATTTTTTTATTTGAGTGTCGCTTATTATGTAATTTGTATGAAATTTTAAGTAGCGTCTTCAACTGTGCATAACTGTTACTATTACTACAAAATTGCATATAAAATTGATGTTGTGGCTGTCGAAAGTTAGATTTTTTCCGGCCACAGAAAGTTGATATAATGATACACACATCATGTGACTGTGTTGTCTTTTCTCCAAGATTATTGTTATTCAAGTTAAGTTAGACACACCCTTTTGCCCTTGCTCATGTTTCAGATGTGATATGGTGGCCCGAAGGCGCCGCTCGAGCGTTGTCTCAGCTCAGCGGAGAATCTGTGAACAGATCGCGGCTGCGGCACTGTGGAGGCCTGCCATTATTAGTGGCAGCGGCGAGAGAGAATATGCATGCTATGCGAGCGCTGTTGCAGTATGTTTTTGATGAAACATGTAAGTATGGACACTGTTTATTGTGTTAAAGGGTGCTAGTATAAAATAAAAAACAGTATTTTGTTAGTAAATAATAAGACAAAAGTGTAAAGTTTTGTAAGATGTTTGTGACTAAATAAGCCAAAACTATTAAACCATTGGCTCAAAACTAGTAAGCAAATAGTCCAAGGCCTGAAAATTAAAATGTGTACTTTATATCTTGATTTAAAACAGGCAAAGCTGCAGCTTCCCTCCACCAACACAGTAGATTCCTTCTGCTATCTTTTGCTGAATCTAGCAATAAATATTTACGAAATTACGATCTTCAAAAGGAACGAAAATATCATTGATGTAATTTTTATCTCTTTCAGCATTCCAAATACTAGTACAGGAAGGGCTTATTACCTTACTTACTGATGATCTCTCAAAATATCTAGAAACGATGGAAATTGAGCACAGTTTCAAAGAAATTCCAGAAACTGAGGAAGTAAGTTTGACATCTTATGACAATAGCGTTCAAGATACGTCGCATGATACGAGCGAGGTTGCTAGCAATAAATCAGATGGAAAACCGACCTTATACCATCGTCGTAAAGGTCCATTATCGAATAGCAATGAAGACGAGTTGAAAGTTGTGATTGAAAGGGACAACATGATAGTTGGATTCATTGATGCAATAGACAGCGCTTCAGAAGATAGTGCTGCTGAAGATGGGGAGCCGTCTAAACGCAAGTGCTTGAAGCGACCTCGATCCCGTAGCCCTAACACTGTTATCAAGGTAAAGTAATAGCTACGTATTTGTTTGCAACAGACCTGTCACTGTCTTACTTTATTCACTTGAAGTTAATATATTTGTTTCATATTGCCAGTTATTGCAAAGAACCTTTGTCCTTTTCTTATTCCATGTCTAAATAGTTTTTGAGTGGGTATCAATAGCCTCACAAACCTAGGCAGTTATATTCTAGGCTCGCTTCTTTGACTATGTGTGTGTCTGTGTACGTATGATTTCGAAGTATAAAAGTACCCTTTTCAAGATCTTCAACTGAGTCTAGTTACTTTGAGCCCGATCGATTTAACATTCATGCATTAAACGATTTCATTCATTCATTCATTCAACGGTTTGGTCGCGGTTGAGTAATAAATAGGTCAGTGGCGGAATCGCGGCGACACAATCAACCTGTCGCATAGGCCACAAATCAAGAATTTAATTGAATTGAGTAATAATTAATATCTGTTCACAAAATTTATCTGTCTATTGTATACTACCATACCAGCTGTCTTCCGCGGATTTCTTTACAATGTGTACAGTAGAGTCTACGCGGCATCGAGATAAAAAGTTGCATGTACCTTTTCCAGCTTATTAACTATACCAGGTTCAGTAGTTTGGCGTAAGTAAATAAAAACATCCACCTATCCAATCCAACCTTGAAACTATTGCATATTAACCAGACTGCATAGAAGGAGGGTTATGTGTTTCAGTGTATGTAAGTATCTATGTCTGATTCTATGCGTCGCTCTACAGCCTAAACGGATTGATGGATTTTGACAATTGAGGTGTCGTTGGATTCGTCTAGGTCAAGAGATTGTTATACCTGAAATGTCAAAAAATCTAATGTGGCGGCTGTAAAGCACCGACATGTGTGAAAGAATGTCATAAAACCGTCACACGGAGTAAACTAGGTAGATGAGGTAGGTGTTTAAAATAAAGTGTAGTTAAAATCTAATTTGGTGATAATGTTTTGGCAGTCAGGTTTTCAGTTTTATTTAACTTTAAGGCTAATCCTCAATTTTAAAATTAACACTACTAAAAACAACATTTTGATAAATGTCATATTTATTTCTTAGAAATGCCAGGCGAAAAACAAAGATTGGTCAGCGGGTGTTTACTGGGAGCCTAAGAGTCCCGAGTGGTCTTCGTCGTCCATGTGTCAGTCGCGCGGCACCCGGAGTCCGGAACACGTGCCGATGTCATTGTCACCCTACTCGGACGGGAACCAGTCCGGATTCAGCCCAGACAGGTGAGCTCGTCAAACTGGATAAACATCATGATCAGCCCATATAAATCCACCACTGGATGTAGGCTTCTTCCCAATTGAGTTGTAATTTTGGCTCTTTCCAGCCATTTCTTTCTCGGAAGCCATTTGTTTGTATTCACTCCAGAGGTTTACCGATGGTGCAGGGTGTATGTTGCACACTCGTCGCGCGCGTCGGGTGGCCTCGACAAACCGTCGATTTTGAATTTTATTTCCAAGTAATAGAGTTTATTATCCATTGGGGAAATTTGACAGTTTGTGGTAATGTGCTGTTATTTGTGCTTACTAGAGGGCGCTAGGGTAATGATTGCACACTGGCGCTACATGGGCTAGAGACGCCTCTACTTCGCTCAGTCATCACATCAGTAGGTAACAAGAATATAACACGCAACAACTAAAAAGAGATTTCTGCGCGAGCTCAAACAGCAAATGTACCAGCAATGAAAGTTCCATGAATGGATGTTTATTTTCCCTGAGCAAATGAGACAAAGTCGTACATTATTTCCATCTCAGTCTTACTTATATGAAGGACCCTCCTTTCTGTGGCGTTAGCTTAACTTAGTTAATTTACCTTTATTCAGGTTTTCAAGTAAAAGAGGCCGCTGGGATTGGAGTCCTGAGTCTGGTGTGAGTAGCGCTGAGGGCGCGGCGTCCCCGTACTGGACGGAGTACCAGTGGAGCCCCAGCAGCTCTGCCAGCCCTACCTCACCATTCAGCACTAATGAAGGTCAGTCAATGGAGGCCCGCGTAATGAAATATGGTGACTCTGATACGAGTCATGGGACACAAAACGTTTTAGGATATGAGTATAGGTGTTTCCTTACTTAAGGTGCGTTTCCACTGACGCGGAGCTGGGCGAAAATCTCTCCTCCGCTCAGCTCCGCGTGAGAGGAAACGCACCCTTACTGTGTTTATAATTTAATTTATTAATTAATGTGTTTGTAATTACAATTATTCTCCTTTGCCAAGGATTCAAGGTTTATTTTGTTGTTGTTTGAAGTAAAAAGTCACGCGAACTACTCGGCAAACGTAGTGTAATACGCCCTTCCGGCCAGATTAAGTCTGCGAAAGGCAGGCAAAAGATGAATGCGTCAAACGGATGACACTTGCGCACTTTGGGAGAGGACTATTTCCAGCTGCGATAGGTCGATGATAATGACGCGATACATTTGAGTTGAACTGTCATATATTTTTCAGAATCATCCGATTCCGAAATATCTGGCCGCTACTCGCCGGTTTGCAGTGAGAACGATACATCGGAAGTGCCCCCCGAGACCCTAGCGACTGTGGGCTTAGACGCGGCTCAAGTAGCCTTCGATGAATTAGTAGTAGACGACGGCGAAGTTGCTAATGAAGAACCCTTTGAAGAGTTGAAAGGTGAATATTTACAGTTTGGCGGCGCAGACAATTTAGTTTAAAAATAACCGTACAAGTTAAACAATAACTTCGAGTATCTTTTTAGTGTCAATAAAGCCGCCACTCTACAGTACACACACACTAATCAGGCTTTTTGTCAGAACTTTCCATTTAGACATCTGGTAACCCTAACTAAACTCGTAAGATTTATTGTAAGACGTATCTTACATGAGTTTAGTTAAGGCGTAAACATATTTACGTGTCGTGACACGCCAGAAGCATATCGGTTTCATACATTTAATATGGTTAGGGACATGTATGCATGTCGTGTCGTGTCGCAGACGTGTACGACAATAAGCATCACGACACGCCACGACTCTTAAATATGTTTCAACTGTGTCGCGTGGTACAGGTCGGTCAACGAAAGTTGGTGCTGTCAAAGTACTCACACTAATGAAAACAAACTGTCTTCTTCATACTCTTAAGCTTTAGCGCGCGCGAGAGAGACATACAGATTTTTCAAGATGCGCATTCAGTACGACGTCACGCCGCGCTTTTATTCACAGACACTACACAAGCGTACGTGTGAATATGTTGTACTACATACCTTTCGGTAATAGACCTGTAGATGCGTTCGGTTCAATAGAACCAAGAGTCAAAAAGCATTCGCATAAGATCCAAATTCCTGTTCAGAAGTAGGTCACATCTGACTAAACCATTGTTTCCGCTTTCAGAAGAGTCCTTCAGCATCGACAAAACTTCATCCCGCATCGCATGTGTCTTAGTCCTGCTATTCCGAGTGTCGCACGGAGCTTGCGACAACTTTGGACTCTCAAAGGAGCCAGTACCTAACAATATGCTAGAGTTACTTACAGGGCGGGAATGTTTAAATGCGTTGCTCGACTACGTGGAACGATGTAGAAAGCCTATGGGAAGAGCTGCGCGGATTCTCACAAGGCTTTTGAGGTAAGTAAAATAAAAGCAATATCACTACATAAATCATCAATGTATAATTGATTGATTCAGGCGTTACTTTCCGGAAATCCATAAATATTAACTAATTATATAAATATATTTAGTAATAAATCCGCTTAATTTCTAAACAAAGGTTTTAATTAACTTAACTTTAGTTCAACTAAACCAAAGAGTCAACGAACAGAAAACCAAAGTTTAAAGATACGACACGTGTTTCGCCTCTACACGAGGCATCATCAGGACGTGTGGACTCGCCGAAGTTTGAAACGAGAGATTTTTCTTGGCTTGGACCTAACTGACTGACAAACAGCCAACAGGCTAAACCATTAGACGTAGAGACATGAAATATCGAGCGTATGTTCGTCAAGAAGTGTAAACGCGTACTAAGAAAAATTTCTTAATTAATTAATTGCAACGCAAACTAAGTTGGGCGTACGTAAGCTAGTAATAAATGAAATACTACGTTACGAACTGGTATTAGCGATTAATTTAATAACTGTTTACAATACTGAAATTGAAATGAAGCTTTTTTTCACAATTTTCCACATTTCATTAATCTAGTCGGAAACAATAGCTTCTTAGCGCGTTTTTATTGCTACCCATTTCCGCATTAAAGTAAATCTTTGAGTCTAGAATAATAAATAAAAGATTAGCAAATCAACATAAGGATCATTTTCTTTTTTTCAGCAACGCGCTCTGCTTAGTGAATGTACTAAAACATAAGTTAGCTTTAAGGCTGCACAGAATGTCCGTTACATCTATCCACCCCGTTTCTAAATGCCAACAATGTAAAGAAGTAAGTCACACAAAATAATGAATCAAAAAGATTTATTGTCACCTATTCAAAATTTTCTGACCCAGTCAGTCTGCTTCCAGTTTCCACTAATTCATAAATGGTATTTAAAAACATAAAAACACTGTATAAAACCTTTTTAGCAATCAAATCTCTTCTTCGAAAACCAATGTAGCAAAAGAAGCAAACCATTTTTTATAACTTTTAGGTCAAAAGGTTAAGTGTGAAGCTATTGACGCAACTGACTATCCTAGCGGAATCAAGCTACGGCATTGGAGAGATTAGCTACCAGCTACACAGAGGCCCTGTTGATATGAAAGAAACTTTATCATTGACTCTACCTTACATTGTCAAGTAAGTAGCTTTTGTGCTAGCTAATGAAGTTTCATAGCTCGTTTCTAAACGCCAACAGACAAGGTTACAATGAACATTAGCATGTATAAAAATCTAACCAACAATTTTGTCAACAGGGCTGAAAGAACACTAAAGAAGTTTTTTATTGACTGCAGCGCACTCAATTTGCTCTTCAAAATATTAGCAGAACACACAGAAGACTTCAGTCACTACGTCACCGCTTTAGGGAAACTGGCCACGAATATTCGGATAAAAGATCCCAAAGTTTTAGAAAATAAGTTTTCGGAACACGTTATAGTTACCTACGATCCTATACTTGATAACTTAACTGAAGAAGAAATAGTAACTTTCGAATTAGATGATTTCTCGACGGTACAGGCTAACAAAGCATTTTTATGTCAAAACTCAGATGTGTTCAGTGCAATGCTGATGGGATGCTTCAAAGAGTCCATAGAAGAATGTGTTAGGATAAAACACGTTACGAAGCAAGGACTCGAATATCTGTTCACACTTTTACATCTAGGGTTGAACGATCCGAAATGCGATGTTAAAATATTCCCTATGGCGCAAAAGTTAGAAACTAATTTAGAAGTGTTGCTGTTGTCTGATAGATTTCTATTTGAAAAGTTAAAGGTTTTATTGAACAGTGCAATATTACAGTTTCAGTTGACGCCTGAAACAGCAGACAGGATCTATGTGTGGTCGTTGAGTGAGGGAATGGGGTTCCTATGCATAGAAGCAGTAGCGTATTTGTTAACTGGGAGAATGTGCGAAACTCAAAGGACTCGATCGTTTATGACGATACTTAATTTAGAGTACAAAGAGCAGTGGTTAGACGACGTCAAAACTATTATTATTAGACAGCTAGAACAAAGGATGTGAGTAGGTCTTCGAGACTAGATTCTCGAAGGAGTAGGTAGATCAAATTATAGAGATGGATTATGCTTTTACTTTTACAAATATTGGATAATATAATAAATTTTCTGTTTTATTTGGAATATAAATTCAAGATTGTACCTTTTCCTACAGTGACATAATGAAATGTTATATTATACCTATATATAAATTACAATGAACTACATAACATAATTGATGTTCATTTTTTAATGATCTTTTTCACACCTCACTTAAGAATGTATGTTAAATGAATTTAAAACTGCCATGTATAGAATATAATGATTTTATTACTTTAGCACTTAAAACTATACAGAGTAAATTATAATGTTTTAAAAACTATCCATGCTTTTCCATGTCACGAAGTGAAACAGCTACTTTTATCTCCCCATTTGGAACTAAAACCTGTGAAGTGATTGGTGTTACTTCAGTTTCATTCAAGCATTCTAAATCAAAGTTGTTTACGATCTGCAACAAAAAATTAAGACTTAAATGATGCAAACCAGTAGTATTACAACAAAATTTATATTGTGTTCTAGTGTTGGGTTACCACTTAAAATAGAAAAATCATTCCATTAATGAATTACTTTCATAGATAGACATGTATCAACATTAGGTAGGTTAGGTTATGTTCCCATAGATGCCCATATAGTATGTTTGGGTCTAGAAAAATACAATGAACAACTAGAAAAATTGAGTTCTATGCAATCTCACTTTTGGCATGAACTGTACTAGAATTTGCTATATAATTTATGTACACACCTGATACACCAACTCAGTTAGCTGGACCATTGCAATTTTCTTCCCAATACACGACCTAGCACCCAGGGCGAATGGTAGAGAAGCTGAAGGCACATGGTTCTTCAGATTCTGCCTCCGAGAATCGTTCCTATCCCAGCGATATGGAAGGAACTGGTCAGCTTGACTGAAGTTGTTTTCATCCCGGCCTGATGTATAAATGGATGCTATTATAGGTGTCTGTAAAAATATCAGAGATTGGTATAGTATGTTAGTTCTGGAGATACATAAAACATTTCTATGATAAAAATTGGTAGGTACTTATTGATAATTTTAAAATTGGTAATAAAAACCTACATTTTTTATTCAAATTTTTTGGGTATTATTTTCTGAAATGTGTTACTAATTTCTTCTTTCATATGGCTGTATGGGTGATCCAACTCACTAGGAGCCTCCGGAATACCAAGTTTTCTTCTCAATGATGGTGACAGAAGTATCAGATTATGTGCCAAGCCAACACTGCTAGATGTGAACCAATACAGGCACAAACAAGATGGGACACTTGCCGATACAGGTATCATCACTATTGAAAATACTCTAAAAATGTTAGTAAACACATTGTACATTTTTGAAGGCTGTCTCAACTTAGACATTCTTTGTATTTCAATTATGGATAGATTTGTCAATCCAAATGCAACTGGCAGTATCCATGAATGGTCTGGTTCAGTCAGATTAGGGATCCATCCTATGCCTCCCACTGATAGTTCCATGAATGTCACTAATGCCGCAGGATCGCCACTTGACATGTAAACTAGATTCCTCAGAGCAAATGACATGCAAATCCAAACTGGTATTTGGAACCACACCACCAGACTGGCTTTAAATGGATGGCAGTTGTCTCGTTCAATTAGCTTTACCCACTGTTTCTTCAGTGATCTCTTGTACAAAATGGCTGTTTGTTTATCGGTTAATTTTAATGACTTCCTTGCTATTGCAGTCTCTCTCTTCAGCTCATTTACTAAGTCTTTTAGCTCTATACTGATATTCTCTACCTTTGCCAGAATGTAATTTGAATATATTGTGAGAGGGAAAGTCATGAACGACCTAATTATTATAGTAGAAGTGACCACACTAGCCCACCAAGGGAGACCAGTTGTGTCATGAAAGTATACCACACCCTCTTGAATAACATGGACAGGATAACTACTAGAGATGCTAGCGTATATGCCCTGTTGCCAATTGACGAAACCATCAAGCGATAAGTGTCTTCTGTTGAATTCAATCGGCGATAACACTGGCTTCTTTTGAGATTCTAGAGAACAATGGTTTGTTTCGATTTTATTAACACACATAGCACTAAATGATCTGAACTTAAATTCTGATAATCTACTACACAATTTAGAAACATTTTTAAAGCAAAACATTGTAAGAACTACAGTTTTTCTATTATTTTTTGTTTGTTTACATTAATTAACCTCAAAGCCATAGTTTTTTTTTTTCTTTCGAAGAACCTAAGTTCTACGGTTTTAGCTTCACATCAAAGGTATATAGCCAGTGTCAAGTAATTGGAGATATTATTTGGTCATAAGTCAGAGTCGATAAGTCAAGTCATGCCCCTGTAAAGTAGTGGTGGTTGCGACTTTACTAGAGGTAGAGGCTTCTATGGAGTTTTGAAGACAACACGAAAAGTCACGTTTTACAGCATTACACTATTTACCGACACTAATACACGTTCACGAGCACTTATTGGATAAAAAACCACCGTTTTTACACGTAAACACTCAAAGTTATACAAGTTTTGTCAATTTAATGCCGCCAATGCGCCATTTTTCATGTTCCCGCCAAAACTCAAAAGCCCAAGTTGAGTGACCCGCTTGACGTTGACATATTTAAATAAAAACAATGACATCTTGTGACAAGACAAGTAATATATTTTTAAATAATGTTGCTACATTTAAAGTATTTTCTACCACACTAGTAGAATCCGAACAAGTTTAGGTTCAATTCAGACTAAACGAAAGTTGCAAACTTTATTATTGAGAGTAAATTAATAAAAGGTTTCAAACTATACAACAAATTTTGACTTAATCCTTATCCACTGTTCTATGTTACTGAGTTAATATAATGAACTATTTAAGGAAGAGAGCCAAAAAAAATATATTCGGAAATATTATTACATACCTACATGTTTTTATAAACATATCATTTATTATTTTTACTTACATGTTTTACAACTACTGACATATTCTTTACTACGACTCTTGAATTTTATCACAAAGCTAAATATAGTCCTAATTCAAAGCCTCTGTCGTACGGGCGGACGTTCAAATGCACATGGCGAAACTATAAGAGCTCCATATCAGACTTGAAAACTTAAAAGGGGGTTTAATTATATAAATAAACCTACCTATAAGTTTTTTTTATAACTTACCCCGCCATCCAATTTATACTCTCCCAAAATACTTTCTTTCGGTAAAATTCTTGTAAGAAATGGAGCCACCGGATAAAGTCTCATTGCTTCTCTAACAACATGTTTCACAAAATCATGATGTTTGTGTCGAATTTCTTCTCTTATTTTTGGATTTGTAGCAAGTAGATAAATTATCCACAATGAAGTGTACGCAGTCTGTCAAGTAAAAAAATCCAATGGTTAGATTAACATAAAAATTATAATCAATCAAAAAATGGACAAAACAAAAAAAAAACAAAATTGGCTGCACATAAGTTTAAGAAAGTAAGCGCACCGTGTCTCCAGCCGCTATCACAAAATCGGCCACTATTCTTGTGATGATATCGTCGCTGAGCTTTTCATCGCAAAGTCTTTTAATAAGTCCTTTATTTTCTTGTCTCTTTGCCAGAATTTCATTAACGATTTTTTGTGCTTAAAAGAAAGATGAAGTGTTGACTAAAATGCTGACGAACAAGAAAGAGTACTCACAAACGTACGTAAAATAAGAACAAAACATTGTTACAGGTAGGTAGGTAGGTTCATCCCCTTCAGGTAATAAAAATTATTTAACCACATCCTGTTAATGTTTTATTAGTAAATATAAACTGGTTACTTATATAAATTACCTAATGACAGAGATGTATCGACTGAATCCTTGAAATATCGCCATTCTTTCAAATTAAACTTTTGGTACCATTCGATAGGTAATCCGTACAACTCAGTTGTTGTTTGAAATATTCTCTTCACAGATTCAGAAAACATCTCAAGTAACACACTAGAATGTTTAGATGTTTTTTCCATAGAGTTGTAACCTAGTAGGATGGAAATTATAACTGCAACCAAAAATTAAATAAGAAAAATGTGTTGGATAAAATTCATACTGTAAAAAATAATTAGGTGAAACTTGATAAACTTGAAATTTTGATTAGATTCTTACCATCAGTAGAAAATTTATAAAATTCAGATTCTAGATTGGGATTGAAATTTTTGCCTGTTGCTCTTATTTTCCAAAGCTCTATAAGTTTTTTTACAGTCTCTTGGATGGGGGCTTGTATCCAGTTATCGGCATCATCTCGTAGAAGATGTTTATTCATCACGCGACGGTTGATTAACCACTCTTCCCCATTCATAAAAAATAGCCCCCTTTTATATCCATAGAGCTTTTCATACAGGACCCATGGGTCAGGCAACAAATGGGCTGGATATTTGCCTTCAATGTTCAAAAATAGTGATTTCATGATATCAGGATCACTAACAAAGATGAGTTTTGTTTTACCTCCAAGTTTGTCATAAAAAATAGGACCAAGTTCTCTATGACGATTATCAATATATTCGTGTAATCTGAAAATAAAAAACAACAGACTTAGGTAAGTACCTAACCTACTTAAAAATAAATAACATCAACAACAACAATGAAATTACATGATTTACTAATGTTACCTTTTTCCACCACCACCAGCAAATAAATGCAATTTCGTGCCAATAAGTGGAATCTCCCTAGGATGTGCTATGTTTGCGATTGTGAATTGGGGTTTTATCTCTCGAATAGATGTCGCAGTATTTCTTTTAAACACATAGGAACTATATAGTACAAGGTTTTGAGCCAACCGGTACATATTGGCATCAGTCGAAACAAAATAATTATAAGGTTATTAAGCTCGGTAAGTATGTATGTAGGTAGGTATATAAAATATCATCCAACATAAATACCAAGATAATGTATGTTGGTGTCAGGAATCTGTAGGTACCAACTATTAGAACCTACTCACACACTCATCGGGCTTCGTAACATGATATTTTATGATGCGCAATTAATAGCGTGAAATACAAGAACGTGACTACACCAAACTACACCTATCAATGAACTGGAAGAAATGCCTTGCTGTTTTTTCCAGAACAGAATCCAATCCATAGAATAAATTTTAATAATAATGAATTATGTATGTATGGCTGCTGATCGCAGCATAACTTGGTATATAGCAATATAGTTCTACTCAATATTCTGTACGGTTTGATTATGCTTGAGCTTTAAATCTGGACAAATATTTGTAACATAACATAGCAAATTGATTCCGAAAATTCTTTAAATTGACACATTAAGAATTAAGAAAAACGAAATTTGCGGCATACGTGAACATTACAGGTACCTACCACAGGCACAAACTTATGATTTTTATAAATAAAAACCCACTGATGTGGGTTTTTGTTTAGTACACTTAAGTGTTCCTGAATGATCATCACATCACCCATACATTTTTTTTAAATGAGTTGCTCAAACTTAGCAATTAAAAACAGTTATTTGCTTCCCTGGTATTTTAAACCCTAACAGATAAAAACCAGCATTAGCTTATCAAAATTGGATAGCACGTTGATAAGACTTAGGTCTGATTCAGGAAAACTAAATTTAAAAAAAGCCATTTAACATCCTTGTGGCTATGGTTCCCAATGATATGCGCGTAGGCAGTGAATTTTTTTTTTAGTATCGTATTTCCTGGACTAGTTTGTAATGTTTTTTCTTCTCTCTTTTTTAATGGATTCTCGAAGCTCTGTATATATACCTAATATCTCCATTCAATTATATTTTTAATGTTATTGTGCTCTGTTGTGCTCGGATTCTCTCGAACTAAAATCCTAACATATATGTATTCTGTGCTCTCGAAGCGTGGGTTACCGCATAGAAATACTAAAAAGAAAATAGTAGAATTATTTTTTCGGAATATGGGCACTCTGATGCCAAGTGACTTGTCAAAAATTGTAAAAATCATCGCGGTGTAGTAGGTATTTTGAGAATTTGTTTTATTGAAAATAAAGTTTTCGTACAAAATGACGGGTAAAACAAAGCCTGATGAACCGAAAAATGAGAAAGCTGCAGAGCCGGCAGTGGCTCCTACAGATGATTTGGTAAGTAATGCTATAAGATATGGATTGATGAAGGTTTATGGAATCAAAAATGGGCCTTATGTGTAATTTCTAATTGATTACAGTCTGAAGAAGATAAACGTCTTCAAGAAGAACTGAACATGCTTGTTGAGAAGCTATTGGTGCGTATAAAAAACATAAATTTGTGCGGTATCACATATTTTTTGTGACTACCTAACCAACATTATTCTTTCAGGGTCCAGAAGTAGACCTATATTTTCCATCATTACAAATGTTGAGCAACCTCATCAGAACGTCTACCACGTCAATGACGTCAGTGCCGAAGCCTCTCAAGTTCCTGAGAGAGCATTACCCGGCCCTCAAACAAGTGTATCATAAGATCAAGGATCCCAAAACAAAGAAGTTCTGTGCTGATGTTGTATCAGTACTGGCTATGGGTGTTAGTGGATCTCAAGTAAGTAGTTTTTAATATATCTCTTAATGCAACCTGAAAAAACATTCACATATTTTTGATGGTTTTGTTATTGTATTTTTATTGAATTTGAAGTTAAGTAAGTCAACATTATTAATGTTTCAGGACGCTGCTGAAAAACGTGAATGCCTAAAGTATTGTCTTCTTGGAACCATGTCGAATGTTGGAGATTGGGGACATGAATATGTGAGGTAAAGTAAATTGCCATAAAATATTCTATTTATACTTACTTCTAAACTCCTGAATATTCCAATTAAACTATTAATTGGAAAGTCTGCATCTATCATTAATCAAAAATCACTTTTCTAGATCTAATTGATCCAGATAGTTAGGCAGTGATTAATAAAAAGTATAACTACAGGCAACTGGAAGGTGAAATAGCAGAAGAATGGACTGCTGAGAACATGGATACACTGATATCCCTGGTCCGGGATGTGATCTCATTTGATATGAAGCACTCAGCTGAAATCCAAGCCTGTGATCTTCTAATGGAGATCGACAGACTGGATCTCCTTACACAGCATATGGATCAGAGCAACTATCCTAGGGTCTGCTTGTACTTGATTGGGTAAGCATACTCTCACTATTGTATATTGGATCTAAGGCCAGTTAAATTTAGGAACTTTTTGGGATGTTTTTAAATTGTTATTAGATTTTACTGAGTAAGCTGTATAAAGGCCCATATGCACATAACATGCACAAGACATAAAGTGCTGATACGTTCCGTGACATGCTATTCACATTTATCACTACCGACAGCGAAGCGTGCATGTAATAGCAATTCCTCTTGCTATTATTATTATGTATGATACACAGGCAACTTAAAGCTGATGTGTTACCTGTTTTTTTTATTGTCAGTGCACTTGTCTATTTTCGAAAGAATTCACTGAAGGGGCACTAATCAAGCAATGCGGTTGGGCAGTGTTCTTCCAAGGTTTGCTGGTATGGCATGGCAAGGCATGATTCGGAGCTTAGCAAGCTATATCTAGCTTTAACTGTGTTCGAAACGCGTCGTTTTAAACGCGACGACTGCAGCTGAAGCCTTATTAACCCTCATAAAATTTCCAGCTGTGCCAGCTATGTAGTCGAGCCGGAGTCCACTCAGATCCTGCAAGGAGTGCTGGATACGTACCAGCGTTTCGGCGAGTACCCACGCGCTTTGCTCGTCGCGATGCAGTTGCATGACAAAGCAAAGTGTGAGGAGGTGTTCAACGCTTGCACTGACCCGTAAGTCTGGCTTGAAAGTTAGTTTTAAAGCTCATTAGTTCACACCACAAATGATAAACCCAAACAACATTTTTTTATTATATAGTGCTCATTCTAGTAATGTACTACTAGTAGGTATTATTCAAATCTAATCTAATAATTAACTTACCTGTAACATAGTTCACAAGTGACATATGCAGCAGATAAAAATAATAGTTTTTTTTTAGTTTGATCAAGAAACAGCTATGCTACATGCTCGCGCGTCAGTATGTGCCGTTGGATTTGGATGATGAAGATCTCCGAACAATCTTACTGAATGCACACATCAATGACCATTTTCTCAGCTTGGGGAGAGAGGTGAGAACTAAACACAGGAAGAACCTTGTAAAATCGTCAAGTCACTAATGTGCATTGCAGTGCCTAATCAAATGCACAAATTTGCTAAGTGCACCCTCAAACGGGTCGTCGCGTGTAGCGCGCGGCCGCTACACGTATCGCCAATGGCGGCCACGCTCTACAGCAATAAAATGTTTGAAAACTGACGGACGCCAGCCACCGGTCGCTGTAGTCGGCGATTCGTTTGCGGGTGCACTAATAACTATTTAAAATGAATCTGGTAGTAGTGAGAATACGCCGGAACAGAGCGCGCCCGCACGGACTCCTAACAAGTTCAAAGTTGTCAAGTGCTTGATTTATACTACTCGGGCGAATAAACATGACACCTGGCTCGAATGACGTTTATGCACAGCACAGCGTGGAATTGGATAATCTTGATAGAGAACAGGTCCTGTAATACTTCGTAAAGATAAGGCTTCGCTATGAGAGGAAGAAGAAACACGGAGGGCGCCGCGCGGGGCAGCGAGAGACACATCAAGTTTCGAAACACGTGTCAGCCAGGTGTCATGTTGATTCGCCCGAGTAGTATGACTAAGCCCTTAAGGGTAATCCTCAAATCCGAATTCCATATAAAAAGTTTCGGATAAATACTCAAAAAATACGCCGTATTATATTAATTTCTTCACACTATTCGTTTCGTCCATGTTTTTTGATTTCGTTAACAAAAAAAGTGAAAGGTTTCATACTTTAATTTAGATTTTATACGTGTTTTTAAGTTAGTAGGGTTAATTTTAAAACAAATCTAAATTAAAGTATGAATCCTTTCACTTTTCTTGTTGACAAAATCAAAAAACATGAACGAAACGAATAATGTAAAGAAATTACTATAATAAAGCGTACTTTTTGAGTATTTGTCCGAAAAAAATTGTATCGAATTCGGATTTGAGGATGCCCCTTAAACTCATATCCTTTTTTTTATCCAGTTGGATATTATGGAGCCCAAAACTCCTGAGGAGGTTTACAAGACGTGGCTAGAGTCGGCCGGGTCGGCGCTCCGGCCGTCCCTTCTCACGGAGCACCCGGTGGACTCCGCGCGTCAGAACCTCTCCGCTACGTTTGTCAATGCGTTTGTGAACGCGGGCTTCGGACGCGATAAGCTCGTCACCACTGAGGACGGGAATAAGTGGATGTACAAGAATAAGGATCATGGTGAGAATTCTGTAACATTATCATTTAAGATTCCTTACTTCCTTAGGTATCCGATGCATAGGTTTTGCGATGGAGTGACGTGACGCAGAATCATTACTATTAGGCCAGTCAAACAACGGAAAAAAAGGAACCTCGGAATAAGAGATAACAAGCTAGAAACTCGTACACACCTTCATTTTGGTGTTCATCATGATATCTCCAAAACTATAGTTATCTTTAAAAAAATGACGTATCCTGTATCCAGAGGTTGTAATTAATAAACCTGTCTGCCAAATTTCTGACTCATAGATAGAACCATAAAAAACCTAAATAGTACTGTTCACCATGCCACAGGTTTTTTTATCCAAAAAACAATTCAGTATTATTTGAAGAAATGGGGTCTTGGTAGTTAAAAGTATCATAAGGTGTAAACTTTCGAAGGATTTCATACTTGTACTGTAATAAAAATAAAGTTTTCTTTTTTTTCTCGAGTAGTCATGACCAGGCCTACCATCCGCTACCCGCTTATCGTTGAATTTAGGGACACTCTGTATTTATTATGTGAGTTACTCTGTAATAACTCGTGTACAATCGTAATTTCCTGGTTTCAGGCATGCTTTCAGCCGCCGCATCACTCGGCATGATTCACTTGTGGGATGTAGATGGAGGTTTGACCCCCATCGACAAGTATCTGTACACTGCCGATGAACATATCAAGGCTGGTGCTCTACTTGCCTTGGGCCTGGTTAACTGCGGTGTGCGAAACGAATGCGACCCTGCCCTTGCCTTGTTGTCGGACTATGTGCTCCATTCCAGCTCTAACTTGAGGATCGGCAGTGTTTTGGGTAAGGTTTCTCTCAGGTAGATGTTACAATAAAAATATATTTTTATTCACACAAGATCCATTACACAGTTACACAGTAAGTACACACAAATACAACAAAATACAATTTAATAAAAAAATAATAAACAAAGTAAAATTTATTAGGATGCAATTTGCACTTGCAGTTTTTACACTTGTCAACTCTGGACTTAAATTTAGCAACTCTGTTCCTCTGGATGGGTTATAATATCCCTTTTGATAAGTATTTTTTTTAACTTACTTTAGGGGATGTGGTAGCGCCAAGATACAATATTTGTTATTTGTTTTAAGTTATAGGTGGCCATTAAAATAATGGCAAATTAACACTTCCTTTGCCTTCGCACTTGAAATCCTTTAACCACACTTGTTCAAAAGAACTAGTGACACGATAAGAATAAGAACACTTCAAAGCGAATTAGGAGCCTATAAACAAAAAAAAAAGTTGTTGACCTATAAAAATGCCTGGTCATTAAGCTGAATAATATTATAATAAGCTTACTCTTGCAAAACCACCCTTAAATATCAAACTGGGAATTGGAATAACTTTGTTATGGATCCCCAAATAACTGGTTACTATATTCTTTCTCTGACAAGCTAAATTGACACTTATATTCAACATTACAGGTCTGGGTATCGCATACGCCGGTACACAGCGAGAGGACGTCTTGTCTCACCTCTTACCAGTATTAAGTGATACGGCCGCTCCGCCTGAGATTTGCGCACTTGCTGCCATTTCCTGTGGTCTGATTGCTGTAGGATCCTGCAATGGCGATGTAAGTCAATTTGAATTAGATTTAGAACTCTAGTTCTCATTGCAATAAGGTTATTTATCTAATCAGCGTCTGATAAAATTTTCTTTGCAGGTAACTTGCGCAATAATTCAACGTTTAATTGAGGACAACAAAGATCTTCATTCTTCAACTTATGTGAGGTTCCTTCACTTGGGTCTCGGACTTTGTTTCTTAGGTAAGGAATGCTGTATTTAATTTATTGCATTTCTCTCTCTTACTTACCACAGCTATATAATAGCAGAGCTACAATGTGTTTTTTTGGAAAGAGTCACATTCATAAGGTATGTGAAACCAAATATTATAATTTAAGAACTGTATACCATACTTCATGCAAGAAACGATTTCATTTCATTTCATTTCAAGGCATTATTCAATGTATATACTGTACAGGTTGTAAAGAGAAGATTGAGGCGACAATGGCGGCCTTAGAAGTGCTGCCCGAGACACAGATGTCGCTGTGTCAGACCACGCTCACAATGTGCGCCTACGCGGGCACCGGCGACGTGCTCGTCGTGCAACAGATGCTGCACATCTGCTCCAAGCATTACGAGACCGACGTGAGTCAGTTTGTTCTACTGTACTGTACTGTACTGTGTAATGTCACCATAGAGTCTGTGGTAGGCATGGAAAGTATACCCAGTAACATGTCTTCTTCTTATCGTGTCACTAGTTCCTTCGAAGCAGTGTGGTGAAAGGATTTCAAGTGCGCCTCAAAGAGGCACCTTTCGTGCACTCGACACATGTTTTCGAACTTTTTATGTTCTACGACATGCCGGTTTCCTCACGATGTTTTCCTTCACCGTTGCGAGAACGTGGGATGCATACATAGATTTTTTCGACCGAAAAAACCCATTTACGCATGACTGCCACCGGGATACGAACCCGCGACCATCAGATCGCAAGGTAAGGGCCTCATCCACTCGGCCACCACGTCCTCCAGTAACATGTTATTTATCGCGGTATGAAACTGATTACACATTACACTTGTTACTTACGGAGACCAAGTAGGTATGTTACAAAATAACAGTGTGTTACATAATCACCGGTTATGGAGCTGTTACAAAATGAAATAATATCACCATGTTTCAATGAAATAGAAGTAGCAATTATTTCCATGCCTAGTCTATGGCATAGACCAAACTACTCAGTAAAGTTCATGTATGCCTGAATCAGGAATCATCATCATCATTATCAAACTATACTACTCGGGCGAATCAACATGACACCTGGCTGACACATGGCTCGGAACTTGATGCTTCCCCCGCTGCCCCGCGCGGCGCCCTCAGTGTTTCTTCTTCCTCTAATTGCGAAGCCTTATCATTACCAAGTATTACAGGACCACTTCTCTATCAAGATTATCCAATTCACGCTGTACTTTGCACAAACGTCATTCGAGCCAGGTGTCATGTTCATTCGCCCGAGTAGTAGCAGTCCAATACAGTACTAGCTATAGGTATTTCAAGTCACGTCACTGAGCCGAGCCTACTTTGGCTCTTCTCATCCATTTTCAAGTGGATCTACGAACTCGTGAGGGTTGCATGATGTATTGACTTGCCTTTCTTCCCCAGTCAGCCAAGCAGTATAGTGATAAAGAGTAAAATTTATTTCAGAATGAACAATCATCAACGGAAGACACCGCTTTCAAGAAGACAGACAAGAAAGAAGCCAAAGAGGCGTCTGGCTCGAGCTCTGGTGCTGGCGCTGGCTCTGGCTCTGGCGCGAGCGCCACTGCCCCCGCTGCTAGCAGCTCCAAAGACGATAAGAACAAAAGTAAGATTCTTTTTAACCGACTTCAAAAAGGAGGAGGTTATCAATTCGGTTATTTTTTTATTTTATTTTTATTAATGTTTGTTACCTTAGAACTTTGTTGTTTATAAACCGATTTAAAAAAATATTTTTTGTAAGTTACACTGCCAGTGAAAATGGATCCATGGAACTCACACCATTTACTGTATCATCTTCATCATCTTCACAGGCAAGTCAAAGGACAGCAAGAGTAAGGAAAAGGAGAAAGAGAAGGACGCCAACAAGGAGTTAGCTGCCGTGCAAGCGGTCGCGACGCTCGGAGTTGCCGTCATCGCTCTTGGGGAGGAAACCGGCGCCGAAATGTGCACCAGGATATTCGGACAACTGGTATGTTTGAAGGCAGTATGTTGACGCGGCGTAAGTACGCGTTCTGTTTGGCGAAACCTTGACTGTTTGTGTGTGGTGGCTCCACACGACTAGTGCCGAAGAAATAAACTAAGTTATACAACATCTATCACTATGGCAATTTTTTTTCCTTATCTGTTCTGCACTTCATCGGTAAAAGTGCCAGAACGAGAGCACACCCTGGAATATACTGAATTACTAGTTGTAATTAATTTCTGCTTTATTATAGAATACGTTTCAAGAACTGAATATGCGGTTTATTGTACGCGTTTTTTAAATATCTGATAACATCCATATTTTGGTAACAGGGTCGTTATGGAGAGCCGGCCGTCAGACGCGCGGTGCCGTTAGCTATCGCATTATGCTCCATCTCAAACCCACAACTGTCCGTCATCGACGTACTGAACAAGTACTCTCACGATTCAGACAACGACGTCGCTTATAACGCGATATTCGCTATGGGCCTCGTGGGAGCCGGGACCAACAACGCCAGGTAAAAGAAGCGATAGGCAGACCGAATTGCATATGTGGAAGTTCAAAAAGTTGTTAAAATGTTATTGCCGAACAGATAATAACCATAGTTGGCTTCTGATTTACCCACACGGTTTTGTTTGAAGGGTTGCTCAATTGAGTTTGAGTAGAGTTCAGGTGATCAAAGTTGACAATCGTAAATCACCTGAAGAATAAATCAAGCACATCAAAACCATGCACGAGAAATCGAAATTGCCACAAAAGGATATTGATTGCTCAGTAAATATTTCTTTCTCAGAGCTCATCTCTTATTTTTTTTTAAATGACCACTCATTAATATCATATAAGTAGTGAACTATGTATAATATGTCAAGCTGAACATACAAATTATTTCCAGACTGGCGACAATGCTCCGCGCACTAGCGCTCTATCACGGCAAGTCGCCTGTCCATCTCTTCATGGTGAGATTGGCGCAAGGCTTGTGCCATGCCGGTAAGGGCACAGTTACACTGTGTCCCGCACACAGCGACCGTCGATTAGTCTCCCAGCCTGCCTTGGCCGGGCTACTAGTTGTGTTGACTGCCTTCCTAGACTGCAAGAACAGTGAGTACTTTTTTTCTTGTGAGTTTTTACTTTGCTGCTTTGATGAGTATTAATTTGATGGGTTTGTATGTGATGTTGCTCTGTTTCTCTACGGCTCTTCCTGTAGCCTGCCTTAATTATAAACTTATAAAAATCTAATGGCAATAATCAAAAAAATCCAGTAGTGAGGAGCCCTTTGTATTTCGCATAATTAGCTTTGTAATGTATAGTTATTAAGTGTTTGAGTCGTATGAGTAGTTTCAACGCCTATTAGACTGGATATGTGCCAAGCAGATATTTCAGATTCTGTTTAGAATTTAGATGATAAAATATTTTTTTTAGATTTGTCCCCATAGATGCTTACAGAGTTATGTTTTTGCAGTAATTCTGGGCAAGTCTCACTACCTTCTGTACGTGCTTGCAACGGCGATGCAACCCCGTTGGCTCGTCACTTTGGACGACAACCTTCAGCCCCTGAACGTTAGCGTGCGTGTTGGACAGGTAAAGAACAAATCTAGTGTTATTAATCCAGTGTGTTATTTTTTATACACTCCCTTCATTAGTGTCAGTGTGCTGCTATGCTGCATGAAAGTGAAGCACATATTCTAGATACATTCCTTCTCAAAACTACTTCCACACAGCACTGATTTGCTGTCAGTGCTAGGTCTCATTTGATTGGGCAGTAGGGCAAAATTATTAAAGTTTCACTTAAACATAAACATTCACACACTCACACCCCTGCACTAGGATTCCCCGTTTGATTGCATTTAACTAGCTTTCATTGGTCAGGGGCTCAGTGCAATATTGTTAAATTTCACCCATTTTTTTAAATTCTACTTTCGTTTCAGTTGGGTCAGTGAGGCAGTTTTGTTAGTTATAGACTATGAAGTAGAAGATAACATTGGATTACATCAAAAAGCTTACATATTTTTAATTTTCAGGCTGTTGACGTCATTGGTAAGGCTGGTACACCTAAAACCATTGCTGGTTCGCACACTCACACCACCCCAGTGCTCCTCTCATTCGGAGAACGCGCAGAACTGGCCACTGACGAGTATCTGCCACTCTCACCCGTCATGGAGGGATTCGTCATACTCAAGAAGAATGAGGACAGCGTCATGGCTTCGGTGCAGTAGGCTTTCATAGGATATAGCTAACATTATGTCTCTTTTAAATACATTTACGATAATACAAAAAAAAATGTTTTAGTTGAACCTTGATGTCTCTCCTACCTAACCCTTGTCACAGGGCTCATCTGGCAGTAACAAATAACATAATATTGTATCTAAAAAATATATTTTAAATATAATACAAATATGTACTACAAGAATCCAAGTGAATTTGAAGAAGTCCTCAATATCAATTTCACGAACACTTAATGTCAAGTGCCGTGTTGCTGGTTCTCATCTTCAGATTTTTGCTCATCACTACTTTTATTCTGTTTTGCATCTTTAGAATGATTATCTTCTTCATTCTCATTTTTCTCCACATTCTCTTCCTCACTACTATCTGATTGTGAAGAGTTATTTTTATGATCAGTCTTTGCTTTCTTCCCTTTCAATTTAGCATTTTTTTTCTTTTTTAATCTCTTTGCCCTTTTCTTTGCCGTCTTTTCTTCTGCAACCATTTTATTTTTTTCAATTTTGTTGTGATAGGCTTCATCCAGTTTCTCCTAAGAACCAACACACATATTTTAAAATTAATAGGAAAACATTGAAAATCTATTGCTGTAGATTACATTGAAAATCAATTGCTGTAAATTACAAGAAGTTTTACTAGTAAATATTTAAGATAGACCTAGGCTCAATTCCCATTGGGATGGCAGCAACCGGCAAAGCACTTTCAGTGTCAAAAAATTTAAGACATTATCTACCTTATCAAATACATCAGTATTGAATTGTAATTGAAACATTGGGAATTGAGCCTTAGGAGTGTGTCGAGATAAAATGCAAAGGATTTTAATACAGGTAAGTACAACACAGGCACCAAATAAGTTTGATTCAGAAGCTATTTAAAGAAGTTCAGTAGTAACTTTTATTGAGATTGCTACTTGCGGCTAGTTTTGAAACACGTTCAGCGTACATATTATGAGCCGGTGTAGAAGAAAGTTATTAAACGCGCGTTTATTGTGTAATTAAGTAGTATAGCCTTTAGGTAGGTTAACCAATTACCTACTTATGACAATTAACCAAAAAAATATTGTTCACCTTTTCACTTTTTTCTACGATAAATTTCTGTCTCGCATACTCCTTTCTTCTCAAGTGACGGTATACGTGGAACTCTCCAGAACCAGCCCCTGCACTGGAGCCCATGACATTGCGAACGAAGTCAGGCGCCGCCGATAATGCCTTGTCTCGTGGACGGTCGGGAATCACGATGGGCTTTGCCTAAAAGAAAATGTATAGTTGCAAAACTATAGCTAGATAATTCTCTTTGGAAAAAAGGAAAACATTTTTTTTGTAATGGACTTACTGGATTCTTCATAAGTTTCTCGAGTTTCAGTCTTTGTAGATCCGTTGCATTTTTCACTTTTATTATTGTCTTTTCCTCCTTCTCTTTTTTGGACTCTGAATCGCTCATATTTCCAAATTTCCTAGTTTGTTTACATTTACAAAATAACACAGATTAGTCAGAGTACTACGTACAAAATAAGCAGGTAGCTTTTTTCTACGTGATATTCAGTGTTGCCCACGCTAATTTGAGAAAGGCTAAATCACCCTTCAAAAGGGCTTAAACTAGGCTGGAATTTTGTAATTTAGAATTATCAGCCGGGCAGAACTCTTGTAAAAGTTAGTCCAGCTCAAAAAACTTAAATTATACCGAGAATTACGATCTATATTTCAGTAGTTTTGGAGCGACTAATAAGCAAACATCTGTTTAGCATCCTCATACAACATTTATGAGGATGCTAATGCTTTGAAATATTTAAATCATCCATTAAATTAGTGAAATTGTGCTGAATAAAGAAGTGAGACTGTGAAAGCTAAAATCAGGAAGACTTTTGGCTTTTGGCGGATTTTGAGCTAGATCTAGCTTAAAAAAGTCCGAGTTGGAAGCACTATCATTTCTTTTTTCTTTTGCTCATTCTGGGTGAGTACTAAAGTCATAAGACCATACCACCTTGAATATTGTTTAATGAGCAATCAAACCGCTGATGATTGCTTGCTTGACTTAACCATAGATAGATCAAGCATTATGTAGATAGCGCTTTCAACCTCTTCAGTTTTTCGGAAAACACCGGTTTTTCATTTTCACCTTGAGAAGGTCAAATCTCAAATCGTTCGGATTGACCTCGCCTCATCTCTCTCTTCATTTCTCTTCAAATTCTACAATTTAGTGAAAATAAAGCATTTTTAGGTAAGGATTTCTTTTATATCGATATTACAGACTTGCGTAACAACTTTTACCATTCACAAAATGAGTAGGTAGGATTACTAATGTTTTGATAAAAGTTGAAAATCAATTTCTGATCGTCTCATGTTTCAATTAAAAAAATGCTGAAATTCATGATGATAAGATATTTAGCTCTAAGAGCATCCTGTGTTTCGTCAGAAAACCGATGATGATTACATGCTATGTACCTTCAACCTACACTTGACCTTTCGTTTCTCCCCTGCGTCTTGCCGGCCGGCCTAGGTAACCTGCCGTGCCATGCCCTAAGTTTAGATTAGAGCCCGTAAAGAATACCTCTTCATGTTCCACTAGGCATATCTAAATAAGCACGTTATGTTTATGTACCTACATATTTCAGGAAGCTACCACAGATCATGGCGGCCATCAAGTCCATCAAAGCTCGTCAGATCTTCGACTCCCGTGGCAACCCCACAGTCGAAGTCGACCTGGTATGTCCAACACCTCATCTTAATGACTTCTATTCAATCACAGAATGTAAACTCTACCTATTTACCTAATTATTATTCCTATCATAGGTTACCGATCTTGGTTTATTCCGTGCTGCCGTTCCCTCTGGTGCGTCCACCGGAGTCCACGAGGCTCTGGAGCTGAGAGATAATGTGAAGGGAGAGTACCATGGCAAGGGAGTGCTCACTGCCATCAAGAACATCAATGATGTCATTGCTCCTGAGCTTATCAAGCAAAACATTGAAGTCACCAAGCAAAAAGAGGTATATTCAAAAATCCACTTTACACATTGATACAGTCTCTATAAAAATTATATGTAGATTTTTTCAATGATATCTAGGTATGGTTTTGTTTACACAAATAACTACATTGTTTGAATTACATGTTTAAAATAAATTTAAAATGAGACTCATCATGTTGATAACAGTTACCAGTGACCAAACAAATTATTGATTACAGATTGATGAGTTCATGATCAAACTGGACGGCACTGAGAACAAGTCCAAGTTTGGTGCCAATGCCATCCTCGGAGTGTCACTGGCTGTAGCCAAAGCGGGAGCTGCCAAGAAGGGTGTCCCTCTGTACAAGCACTTGGCTGATCTCGCCGGTAACAGCAACATTGTCCTGCCCGTGCCTGCCTTCAATGTCATCAATGGAGGCTCCCATGCTGGCAACAAACTGGCCATGCAAGAGTTCATGATCCTGCCCACAGGTGAATAAGTTGTGACATCTATTCATCAAGTTTGTATTTACCTAAAAATTCTCAGAGCTTTTGCTCAAAATAAGTGTTCTTTTTTTTTTTAATAATAAGATGAATAGTCAATGTGAAAATGTTATTGAAGTATACCTTTGCATTTCCACAGTGAACCTAATTTTGGCCTTATTTATGTGAGTATAAATAAGGCCCACTGCAGTATGAGTATAAGACACACTTTTGTCCAGTTGGTGAACCAAAACCAGGTGTACTGGTTGTATTCAGTATGTTATTGCCATCATATTATATTGTTCAATATAAAACCTTATATTGATAACTAGAAAATTCTTGTTTAGTTGTAGTTTTGCATTAATATCAAATAATATTCGCTAGGCGCAACATCGTTCAGTGAAGCCATGCGCATGGGATCAGAAGTGTACCACTACCTGAAGAAGATCATCAAGGAGAAGTTCGGGCTGGACTCGACTGCTGTGGGCGACGAGGGCGGCTTCGCGCCCAACATCCTCAACAACAAGGACGCTCTGTTCCTCATCCAGGACGCCATTCAACAGGCTGGATACACTGGCAAGGTTAGTAAAGTCCCCCTTTTCAACCGACTTCAAAAAAGGAGTAGGTTATCAATTCTTCAAGTTGTTGTATGTTTTTGTAAAATCTTGATTGTCAGCAACTGGTCTTGGCAAGGTGAGTCCTATAAAGAAACTCTATAACATGGCCATCATCTCTCCCGCGCGCCTCTTATTTTCAGATCTTATCCTGTATTTTTATGTTTAGCCAAAGAGTATAGTACTATATCCTTGTCTTAGATATGACGGACTTGGACCTTCTATAAAAAATGCCATGGGCTGCAAGAGCAACAAATCCAAAAGATGTGAGGACGCCTCTATTTAGCAACGCCATCTAGCAGCATATAATTTTTTTTTTATTCATAAAATTTTAACGGCAACGTTGTGGTTTGTGGCAGAGTTACTTCTGAATTTATAATAATATCTCTTACACATTTTAACACACGCTTATTCGGAATGCTTACAATATGTACGCCCAAAAAAAATTACCATCAAAAGGGTTAATGCTACTCCCCACTAGATGGCGTAACTAAGATAAGAAACAATATTTGTATAGTCCAAACCTCAGAGAAACTCATCCTAACCATTTTGTAGATCGAGATCGGCATGGATGTAGCTGCATCAGAGTTCTACAAGAAGAACACCTATGACCTGGACTTCAAGAACCCTCAGTCGAACCCGGCCGACTATCTGACGTCGGACAAACTGGGCGACCTCTACCTGGAGTTCATCAAGGACTTCCCCATGGTCTCCATCGAGGACCCCTTCGACCAGGACGACTGGGCGGCCTGGAGCGCGCTCACCTCCAAGACTCCCATACAGATTGTCGGAGATGACCTTACGGTAAGGTTAAATTTTACGTAAACTATTTTTTTAAGGACTGACTAGACATTTGCTTCTATAATGTCTGTCTGCGCTCGTCCACTTTATCTATGTCACAGTGTTGGAGTTTTAATAGTTTTGTGTAAGTAAGCTTCAATAAGGTCTGATGTAACGAGACTCATCTGATGGTTAAATCACGCGAGGCAGGACTTTAAACAAATTATATTGCTGCATGGCGCTCGTCCACTTTATCTACGTCACATAGTGTTTGATTTTTAATAGTTTTGTGTTTAAGGGGAATCCTCAAATCCGAATTCCATACAAAATGTTCCGGACAAATACTCAAAAAGTACGCCGTATTATAGTAATTTCTTCACACTATTCGTTTCGTCCATGTTTTTTAATTTCGTCAACAAAAAAAGTGAAAGGTTTCATATATTAATTTAGATTTTATACGTGTTTTTAAGTTTGTTTTTCGGATTTGAGGATTAGCCTTCAGGGTAATCCTCAAGGCAAATTTCCTTACAAAATGCTTCGGACAAATACTCAAAAAGTACGCCGTATTATAGCAATTTCTTCGCACTATTCGTTTCGTCTATGTTTTCCGATTGTGTCCTTTAATTTAAATTGTATACGTGTTTTTAAATTAGTAGTGTTAATTTTAAAACACGTATAAAATCTAAATTAAAGTATGAAACCTTACTAATGACCAAAACATTTTGTATGGAAATTTGCCTTGAGGATTAGCCTTAAGTTCATATTGGTGTGTAGGTGACCAACCCCAAGCGCATCACGACGGCGGTGGAGAAGAAGGCGTGCAACTGTCTGTTGCTGAAGGTGAACCAGATCGGCAGCGTCACCGAGTCCATCGAGGCACATCTGCTCGCCAAGAAGAACGGCTGGGGCACCATGGTCTCACACAGGTAAAGTAGCACCCTTTCATCTTACTAAACATATAGTTTTTATTACAAACATAATCTTATCTAAAATTTATTCGATTTAAATTGGTCTCATAGAAATTTTATTTAAAAAAAAATCGGTTGAGTAGGTTTGTTTTTAAATTAAAATAAAAAAAATATGTCATATTAATGAACGAAATTGCGTATTGTGTTTTCCTTGAAGTTTTTTTTAGGTAAAATTTTACTTCTTACATCACCGTTATGGTCATGGTGAGGCGGGATCTGCTACTATCAGAAAAGCGCCTTGCTCACTTCGACACTTCTATCTAACTATAATAATATGACTCTTTAATGCTATGCAGCTATGATATGCTATAAGGGCAAGTCACTCATCTTGTCCTTTATCATGCTGATGATGAATGAACAAATAAGTAAGGCTATAATTGCTTACAGATCTGGAGAGACAGAAGACACGTTCATCGCCGACCTGGTCGTGGGTCTGTCCACGGGTCAGATCAAGACGGGCGCGCCGTGCCGCTCCGAGCGTCTCGCCAAGTACAACCAGATCCTGCGCATTGAGGAGGAACTCGGCGCAGGCGCCAAGTATGCCGGCAAAAATTTCCGTAGCCCCGTCTAAACACCATTGAACGCAACCTGCTTGCACAATAGTGCAGCCCAGTATTGCTGGTTGATCCAGCGTTATGTAGTGTACACGTGTTGAATGTATGGAATATTTATTTAAAATTAAGCAGACATGTTTCTGATACGTTTAAAATTGATTAAATAAACATTAACTTGTTTACGTGTTTTGTTTTGTTGAACATTATTCATTAGTTACGATGTTTGATCCCATCATGGTGGTTTAGCAGAATTTTACTATTTGGTTACCATTAAATAAAAAAAAAAATTGGGTGAACCCCTCATCTAGGTTTCAGGTAAGTTTTTTTTATTATTATTGAGGTATTTTATTAACAACTGCATAGCAAATAATTTACATAATTATCTTCTATAACAGTAGTTATATGTTGTAGTGGAGAGGTAGGAATTTGTATTTTTTAGGATTTTTAAAAATTTGCATCGGACAAAAATGTACTAAAGTTAGCCAATGTGGCTCCTTTTCTTGGTCGCATTTTCAATGTATTACCACGTCACGTACTACATTGTGATTCTGTACTTATAATATATAATATAGTATAATAC
Source organism: Lobophora halterata (assembly GCA_932526365.1). Classification (NCBI taxonomy): domain Eukaryota; kingdom Metazoa; phylum Arthropoda; class Insecta; order Lepidoptera; family Geometridae; genus Lobophora; species Lobophora halterata. The sequence goes on along the minus strand of OW052014.1, from coordinate 7,062,595 downwards.
TTCTATGGTAATAACTAATAAACCGTCAACAGATAGATAGTTTAATTTATTGTACCCTCTATGAAAAAAAACAGGCGAACTTAATGCTAATTATCATTTTCTTCCAGTTAACCTATGTCTATGTACCATTTCAATAGCTTTTTTCACTCTAGTTAATTACTTGCCTGACTAATAGAGATAACTAGAAAAAAAATTAGAAAGCAGCAAAAGGTAGAACTTGCGAATAAAAAACATGCATGGACCGCGTGCCGTGAGCGGTGAGTGACGTCAGGGTCGGTTAACAGCGGACTTAGCAGAAAACCGGATAGTGTTCATGACCGTAGTGTGCATGTTTATCGCGTGCCTATAGATAAATAGAATAAGCACCTCATTACTAGTCATTACTTATTACCAATAATAAACAATATTCTTTTCACATTTAATCACATGCAGAACAGTCTTCTAAAGTGTGCATATCAAGAAAGACACTTGCTAGTTTTAATTAAAATGTCGCTAACAAAGCCGGAGCTACGCGTAGTGACATACATGTGTCCTACTCATCCAGTTCAATTGTACGAATTAATCCTAGAGGTATTAGAGGAAGCGTTAAATTGCCATACAACTCTACAATATGAGAGCCGTAGTCCAGGACCATTTCCTGACCGCCCTGATCCCTTTTCAACCGACAAAGTGGACTTGGGTAAGTCGTATACTTGAAGTACTACTTACCTTCAATACCTACCTATTATACTACAGCCCCTTCGTAAAATATAATCTATTGGATCAAGGGACGGATGACTTCAATTTAGTAATAAATAAAAGTCCTGCCTAATTTTATTTATTACTAAATTGAAGTAGTACTAGTTGGTTGAGAATATTTGAATAAATATTTTTTTTTAAGCGAGGTCAATTTAAGTTAGAGAATTAGTATTTGTGAGTCACCCAAATACCTTTTACAATTTACCTAACATACATTATGGTTGTTTCTATTTCCAGCATTTATGACCGCATCAGCGTACATGAATCTCCGTGAAAAGAAGATCGCGGCTTTAGAATTATTGGCGGCGACTCCAGTCTTTGCACATCAGATGAATGTCGAGAATAAGCCAGGGTACTTCTCTGATATCATCATACACAGCGACAAGAAGTAAGAATTTTCTTCTCTTCTACAATTACGATCTACCATCCTACATACTCGAATCATTCGCTCAGTCATTACGTTAGAAGGATCTACTCTGATCATTACAAATGGAGAAAGAGCCTGGCAGAAAATGCATTTGGGCATTAAGGCTGCCCTTTGTGCAAGTACTAACTTTTCAATTGTGCATTACAAAATTATTTAATTAAGTAGCTAGGTATACTACTAATACATTGAAATTTCTGAAGTTTCTGAAGATGTTTGATTGTTTATTACTCAACAGCGCTAAAACTACTGAACGATTGTGCTGGAGTTCAATGTTTTAGAAAGACTAATTTTCCTATTCCAATGAATTGGTACATTGCATTGTAATACCATAGGGGAGTAGACGCTGGCGGAAGCTAGTAATAAATAAATCGTTACTAGGTACTGTTAGCATTTAGTTTTGGTTCCCTCCAGCCAAAGCAAATAGACAGCGATAAAAACGTTATCAATCATGTCATTGACTCGTGTGATAACAATAAGTGAGCACTTCTATTATTCCACAATTAGCTCCTAGGCGACTAATATTGATTTAGCGGAGCTAAGTAGTCATTTCGCTGTTACAGGGCCCACAATGTGAATACTCTTCTGGACCTGCGCGGTTGCAATTTCGCTTACAGTGACGAAGACTCTCTTAGCGGAAGTAAAATAGTGTTACGGACGTTAAAAGCAAAGGGCGAAAATGCGTCGTTCTTTGGATCTTTACTAAGTAGGTATTTACAGGCCTAACAGAACCTATCATAAAAATTAGATGCTATTCTTACTAAGTATAATTTAATGGTTCTTTAATGTTTTAGAGTCTGGCTCACACTTGGCATCAGCTCAAATGGTGTTGTCTAAGCAAGCTGAATGGGCTGCAGTTGATTCAACAACATTGCTGTATTCAAAAAAATACATGCAGGATGGTGGTAAAGAAATCATAACTTTGGAAACATTAGGCAGACTTCCGCCTTATCCTATAGTTGTGAATGCAAAATTATCAGGTGGGTTAGGTACTATGTTTACCTACATTTCTTTCAGCAACTATAAATAATTAAATTAAGATTGTGCCCACATTTTCGTTTTCAGAAAAAACTAAGGAAGCTATTGTGGATACTTTACTACATATTCATGAAAAACCTGAATGGAAAAATAGGTTTGCCAAGTTTGGGGTTATAAAGTTTCATCTGAACAGTGATGTCTCCTACAATGGGCCGGCTGCACAGGTGTGGGCCATCCCGAGCGAAAAACTCAATGTTAGGTATTATTAGACTATTACTGGTTGTTTCATTAATATACATACTGTATATTCTCTACATAGATAATAATCCAAAGTGATTATAAAAAAACTTGTTTTGTATTTTATACTATTGTAATAAAAATAAAGTTCACTGTTTTTGATCAGTAGTTTCAGTTTCTATATCCGTCAATAAGCAATCTAATTTTTTTTCTGGCCAGATTTTTGCAAAATAATATTTAAAGACATGACTTCCTTTCTTTTACCGGATTGAACTATTACTCCTTTAGGGACTTTGAGAACACCTAATAGTTGTGGATCAGGTGGTCGCTTCGGTTTTATAGCTTCATTCTGAAAATAACAGAGCATTGTAATAAGAAAGAGTAAATCATGTAAACAAGCTCTTAAATACTCAATATTATAATTACCTACTAAGAGACAAACAAAACAAATCAAAAGCTATAAAATACTTTATACATCTACATTATGAAACTGGATCTATAATTAGTTGAAGCACTACACAATTCCGCCTCCGTTGATGTTATCGATTTCTTCTTCCGAGAGAGGTTGCCTTCTGTAGCGCGCCGGCAGATCAATGTCAGGAATGGCAGCCCCAGTGCTCATAGCAGCGGCGGGTTGAGCTGCAGCTGCAGCCTGTCAAATAAACGACAATGTACGTGTGTTCTTCACCAGTTCGACAAGCTGGTTGAATGAATTATGTAAATGTCAAGCACATACTGGGGCAGCTCCCACGGGACACGAACCACCACCTTTAGCAGCCGGGGCTGCAGGTCTTCCAGCGTTTCCCTTTGGAAATCTTATAACTGGGACACGAGCGAGCCAAGTAGTTAATCGGACCATATTGTTAAAGAGGCTAGAAAACGTTACCAATATTGTAGGTGTTTGGAATTTCCTTTTTTTTTTTTTGGCAGTATTTGTTTTTTAATTATGTTCAATCAGCTGAGTGAGTGACAGTAACATTCAAAGAGAATTTAACCACTACATTTAGTAACATTATTGAAGTTATTATTTTTTTTTATTTCCCCATTTGGGGAGGCTAAAGTCTTATTACGACCATACTGCCTTGTCATACCTTAATTATTTTTATTTTTATATTTCATACGTCAATTATTGTTTACTTTTGTGATCGGTCAGACCAAAGAGTTTGGATATACCTATAATAGAGATAATCATAGGAAACTTCAAAGAAAGTCCCACAATTGTCATGTGGGACATAATTATCCAACCAAGTGTATTGTTAAATGGTTCTGTCGCTTTCCATCTACATTGACTATCTTTCAAATTTAATCTCTTAAAATGTCATTGTTTTTGTTTATTTTTCAACGGGGTTTTGGTTGTTTTATATTGTTTAATACGTATTGAACTATTGTAAATAGTGAAATAAATATGTGAAATGTCGAATTGTGCCCTCGTATTATGCCAGTCTTCCGCAAGTATCATGAAAAATCAAGAGAACCTGAATTTTCAGCGGTAAGTATCTATTTGTGTATTTACTCATTAATAACCCATACTAAACACATAATTATTACGTAAAAACATTGAATAACGTCCAATAAGTATAGAAATATGAAGAACCGGCGTTTTTCATGCTAAAATCATGAATAATTCGAGGCTATGATATACTAACTAGGGATGTCATAAAACGTAAAAAGATTTGTCGATAAGGCTATGCAGACTGAGAATAGTAAGATTTTTCGAATAAAGTGAGCCATTGAGGGATTCCGTAGCTGACCCATCTCACTTACACACACTCACATTCTTTGTATTTCGTTCGATTCATATTTTATTTATTGGTATTATATATTTGCCGTCATGCTTACTGTATCATGGTTAAACACAATATCTATGTGTTCACTGTTCAACCATGATAGTGAGATATACAAAAAAAGAGAGCTTCAAAATAATCACGGCAAATATTACGTTTACACTATTAATATTTCAGGGTGTCCCTTTGGCGTCCAATAACGATCGGCAAGAGCTAAAATGTTCTTCCGGCTATTCTTCAACTTGAACCAAATGCAATATTCAATGCTCGTGAAGCGTCGCAAGCTAACGGTCAGTACTGAACTTAAAATTGCGTGTTATAGGTATATTATAATTATTATTACATGAACTATAAATTAAAAGTATAATGTGTTTCAGGATATCCCTTTCATCAATGTACCTAAACCAGAACCTTCGGATATTACAGAAATAAGTTCATCAGTGTTTTCAGACGTACCACCGAAGAACACTAGGATAGAATGTACAGAATGTGCAGTGTGAGATGGTCGATAAAAATCTAGCCTACTCCAGTTTGCTAAAAATTAACTGTTTTAGACAGCGTACGAAAAGCCTGGGAAAAAAAGTACTGATAAAGTATACCAAGAAAATATAATAATAATTTTATTAACTTTATTTATAATTATTATAATTAAAGTTAAGGAACTAATCTATAGGTAGGGGGCAGGCAGAACAAGGTTTAGCTCAAATGTAAACTTGTGTTAAGTATAAATTTTGTAATGTACTCATTTACCTGTGTATGTTGTATATTATTTTATCTATTAAACAATTGTCATCTTAATTCGTGGTTTTTACAAAGTTCAAGGTTCCTTTAATCCAGAGTGAATCTAGATAACGTTATCATAGTCACGGACTTTAAGTTGTTAGGATTGATATATCAATATCGGTATCGATGAGAATAATTGTGGATCATCGAACTGTTAATATCGATATCGATATTTTATGACTTGGGTCATCTCTGTGGCTCAACGAGTGACAGATTCCCCCTATATTATGACGTACGACAAATGCATGTTTTGTCTCATTTTATCTAGTGCAAAAAGTGTTATGCGCAAAGAAGATAGCGAATTTGTCAAATTTAGGATTTATTCTATTTACTTCATTCTTCTGAGGGTCAGACAGTCGATAAGTCAAGTCATGCCCCCCCCCCTATAAAGTGGTGGTGGTGGCGACTAGAACGTAGTGATTATATTCTCTTTGGTGGCGACTTTACTAGAGGCTTCTATGGAGTTTTCGACGCAACAGAAAAGTCAAGTTTTACAGCATTACACTATTCATACACGTTCACAAGCAATAAATGGATAAAAAACCACCGTTTTTACACTTAAAACACTCAAAGTAATACAAGTTCTATCAAATAAATGAATGCCGCGAATTTTCACGTTCCCGCCAAAAAACTCGAATGTTTGAGTTTTTTCAACTCTGACTAAATCTGTCTGTGGTTTTATGTGTCTCTGCTCTGACTAATCTGTGCAGATCTGTGGGTTTTATCAATTTTTGTAAATATGAAATGGTGTATGGTTTTTTCTTTGAAATATTAAATCTTTTCGATTTTAACCTTCAACATGGGGAAAGAAGAAGTAACTACGAAAAAACGCCGCAAATTGAATACCAGTTCATCAACTGACAATCCGAAACAACTACCAGCCGATGTTTACAAGGTTATAAACAGAAGCCTGCCTCATGAACCCACATGATTTCAATAACTCATCACATCACCTACAATCTTCAACTTGCTTATCCAATGGTAATCGTAGCACTAATCTGATACATATTTCAAGTTCTAATCCACAATATCATTTCAGCGTGTTGTAGAATTTGAGGAGACGGAAGCTCAACTGCGCCCGGCGGAAAAAGATGCTGCTCTATTCAAAAAGTTATGTCAGGATATAAGGCAAATTCTCTCTGAAATAGCAGAACTTAAAACTAAAAATACTGAGGAGGTAAGTAATCATAATTTAAACCCTTTTATTTGGGTAAGTTTTACATAAGTTAGTTCTGAATTAGCTAACATCTGTTATTATTCCAGGCAAATGAGAAAATAAAAGCTAAAAGAATTGAGGCTTCTCTTGTCATTGTGGCTCTAAAAAAACTGAATCGCTTGGAGAAAGTGCGCACAAGAGCGGGGCGAGATGCTCTACATAAAGAAAAACAGAGAGTGGATTCAACACATCTACTGCTGCAGAATTTACTGTATGAGGCCGACCATCTCAACAAGGAGGTGACAAAGTGCCTGCAGTTCAAGTCTAAGGATGAGGAAATTGAACTTGTTCCACTTGATGACTTTTACGAAAATGCACCTGCAGAGGTTTCCCGCAAGGTATATTACTTTTATTCAATTATGTACTATTTTTTTTCATAACTTTAAAATGGGCTTTGTTGCTATTGTGATATGCTACTTATTTGCAATAAAATTACTGATTGATACTCTAAGCTATTGAAAATTTTATTATTTACACCCATCAGCTTCATCCATCAGAATTCCCACAGCCTTTACGATATGTTTTCTCCTGTAGAGCAAGTCCCAATAGTTTTCATTTCAATCATCAATTTCAGGAAGTAACTGAGAAGGATGAGCATCAACTTCAGCTGGCGAGATTGGAGTGGGAGTTGTGCCAGCGTCGCGAGTTGGCCGGTGCTTGCAATGAGCTGGTGGCTTCTAAAGAGCGAGTAGCGGCCGCGATCGCCGCCGCTCGGTCGCGACTCGACGCCTTGACCCCCCATCTCACAGAAGTGCTAAAAGCCACCAAACCCCTACAAGAATGCTTGGCTCTCCGCTTGGATGATAAAAGAGATGAAGCAAGGGCAGCATCATTGTTGCCTGTGCCACTGTTTCTTCTCTATGCCAATGCTAGTGCATACTCTGATGCATTGGGAGCCAAAACTGTGACTGTTGGTTAGTATGTCTAAATGATTATGTTATTTATATTATATAGGCTGAAGCGGTTATGTGTTTCAGTAGTTGGTAGATGTAAAAGTATTTAAATCCTGTGTATATCACACTTTATTATTATTATGTTCATTACGACATGGATTTCCTCATAATGTTTTCCTTCACAATTAGTAGCAGGTGTTTTATTATTATTGTTACAACATGGTTAAATGCTGCTCACTTTGATAAATAACAATCCATGAGTGGGCTGTATGTAATATGTTAAATTTAAGTACTATTATTATTAAATAAAATTAATTAAGAAGTTGTTAGTTGTGTAATAAATAAAATTAAAATTAGATGTCCTCCAATTACAACCAAAATGATACAAGACATTTCAGTTTGTTTAATGATGCCTTTGTCTAAAATAAAATCTTAGTAACTTTAGAGAGTATGTATTATTAAAATAATAAAGTGATTTGCTTTGTTCTTAGGCATATCTGGGGATGATGATGAAGCTAGAAGATTGGAGCAGTCTACCAATGTAGAAACAGAGCTAGCAGTTTCCAATGATTCAGATTCAGACCTAGACAATAATGATGAAGACCGGAGGGAGAAGAAAAAGCGTCATCATAGAACTGCTAAAATATCTAAAGAAGAAAGAGCTGAGGCTAAGAAAAAGGAGGTCCTCAAGAGACATCCTCTTAGTGTCCAAGTCTCCGTTCTTGTAAAAGATGGCACAGCCCTTAAACTTATATTTTCATACCTTCTGCATTTGAAAATAGTAGTTGTTAAGTTTACAGTGTCTTTGCCAAAGCCCACGACTGGAGTTTCTGCTGCAGATGTCGTCTTAAATGGCCACTGCATTCTGAATGAGCTGTATCCAGCTGATACGGGAAACGACTCCCCACATCCAGCCACCTCCTTTTTGTTGAAAGCTGCTAATATCTCTGAAGATTTTCCCCATTTCATATCTGAGGTTGGTAGACCATACATTTGGGCTCAAAGGATGTGTGGCTTGGATTTCATGGCGGCCGTAGTTGATGAACAAAAGAGCAACAAAGTTATTCAACCATGCCAGAATCTCAGTGTTACAACTGTTGAGAATTTTATTCTTACTCTGAGAAAAAGGCTGAAGTCTCGAGTTGCATTGATGAAAGAGCTGCAAGATTTGGAGTCTGGAAAGATTATATCTAGCAAACGCGATTCAAGTCACCCTATAAGAATATCAGGCCTTTTAATCCAGTGGCAGTCTATAGGATGGATAGAGTATAGCCAGTCACCGTCTACAGCATTTCTGATAGCAGAAAACTTGGTAAATTCCAGTGATATGTTGTACAGAGCCATTTTCACAAGACAGTCTGCTAAGCTGGTTGCATTGGTTGTGCTGAGAAGTGACTACCCTAAAAAGGCGCCTATCTTTTCCCTCACTCTGCACTGGAATGGCACCCACCATGCAGGCATTAATGATGATATTCGTGATATTGAAAGGGTTGTCAACTCTGATTGGGGATCAGGAGATCAGTACACTCTTTCAACACAGATTACCAAATTGCTGACCTGTCTTGATATTCTATTGGAAACTACGGGATCTTCAGAGTTTCCGCCTGACAAAGTCATGTTGAGCCCAGTTCGCGGCCGGAACAGAATGAAACCGTATAAGCTCTTGAAACAAGGTTCAGGAGTATTTGTACAATACTGAGTTTACTAGACTTTTAACGGACAGAACATTTAATTTTGTCAAATGTCTAATGCTAAGCTAAAAAATGTCTTAATTTTAGGTAATAAACTAGTATTCTGCCCTAAATTGATTTTACATATTCTCCTCTACCTATGTACTATGAAAAAGATTATAGACAATTTAAAAAATAATACACTAAAATGTTGTGATGTTAAAATAAGTATTTATTTAAAACGAAACAAAATAATATTATACAACAGTCTTTATTCTTATTTCAGTATAGCATTGAACATATTTTTTCGAAGAGGAGGAGGATGCATAAATAGATCACAATTTGGCAAAATAAAACTGATTTGAAAAATAACTAACACAAAATGTTTTTAAACACTCAATATCTCTTAGTTTTTCGAGAAAATACTCCCTACTTCATAGCTTAAACCTAAAAATGCCATATTGTTATTGGTCGACAATGAGATCTCTATAGCATTATGATACTTTGATGTCACACTTTTATAATTTACTTTTATCATTATCATCAACAATATACTATGAGTTGGTAATTATGTCACTATGATACTTATTTGGGCAAAAAATCTAAGGACTATTCTAGTTTTTTTAGTATTTTTTACTATTTACTACAACAGGATCGGAAAATTACTATATATTTCCGTTCATTTATATGCTTGAATATCAAGGAACCACGCTTGTACCTTGTTTGATAATGTGTGCTTACATACTAAAATTTCAAATATTACGAATTACGAGATAAAATGATACAACCATTTCCACTCAAAATAAATCAATACACACATCTAACAAGCTCAATTTATATTTATTGAAGCAATTTCTAAAATCTGCTCTAAAACGATTGTAATGTCATCTATTAATATAGTGATAAATATTATTGATGTACCAAGAAATCCACTTGCAATGCACTGAATATAAAAAAATATAGTAATTCACTATTGCAATCTCTGGTAATCTTCATTTTCAACCATTGCTTATTTATATAAACGATTTTTATTTCACTTATTCTTTTATTCATTCTTGTTACTAATTGTTATTTTCATGTCTTTCCATTTTTTTTTTTGAACAAAATAAAATCACTTTTCCATCTTGCTTCACATGCTTATACCTATTGTTATTGCATTATGAGATCCCGGCCTCGCACAGCTTCCCATCCATAATCTTGCGCGGTCCTTTGAGGCAGTTGAGCCGCCTCTGCACTGCGTCTCGATCTGGAAACGTTAAACGATAGTTAGACCCAGCTTACACTTGCGGAGGCATGGCGAAGAGACTGTTGACAGGAATTAAGGTTTAGTTTCAAATGTTCACTTCTCATAGTCTTCGCCTTAGAAACCATAGTTCAGTTTTACTATACACAGTAATGCTGTGATATAAGAACTGACAAACATGCGCTGCGCCGCGTTTGAAGGACTCGCGTGAACCTTCTATATGTTGAAGTAATTGTATTTATTAATATTCTTTAAAATATATGGCGAAAGTTTGTAAGGATGGAAAGATGGACGCCACAACTACTGAACCGATCGAGTTAAATGCGGTATGGGTACAGTTTATGAGCTAGATTAACGCATAGGTTACTTTTACTTACATACCTATGACCTAGATATACCTTAAAAAATATTTTCCCTTGAAGTAAGTGTTGATATGGTGGGTATTTGTTATACATACATTTGGAGAGCGTGGTGCGGTGCTGCGGATGCAGCGGATGGCGCTGTACGAGCGAGTGCAGCAGCACTTGCGCCGACATGTAGCGGCGCTCGCACTCCTTCATGTCACCGAACAGCTCCTCGATGGCCGCCATCTGACACTGGAACAACAACGGCTCATTTACCACCACAACTTGAATAGGTAACTTACCTACAATAGGGGGGGGGGGGGATAGTCAAGCATTATCTCACGTCGTTTTCATCCAAAAATTTATGTAAATAAACAAAATATGTACCTACCTTTCTTTGAAATACACTTACCAGTTCAATAGCATGTTCGTATAGGATTTTATCACAAACAGCGGGGGTGACGCCCGCCTCGTGAAGCCTCTTCGACTCGTTCACGATCCACTTGTACTTTCCGTTCATCAGGGATACAACTGTAAAATCGACATTGATAATTTAACACCAATATTTTAACATACCCTCTGAAGCACTGAAGCGTGGCATTAAGACCTCTCTTACTGAAGATCCCTGAAGACTGTCATAAAGGCCAGCGGCTTTGGTGTGTGAGCCCTAGTTACTATCCATATAAACTATGAGTATGATGTGATCGCGACATCTACGACAGTCAGTAGGGAGCTTCGAGAGACCATCACTCCAGATTTTCTCTTTACAGTACTAGTTTACAAGCTACAAGCCAGCGAGTTCGCTAGCAGCTATTAAACTGGCCCCGGTGTCATCGGCTTTTTTACACTTCGTTGTAGACAATCCTTCCCGAAAGCTAACTCACTCACGCTTTTAAACTCGCCGGCTTGTAGCGTGTATACAAGCCCTGTGTCATCGACGCTTAAGGCTCGCTCGATGTATCAATTAACTAGTAACATCTATAGGAGTGTGTGTAGGTGAGGTCGTATAAGTGTGAGGTACGTACCGGTGCGCACTTGCGGCGTGGGCTGCAGCGTGCGCGAGCGGTAGTGCGCGGCCGCCAGCCGCAGCCCCGCCGCCAGCGCCTGCATCGCCTGCACCAGAAGCCCCAGGCGCACGCTCTCGTTGCATCGCTCTACAACACAACAGAACTGTCATATCGCTCGTTTGCTAAGGACATTCATTAATGACGACACGGGATGTCTAGTGGCAAGTGCGTTGGATTGCAACTGCCTGGTGTCGCGGGTTCGGTTCCCGCTGCAAGACAAGCATTTGTGTGATGAACATCAGTGTTTGTCTTGAGTCTGGGTGTTTTCTATGTATCTAATATTTTTTTTGTAATTACATACATAGAAATATATGTATGTAATTTAAAAAAAAAGTATATAAGTATTGTATCAGTTATCTGGTTCCCATAGTACAAGCTCTGCTTAGTTTGGGGCTAGATTGTGTTGTGTGAAATGTCCAAAATATTTATTTATTATTGTTTAATATTATTATTATTTTTTATCAGCCTATGCTGTCCCATTGTTGGGCAAAGGCCTCCCCCAATCCTTCCACCTTTCACGGTCTTTAATTTAATATTGTTTTATGAGCTATTTTTATTTTTTTCGACTTGTAATTTCGGAATGATTAAAAAAGTATTGTATTGTATTGTAGGTTAGGACGGGCAAGATACACATGTCGACGAGTTTGCGCTTTAGTGTTATTGGAAGGTCCCCCTTCATATGTTTATTATTATTATTCAGAGAGAATGCTATGTGGCGCTGAAATACTGAACTCGCACTACAGTTTGATGGCAGTACATACCATCGGAGGCGTCCATGAGCGCGGCGATGGGCGCGCCACACGACACGGCCAGGTCGGACAGCAGCTCCGCCAGCATCAGCACGAAGTTCAGCTGGGAGAACACCTTGCTGTGCTCCTCCTGTACACCGATCACGCACATCATCAATGTTTATGCTTCACATATGCACAGTACATAAGAATAAGCAAAAGGATTAAGATCCTGGGCGGGTATAATAACGGGCTGATTATCTGCAGTACGCCACGGTCATTTCAGATTTCGGCTCTCAACGTCTCCTGATTATGCCTGATGTCGACGAACACACGTATTGATTCAATGTATATGACGACACGGATGGTCGAGTGGCAAGTGTGTTGGACTGCCATGCTGGTGTCGCGGGTTCTTCTCCCCGCTTCTTCCCGCTTCAGGACTAACATGAACAGGAAAAAAAAAGGTGTTAGTCAATAAAGGACCTACTACTGTTTTTCCGTATTTAGCATATTTATTTATTAATTTTAACTAAAACGGTTTAACCAATTATATTAATTAAAGAATGCTCCTTATAAAATAATAGATTTAATTAAAATTATACACATATTTTAGATAAATGTCGTATATAACGTACAGCTAGTATGGTCTCCTCCTGCAGGTTGGGTATGTAGACGGGCGGGTCGGGCGGGTTGTGCAGCTTGATGCCGCGCAGCAGCGCGTCGGGCAGCGTGGCGGCGCGCTTCGGGGAGCTGCCCGACGAGCCGCTCGCCTTCAGCGCCAGGGGCACTGGCGGCGACGTGCCTGAGAACGCACCACAACCCACCAGTCAGCAAAGCAAATAAGCAGCGAGGATCCGCAGATGGCGAGTGTGTTTTGTATATGTAAATAAAATCAAAATATTTATTTCGGACAACTATGTTGATCCATATACAAAACAAAACATTAAAAAGACACAATATTACAAACAATTTAAACCTATCATCATGAGCACCTCCAATCGAGCTTTAATCCAATAGCGGAGAGCAGCCTATTGAATCAAAACTCGATTTAAAGATTGCATGATGGGCGAGTCATATCTGCTCCCGATGACTTGTAGAATGCTGTTGGTACTGTTCCACGTTCTGCAGAGCAGATAAATAAGAGATGCGACGAGCTAAGAGTGCTCTTCAGCAGTCGACAATTTCGCGCTAGGAGTACTGTATCTACTGATATACGTAACAGTGTACACGGGATCAGTCACAAAAAAAAACAGAAATATCACTAGCTACATTGCTTGGCAGCCAAAAATTGTAACCATGAATATGTTGATACCCATCTGGACGGCGTTCTGCAGTCGACGTAGGTAGTATAATGTTTGGCCGTAGTATAATATTAGGTAGTGTGGGGTAAGGCAAGGTACCGGATCTGCGCAGCGGGCTGGCGTTGGTGGGCGACACCTGCCACAGGCTGGGCGGCGGCGAGCTGCCCGAGTTGCTGCTGCGGCGCCGCGTCGACGGCGGCGTCATCGTGAACGGGACCTGCCACACACGACGCTGTACTATGTTGCTCAAAGGAGACCGCGCAATCAAACGCACCGTATGAATCTATACACCACAAGTTTTTGATTACCAGAAAAAAGAATTACGCATAATCTGTTGCCGTTACTGAACACAGATGTGGCAAAACAAACTTTTAAAGTCTAATTTTTATTCAAAATAAATACGGTAAAAATTGAATACCGTGAAATATGCCAACATTGCCACCAAGGGTAAATTTGCTTCACGGCATACTGTTACCGTTAGTCGTTTTTCGGTACACATCATTGATTTAAGTTTCATTCATCGTTTGGGAAACTCGATTACCTAGCTCGAGCCAGCTCGCTGCAGCTCGGCTCGAGCGCCGCACTCTCTCCACTGTCACTGACATTTTGTAGTAACCAACAATTTTGGCTGCACAGATACAACGTAGTACCCCTTCTGCATTGCCCATTTAAGTTTTTTTAGTTAAAAATTAAGTAATTAAAAACTTGTAGTGACTTGTAGACTATGCGAAAATTCGCTTGTGTGTGACGCATATGGTACGGTTGAATGCGGGTTCCCGGCGGATCAGGGTTGTATTCCATCGGCGCGGTGTGGTTGCATTAATAGGGCTGACTGCTTAACATTTACCTAGCCTACAAAGTGATCCATATTTATATTATTCCCTCATAGATAAGTAACGCGCAACGATAACAATTAACTGTAAAAAGAGAGTCAAATAAAAGTGAATATTATAATGTTCTGTCTCAGAGTAGTTAAATACTACAAACAAAACAAATAAGTACTACATAAAGAAAATGTTCAAGAACATTCGTTGGCACATATTTTAATTTAACTGTTTTTTTATTCTGTTCAATGTAATATGTTAGTCTTTTATGCCCGCCACATAAAACAGTACAAGCGACGTAACGACGCCAAATCTTGCACGAATATATTCTTTCATGAACATTCAAACAAAGAGAAATTGCCAGTTTCTGAAAGCCTGTTAAATGTTACTTTTTAAAATTGGCAATACACTAACAACCAATCAGCAAATCTAAATATTTCAAAATTCAACCAATCACCGGTCCTTTCTTTCAATTGCTGTGTCACTTTAGCTTGCGATTCTATCAGCCGCTCAGGAGAGCAAAAAAATAATAATAATAATGAAAGGTGTAGTCTTCTTCTGATCGTGTCACTAGTTCTTTCGAACCAGTGTGGTGAAAGGATTTCAAGTGCGCCTCGAAGTGGCTCATTCATTATTATTATTTATTCACTAAGGTGTAGTAATTCATAGGGTATAAGATACTCACGGTAGGCGGTGAGAGTGACCCGATGTTGTTCGCGTTCCGGCTGTAGTTCGATCGAAGCACGTCGATGGGCTGTGACCGCGGAACGTTATTGTTGGAAGCGAGCGCGAGAGAGTTCTGAAACAACAGAACACACCACACGTTCACCAAACACCATACATATAAACATAGCTGGTATATGGATCAATGCCAAATGCACGCTATCCGAACAAAAATTACATTACGCTTTTGTAATGATTTTAAATAGGAGATTAGATTTTGGCATGGTAACCTGCGACACCTGACAACATACAAGGAACTATAGTTCTATGAACCTTGGCAATGGCTTTGAACGAACAATGTTCCAGTGATTTTTTTGGCAGTGGTGTATTCACACGTCACCATGGAAAGATTTAGAACGAGTGCCGTAACATTTTAGACTAGAATCTGTTTCTGAATTAACTACACAACTGTTCAATAAAGCTACGAAAACTGAGTTTAATGTGTGTACTAACAATTGACTCTAAAAGTTTACTCATAGCACCACAGACGTTGTTATTTTTTTTGAGAAAGCAGGCTGATAACTTTTATTTGCAGCTAGTTTTATGACGTACCGACGCTTCACCCGAGGGTGTCAAGATAATTAGTAGCCTATGTTTTTCTCCAGGTTATACCCAGACTAAAGTCTTAGCGCGATCGAGCAACAAACATCCATCTATCCTTCACATTAATAATGTGGTGTGGGATCGAAACAGCATCAGTAACTCTTCGCTCGTGGTCCCCGAAATACCAAATACATTAAAGTAGGTGCTTTTTATGTTCTACACGAGTGCACTTTCTACACGAGTAGGATGACGTTTCGGCTTCGGCTTTATTTATCTCATGAGAATAATGTTACGTAGGCGTCTATAAACACGTGTATTGCTCCATAGATAGAACAACAGATAATAATTCGTAAGCATGATGACGTGTTCTATTTACAAACATAAAGCCAGCTCAGAACTCTTTACAACTTGCTTTGCATATTCAAGAGAAAGTGCAATTATAAGTTATAACCTACGAGAATGTATAAGTCATACATTATTGTTGTTTGCTATCATCAAATCCTACGGACGGACATTATAAAGGAGAAAGTTTGCGAGGATGAAGGTTTTTGTTTTTATGGATAGTAGTAGTTTTTATGGTAGGATTAAGTTTATAATTTATGAGCAGCCACCGCCTGAGCCCGAGGACGCGGAGCACTCGGCCGAGCCGCTCTCCGTCGTCTAGAGTACACTCACCCTCGTGTGTTGTTGCTGGTAGGTGTGTTGGTGCGGGTCGGGCGCGGGCGGCGCGGGCGCGGCCTGCAGCGCCAGCGAGCGCGGGCGCAGCGCCGCCTCCGAGCCCGAGGACGCAGAGCACTCGGCCGAGCCGCTCTCCGTCGCTTCCACCAGCACGAAGTCATCCTCGCCCGCCCAGGTCGTGTCCGATGACTCGGCTGTAAACACGTACATTACTTTATCGGCTTGAACAGCGGGTACCGTACCGATATGAATCGATAGATTGTCGAACTCCTGGCTTCCGAAACATGTCATCGAGTTACTCATTCGAGAATGGTTCTGCCCGAATACTGCTTTGATATTTTAAGAAGGTAGGAAGGTTGGGGAAATGATTAGTTGCCTTGCGTGACGATGAGAAAATACACCCTATCTGACCCTATAACTGATGTAGTATGAGAATTAATATTAAGTACGTACTTTGCAAGTATACCTACTACATTTTTGTTTTACATCAACACCTAGAGCCCAGCAACCCAATAATGAGCACAATAATCGTAAAAATGTCGGAAATGACAATGAATAATTATATTTTGCAGTAATTATGTTGATAAGCGGGTCTTTAGGGGTAGGTTAGTTAGGGTTATCGAAATTGTGTGCACACAATGCAGTAATTTATTCAATAATAACTTATTGAGACCCTGAACTATAAATAGAACGAGTATTCAGAATAACAAAACCGGCGATACTGCAGTGCAGTGCTTGCTAGTAGAACAAAGTCAAAAGTCCCAATGAATCTGACTAGAGAAGTTCTATATAAATAATCACACTTAATTTTTAACTGCCATCGCTTCGGAGGATCGATGAAATTGTCTGGATGTCTGGATCCATTCACTTCGAAACTATTTTTTGTATTAATTAATGAGCTGGAAAAGCATAAAGGCTACTTTCATCCCGATTTTCTCAGGCGAAGTAGCAGGCTGCAGCCGGACAACAGCCATATGTAATGACTTTAAATCCACTTGCGTAATGCTAGATAAGTAGGTATATCGATGATCTGATCTGATAGGTAGCCAATAACTGCCCACACAACATTAAAAATAAAATAATGTAATCAACAGATTAAAAATTATCATTTTGATAACTAGAAGTCATACATAAAATACATAAATTAATATGTTTAACATATCATTCGTTTGCTTATAACATATGATTGTATGTGAACCGAATCAGTTTAAATATGAATCACTTTATCAAAAGCGGTTTATTACGTCAAGTGACACAATAGAAAATTAAATAGATCATAAATATAAACATAAACATCATATTATAATAAAAGCAATATAATATAGGTACTATACTGGTATTGCGCATTTTTGGATCACAAAGAAGTGTTTTAAAGTTTCGGAGTTAAAGCACGCAAACGGAAATAACAACAGGATGATCATAACAAATCGTGAACTTTTGCGCATTAAGTTTGGTGAAATGCGCATTATCACAGCCTCGTCACGGTCACGATAGCACGCAGTTTGAAGTAAATAATACCTCAACTCAATATGTAACTATACAACATATAGTTTGTTTTCGTTTGCTTTCCCAGTAAAACCCAACTCGGTGTAATACGAATTTATATTTAGTGAAAACTTTAGCGGGAATGTTTTCACTAAATATAAATTCGTTATGGCCGTGTACGGTATTTGAGAGTTATATTATTTAGTGTCGGAAGTTATTTATTTGAAGAGCAAGATGAATCATAATAATAGTTACAGTAAGTACTGATGTCATGCTGTTAGTTCATTCGTCGCTGCAATAACGTAAACCACGAGAAACGAATCCAATAGAGCGATGATGTTCACAATACATGAACTTTGTGACAAAACCAACAAGTTGTCAATATTACAGGATTCATTGTTTTCATATCGTAGTTTTTTGAGGAAATCCCATTTACATTTCATCAGATTATATTACTCACCGTGGTGTAGGGAAATTTTGGCTGTGACACATGCGACTGAAGGCATGGGATAAGGTCTCATGCCTTTTCAAGCGTTCAAGCCCCTAGCTTTCAGGTCTATTCTGCTTGGATAAGGGTAAGGAATGTTTTAAAATTACAATGATACGATGATATAAAATTATTGATCGAGTCGATCGAGATCGATCGGATTTATTTAGCTAGCTGGACAATAGTGGATCCATCGAGGCATACATCGAGTAATGGAGAAACAAATGCTGAAAATGATGAACGTACTTCATGTTGCGACGAATTGAGGTAGAATACATGTTGTGCTGATCTAAGTGGGATAAGAACAGGGAGATTATGATGGTATAGGTAGATCATTTTTTTTTGAATTACCGGAGGATGTCGGCTGTGTCTTCTTGGGCGGCTGCAGCGTGTTGGTGGGTTGGGGCTGCGGCTGCGGCGGCGGCAGCGAGACGCGCGCGGGCGGCGTGCGTGACGTCACCGCGCTAGACGCTCCCACACTCGCCACCCCTGCTCCTGCACAACACGACGCGTTACAATCAACCCCTAATCCTAACCAACTTTCATGCCAATCACACGGACCTATAAAGCTCTAAATACATACTACCCAAAGGGCTCATTTACACGAACAATAGCACGCACATGGAGGAAACAAGCAAGGTAATGCGAGATCTGTGTTTTCCTCATCTTGGCGCTTTGAAGAAATATTCATGAGAAATCGACCGTATAGACCAGCCGCCCGATGCATATCCATGCGACTATTTCGAGCGAGTCTCTATAATCGTTCAGCGTAAGGTACCTACACATTTGTTTGAGCAGTACCTAAACTTTACGATTTAGAAGTGCATTGTGACGCAGTTTAAAACTGCATGAACTTCTCTTGGTATAAATGCATTATTTACCCCACCCACTCGACTTTACGCCATAACAAGTAGGTATACAGAGAGTGAACTTGCCAGAACATAGTTGTGTTATTTTAAATAGTTTAAGTTCCATTGTAATTTCATCGCTCAGTTATCAAACAGGTGAAAACTCATGCAAAGATTAATTTGCTTCGCTACACGATGGATAACGCAATGCGATACAAATGCGAGTAAATAAGAGACAAAAGCGACGATGGATGTCTCTACCTACGTCTTAGAACTCGTAGTCCTTGAATATTTTAACTTTGCAAAGTATAGGTCGGTCGGTCGTCGTAAGTAGTCCTTTAATGACTTTTATACGAATATATTTCACTAATGTATGTGCATGGATTTACATAATGATGCTATTATTAAAGAGGTTTTAGAATGGTAATTTGTGAGCTAGTGACGATTAGGGCCTCCAGTACCGGTTCCTTTTTCCAGTACCGGGATTTCGGTACCGGCACACGGCCGGAACCGGGAGTACCGGGATTTTTGGTATTCCCGAAAATATTTAGTAGCCTTTTATTAAGTCAAACAGAAAACTCGTCAAAAAACGATAAAATAAAGAAAAATCGAGCGAAAAATAACGAAAAGTTATGTTATATTTTTATATTTATATAATTTACTGCAAGCATGATTTGTAAGAGAGAAATTGCATTAACAATACAGTCCCAATTTTTAAGTTATATATCAAGTATAAATGGCTTATAACTAAAGTTTTGAAGTGGATATATCTTTGTTTGCAGGATTGTATAGGATTATAGTTCAAAAGTTAGTACGTCACATGCGTAACAACACTTCTAAACAAAGGTTGATTTGATTTCTGATAAAATAATATTTTTTAATCGAACTTTATTTGTTATTTGTTATTAATCATCACAAGTCAATGCTCAATGATCATGTCAATGTCAATGATAGGCCTCATAAGTATGTTAAAATGAAAAAGTGCCAATTTTATTAATTTCCTCTGTCATAAACTATCGATAAGTATATGTGTCAGTTTCAATTTTTGTCAAAGACGTAACATAAAGAAGTATCCACTTATAATTTACGGTTGTATCTTTGACACATCCCGTTGCTTTTAAACCAGTGCGTCCTACCCATAATGAAATACTCAACTAAGGCGTGAACACTCACTGTTCTGCTAGATATCTAGATAAACGACGCAATAATACACTATGAAACGAGCTACGCTCGGAGTTTGAGATACTTGAAGGGAACTAATGTCATTAACAAAGCTTATAAACCCGTATATCCATAGTCAGCTGGTTTTAATAAACATAAATCACAGTCGCATTGCAGAAAACGGAATCATTATTCATTATTTCTTATTAATAGTAGGCTAATAAACTGTTGATGACAACATCGGAGAAGATGGAGAGACGAGCATAAAGACTCCTACTTGGAAGACTGGAAGACAGTTGCCCTTGACAGAAAAGAGTGGAAAGAAGGAAGGGAGGCCTTTGCCCTGCAGTGGGACGATTCAGGCTCATAATAAAATAATAATAAGAAATAAAAATAATACGTTCAGTGGCTTAGGTTGTGGAAAGACCGTCACGTCAGTACAAACAACCCCAAAGCCCATGTCATTCTTTAAATAAATGCATTGAGACGACGATACCAACAATAAGCTGATATTGCAACATTTCCTAAGTTCTGAACAACAACAGCACCTTCGAAAGTTAGTAAGATGGGCGGGTAGGATCTAGTGGGTAGAGGAGTTACTGTCTTTCCTTCTTTGTACTAACAGAATGCACTATTTAGCTATGGTTTTAAAGATTAAAACCCTAAAAAAGCTCTTATACACTAAATTTTAAGTAATCCCGAAAGTACCGAAAATCCCGGTTCTGGATTTTTCTAGTACCGGTGCTGGAGACAGCCGAGAATCCCGGGATTTCCCGGGATTTTCGGTTCCGGGATTTCCCGGTACTATGCCCTAGTGACGATACGGCTGAATTAGAAAAATAACACAGATAATAGTAACATTTCATATATCCCACCCCATGCATGTTCAAAGCATATTATAAAATGGTGTACCCTGACTTTCCCAAGATTCTTCAAGGTAACAGTTAGTATCGGGTCGACCTTCGAGATCGCTCTCCATTATGTCAGGTAAATCCGAATCCAAATCTAAACAATATTCACAGTGTAACTAACGTACAAAATGTATACAAACTGAGGAATTGTAGTTCAAAAATTCAGGGACTATTAGATTCTATTTCACTAGAAGGCTCGGTTCAGTAGAGCGGTGAATCTTCAGTTTTTAAAATGGTTAATGTGATTAATGATATGAATAAAAATATACAAGCTAACTGACAACATGATCATTGACAAAAACATGAATTACTTAATAGACTATAAACAGCCAAGTGTTATAGATAGACATAAAAAAAGGGTATCATATCTTGCGAATTTAGAGAACGAGTCTTATAATTCGACACGATGGTAGAGTAGGTATCGCGGAATAAATTCCCGCATCAGGACAAATTATTATGTAATGGAACATCGTTGTAATGGAATTGTGTATTGTTTATACAGGTACATATGTAAGTTCTTACAAAAAACTATACATTGTATGAGTAAATGTAGTGCCTGTAATTACAGGGACCACATAGTTGAATTTAATTAATTATGCTGTGCTTGAGAATAGATGGCGGTGTGATATGTCCTAGCATTACATATTTATTTTTATAACGTATACCTATAACACAGTAACAACACACTATACAGACTATTAACTACACAGTAATGGCTTGTGTATAAGTTACTAATGATAGCAACGTAAATTATCTGTTATGTAATAAATTGATATAACTCTGCAGGAACGACGAATGACATTTAACCTTTAGTTGCCCAAATTGCGAAATGAAGTCATTGACAGATTTATAAATATAATTGAAACTTATTTCGAGGTCTACTTATTAAGGAATAAAAACAATTTGTCTGCGTTTAGGCAACGCAACGTATCGCGTGTTTCGACAGCTAAGACAATGACTGAGTGACACACAATTACTCATCGATTAATTACTTTCATGTATTCAACTTGCGGAATCACTTCAATATTACACTGTTTCTAAATTATAATGCAAAGAGATTCAATTATTCATTCACTAACAACTTGGTGAAAATGATTAAAAATATAAAAATAAATGAATTACCCCAAAATAATTAATATTCATATCTACTATTTTATGAATACTAGCTCCAGATTAGAACGATATACTTAAAAAAAAAGTAACTCCACATGTACACGTGTTTATAATTGGTTGGATGGCCCACAAAGTAAGTAAGGTGTAAGTAAAAATGAGTGAGTTACCAACAGTGAGTGGCAGAATAAACTGTGGTTAGTGGCAATAGCTGGTTTGTATATACGAGTGCTAAACAAAAATCTAATCTAACATCATAAGGATTATAATATAACGCAATGTTCAACAAGCTAAACATAAAACCTTTTTTTTAAATAGCTGAAGTTCAAAGTTTATCTTGTACTTACTCGTGACGGATGATGTGCGCGGGCGTTGAAGAAATGGATGGTTGAAGAAGACCTGGAAAGCCATGCGCTCGCGAGGGTTGCGTCGCAGCAAGCCGATGAGCAGGCTGCACATCTCCGGACTCGTACCCGCCGGCATTCTGAACACAACAAAGAGCATTTCAACTACAACACACAAAACTCCATTTAAGGAATTAACCTATTTGTAATATAACGTAGTTGGGAATTATTAATCAAGTTAAATTAATATTCAAAACGAATTCTTATTGTTAACCAAGCTATCAATATGAAGATGGAATATATAATGCAGACACTAAAACCAAAATCTCAACACATATTTAGTGTCGAGACTGAGATGTAAGTAGGTACATTACATATTTTGTGGCCGCCCGCGAACCCAAAGCGGTCAAAAGTGCCAACACAAATTCTTTAAAATTGGCAGTAAAATTGGAGTTACAGAGATTTGTTTGCCAATTAATTAAAGAACGCAACTTGAGTTGAACATAATTTCTGAGTGATGTTTTTCTTTTACATTTAGGCATGTGGTTAGGGGTCAACATTTACAGTAAGAATATTAATTACATTTAATACCCTTTCGTTCATCAAACTATATGCCTCTTTTTGTTTACAATAGATTTTCACGACCTACAAGTGAATGTGACTCATTGAAAAGTCGTAACGTAAAATAATTCATAAGCTATAATTTGGTATTTGTATTGTATCGTGTGTAATTTTAATAAATCGATATTTTTACCAGAACTTAACGCGAAAGTGTTTCTAAAGATGATTCATATTTTTTTTGTAAAATCTTGTTGCAAATCACTTGAAAATACATATCATATATATATATATATGATATTTGTGCTGATAAGTCCATATGATAAATACAGTAACAAAAAAAACCCAACACCTTCGTTGAGAGAGGGTATTGGCCCATGATGGGCAATGAGCTGAGCATGGATAAAAAACATCATGAACCCGATAAAAAATATAGAGTCAATTGAAGAGACTCACAGCACGTGTAAAAACGTTAAGATTTCATACATATAAACAATAAAGGAAAACTGTAAGGCAGAAAACGAAATGTACTTGTTCAAAAGTATATGTAAGATTCTAATAATACCTATCTAAATACAACAAACATAATGTATAATTTGAGAAGAGGCGATTCACATTATTGGGCTACTAATAAAATTGTAACGATAATCGTCCCGTCGTGTTAAGACCTTGAATCCGTACGCTGGCTGTTTAGAATCAAGGAAGTATTTGGCGTGGCAAAAAAGTATGTTAATAATAATACAAAAAAATCATTGACGAACGACAAGTCACTTTATTAGACCGATTAAAATTAGTAGGTAGTTTTGTTGGTAATCCGTGGGTTATCGATGTAATGTGCATGATAAGATAAGTAAATATAACTTTTACCAAAAAAATGAACTAATTTTAATATTATGCAAAGCCAAAGTAAGTAAGGTTAAATTCATAATGGTCAAAAGTAATCAATTAAATAGCTGGGAAATAAATCTAGTCTGACCGACAGACCTGGTAGAATACTTTTGTTTTATTACAAGCTGCGTTATATCGATACTCAGGAACTGCAGTTACTCTAGATAGAAAATACATAACAATTGAATTTCGATAAGAGCATTACTTACTTTGGTTGGAGATCGACGCTGTTTTCATAAAACGCCTTGAGTTCGTGAGGTGTCGTCGCCTGGAAGGGAGCTTTGCCGGTGAGGCACTGATATACAATGGTGCCAAGACTCCACAGATCCGCTTTTGCGTCGTATTTGAGGGACATTATAACTTCAGGTGCCTGAAATAAAAATATAGATGTAGACAACTCTGTACAGTTATCTAAACGCATAGGAAAAACACCGCTAGTTCTATTCTTACGAGCGAACGAGCACGCAATCTCATTTATCAAATACCACCAGTTAAACGTAAAGTTTCCGGTCATAGACTTGGAAACATTAACAGTAGCGAAGCAAAACATTTCTAAGATTATGGACTGAGATTGCAGGGAATATAACACGAAAGTTTGAGTGTAGATAGGAAGTAAACATCCAGTTTTGTATGGAAATTACAAACTTACCATGTACATCGGTGATCCACAGAGCGTGACAGCCATATTTCCTTCTTCCAGGAACCTTGCGAAACCGAAGTCCGCTGTACGAAAAAAAAAATGTTAATTTTTCAATACTGTTTAGTATAAAGTCAGCATACATAACAATCAATATGTAAACGGCTTGGTCCTGACTCCTCACTGACTGACAGACAACGTACAGGCCAAACCACTGAACACAGATACTTGAAACTTGGAGGATATGTTTGTCAAGAGCTGGAAATGAGTACTAAGATAAGAATTTTGTTAATTCGCAACGTGAACGAAGCTGCAGGCGTCAGCTAGTAACATATAAAAATAGATTATTTAATTTAGCTCTTCTTATCAGTAAATTAAATAGTAATAACATTAACTAGCTCAAGAAAAAATATTTATCCATTTACTTTATTTATTATTTTATTTGAACGTGTGATAAGAATCGCACTTAGTTACACTATACTTCTCGTCAAGCTGCAATCAAGACATGTTCATTTTATCATAACTGGTATATTCCTTTGTTCTAATCAAACAATAATTAGGGTCAACATGAAGTGGTTCTTAAGATCTGAGCTCAGAAAGATTATTGCCAGAAGTCAAGACGATATTTTGTCCGTTTGGAATGTTGAGAAATTATGAAAATAAATAAGTAGTGAGCATATAAAATAAGTTAAAATTTGGCAGCTACAATTTTCATTTTTCTACGTAAAGAACAAACCAATTTTGAGCGTCATCTCTGAGGCGTGAGGAGTACGGGGAGGGGCGACGTTGTGGGTGAGCAGTATGTTCTGCGGCTTGAGATCTCGGTGCACGATGCCTTTAGCGTGAATAGCACGCATCGCCTCTGCAAGCTGCCGCAGAAACAGCCGAATCGTGCTTTCGCTGAGCAGCCGGTTGGCTTGCAGATAGTCCGCCAAATCGCCACCATTGCAGTACTGGCAACAACAAAAAGAAGTTGTAGCCACAAATTAATTGATTCATTTTAATTATATTATGTGGTTTTACAAGCAACACGGCTGGTTACGTTAATCGAAAAATCTACTCTTCTAAAATGACCGTAAAAGGTTGAAAGAACCATTTGATAATAGGATGAACAAACGCTAATGGACGGGCCGTTGTAAGTAAAAACCAACATTATGCACGATGAAAGGCTTCCGGTAGAGCTAGTAAGACACAGCCGCAACAAAACGATGTTTTATTATTTTCCGTAGGTTAATATTTCTTGCTTATTCTTAAAAAAAAAACATTAAATTCTACTCAGTAAGTATTTTATGATGTTTTAGCTTTCCAAGCAAACAGCAAAATCCTAATCTGTGTACCGTAGCTTGCTAGCCTTCAGGTTGAGTAAAGCAAACAAACCTTACGGCAGGATTGTTAAACAAGCGATTTTTTATGGTCATCAAACAGTTATCGCTAGATTATATCAATGGCCACAAAATCATAAGTTTTAAGCATGTTCATTTTGTGGTTCGAAATCGAATCGAATCGGCCTTCAGGCGACACCAATAATACACCACCAGTAGAAGTTTACGTATTTGCATGTTATTGCAACAGTAAAAGATATACGAGCGCTCTTTACCAAATATTTTTATGTCGATTCCAATAAATACGGTGTATCAAACATTTCATTTCCGGCCGGATTCTAGAAACGCCATATCCTGTTAAGTGAGCGATCGTATCTTGGTTATCATGATTTATTTATACGCTATTTTATGTTGAAACAGTGCTTACTACTTAATTACTAGTATTATTTTATTGTGTGTATGATCAAATTACATAGAAAATAACTACTCGTAGCTGTTCGTGCAATACATGACGAATAAGCGAAAGAAATAGGCGAGTAGTCATAAGCATTTTTTCAATGTAAGTAATTCATTGCGATTTTATATTGATAACAGTTTGCCCAATATTTTCTCGTTTATGCTGTGTTCGTTATCGGACTTGATTCACGATAAGCTCTGCCATGCCGCTAGTAATCTTATCATTGAGTGATAATAGTTATAAGTGTCAGTGAGTTATGTGCTCTTCGCTACGTTAGTGCTTGTGCCACGGCAGGTAACAACTCCTGAATTTTTTTGGCACGTCTTGCAGTGTTGTGTCATCTGGGTGTGACCATGACGCCGAAACATCTTTGCCTGCTCATATTGGCAGTCGTTGCGTAAGTACTCTGTAATATTTCGCTTTTATGTCGGATATCATAATTAGACTGAAGATGGGTGTATAACCAATAATAACGTTATGTAAAGAAATGGAAATCAGTGAAAAAGGCTATACTTTTCTCAATAACAATTTTCAGTATTAAATTAATACAAATTGGGTGATAAATGCATTCTTCTTCTTATCGTGTCACTAGTTCCTTCAAACCAATTTGGTGAAAGGATTTCAAGTGCGCCTCGAAGAGGCTCCTTTCGTGCACTCGACGCATGTTTTCGAACTTTAGGTTCTACGACATGCCGGTTTCCTCACAATGTTTTCCTTCACCGTTGCGAGACCGTGGGATGCATACATAGATTTTTTCGACCGAAAAAACCTATTTACGCATGACTGCCACCGGGATTCGTACCCGCGACCATCAGATCGCAAGGTAAGGGCCTCATCCACCACGTCCTCCAATAAATGCATTAATTGGCATTAATACATAAAATTGGCAGGAAGAAGGTAAGGAACTAGGTACTTTATAACGACCTAATATTGTTATTTTCAATTATTTTTTTAAATTTTTAATTGGCCATCTATATTTATCTTTGTGATCAATCGCGTACTGTAAGTTTTCCGAAAAGATAAAAATAAAATAAAATACAATAAATAGGTAACTCCTGGGTGAAAACAATTCACCTCAAAGCATTATAATTATATATTAATCTGCAAACTTTCACTTAAACGAATCTATACTACCCAAAGATACTACCTATGTCGCTGAGATCGCTTTTAAGCGCTAAGACCGCCTATTGTCCACTATTTTTACCATTGTTTTCTTCTTTGTGATGGTGTGTAATTTACTATCTAATTTATCTACCTATAAACGTAATCCAAAGTACAATTATAGTGGCACCCTAGATACGCCCCTACAATAGGTACCTCAGTAGAGTAAATACTTTGTACTTATCGCAATTTTATCTTCTTATTACTTATACGAATTTTGCGTCACCTTGCAACGATAAAACTACACGTATCTACCTACAGATATAATCGACAAGGTCACATGTTATTTTCAGGTGTGCTGTAGCCCAAAGCGAAGATGAATTCAATATTCCAGTTGAAAATGACAATCAGTTCCCACCCGAAGATCATTCAGAGCCTGATGAAGGCATTATTGAAGGAAGTGGAATAGGCGCTATTGAGGTACCAATAGATGACACGACAACTACAGCCGCGCCACTGATTGAAGATGTACAGCAACTTATATCAACAGACGACAAGGAACCGACTCCTGAAATTGTAGATACGTCGTGCCCTAAGTCATGTGTCTGTCACACAGAAGGCAATTCGAACAATTTCGTAGTAGATTGCTCCGGATATGAGCTAACAGAGTTTCCATCTCCGATTGATACTAAGACTACAAACCTAAATATTCAAAACAACAAATTGACTGAAATTCCAAAGGAAGTCTCTTTACTAAAGAATTTGAAAGTTCTGAATGCCAATGATAATTTAATAATGGAACTAGCATTAGGAGTAAGTACATTACAAACATAATATTTTAAAACTGTGTTATTTACTTATTATTATATTTTTTATTCATAATGGGATCTGTCATTCATTATTCATATTTTCATTCTTTTTCCAGTCAATAAGTGAGTTGCCCGAACTCACTACTTTGAAACTTGGGAATAACAGATTAATCGAATACCCTAAAGATTTGAAGAACAGCTTTGGACTCACAAAATTGGAAGAGCTCGACTTGGGAGGCAACGATATGAGAACGGTATGGGTATTATTTAATTGAAGATGATGATGATGATAAACTGTACCTAAATTAAATTTATTGAGTTTAAATAATAATAATAATAATGTCATATATATTTATTTCAGCCGCTGACTCAAGAATCTTTTACAAATTTCATTGCTTTAAAAAAATTAACACTACCTACTGCTACAACACACTTAGTAGAAGACTTATGTAGTGCTCTTAAGGACAGTTTAGAGCTTGTATGCAGTGAATCTTGCAGTACTCAGGCATATGAATGTCCAGATGTATCACAACCAATAGACGATGAAGATTTGATGAATGTATTACCTGGAACTATTGTTCTAAATACCGCCATTGACAATGACAATGTGGACCCAAATTTAAATGAAAATACAAACATAAACTTTGCGGATACAGAAACTACTCCTGAAAACGTTGAATTGCATGATAATGACGTAGAAGGTACCACCGTATCACCATCAGCTGCAGTAACGAATGCAAACGCAACTGATAAAAGTGAGTTTTCCCTTAGATCTGCCGTAAATAAAGCTGAACCTGTGGGAGTATCTTCATTGAGCACTTTAGTAGAAGCCCCTAAAGATACAGATGACCATAAAGTTCGAGACAAAGAAACAGATGTAACTGTTGGAGCTACGACATCGAGCACAAATACCGGCGGAGTGGATAAAAGCGTTATCGGCATCATAGTCGCTGGAATGGTTCTGGTTGTAGCTGGTATAACAATTAAAAAGAACTGGAGTTCAATCAAAAATAGATTTAGTTCATCTCCAAGAGCTGCGAACGGGGTCGCAACAGCAGCCAACGGAACTAACGGAACAACACCCGAAGAAGTCCCGTTGCAGGACAAATCTCCTGTGTAACATTAGTTCTATTTTTATTACACAAGAGATTGAAATGGAGATTTTGCGTTATGTTGAAGTGCTGTGTTTATGCGTGAACGTTTTCGATCTGACTGTAAAAAACTTATTATTTATTTAAAAGTGCCGACTATGAAACTAAGAAATTATGACAAAGCGACGAGTTTTTGAGTTACCCAGTTAAAATTTAAGGTGAAGCTACAGTAACAGATTAAAATAGATAGAAAGGTTATGACAGTCGATTTAAAACAATTTAAAGGAAACGTAGGGCAGTGTTATCGCTTAAAGTGACTATTTTCCATGCAACCATGGCAGAACTCTATAGAAAATAAATAAAAAATCAAAATTTTTACAAAATGTTTACAACCAAACTTTTATTTTTGTAAATGTATTAGAATGGCACATTTCATATATCTACAAAGTTTTGGTGCGATGAATGAATTTCATGACTCATGAGATGAGGGTGCCATATCGAAAAATTAAATACGGTAAGTTATTAAACTTATTCAGATCGATGAATATTACAGATTGTCGGAAGTACTTAACCATTTCATTTTTGTTCCTCTGTCGCTTAAGTTTCACCTTTATTGTGTGTATGTTAAAAAGTAAGTGATCACCAGATTAGGTTATTTTGTAAGTTTTAAATAAATCATTAATAATTATTTTATTTACTTGTTGTGGTTTCATGTAAAACATGTTCGTAAATGTCCGAGTCTAGGAAACCTGCATTTTTTTCGTATTTATATAAATACCAACAAAGTATAAACAAATAGTTTCAGGCAACCATGAAGGCTCACGTATCTAGAAAAAATTCACGACACGGACTAACTGTTAAAAAAAGTCGGAAGGCTAACATCCATGAATATGGATTTAAAAAATAATATTATAAAATAAATTATTATTATTATTATAAAATAAAATAATTTTAAATAAAAAATCGACTTAGAATTAAGTCGATTTTTTTCATTCAAGTGAATACTTACATTTGAAATTTGACAGCTGACAGCCGAACCTTTGGTAAAGCGGCGGCCATTTTACCACTCACGTAAGTTATTCTCTTGAGTGGAAAAATCGACTTAGAATATGGGTATAAGACCCGAGTTCACCAACAGATGGTTAAGTTTTAAACAGTTATTTTGACGATTTTGATACGAATGTTCATAGATTACACGTCAAAGTTAACGGACGAAGAGGCCTAATCCTCCGATTATCTATTGGTGAACACAGACCTTAGTAAGACAAAACTAGTTTTAATCCAGGTCGTGTCAACAGTCAAAATATACAATGTAGGCAGAAAATGTTGTGGAAACGAAAGTTGATTATAGCTAGCTAACTAAAGAAACTTCAATGGCGCCGTGATTCGTTAAATAGTGGTGTGGCAAGTAGTTTGTGGTTTATGGTAGAAAGCAATGCAGAGGGTTACTTATCCCATTCATTCGGTACCTTCACTTACTAGCTGGTGGAATCTTATATTTTTAACTGTGCCAGCAACCTGTACTGTTCTGTTACTGTTGTTCCGTTAGTTAACCGACCTACGATCACTCACTCGCGATAAGGCCAGGCAATTCTCGAATCAACGATGTCGTGCATTGTTTTGTTGGTTTACGAAATGAACGAGGAAATGAGACGCCTGATTCGTTTTCATCATACATATCTCTCAGGATAATAAATAAGGTTTTCAGCCTGAGCTAAAATAAACATCATCGGGCGTTATATATATGTGCTGTACAATACACGTGTAATATATGTAGTACAACCACCGTTTTGATCATCGGGAGTGCGATATGACTCAAGTGCAGTGCCCTCGTTCCACATTTACGTTGATATCTGGAAATACATTGAAGTAAAGACTAACAAACATAATCTAGAAGCAATAATGGCGCTAACCAGATTTTTTTCTCATTGTCTTCATATCGTCTCATCTCATATGCATTTGGGATTTTCTTTTCTGATTATATCAAACCAGAAATGACAGATAACATAAGATTATCATAAAATCATTGACACTGGTCGAACAAAGACTAGTCTAACAAAGGTATGACTAGATGACGCAGACATCGAGTAGATCGGCTCAGCAATGGTCAAAGCAAAACTGCATTATTGAAGGCCTTGATAGGCTTGACAAAACTCAGTGAAACGTACTAATCTTAGATCATATATAGACGCGATAAAAACAAATAAGAGTATTTTGGGAAAATGGAATCGTACAACAACATATTTTTAATAATAACACCTAACCACAGAGTTGATGCCACATTGCTAATATAAGCAACGTGGCATCAACTCGCCTTAGAACTTTCCGTAATTTTAAACGTTGTATAAATCGTGAATGTAATAACAAGTGCATTAGCGAGTCGATAGAAAGCAGTACATCATTTCCGACGCAACTTTCCAGTAAACTCAGGATGGCAATCTTTGATATTGTCAGTGACGGATAGAAAAGACTGACGCAATCCTACGCGCAGTTTCATGATACTTCATGATTTTATCTATCTCCTGCACACCGAATCATATAAAATTGGCGCTGTAAGTTACTGTAAGCAAATCAGTCGAGCAATACATTATTCTCAACATACGATTTAAGTAAACTTATCAACGTTTTTTCACGGTACATGATAACAAACTAGGTTACATAAACATACAGTCGTCAGAAGACATGACCGTTGCAATGCATTACCGGTCGACATGGCTAGAGGTTTTCAGCAAAAAGATAAGTAGCTTCTGCTAGTTCTACCGTATAATTATGACGTTCCAGCGTTAAACGATGGAATGGAAACTCGTAGATTAAATGATCCAATGTGCTTTATTAGATAGAACTTCTAAGAAGAAGTTCTTAAGAAGCTAGCAACCACGTGCCTTTGTATTATATTATGAACATCATTTTGTTTAAATCATGTGTGCATTAAAGCACGTGCTTAACGGTGAAGGAAAACATCGCGAGGAAACAGGCATGTAATAGAACCCAAAGGTTCGAAAACAAGTGATAAGTGCACAAATGGAGCATCTTCGAGGCGCACTTGAAATCCTTTAACCACACTGGTTTCGAAATAACTAGTGACACGATAAGAAGAATGAACATCTACATCTATAATTCTTCCAAATGAGCCATATAAGATACTAACGCAATTAAAAAACACAATTTTTATTACAATAATCATAATGTATAACCACAAGGATTTCTACATTATAGTTTTTATAAATTGCTGTAATGTCCTATTTAATGTATTGTTATAATGAGACATCAAAGCATGCACCTATAAATCATATAGTCTGTGTATTTTATTCGTAATTATATATTTAACTGAAAATCAAATAGGTATACAAAGGATAAAACTGTAGGCAAATGCTTCTCAAGGTGATATAATTGAATTAGCTCTGCATCCGCTGTGGTATCTATCTACTACTCGGTCTCGGTATGGTATGGATTATAATTACTCGTGTCGATGCAGTCATTAACTCTACGAATGCCGATGCAACTGATATGTGACCTTAAAGTTGACGTTCATCAATAGTAATTCTAAACGTGTGCCAATCTAAGTCCATCCTATGCAATAAAGCAACATTATTAATGCAGTTTTACTGGTGCATGCCTATATGTAGCGCACCTTTTTCATTACAACCCAAAGCAAATATCTCCATTGAAAATGTTACAGTTTCGCATGATTGCACACATAATCTTGAGACCATACAGCCGTCAAGTTATTATTAAATATTTTTTTTATTAAATTTCATTACAAATTATAAAAAAAAACTCACATTGATTATCCGTTATTCGTATACATTTTAATCCGTAATATTTTTTTCGACTATTTATTTATTTTTTACTTTAAAAAAAAGTTCTCATGTTTGTTACCTCATAAAATCGTCATTTATAAACCGATTTGGAAAATTCTCGTTTTATTTCAAAATATATACTTTCATATTGATCCCATACCAATTACATAAAAATCGGTTCAGTAGTTTGGTTTTCTGAAAAAAATATGCCATCCAAGTAAACAAATTTATGTATTTTGTTTTCAATCACTAGAATAGTCCCAATTTGAAGTTCTTATTTTTTCGTTGAAAACTTTGATTACTAACTGTTTAGTAACACGTGCGCGTAGGAAAATAAGGTTACTAAATTTTTTAAACGAGACATACCTAATAGCTGGCATTTAATTCAACCACCGACCAAATTCGCACGCAGACGCAAAACAGCGACGCAAAAGCGATGAAGTGTTTAGTTTCTTCCGGGTGTAGTTTTTGTAACATGTGGTGCTGCTTAGCAACATTCGTACGCATATAGCATTATGTATGTCTGCGTACAATGATAAATGTAATGTAGTAGAAAGACTCTTTGTATTTCAGTTATTGTAGGCTGCCATCTACATTCATTCAGATTCTTTGGTAGCTCGACGTACATTAGAACTGCGTTATGTTAATTTTTTTGTTCAATTTAGTTGACATGGATACGGTCGTTTTTGGCTTGTTAGCTTTTTGGCGTTTCGGTCAATTCCGTTAAAAAGTAGTTCACTGGTTATAATATAAACCTCTTGGAGAACGCCGCCGCCGCGTGTTACCGTCGAAAGCCTTTAAATTTTGTTTGGTACATCAGACAGAAGGCTGTAGCGAATCGAATCAAAAGCAAAATCCATTAAAAAGTGTTAAAGTAATGATAAAATACTAAACTTAAAGTCTTATACAGGTGTAAACGAACGCTGACAATTTGTAAAGTCACGCTTATGTTCCATGGCAGTCAAGGCGTAGCGATCATCGCATCAACGCAACGCACGACTATAAGGAAACCGTGCCAATGAACTTGTGTTTGGCTTTGTTCACGATGAGGGCATTATTGTTTTAGTTTTTAAATGAGAGTAATACGCAATACATAAAAATCTTTATGAAGTCATTCATTTCGTTATCCCGTGTCAATAAATTGTGTTAACTTGATGACCTGTTCGTATCCACTCGACAGCCGTGTGCGCAGTGGAGTGCAAATATTTTTGGATACATTTAAGAAACACCAGCAGGTATTCCACCAATAATGTGTAATTATACTACGAGAACAATTTTTATCGGGTTTTACGTCGGTCTATATTTTATTTATGCGCAGTATCTAGTATGTGTTTAATATTTGTTCCACGAGGCAGCCACATAACACGTTACGTTACCTACCACAGTGACACGTGTTATTTCACTGTGTAGACATTATGTCTCGCCTTGCTCGTTATGAAACCAATCAATGAGAACAAGTCTGACGAATCAATAAACAGCATTGCCAGTAAAAAAAATCAGTGAGACGCATCATCATCATCAACATCAACAGCATCATCATATTATCTGGATGGATGAATAATAAAGGGATTATAGGGTGTTATCAAAATCAACGGGTTCGAGCCCAGCTAGGAAAATGATTTAAAAAAATCTAAGTCTGCCTCTTAGTTTTCATCAAAATCAGCTCCGAGAGTTTGAGCGCTTCTTTAATCAGTATAAAAATACTTAAGGATTTGACCATCCAAGCCCAGCTGAAATATTCAGATCGAGGATGCTAGTTTAACCGCACTGTTTGCATCCACATTATGAATTGCCAAAAAATATGGATTTTGATGAAGCAATAACATTGTTTCCCTAGTCCTAAATTGTATGCAACCCGCATCGATGGCGACCCGTGTGTAATTAAATCATAATAATTAAATCTTTGTCTAAACAGTCGTTAGTGGCTCGCTAACTGATATGGTGACGAGTGAGATTCGGGCTAAGGTGATAAAGGGGTTAGCAGGGCATGTCCGTGCGATCTCGTCCTAACCTCAGGCGGCACTGGGTTCGAAGTTCTGCTAATAGAGATAAGAACCGGTAGGTACATTGTTTGGTTCTTATCAATAATCTTTTAGTGTTATTCCCTTGACCTATTACGGTACTGACTGATTGACTGTAATACGCAGTTACGTCTCGCAAAATCTGGCTTCGAATATAATGAGCTAATTAAGGACTTCGATCATAGTGAATTTAGGTAATCTACTTTACAAAGCGGACGACGGAATAGGGCACGTATCGGGTGCGTGCGGCGTCTATTATCTGATGCGTGGTGACCTTGCTTTATATCCACACTCGTTGAATAGCCACTAGCCACGCGGAAGGCGATGTGGATGCCCAAGCAAACCTCAAAATTTTTTTTACTATCTATTTTTGTTTAGTGAGAGAGGTTATTTCTTTATTATTCACTAGCTACAGTGAACTTTAAATCGGAACACAATAATGATTGCTCATTAACGGGATCATGAACTTGCACTTGGCGATATTTAATAAAACATGAGACAACACAGTATTCCACGTTTCCTGGTTACTAAATTCGGGATGTACACAATAAAATACGACCTCATTAACCTACATATATATTAACACACAATATACCGGTACATAGTTAAAATTTTGATCTTTAGCATCGTTCGAAACAATGGGTTACATTATAAACCTGAGATAGCTACAAAATGATACGAACGACAGGGACCTGCGTATAGTTTTGCTAAAAGCAACTGAAGCATTACTTTGGCGAACAACAAAATGAGTTCAGTCATTGGTAATCGGTTAATTGTTTCACGAGTTCGATGCCTTGCCTTTATAAATTAACAAAAATATGTATATGAGTCTGCAGTGCAGTATCTACAAATGTATAAGTTACAACTTACAAAATCACAAGCAACTGTCCTTGATACAAGTTATCAGGAAATTCACCACCATTTGTGTCCTACATATACTTTTGTATGTAGCCTAGTGATTTTTGCCCTTAATTCAATGTACGATAACGCTTCTCACTCATTGTAACACTTAACAATATTATTTATTAACACAATATTTTATATAATAAAAAATTACCTTCTTCTTATGGTGCCACTAGTTCCTTCGAACCAGTGGCAGTGTGGTGAAAGGATTTCAATTTCGTCTCAAAGAGGCTTCTTTCGTGCACTCATTTTATTACCTATTCACCCTTCTTCTATACACTATCGGAAAGCAGTTTCTGTGATAAATGTCCAGACTGAAAGCTGATTTCGATTGAGATTACATACATAGACAGCTCATCGATTTTATATTAGTTTGCATTAGTTGGAGTAATGGGTGTTAGAATCGTATTAATCCTTTCGCGATCGTTTCGTTTTGTTGGAGTCACGTGCAGTCGATTACAGCAGTTGCAACACCCAAGGTAGGACGGCTGAGGCTAGGCTAGGTAATCATGAAGGAGAATAATTCCGATAGTTAGGTTGCGATATCGACGTTGATTTATGGTAGATATTATAACATTCGCTATGTCTCTCGTTCGAAAATAAATCTGTCGTCGGTTGGGAAACTACAAACTGCTTCATAAAATATTAAAGTATTTATTCGGACTGGTGGAGTTATATTTGTTCACGTTCACGTTCGTCGTCATTAATATTTATTATTATATTTGAACTGGCTCTTATTATAATTATTATCATTATAATAAGAGCCAATTATCTTAAATCAGAGAAATTTGAATGTAAAAGTGCTTACGAAATATTATATGTTTTTGATAAAAATATATAAACGTGATTCGGAAGCAGAGCCTAGTGAATGAGAACACAGGAGAAGAACACGCAAGAGAGCAAGCCAAAAAATAAATGGTGGGCTGGTGTATGTTGCCAAACACTATAGGATAGGACAAGGTAATTAGTTAGATAGCGATGTACATAATATACATGAGTATAATAAATGTTGTAAATATGTAGTTATTTGCATTTAGGGTGGGTAAACTTGCATTACAAAGGTCATCTGATAGTTCAATCCAATTTATAAATGGATTGCTCAAACATGTTTTAAATTGAGCGAAAGGTTGTTTCTCGAACCAAATCTGCTGCAAGTTCTGTAGGTTCAAAATCAAATACTTATTGCAAGATATTATTTATGTGTACTGCGAGTGAACTTACCTCCATGACAACGTAGACATAGGCCGGGCTGTCCATACAATCGTGCATGGCCACAAGGTTCGTGTGATGCAACGCAGTCAGCTCTCTGAGGATTTTTATCTCCTTCACCAAGATCTCAGATGCTTTCTGTATCCCCTTCTTTGTGACCACCTTAACAGCTACAGACTGGGACGGATTCTGTGGAAAATTTTATAACATTAAAAGTTATATATAAGTAATTAATTTATCATAGATACTAATTATACCTAGATATTTTCTTGCAGTTTCGTCACGGGTTTTGTTAAGATATTGCAAAATAATCATTCTTATTATACGCAATTATTCAGTTAGTCTATACAATGGACATATAGTACATTGCCATATACCCATTGCACAATATGAAGATAAATGCGCCTGGTTAGCATACCTTTCTAAGGACACGCTTTTTATTTTGAAACTGGAGAGAATTGTTGTATGTTGAAAGTAAGTACACCTACAAAACTCGTTAATCATGCGTGACCGGTCCATCTATCTAATGAAATTTGTTATCATGAAGAGAAAGCTTGGATAAAGAAATAAAATAGCTATCTTATTTACTAAAGTAAATAGCTATAATAGCTTGCTTTTGTTATTTACCTAAATCTATTCCGATCCCAGAGATTAAATATAATATTTCAAACAAACAATCTAATTGAGTTCCAATAGTATTGGCATACGTTGAGAATAGCAGAAGCGGATCGAGCACTGCCTGAATGGGATGGGACTATGGGACCGCATGACGCCTATGAATGAACAGAGCATGCCCCACGTTAGCGATTAATAGGGTAATCAACGACTTGCTGCCATTGTCGACCCAACCATCGACTAAGGCCAAAACAATCAATGTTGTTTGGATCAAGATGTACTACTGGATAAGTACCGAATTTCAGCCAAACAAAGTCAAGTTGATTCAGTGTTATTGGGTAAAAAATCCATCCATAATTTTCACAAAGAAATACACACGTGTAATCATTAACTCTATGTGAACATTATCGCACAATAGAGAAAGGACAGGATGTGGTTGGTGTATACTTTACACCTACAGTACCTACAGATTGATGTTGCGATGTGGGAAATGTTTGCCTGTGAGATTAATAAACATTGAGGCATAAACAATGAACTGGTTAATCACTGTTTAAGCTCGTGTAAATGCTAACAAATACCAGGATGCCTATATTTAAGTCGACGATTGCGCATTTTGGTTTGCTTTGCTTTTATCCAGAAGGGGCTGGGTGGTGCGCCGACGCCGATCTAACATTAGCCCGCCCTACATTCTGTCGGTAGGTTCGTGCTGCGATTACTGTTCGACCTGATTTCATCACGAAACTCGGGTTAGATTAGTTATAGGTCACAACAGTAATACCTTAAACGTTAAGCCTAATGAATGATTTGTAGGTAACTCTAGGTTTGTGCGATATTTTGGATGATTAGTTTTAGTGTCCGGTGCCGATCGATTTGCTCTTAGTGATTTGGGCAAGTCCATATAATAAGGCATTTGTAATTTATACGATAAATCTTGTCCTCCGCGTTATTTTATTCATATTGCAGTGGCTGGTAGAGCGGTCACGGTCAACGTCCGTCGCGCATACTCCTGCACATTTCGTTGCCAACGCCAATCATCCATCATTGCTATGCTGCTAATCAAATCATTTGCCTTGTCTATGTCGTAATTTAGTAGAGCCATTTTTGCAAAGATACTTCATTCATATTATGATAACAAAGCTCAGAGGCTATGAAAACATGATTTATGTAAGTATGCTTTTCTAACTGGGGTATTTTTTTATTTCTCTGTACTGGAGTCTAGCTAAAGAAGCTAGTCACACGACTCGATGCCAAACAAGTTTGAATGTAGGTCGGGTTTGATTTAATTCACCAGTCCTATCAAATGTTATGTAGTATTGAATTATTCTAAATGGTAGTGGTAGAGGGAGAAGGTTTCTGAAGTTAATACAATAATAAGAGTAGTGATTACGTGAAGAGCTTTCGCCTTTTTTTTATCTCCTTGACTAGTGATAAAGTACAGGATGAACAAAAAGTTAAACTATTATTTTGTTAAGTTTATCTTTAATATTTTATAAAATTTAACATCTAATATTTGCGTTTTTAAGTATATTTTTATTTTTTAAATTCTTTATCGTTTTTGACTAATAATTTCACGAACTGCTGTTATAGGGTCATTGGATGGTTGCCCTGTCTTGTAGAAACCAGATCCTTTAATTCAAGCCTGCGAATGACGTTAGAAGAGAAAAGATGTATATTGTGGACCCATTTAAGACACTAGATCGCTATCGAGTGTACGGGCTACCTACCTAGTTTGGTCTCAAACAGAAATATGTACACGCTTTATGTTTTTCGGTTTTTACGTGGTCATGTGCGAGTTGAGTTACTTCTTCGTTCGTTCGTAATCGTTTGGAATTTGGATTGTTAGAGCTTGATTTGAGTTCTGTACATATTGCAATGAGTACCTACTAAAGTCCGTTCGATTTGGTTGCAGTCGCAGAATCATAGCTCCGATAGTACTCGGGAACGCAAAGCGCACGTTGTGCTCCGGTGAATGATGCAATGACATTAAGGCTAATCCTCAAATCCAATTCCATACAAAATGTTTCGGACAAATACTCTAAAATTACGCCGTATTA
Organism: Lobophora halterata; assembly: GCA_932526365.1. Taxonomy (NCBI): domain Eukaryota; kingdom Metazoa; phylum Arthropoda; class Insecta; order Lepidoptera; family Geometridae; genus Lobophora; species Lobophora halterata. The sequence continues at coordinate 7,022,610 of OW052014.1, read as the reverse complement.
TAGTAATTTCGTCACACTATTCGTTTCGTCCAAGTTTTTTGATTTCGTCAACAAAAAAAAAGTGAAAGGTTTCATACTTTAATTTAGATTTTATACGTGTTTTTAAGTTAGTAGGGTTAATTTTAAAACACGTATAAAATCTAAATTAAATTATGAAACCTTTCACTTTTTTTGTTGACGAAATTAAAAAACATGGACGAAACGAATAGTGTGAAGAAATTACTATAATACGGCGTGCTTTTTGAGTATTTGTCCGAAACATTTTGTATGGAAATTTGCCTTGAGGATTCCCGTTAAATTAAATCCCTATAGGCCGCTCTCGCGGATTAGGAGACTTTTGGTCCACCCTGTATCTTTACTCTGTCCTTCACATTCGCTTGTGTGCCAGTCTGTCTCCCACGCATTTCGTGCGACGATGTCATTAGACGCGCCCATCCATAAGGCCAAACAATCATATTCAACAGATAGGTATAAGTAGATAGAACGAAGCTGGCTCTTATTATCGAGGTGTTCGCCGACAGTATGTTCGGCCGAGCTGCACGTGTCAAGTGCCCTTGGGCGCTGCGCACAGTGCATATCGTATTGTGCGAAGAGGTATTGTCTCGGGGTTCGGACAAAGCGTAACCCGACGCGCACGCCCCGCCAGAACATAGACCCACTTTACATCTAAACGTGTATGTACTCATAGCAAAGGGCCTGGATGACGTGAATATAGGACATCATCTCCAGAGGAAGACGAATTATCCACAAAATGCCATCCAACAATCATCTCTCACATTAATAGTCATATAAAGACGAATGAGTCTCTAAAATGGACAAAATGAACAGCTATTAAGATCCAGCTGCACACATAACCGGATAGTTTAACTGGCTTGTATTGAGCACAAGCTTGACAATTGACATCAATGCTGCTGAGGTTAAAGAAATAGAACAGAGGTAGAGTATGGATAGAAGACTTCATTGTACTATGTACCGTGTACCTCCCCATAACTTTATCTTCCTACTTGAGGTTAGGTATCTACTCTACTCTTTATTTCTTTAACTTTTAATGTTGCCTCCAGGCTTCAGCATCGCTCAGAAATTACATGCCATCATACTTTATTTGCTAACTGTCTATTCTACTTACTAAAATAATATTGTTGATAAAATTAGTAACACAAAAAGTGGACAAACTTTATCTGTGCATATGTCTGATGCATAATCATACTCATGCAATAACAAGCTAAGAAGGTGAATTAATAAGCTAAGAAAGTGATGATGAATATGGTAAAAAAAAAACCTTGGTAAATTTTTCAACTGGGCATGGATGGCTGAATCCTAAAGTAAGTACCTACATACCTATATTGAAAAGCTCAAAGGACACTCAGAGCTGACTTTTATGAAGACTAAAATTGCGTACATATTAAGATTGTAAAACATCAAATTCGCTTAAACCAATATTTATGATAATAAAATAATTCCGTTTCAACCCAATTTTGATGAAAAACTTAGTATTCAAACCCGTTGATTTAAAAAAAAGTCACACCGTGTCTAAGGCAATTGGTGCTTTCACTTCAACCCTTTTTAACCCACTTAAATATTTAAATCTAAAATCTTGAAAACCTGCCAGTTCTTTTGTTATACATACCTAATGAGAAAATTTAATTAGATGTTTCAATTTTAAATGGTTTATTGATTAAAGTGTTAAGTACATTGCATAATTCTGGTAAAGACATTACAGTGAACATTTAAAGAGATAACTGCATTTAACTATATATGCTTAAATTAATGTTCAATCCATTTGGATATTGAAAATTAATTGAATATACATATTCGTGATAATTTATTTTGATGAATTTTTAAATATATTACACAAATAGACAGGAAAAAATCTCCAAATCCTTAGTTTCTTTACATGAGACATGACTTTTTGATAAGTGATGTGATAAAGAGGAGACTTATACCCAACAGTGGGTGCAGACGGGCCGATATTTTCATGGTGAATATGATTTTTTGACCATTTGAATGGTACAATCATCTTTTGAGGTTATCTAGTCCAAAACAGCTGCTTCAATTAATTATTAGTCATCAGGAAAATCTTGTTCAAGTAGGTATTGAATTTAACTATGGTATTTATAGGTACTATGACATTTATTGCAATATAGCAATATGTAGGTAAGACTTATTACTGTTTTTTTTTTGTTTACCACCCACATGATATGTGGAAGTTTCAACAAAAACAGCATCATTATCAGCAGAAAACACTGTGCTAGATTAGATATCAATAATATGAAAGGTCCTAACAGGCTAAGATCTAGGGAAAGAAAATGAGAGCATGACAAGCTATTGAAATGAGAACATACCCTTCTCTTCCTTCCTTTGTATACCATGGCAAAAGCTCCATGACCTATGATGTCTTGTTTAGTGAATTCATATTCACCCACTTGGATAACTTCCATTTTAACCAGTTTTTTAGACACAGACATTTTAGAAGAGTTTTATTTATTTACAGTCCAACACAAAGATCAATAATAATATTTGGAAATTATGGGTCTCGGAACTTGACTGAGCGCTACATTATGAACACATCGAGCAACCAATCACTTCCAGCTTTCCGTAAATCGATTTCGTTTGTTTCACTAATTACACATTGCTGTCTTCAGTTTACGTTACACTTACAACACAATGAATGCAAAATGAATAGAGTGATTTTATTTTGTGTTTGATTTGGATTTTGCGAAGCAGCAGATGATAGTGTTGCAAGCAATATGGAAGTTTTGCTACTAAAAAAAATACCATTTACTACTAATTATATTTTGTACAAGCAAGTATTTTTTAACTAATATATATGTAAAAGGCTGACTGATACGAAAACCGCGAGCCGAAAGAGACTAAATATTAAGGAAGAGTTTCTCTTTCTAAATTATGATCAGGGGATCACTGATCAAATGAAAAGGAATATTTTTAGTGCAAATCCTTTAATTTAAAAAATTGTAGCTATTTCCATTTTAATTGTGCTATGTGCTATGTATGCTCGCCAAGGCCGTCTTAAACTATGCCTTTAAGTACAGAATAATTATAGGCCCTCTTGGGTTCAGCATCTGATGTGTTTGTCATTTTCGTCAAACGTAACCTCATTTTCCTGGTGACATTCAGAAGTTCTTTCGTCTTGAGATACCCTACTCCAAAAAAAACTGGACTACTATGGGATTAGAGGTCCAGCCGCTAAACTCATGACAGACTTTGTAACGGACAGGCGGCAGTTTGTGGTATGTGGTTCGGGCAAGGTTCAGTCGAGCGAAGGAATATCTGACCTTGGTGTCCCACAAGGGTCATGCTTATCGAATACTACTTTTGCGCTTCTTCTAAACGACCTGCCGAAATGTATACACGAAGCTGAAGTATACATGTTTGCTGATGATGTGGCCGCAATCGTCACGGCTCCAACAGAATCGCTGCTTATAGAAAAACTGGGCCATGTCGCTGAAAAACTACATGACTGGTTTCGAGCAAATGGCTTGGCCTTAAACCTAGAAAAAACATGCTTCATACGTTTCAGTCTATCGAGGAAACCACTAAATCCCATTCAGGTTATTGTAGGCAATACTACATTACAACAAGTACCGGTAGTAAAGATGCTAGGATTCCATGTGGACTCAGGGCTAAAATGGGACACACATATTGAAAAGCTCTGCGCCAGACTGGGCCAAGCGTGTTTTGCCTTAAGCCGCCTGGCAGCATCAGCGCCCATACATGCTGTCCTCGGCTGCTATTTCGCAACAGTACACTCCATACTCGCGTACGGAACTGAGTTGTGGGGATCAGCCGCCGAGTGTGAGAGAGCCCTAATACTACAAAAAAGAGCAATTCGTGCCATGGTTCGCGTAGCATCTGACATTTCAGCCAAACCTTACTTTACTGACCTTAACATCTTAACCGTGCCATCCATCTACATCTACCAGGTAAGCTGGTTTGTACGCACAAACTCGGATAAATTCGCGAAGCAAGGGGCGTCCCATCAGTATGCAACCAGACACAGAGATAAACTATTAATGCCTACTCATAGACTAACTAAGACTAAGAAATCTGTTTATTTGGCGGGAACTACTATTTTCAATCAACTTCCGAATGAGATTGTAGATGCTGCTACCGATACCATCTTCAAAAAAAGATTAAAAACTTTTTTAATAAAAAAAGCCTACTACTCTGTTAGTGATTTTTTAAATGATAAAGGTGACGAAACCAAAGTTTAATTATACTTAAGGTATATAATAATGTTAAGCCATTGATTTATTATTATTAATTACTTGATTATACAAAATGTATTCCAACTATGAAATGAAAACTGACCTGTAATGTATGTTATGAATAAAGTATCTGTATCTGTATCTGATAGGAGGAGATTTTGTGAAAAAAGTGCCCGAAATGTGAAAGAAATTGTCGGTCGGTCGGCACGGGCCCCGCGTGCCCTTATGGTAAAGACGGTATTGATGCTTGCAACTGTGTGAAAGAGACACAGTTACGGAAATTTGATTCTCTCGAGAGATCGTGTTTTCTTATATTTAATTAAAAAATAACGTAATTCCTTCGTCGTCGTAACGTAAAGTTCAAACTTCATAATACTTAAATAAAATAAAATGGCAAGTGAACTTTCCAGACACGTAGGAAGTTTATAAATTCCTTGGTCGCCAACTTTAGTACTTTAGTACGCAATATTCAGAAGTATTACCTTACGATTTGAATTCATTATAGCTCATTTGAATACTATCCAATAGAAATTAAAATAAATATAATTTGTGTTAACGTCGTTTAGTAAATAGAAACAGCAAAATTGTTACCACTGAAACAAATGTTGCCACTATCGAACTCTAATATTCTACCTCGCTTGACTCTAATCTAGTAAAAGTGCCATCTATTGATGCATACAAAGGTTGACCAATTATTATTTTTATTGTATGGTTGTCTAAGAAACACCTGCTATTTATTGAATTATAGGTATTATTTAGCTAATAAAACTATATTTAAATTAATAAAAACTCATCACAATAAAATAAAACTAAGGCATAGAATTTACAAATATTTTATCTGCAGTTCATAAAATAAATATACCAAAGTTACGATAGTGCTGCATCCATCTCTATTTCACAAACATATTAATACAAAAGACTTGTTTAGAAAGAAAATCAAGTGCCTAATATGATTTGACATTATTGCAACAGCAACAGACATCTTTAGATCTATAATCTCTCAAGCTAAAGAATTAATTCCAATTCTTTGATCTTTAGTAATCTTCAAGATTTATGAAGTGAAAAACAAGAGGAGGAATGTAACACTATCATTGTCATAACATTATTTTGTTATTTGTGACTATCTCTTCTGATCACCTAAGTCTTCAATGCTGTCTTCATCAATCTGAAAGAGATAAAAATGTTATTTACTTATGATTTAAATCAGAATAATAGTAAAAGTGGTTTAAAGTTTAAAGTAATGCAATAATAAATGTAAAACAAACCTCTGGCCATTTTTCAGGTATTATATCAAAAAGATCATCTTTTACATCTCCTTGAATAACAATTTCATCATCACCAGTAACAGATGATCCACAAGCAAACTTGGTACCAAAATACTTTGCTGCCACTTTTAGGTCAATATCTGAAACAAGCAATTTATTAAAAAATAAATACCACATAACAGAACCTGATTTTAACTGTTCTTAGAGTAGATAGATAAATTTAGGGCTGTGTATCCAAGCTATAAATGTTGTAAATGCTTAGTTGTAAAGTCCTAGTATAGTAATTTTGCATTGAATACAGTGAATGTGATGTTTCAACCCCAATCAAGACTATTTTCACATGACTGCAGTGCAATGGAGGGGTATAGAATTGTGGTTGTATGTATGAGTGTGTAATTTTATCACACCATAAAATGTCAAAATGTGTTTACAATTCAACAAAAATATATCAGTGGCATTACTATTTTGCAGGGGAGTATACTGTTCTATAAACTTTTATGTTTGTTAAAAACATACCGAAGGTGCTAAGTCCGGACACAACCGTTACGGACTTCTTTTTGCCGCGCGGAGCTCTTGAGACCTGCACAAGCTTGGGCACATCCTCCTTTTTCTTTGATTTTAACATGCCCTTGCCTCCGCGTTTCTGACGTTTTTTTTCTTCTTCACCGCCAGCATTTTCCTCTTCGTCTGCAAAAGAACATATTAACATGAAGATTGGTTCAGGATGGAGTTATTTATTACTGCTGATACAACATAACCTAATACTAACCGATTTTCACTTTTTCAAACTCAGTAGGCAAATGTTTTTCTAGCCACTGTTTGCACTTTTCATATTCAGGATAATATTCACAGTATTCAATCGGCATAGAGCAATTACCGCAGTACTGCACTTTTACAGGATAGGTTACACCTTCGCGGGGCCCTACCGAAAGATCTCTATCAGCCATTGTAAGAAGGAAGACAGGAACTTATAACATAATCTTTTTCCAGGATTGTCCAGGGATTCGTATTCGTTACCCAATTACTTTTACAACCATTGCTTGATTATAATTTTTAGGTTGAACTGATTTTGGCAAAAGTGAAAAACATATCCACAAAAATTGCACTGTGCTTTGAGTTTGACAATGACAATGACAACTTATTTTATTCAAGAAGTTGACACTAAAATGCGTTCTCAGTTTCACAGGCCGAAGTATTCCCGAAATCCCTACTAGCCACAAATATTTGATTCAGATGTTGCTCTATTGCTGATCACACGATAGAATAAACATTTAGCGAGTTTTTATCTATACGATACAGTGCCATTTCATTAAATCTAATTAGTGCTGCTACTCTCCACTAGATGACGTAAATCTGCAATGCTATATCCGAGAGAAATCCTAGGTTTTCTATATCAATATATGTTTTTATGAAGGTTTAGTTCTATCTGACTGACGACTGGACTGACTGACAGACAACGCACAGGCCAAACCACTGAACGTCGAGACTTGAAATTTCGAGGGTAGGTATATTCGTCAAGTGGTGAAGGCGGGTACACCTACACTACCTACCTACTAAGGAATTTTGTTAATTTGTAACGCAAACAAAGTTGCGGGCGTAAGCTAGTTCTACATATAATAAAACTCTGTCAAGTACCTACATGCTGTATAATATATAGTACCTAACCTACTTTTACTCTTTGTGTACTTATGTAGAGCTTCAAGTTTAAAAAAAAAACTGACTTTAATTTTATTCTGTGACATTACCACGACTAAAACAAATTCAAGATACGGTACCACATTTACCGAAATCCATCAAGTTTTAATTAGTAGTATAGGTATGGTACATAATATTACTTATTCTTTGGTATAGGTGCTAAACGGTGTAGGAAAACATCGTGAGGAAACTGGCATGTCATAGAACCTTATAAGTTCGAAAACATGGACTGTGTCAAGTGCACGAAAGGAGCCTTTTAGAGGCGTACTTGAAATCCTTTCACCACTTTGGTTCGAAAGTCGAGGCACCTCCCACTTGGTCAACAACAACGACGGCTTATAACATGGATAGGTAATGAACATTAGAGTTATGTGAGTTCTTAAATACGAGTAGATTAAATATTGACTTTGTAAATGCAGGTAGGTACCTAGGTACTTAAATAAAATCCAACATGACAACTTATTATTTATTTTTATAGTTGTTATTGTTACAAAATATCAAGTAAGTAAACTTTGGTATAAAAGCGTCCGAACTAACCAGAAATAATTTATCTAACATAAAAAATAAAGGTTTTGGAAAGCAAATATGGCATATGTCTATGCAGTGAAGGAAACGTGTTTTTTTCCTTCACTGTGTCTATGCCATGGTTTTGATTTGGGTTATTTTAGGCAATGATCTACATCACTACACAAATTAATACAGAACTTAACTTTTATTGTTAATACAGTGTGCTTGTGTGTCTACTACCCTATGATAGAGTTAAACAAAATTATATTTTAATACTCTCTCTACCAAATAGGTATAAACTTAAATAAAATGGATAGTTGCAAATTGTATTAGGAAACTATAAAATTAATATAAATATCTTCAGCGAATAACAACAAAATATAGAAAGATAAGTAAACCTATTCTCTAATTTTTCTACTTAATCTTATGTAAATTAAAAATCATCTCGGCTTTCTAGTAATTTTGTTAATGTAACGTTACATGCTGTATAAAATTCTAAATTCTTTCAAATATTCTAAAGAGGTTTTACATAACATTTTGTTCAAAGATGTGAAACGTTGTCGGAACTCGATTGCTGGTGTTCTATATATAATTGCAGTCTACATTCTATACATCTATAATACTGTCGTGTTTCTTATCGGACGCCTTGAGTTTCTGCTGCATCTGTGTCAACATGTCTTGCATGCGTCGAATCTAGAAAAAAAAACAAATAGGTACAAATACAAATTTAAGGGATTATATCTTGCTAATACAATGCTTATTAATTTTCATACCATAATATCCTCGTCTAAACTGAGCTAGTGACTAGTTCTAGTTTTCTGACTGGAGATTTTTAAACCGATCCAAGATTTGGTTGTCTCTCCACTATGGCAGTTAGTTATTTAAAAAAACACTTAAGCCGCTGTTAGGTATAATATTTAATGTGAACAGCGTAACGATCGAGGGAAACAGGCACTGCCTTATAATAGCGTATATCAAAAGAGCATGAATCTTAAAGCTTTAAAAAATATCGTCCTATAAATGAACATACCTCTTCATCCTTTTGTAAAAGCAGCCTGTCTGTATCTGTTATGACGACATCGTTGTTATTGCCCATGGAGTCCCGTTTCAATTTGCTGGAAAAACATTTTTTTTTTGAATAGACAAGCGATTGATCACAACCTCACGTAATGATAAGGCCAGCAGCAAACAAGCCTTTCCTCTCCACTGCGCTGTCACAACAACAAAATGTATGTAAACTAATGGTCGCTTGCCACCTTTTTCTGTAGTCGGTGGCTCGTTTGCGGCGACCGTAAGGTGCGTTTACACTAACGCGGAGCTCAGCGAAATGGAAAGGAGTGGACCGTAAATTGGCCAATCACAGCTCTCGAAATTCCACTTCCATTCCACTTCGAGCACTGTGATTGGCCAGTTTACGGTCTGCGCCCCTCTCCATGCCCATCTTCGCGTTAGTGTAAACGCACCCTAAAGCGACGATGACACACGGCTTTTTTACATGCTACAAGCCAGCGAGTTTGCTTGTAGCTTGTAAAATCGCACTGTGTCATAGCTTTATTACAATCTGCTTGATGACAATCCTTCCCGAAAGCTAATTCGCTCAAACGCTAGCTTTTAAACTTACTAACAAGCAGCTTGTTAAAATGTAGAATGCAGATGTAGTAAGAACATACAAATGGGCCTCGAGTGACCCAAAGTCATGGTAAGAGACACAGCAATAAAAAAATACTGCTTGGTGGGCAAATTAAATTAGCACTTTAAGGGGCATCCATTAATTACGTGAGGCTCTTAGGAGGGGGAGGGGGTCGAGTCAAGCCTCACATTAAGCACAGATTAACTTATTTAAATTAAAAATATGTATTTCGAAAAATCTCACGTGAAATTAGAGGAGGAGAAAAATCTCACGAAATATCACCAAGGGGGGAAGGGGGGTCGAAAATTCGCCAAAATTACCTCACGTAATTAATGGATGCTCCTGGTATAAATTTTTTGATTATAAATTATTTGACGACACCGTGGCTTAGTTGGTTGTGACCCTGCCTACGAAGCTTGGTGTTCCGGGTTCGATCCCCGGCCGGAGAAAATATTTGTGTGACGATCACAAATGTTTGTTCTCGAGTCTTGGATTGGATGTTGTGATGTCTTGTATGTGTCCATGCCACCTGCGACACAGGGAATCCTAATGCAGGGGTGTGAGTGTGTGAATGAATGTTTTAAATAGATAAAACAATCAATATGGACCCTTGATTAGAATTGGTGCATGCAAGCATACCCTCGCTCCCGCATGGCGTGCTGCGATATCTGCGAGATGCATTGCGCGCGGAAGTTCTCGTAGTGCACGTCCTGCGTCACATCCTTTAGGTCCTGCATGTGCGTCGAGATCAGCATCGTGCGCAGCTTCGTGAAGTCCGAGTGCCGCGGGTTCTCCACTGGGGACACGTCGCGCATATGGAGGACCGATGGGAATAAAATAGTTCTATCTGTCCCCCTATTGGTCACAGGGTCAACTTCTAAATCAACTTTTAAAGATCAACTTTTAAAATTAATACAAGTTCGATCTGTCCCCTTTTCAGCAACGGTGGAACAGATAAACTTTTTTGTCCCATCTGTCACCCTAGGCGGACAGAGCAGGGTGACAGATGGAAATAATTCATCTCAATAGGGATTGAGGGATAAAACTGTTACCTACTCTGTAAATCTACGCAGTCGGGATTAACGATCAAGTCACTGTATTGTAGCATACAGAGGCCCGATCACAAACTTTCGCATAGCGTATCTGTCACGGAGAAGTCATCAGTTTGTATGACGTTTTGAAATATCATTATTTTTCGTTAACGCGGAAGTTTGTGATCGGGCCACTGTTCATATTTACTGAATATAATCAAATCTGCAATCCCGTTGTTGCATACATACCTACCTACCTACTGTTTGTACTGTCTTCCATACCTACCTCAATTTTTGCTGTTTGTAGCGATAAGACAGAATTGTATAAAACTACGCATTTATGTAGCTGAAGACAAACCTTGTCCACACAAAGCTTGAGAGGTTTTAAAATACAAAAATATTGTTTTTAACTGAAGTTTTCATGTAAATTAATAAAACATACTTAGCTGCCTTTTATTCAGACAGTTATTCATAATATAAGGTGACTTTCCAATTATAACTATATAATATAAATAACTGCTTGGCGCAAAATCTATCGTTAACTCCTATTATTTTTTATTCAAAACAAAATATAATGGATGTTTATAAAATGCACTTTATGACTATGTTTTTGACAGCTTGTACGATAATATTTGCAATAGGTGGCGCTATTTAATATTTAATATAAGTATATAAAATATTTTTCTGATTTCTCATTAAACCATGGTTTATTATTATTACACTGCCTTTTATAGAGGTATGTATTTTTATGTAAATATTTTATTGTTCTTTCTTTTATAAGTAAAAATAGATTTTTTAATGTTTGTTTTAATATAATATTTTTGTTAAGCTCTTAATTGCTAAGGAAGGCGTCACTGCTCATAGGCCCGGGCTGAAAACCAGCGTTGTCCTGCCTTCTCTAGGTATCTAGATTGCTGGGTACCTAGGCATTTCAGGACGACAATATGCTGAGACCGGACCTATTGGTCTCCATGACTTAAGGCATACCTAGTTATTTATGTTATAATGTTTTATGTACCTGCTTACATGTGTAGCTATACCTTTTTAGAGGAGCAAATAAACAAATTTCTTTTTCTTTTTTCTTTATAAAGAGAAAACACATTGTGGCAGTCCGATAAATCGACGACGTCATTCAAAACACACAAGACACATCTTCTGGACATATATACACACACACACGGATCATGTCACATTATACCAAACAGTATGATGCAGTGAACGCAGATAAAACATGGAATAATTCCTTCAAAGAAACTCGGTTGGAATCTCAAACCAAAAACACGAATGAACTTCGCGCGTTGTCCGTCCTACTCGGGACTTCCCCAAACTCGGTCACTGTCTATGTTAATAATAAAGAGTCGTCCTTATAGTGTACGAGATTGGGTTGGTTTTGCTGTGTCAACGTCAGGACTCTTATGACGTTTAGTGTATGAAACGCAGATTTCGTCACGCGCCCCCTGGATGATTTATCCGTAAGGTGCAATGCAAAAAGTTGTCAGTAGTTAGATACTGTAATTAATGTAAAATAAATCTCCACAAATAAAATCCAATGGTTCTTTACTCATCATTACCATCATTAGTCGAGTCTTTTTACAAATTACTCGACTACGGCGAAGCAAAAGGAGGGTTATGATTTGTACGTTCATCTGTTCTCTCATATCTTCCAAACTACTTATCATAATTTGACAAATGAGTATCGTTAGAAGCGTCTCGTTTGTCCTCTGCTTATATACTATGTGACGTTTCACTGCTGGACGTAAACCTCTTTAAATGTGCGCCATTGCGCCCTGTCTCTGGCTTGCCGCATCCTGCATTTTGCATAACGCCATCCCCATAAAAATCAGGTAGGTAGGTACCTACTAAACATTATTCGAGTCGTAATCATCAAGCGTAGAAAAAACATGGCTACATTCGGCATAGCACCGTCCCCATAGAAAATGTATAGGAATAACTTTCATCAAAAAAACATGAATATAGGCGATTAAACGAGGTAATTACAAATAAAACCTTATCCCAACACTCTTGTGATGTAAATCGAACCGACTGACACACCATTTTACGGCACAAGATGGCATTTTTGGTGTCTGTAAAAATAATTTCACGCGAACGCCGCCATTGCCGGCTGCTGGCAAACTAAACTCGTGTGCGGCTCAATACGTAAGCCCCACCTACCCCGGCTCCATTGTCGTTGAAGTATTTTTGGGCGCTAGGACCAATTCTATGTTTTTTTCCTTCACTGGTATGATGGTGTAAAAGTTCGTGGTAACGGGCTACGGGCTAAAGATACAAGGATATGTGAAAAACTGCTTGATCAAAAATTATATTGTACTCGTAAATGAGCAGGCATAATGGAAAATCTATATGACATTATTATTTAAATCCATTTAAATGAAATCCAGATTGTATTGTAAGTAGGCTTTGATTATACACCCTCAAAATATTAATCAATGTATTTAAGTAGGTGTGTGTTTGATTCAATTATTTATGGTGGCTTGACTTGTTTTTTTTTTTTCTTTTTGTTCATTTATTCTATCATAATGGGTAGATTGCATTGCATGTTAACATTTAAGTTTTTGATTTAAAACTATGTGCATTGTATTTTTTTTCCAGTTAGTTTGTTTTGCATTCGTAAGGAGAAAGTCGTTTATTTGCGTAGTTTTATATTTTTATAACTACCCTTATTCGCAATAAATAGTTTTGAATTTGAATGTTACGCGCGTATTATAGGGCTACAGAGGAAGGAACAAACCTTACTGCGTACCGTAGGTACTCGAATATTGCCGCTGTTCTTAGCCCTTGATCGAACAACAATAACATCATAACATAACAATAACATAACATTATACACGGTCAATTTTTAATCACCACAAAAAAAAATACACATTAGACAGTTGCCGTTACTGAACACATATACGGCAAAAAAACCTGAAAAAATTAAGTCGAATTTTTGGCAAAATAAATTTGATTAAATTGGTTAACTGTTACAGTTAGTCGTTTTCCTATGGATTTGCGTGAAGCGGTACCTTTAATTGATAATAATTTAAGTTTTATTCATCGTTTGGCAAACCCAGGTACCTAGCTCGAGCCAGCCCGGAAAACCTCGGTTCGGGCGCCGCACTCGCGCCGCTGTCACTCTGTCATTTTGGAGAAATCCAATTTGGAGAAATCCAAAATTCTGACTGCACAACGTGGTACCTCGTTTGCATTGTCCATAAAATTTTTTTGGTAATTAAAAATTGTTGGTATATATTATTATTATTAACAATAACAAGTACATCCTATATTTCAAAGTTTTGCGAGCAGTATGTTACCATCCACGATGCCCCACGGGTACTGTCGGCCGCGCACTCTCTTGCCGCCCACCTCCAGCACGGTGTCCGCAGCCACCACTGCGAATGGCGCCGCGGCCTTCAGTTCGCGGTCTTGCTGCTTGAACTCTTCATCTTCGTCGCTGTCGCATTCCGGAAACTGGTACACCTGGATAAGAAATAAAATGGATTTATTAGCTCCACAAGTTTTTCATCCATATCTGCCGAAGAATCGATAAACGCTGAAGCAAACGAGTTCTTGAGTGGAGACCGCGAATCGGCAAATGTAGTGTAGGACGCCTTCCGGCCAGGTGGGGTGACGATCTGCAAAAGGCTGCAGGCAGAAGGTGGATGCGGCAAACCAAGACAGGGCGCGATGGCGCAAATTGGGAGAGAATGTCCACCAGTGGACTGCGATAGACTGATGATGATGATGAAGTCTTGCAGTTTTAAAATGTACGGCCCTTTAATATCGCCGTCATACAAATGCCTAGTTATCTAAGACTGATCGCGCGAGTGGAGAGGCGTGCATTTTTGTACTGAAAGATCTGTACAAGTTAGGTTACTCGTCTCTACTCCTGAGTACAATGTACAAGGTTATTCGGAGTAAGGACCAAAGTGGAATTATGGAGCTAATCGTCATTGAAGTTTTTCATCATAATTTTTACAGATTACAAATCGAATATAGTAATATATCGAAACGAATAGCATTAACATGGCTCCCTTTGCAAAGATTCACAAGAGTACCTACTATAGTAGAATTACGTAGTAATTAATAAATTTACGTAGTATTACTTACGTATTACGTACGTATTGTCGTAATTACTTTACAACACGAACAAATTCAGCACAAAGGGTTTCCTTGTTCAAAATAGCTAAACTGACTTATTTGGTTAGCTACTGTATATAAATCCTTTCATTCATAACTATGCATCTCGTCATTTAATTGACTGAGTAGGCAGGACAGGCGTGGTAGGTTAAGTAATGAGTAAATTTATTTCACAACACACTAACTCCTGTAGACCTATCAAGACACTGATAACGCAATATTTGAAGAGTAAGTACCATATCATAATAATTTGATTGAGACAATTTGAGAAGCATCCTCTATCGTACGCGAACTGAACGACAAAATCTAATAAAATTAGTAAGTAGCGTGGCCCGATTCGAAGATACATTATTATGAAAGCTGGATTTATTAATGCTAACCTACCCCTCTGATCTCATTCATGCTATCAAAGTGTTTATAATTTACAAGCTGACGCCCTCAACTTTATTTACGTTACGATTTTTCTAAATTCCTTTCTTAGTACGCACTTTTAGCTCTTGACGACATACCATCTAAACAAGTGTCTAGGTTCAGTGGTTTAACCTGTGCGTTGTCTATCAGTCAGTCAGTTCCAAGCCTTTTATACCTATACGCCCGCAACTTTGTTTTCGTTGCGATATTCCAAAATTCCATTCTTAGAACACCTTTCAGCTCTTGAAAATCACACCCTCCAAGTTTCAAGTCTCTACGTTCAGCGATTAAGCCTGTACGTTTTCTGTCAGTCAGTCGTCAGATCCAAGCTTTTTATATACATATATTGATATTAATGTAAAACTTGCCTGTATCTGATGTTCGTCCAAGTCGTTGAGTATGCGAGTCTTGAGTCGTTTAATTTCGGTCGCGGTGAGGGAATCCGCCTTCGCGATCACCACTACGATGTTCACCTTGCGGTGCAGTCGCTTCATCATCTCCAAATCCACCTGGCGTAAGCTGGAAGCCGGCATTTGCTACAGTCACTACAGTCGAATATAACGTTTCACAGCATCATTTCAAAGTGGAATGGCATTGATATGCACTTTTGTATGTAAGTATTGTAGGTAAGTAAGGACATTCATATTTATTATTTTATAAGTCTACTTATTGAGTGTCCTGGAGTGGGAAGCCATGCAACAGTAGAAATTCTTTCAAATAGTGTTTTCGGATGACTCTTATTGCTGTACCTATTCTTAATTAGGCTTACAGAGTAGGGCTTTTAGTGTTTCCAATAAGTGCTGAAGTTAGAAATACATACGGCGCATTTTACAGTATAAAGAGGACCTAAGAAGTAATTTCTTAGTTCAGATTCAGATCATTAATAAAGCAATTCTCGTGTGTAGGACCAAACCCATCATAAATTCGTTGAATTCTAAATGTTCTAATGGAGATTTTATTGTACACTTTACTGGCAGCGCTAAAAGAGAATTATATTGTCTCTACCAACCCTACTAGGCCTCGTCGCCAAATGTATAGATTGAATCTTCTGTGGTCGTTGAAAACTTCATTAACTTACATCAGGGCTTAACAATAAAAATAATTTTTCGAAATAAAATAAATAGTAAGTATGCACTGTGCACACGCTACGTAGTACATAGAGTACTTACAAAGGTTTTTTTACTTTTTGCCTACTATTATTTTGTTATATAAGTAGAGACATAGAAAAAAGATATACTCGTACTAGGGTGGAGATACTAATATTTATTCCGTTTTTATTCAAAATTATGATTTGGCTTTAGGACACGTGTGGTTTTGCAATGTTAAGTTTGATAACTAGCCTACATTTTTCATAGGATAAATAAATTTTCCTTAAAAAATAATCAATTTTAAGGGGAATCCTCAAGGCAAATTTCCATATAAAATGTTTCGTACAAATACTCAAAAAGTGCGCCGTATTATAGTAATTTCTTCACACTATTCGTTTTGTCCATGTTTTTTGATTTCGCCAACAAAAAAGTGAAAGGTTTCATACTTTAATTTAGATTTTATACGTGTTTTAAAATTAACCCTACTAACTTAAAAAAACGTATAAAATCTAAATTAAAGTATGAAACCGTACTAATTTTATGTTGACACAATCAGAAAACATAGACGAAACGAATAGTGTGAAGAAATTACTATAATACGGCGTACTTTTTGAGTATTTGTCCGAAACATTTTGTATGGAATTCGGATTTGAGGATTCCCCTTAAGATAAAATACCTACTCCCAGCAAATACAGCTATCAATTAATTGAACATAAAAGAGAAAGGAACACTGCACTTAGCGAGTTTAATAGACCCACAATGGTAAAATCGCTAGAGAAAATTGTTGCATGAATCACGTGGCCCATCTAACAACTGCATTCAACTCGCTGTTACATGATACCTACAAACCAGAACGATAGCAGACAAGGGAATTACGTGACAGGCAGGCTACACACCTATGGGCCCAAGGAGGCACGAAGTAGAGGCAGCAATGGACCCTATTGTCTTGCATGTGTCGTCTGTTCAATCCGCTCTCATCCGTGAAGTACTGTCGGAATTGCTCGTCGATGTACGCAGAACAAACCCTCCATGAATCTTCGCAGTTTATGGCATCTCCAAACCCAGGCGTATCCACTATCGTCAACCGTAACTTTACACCCCGCTCTTCAATTTCCATCGTTTTCTTTTCGACCGTAGTAGTCTTTTCAATTCTATCTGAAATGCAACCAATTATTTAAAAACCTGCGACTGTCTAAAATACCACTCGTAGAGACTGTATTTACCTTGAACTTCGGGTATTTTTCTGTTTTTATAAAGGTCTCCTAAGAATAAGCTGTTAATAAGCGTAGATTTTCCGAGCCCTGATTCTCCCACTACCATCAGTGTGAAGTCAAAACCTCTCTTCACAGATTTGCGGTGGACTTGTTCCGGCAGTGTTGCAAATCCGATGTAATCCCGTTCGCCACGATCTCGCTCTAATAACAAGACATGTGATTTACAACGCAAAATGTCAAAAGCATTTACGAGTTTACTAATACATAAACTAAAATAAACAAAGCAAATAATTGCTTGCACATTACTCATCAATATGCATAGTTTCGTTATCAATACCAACCGGCTGGAAGTCACAAAAAAGTACATCTAACCAACACGATTTCCTGTGCTCACCGTTGCTCGAAGTGCGTAGGTACACGTAGGATAGAAGTATCAATCAAGGCGATGCGCTTCGCTAATCGGCTCTACCGAGGTGCAATTACGCGGTGCAAGGTGTTGGATTTGATTTATACTGCATGCAAGCCCATACATAATTGTATTTCTTCAGTTGAAAGCTTTTCTGGGATTCGTTAAGACTCCCTTTGATAGAGAAACCGGACATTGCAAAGTGCAGCAGAGTGGAAAAGGACTGGTTCCCTCGGCACACGGCGCGGATGCCCAGGGACTCGCGTGTGCGCACACGCGCGTCCCTGGGCATCCGCACCTCACCTCAGAACGAGGACAAATAGCGGATACGAAATAAGTACGTGCTCATCAGTTGACACTAATCAACACACGCAATTTAATATGCTCGCCTATTATCTAGACCCCGAGGTCACTCCCGAGGCCGAGCGAGAGCAATAACATCATCTAAATTCAAATTTTAACGGATCTATCATAGGAAGTAACACCTACATTCATTGCATCTGGCTTTCATTGATATTCAAATATCTCCCGGGCGCATTTGATGCAACAGAATAAGATGCCCAAAGTAGATGAGTGAATACGTTGTAAGTTATCCAAAGGTAATAAAATTACGAACATTTTGAATATGCGATCCTTAGTAGACAGACAACTAGTACTGGGACGCGGGATTATTCGCGTAGGTGTCGCTGCCCTACTTTTGCCAATAAGGCTAATTAGACAGAGGGATCCCCTTTCAACAGGAAATAAAAGATAAGATCTACCGCGAGAAAGACCGATCATGTAAATGAAAGGAATGACATTCTATTAGGTTTTTTACTACTGAAAAAAATATGAGAAAGAATTCATATACAATGGAGGCTATGGTGAGATCTAGAACTTCCCACGACTTGAGACAATGGAGCATATACAAGATACAAGAAGCATAGCTTTTCCTAAGATTACGCTAGTAATGCCAACAAAAATTAAACATCGACGAGCTTCTGTAAATATCTAATCCAAGACCTAGACTTAAGAATAATGGTAAACGTGACGAGAAATGTTTTCTAGTATCTCTCCCCATAAAGAGTCATTCATAGACAAGCAAGTCATTTGGGTCAGTAAATCAAGGAAAATTTAGCAAATATATTACAAATACAAATTATAATACAACTAGGTAGTACTCGTTTATCTAAATACTTACAGTAAGTCCTTTTTCGAAAATGAAATAATACCTAAATTGAACTTACGAATCTTAAAAACAGTTGAGAATTGTGGTTGGTTTTTGTTGTCATCTTCATTGTCATTACCATTGTTGGTCTTTTTATCACCGATGTTGATATCGATGATGGCGAACGAATCACTCTTTTCCATTTTGATGTTTTGGATAATTTGGGAGCGATTGAACCTTGACGTCACGCACTCTTCACCGTTACGTTTATAGGGTCATGGGTAACTTATTTTGGTAGTTTAACGTTGTGGAAAGCGGAAGATGTCGCGGAATGGTGCGCAGTCTTTCCGCTACGCACACGTTCGTACGGTGCGCGCGCGCGTACACCGACTGCCCGGTTATAACTCGCCAGGTTGATGCTTTAAATTGCGTCACTTTGAACTAACCAGCTAAATACAGGGTCAATCAAATTTGGACTAATTAAAACTGGGATCTAAATCAGGTTGAACAGACATTACAACCTCTCCAGATTTAGCCCTTAAGTGTTTTACTAGAAGGAATCATTAATTTTCGTTGGTTTTATCACTTTTTTTTAAGAGATCACATTTTTAAACGCTTCATTGAAGAGTTTAGCAGTGGGCTTGGGTAGATTAGGCAGTTGAAAATAAAATTGATTGAACCAAATCAGAGATTTCTCTCATCCGGTGACGCAAGTGATCTTGAATGCGACTCTCGGTACGGCACATTGTTTTGACTGCCGAGTGCCAACCACAAAATAAACACATCTACTCATATGTTGCTATGTAATATGCAGTGCGATCTAAATACTTGATTGTGTTGAGAGCACAATAAAAACCTCTACACATAGATACAAGAGCCACAAGCAAAATAACTATGGGTAACATGTAGAAAACATAAATATCAATTGAATTGAAGAGGGATAGATAGAGCACAGCAGAAAGAACAAAAATGACCATTTTAAAACAATTTTACTTACCGGAGGTCATGTTTCCTGATGCAGTCGGGTCTGCAAGTAGGGTAGGCGTTCTACCAAATATCGATTATGAACGAAAATTTAGATCAAATTTTCATTCGTTACCTAATGAATCCTTTCGAAGTTTTCAATTTTATTATTACGATCTATAATTTCTACATTTTCTATTAGAATTTACGTAACCGACCGATCGATTGTATGAAGTAAGTGTTTATAAATATAAAGAAACACATAATTTAGCCAAAACTTCCAACTTTGTTAATTGCGCAATCATAGTTCAGGTTCACCTTATAAGATATCACTGCAGTTTGAGAGGTACTGTTGTTGTCACTACACAAAATTATCAAAACGAGAGAAAAGAAACAGTTGTGCTTCACTTAAAATAATATCACGATGCTAACCCTAAAATATATGTATAATTCTAATCAAAAATAGTAGAAAAATCGAAGAAAAATAAAAATCACATTGTTTGTGCGCCGTCCTGTGCGTGTCAAGTTATGTAATGGAGGGTCCCGGGGCACGCTCGCGCCCTCGAGCTTTCCCTCCCTTGCACCCCGTGCGGCCTTGTGCGCGTCCCGCCCTGCGCGGAGGTCGCGGCTCCACCGACCCTCAGCGAACGCCTCAGGGTTTAGAGTCGGTCGCAGCCGCCGGGCGGGGCTCTCGCGATCGATACCCGCGCGCGCACCCAAGCAGCGCAGCGCCTAGCAAACTATGTTCTGACACTCCGATGTTTTGCTCTCCGAGATTTTCGTGCCCTAGTTGCATCGTACTCACTAAGTATGTATCCCAGAATTTGAAGGTCAGATATATGCGAATCGCTTCCCCTCGCAAAAATACCAACTCAACTACACTACAATGATAAATCTTCATTCACAATACTACACCCTCTACAATTACAATAATAGGTAAATATATCTCACACCAAGAAGATTTTTGCAATCAAAGAGAGTGAATTATCGGTTGGATAGGATAATCGGAGTTTCATATTCCTAGGAGATATCTTAAAGTTGAGAGACGTAATGTCAAAAAACAGTAGCCTTTCATTTCGTAGTAGAGTAAAACTCTACAATATCGCCTGTGTATTTGCAAAGGTGGAGGTTACGGCCATGACCCATATCTCTGAACTAAACCCTGACATCTTGATAAGCATCAAATCCCTATCTATTTTTAACTCGAGTCTTGGTTTTTCAAGTTTCAAGCTCATAGAACTGCTGAAAGCACAACAGAATGTTCGTACCTATACATAGATAGTTCGATGTCAAATAAAACTGATTGTCGATGGTCTTGTAGAATTACGTAGTCAGATAGATATTAGCTTTTCTGTGTCTAGTTATTGAAATAAATCTCAAAAAGTGTAGGGTGTAGAATTGACTTATTAGTTATATATAAAACAGCCAAATAGCGCCTCTTATTGTTTTGGATTGGAGTCCTACAGTCTATCAATCTAAAGGTCAAGTCGTGTTAAGAGGGGATGTTTTTGTATTAATTGTTTGATGACTAATGGAGTCAAACTCATAACTTTAACTTTTGATTTAAGTGAACTTGCAAAAATTTACCAGTATTCTCGTAGCGGTAGTCACGATAGTTAGGTATGTTATTATAACGACAACATGTAAAGTAAATATTTAAGGTTAAGTACCTATTTTTTTAAGAAATCCAGAATTAAAAATATTAATTTGACAAACATAATATGTAAATCAAAATAACTAAAAGTAAAAACGAAAATGAACAAAATCACTGCCACAAATAGGAGATACCTACAAGTGAGTATGTATCTCATACAAAAGACATCAACGCGCGCTCAACCATCTGGAATGCCCTCGCGCACTCAAAAATGTTAGGTATGAAAGCGAACATCTTAGTACCTAAATGATTCAATGATTTATGAAGTGTGCCTTTTTATCGCGTATTTAGTGTTTATAACAAATCAGGATTATTAGTTCCTGATTTGTTATGAAGATTTGTAGATCTATGATGACGAGCTACTTTAATGACTCCGGCCGGCCGGCAAGCAACCAGTCTGAAAACTATTCTTAAATGCCTTATTAATATTAAAGTCATATTATAATAATTGTTCACGGCTGTACCTACTACACGGTGTCAATTAATAGGTAGCTACTGCTTAAAACTTTTTTTCCGGCCTAGTCCGTGACTCTCTTTACGAGTGCCAAGCCAATTTTTTAATTGTAGGTATTTTTAACAATTGTGAATTAATTTTGTAAACAAATTATTTTGTGTGGATTTAGGTACTATTTGTGTCCCCAGCTGCTACAAAAACACGTCCTGTCGCGGTGCACATACACGTAGGTAATTGTGGTTTAACAGATGCGCCCTACCGCAAATTTAAAGGTATTACATATATGAGTTAAGCTTTACCCATAAAGTAGGTAAACGTTAAATATAGGAAAAAAATTGATGAAAAATCACATATTTTTACGTTAACTTTTTGCAATTTATGAAAAAAAAACTCGAATTTTTAAAAGTTTTAACCAAACATATTCGCCAGGACGGACGTGGGAAATATCATCTTTCTGGCTTATAGTGACATTAATATATAGATAGCATAGGGACATAAAGAATTTCTAGAGCCGAAGTAATCAGACCCAATGTTGGCCCTAAGGCGTGTGGGCGAAATGTCAAGTACTCCCTTCAGACTAATTTGAGGAGAGATTTCGCAAGATTCCTGACAGCAATATAGAGTGAAGGTCGTTCACCTAAAATATGATCGCAATTTAATTTGAGATAGTTATGTAAAAAATCTATCCAATCTTTATTTTCGCCAATATATTTGCAGTGTTTTTATATGTTAACAAGTGGCGAGACTAGCTCTCTGATGGTAAGAGATCACGCCTGCCCATAGACATAACAGTACTACACAGAACTTGGTTCCCTTAAAGGCCCGTACAACATTGCTGTTGCGCTCGTCCACCTTGAGATGTTTTGATGGTCAGTTTCGAAAGCCTAGTAATTTCACTAGCAGGTATGTGTGCCCAACCGAAACACAGTAATGCTAACACATTACTGCTTTGCGACAGAATATCTGGCACTGGTTTAGTTCTAAGTAATTGATCCGTACTTTTAATGAAATGTTGTTCCTACTTTACCAACAAAGCAAAAACGCTTATTATCTGACTCATAATAAAATGGGATTTTGTACGAGTAAGTACGTACCTACTCATGATTTCTTTTATAGCAAGCACACACTATAAGATGACTAACAAAACTAGGAAGACATAATTTCCGCTCTAAGCTAACTAATTAATTGAGTTTTAAGTTTCACTAGTTTCTTCAAGTGATACATAAGTCGTTGCCGCCACCATATTAAATATCAGATTATCACGAAACCATATCCGCGGGAAAAGTGCCAGATGTAACGAGAGGTGGAAACATTTCACAGACGTCACTGCTAGAGATGGTGGAAGAAAGCTTTTTGAACTGGCTTTTATATCAAACGAGGTAGAGCTGAAATTAGTATTCGGGCATGAGCTGAGATTCTGTGATGTTCGCGGTGAGAGGTAGAGTACCTTAGTGTGGCGTGATAGAGTGTGTTTTCGGTGTAGCCGGTTGAGAGAAAGCACTTTCCGCTTGTGTGCCGGGTCGGATGACGCAGATGACGCTGGCAGGCAAGCTCTAGCGCGTCAGCCCGCCGCGGTCGCCAGTCGGCCGAGAGAGGTCCGCACGTCTGCTAGGACCCCATGCATCTCCGACCAATATTACCATTACCATACTCGCGATTACTTTCGTAAAGTGTAAAACTTATAAGTTTAAATGATAACACAAAGTTGTGTTTTTATTTAGCAGAGGAGCACTAATTAACCATGGTAAGTTTATTATTTTATTCAATGAATTCCGGTAAATCTAGTTAATTAACAACTTTTTTAGAAATTTCTATGGTACATTACAATGATAAAAAGATGCAACTTTCAGTAGAATCATTGATATTTTTTTTATTTGAATACACGTACACATATAAAACAACATCACTTTTATGTGAAGCTATTCTGAGCCAAGGAAATCTCAATTACTAGTCGATCGGAAGTCTGTTTGGAAAACATTATTTAAGTAGAGCTGCACTCAAACAACGAAAATTAACCTTGTCTAGCCTTGCTACGTCAAACAGTTTCGCAAACAATGACTAAAATTAAATGCTTTAATGAAATAAATTAATATTCCTAAAGAGACATCTCACACGAGACACATATCCAAATCGCAATTGTTCTCAACTTTCACAGAATAAAAAAGTGTGCTGCATTGTTTCTTGATCAACGGTGCAGTGTTGAAGTTTCACTACAAATTATACGTTGGATCGTTACCAGTCTACCTCACATTGCATTGTATATACTTAGCTCTCTCTATATTTTGAGGCAGATATTACACGAAAGGCTTAATGAAAAGTAGGCCATCAGCCCTACACGACTAGAAAATAGAAAGCCTACAATAATATGCAACTTAGAGGATAAGGTAACCAACACAGCATGATTACATTAGTCATCAAAACAGGAAAGTGTAAATAGTATTTTATGCAACTCATTGCCACGGTTATAAAAATTATGATGATAAAATGATCTAACTGGCAAAACGCAGACTTCATCATTTATTTCCTTTAAGGATAATCCTCAAGGCAAATTTCCATACAAAATGTTTCGAACAAATACTCGTAAAAATAACACTACTTATTTAAAAACACGTATAAAAAAACGTATAAATTAAAGCATGAAACCTTACTTATTTTTGTTTACACAATCGGAAAACATAGACGAAACGAATAGTGTGTGAAATTACTATAATACGGCGTACTTTTTGAGTATTAGTTCGAAACACTTTGTAAGGAAATTTGCCTTGAGGATTACCCTTAAACTAAAAAAATAATGCACTTTAACGACTAACGACAAACTCATATAAAATCCACTGGCGGTCATTCAGCAAAATTATTCACAAGTTTTGAAGGGTCAATTATATGAGATTTATGAATTTAGCGGAAATTTAAAATAAGGCTAATGTGTCGTTGCCAAAAGTGTAGGAAAGCATACGCAGCACCGTTAGCACTTCCAAATAAGAGGTTGGATTTTAGTAAATATCACAGTTACAAAACAATACAAGCAGTTACAAACATTAGATATTCTGCCTGGAACAAATTAACAGCAAGCCATAGAAAAAATAAACTTAATAATCTAAAAAAATCTTCCCAAACCGTCAGCATTCCGTTCCTGTCAAACCTGTAATTTTGGTGTTTGCTGAAGAAGGTCGGTCCACTGACCCAGTGACCTTCACCACGCGACCGACCGGTTGCGTCGGCGCAACTGGACCGAAGTCGATACTAAACATTGGATTTATGATATTAAAAAGAAAGCTTACAAACTACATCGTAGGCAAGAACTTTGTGAGGTATTTATGCGCGTTTCATTCATAACGCTACGAGACGATAAACTTATCATAAGCAAACTCCAAAGCTAAACTGAGTACTGACTGATTGTTGACGCTCACGAATCTTGCTTGAGTACCAAATAATTAATTACCTGCATATAATCATAAGCATAACAGCTATGATATGCGAGTAACTGATCATACGAGTACCTATTTAGATAAATGTGATATCACAATTGTTATTTTTAAGTCAAACATAAGAGATAAATAATTTGAAATTGATAAGAATATATCTATTTATTTTCTGCAGATGTCCGGCAATACAATAGGCCGTGTTTTTCTTTTACTGGCCTTATTGGGGGCGACGCGGTCGCAGTCTTTTCCTGACCCGAGTTTCAATGGAGGTAAGTAGCAC
Organism: Lobophora halterata; assembly: GCA_932526365.1. NCBI lineage: Eukaryota > Metazoa > Arthropoda > Insecta > Lepidoptera > Geometridae > Lobophora > Lobophora halterata. The sequence goes on along the minus strand of OW052014.1, from coordinate 6,997,080 downwards.
TCACATTCTTTGCATGATATCAAATGACAATACGCCCATGAGAATCACCATGCGTATAGGTATCGTCGTGTAATTTATTATGGCTCTATGAAAATGCTGTAGAAAAGGAGGTGCATAGAACAAAACTCTCATATTTCTTTTACAAAATGATCAACAGGTGTTGTAGGAGATGAAGCATCAACGAATCTGGGTGAAGTGGAGTCGCGAGAGAACGCGTTGGAGCTGGACTTCCACTACCACGACCACGACCAGCTCACGCGGTACCTTCGAGCTGTGTCGGCGCGCTACCCCGCTCTCACTGCGCTCTACTCCATCGGAAAGTCTGTGCAAGGTATAATAGAGCCTGGAGAGAATGTTAACTAGCATTAAGGGTAATCCTCAAATCCGAGTTCCATACAAAAATGTTTCGGACAAATACTCAAAAAGTACGCCGTATTATAGTAATTTCTACACACTATTCGTTTCTTCTATGTTTTTTGATTTCGTGAACAAAAAAAGTGAAAGGTTTCATACTTTAATTTAGATTTTATACGTGTTTTTAAGTTAGTAAGGTTAATTTTAAAACTCGTATAAAATCTAAATTAAAGTATGAAACCTTTAACTTTTTTTGTTGACGAGATCAAAAAACATAGAGGAAACGAATAGTGTGTGGAAGTTACTATAATACGGCGTACTTTTTGAGTATTTGTCCGAAACATTTTTGTATGGAATTCGGATTTGAGGATGCCCCTTAAGTTGGCCTATGTACTTGTTTTTTACTTAGTGCAATAAAGCATTTTCTATCTATCTACCTATCTATGTAATATAGTCTGCAATTGCAGTTCCAAAACCTTGGCATGAATGTTGTTGGCTGCAAATAGTGTAGATTTCAACATTAGTTTATTGGCATATTGGTTAGTATATAGTGAACCGGTTAATCTAGTCTAGCTAGATAGATTTTAAATAATTATGACTCATTTGATCTTGAGTCAACTTACCAATCTTGGTAGTTGAGCGAGTTATTAAATCAGAAGATAAACAAGTATTGTTGTTAATTCATTTTTATCCACCATTTTTTTTGTAGCTCATAAACTCTCTCTTGCTTGGGTATAAAATAAAGTCGTGATGTTCTACGTTTATTGTATTAATCGATCGTGACCAGCCGACCAAAGTGAAAACTGAAAGAGAGGAAAGTAGCTCAACCCAAATACAATTTATCCATTTCGTATGTGAAACGTAGGTCGGGACCTGTGGGTGATGGTGATTTCGGCGTCTCCGTACGAACACATGATCGGCAAGCCGGACGTCAAGTACGTGGCTAATATTCACGGCAACGAACCTGTGGGCCGCGAGCTGTTGCTGCATCTTATACAAGTTAGTTCTTATTGTATAGTTCGGTCGGTCTGACAATCTGTACTGGCTTCCCGTTGAAGGTTGCATTGTGCATTACCTCCCGTAAAAATTACTATGTACAGTCCTACCAACTTATCTGTGAATTGAGGAGTGTCGCTGTGTTCGCAACGGTAGATGACGCAACTGGCAATTGAATAAGTTTTGTATGCAATTGGCTGTAGTTCCATTTTCTGCCTCCTAACAGATAAGTAGAACTGTAACTCTGTCCCAGCCATCCCAACTCCTTAAAATAATGGAGTAGGATTCTGGGTTGTTGACAACATCGTTGCAGTACACACACATCAATCAATCAATGGATTTAGTCATAGAAGTGTCATATTCAAAATGTGGTTAAAATAAAGTGTATTTTAATATGAGGAAGTATATTAGCTGTCGTGAGGACTCATGAACTCTACCATAACAGTAGTATAACAGAGTTATATTAGTGACCATTGTGATTATATTTCAGTACCTAGTGACGTCGTACGAGACGGATGCATACATAAAGTGGTTGTTAGACAACACCAGGATACATTTGATGCCGTCGATGAACCCTGACGGTTTCGCCATCTCCAACGAAGGGCAGTGCGACACCATTCACGGGAGGTAAGCGGTTTGATGAGAATGGCCCAAATTCAAACATTATACATATTGTAATGTAATGTGTTGTAGTGTACAAAGTACTTACATAAAATCACAGTTTTATAAAAATGCATGGCGGTTTTGTTTATTACAAAGTTAAACTACGCGTAACGGTTGACATTATTAATCTGTTAAGGCCAATCCTCAAATCCGAATCCCATACAAAATGATTCGGACAAATACTCAAAAAGTACGCCGTATTATAGTAGTTTCTTCACACTATTCGTTTTGTCCATGTTTTTTGATTTCGTGAACAAAAAAAGTGAAAGGTTTCATACTTTAATTTAGATTTTATACGTGTTTTTAAGTTAGTAGGGTTAATTTTAAGACACGTATAAAGTCTAAATTAAATGTATGAAACCTTTCACTTTTTTTGTTCACGAAATCAAAAAACATGGACGAAACGAATAGTGTGAAGAAACTACTATAATACGGCGTACTTTTTGAGTATTTGTCCGAATTATTTTGTATGGAATTCGGATTTGAGGATTCCCCTTAATAGGTATTTGTCGATTTGAAAACTTGCATCATCATTAGTCATTAAATACTGATTATTCTCATTTGTTGGAAATCCAACAGCTGAAGTAACGTATATGTTTTCCTGTATATTATCAACATTATGTGAATTATTAGAGTACTCATTCTTTATTTTATTACGCAAATCGGTTCTTATTAATTACCGACCGCCAAATTACGAAAGCTAAAAACGGTACATCTCTACTTTGTAAAATAACGGAAACATTTTAAATATATCGAGAAACTTTCCTTAGCAAAGTTATTTTAAGCTATACTCACCGCTCTTGGACAACCAGTTGTATTGTACCGTTATGTGGTTTAAGAAAAGTCGCCTGCTAAACTAGTTTCATTTTCTTGTAGACAAAACGCTCGCCGGTACGACTTAAACCGCAACTTCCCTGACTTCTTCAAAGCGAACACCAAGCAGCCACAGCCGGAGACCGAAGCAGTGAAGGAATGGATCAGCAAGATTCAATTCGTACTCTCTGGCTCGCTGCACGGAGGCGCGCTAGTCGCGTCCTATCCTTTCGACAACACGCCCAATGCCAGTAAGTATTTAGGTATTTGCTGCAAGTTCACGCGTTTCTAGGGCACTTTCCCTGATGAGTGATGACTATCAGCTTGTAGTTTTGCATACGAAAGGGGCACAACTCCATAGGTTGAATCATCGTAACATTCGTTCAAAACAAAGAGTTTTTTTTAGCGGAAAGGACTTTCAATTTTACTGTTGTTTATTTTGTGGGTGAAAGTTGGGAAGATAATTGATCAATTTATTTACAACGTTCAGTTTTCTCCATAGTATTTTATAAAACAAACTTGTAATTATTGCACTTGAAGTATTTTTTTCATTTTGCACGCTATATCAGGAATCTGCAGATCATCAGTATCGTGTTCGGGTGACGTATTTTATTTGTTAAAAATTTTATGTAACTGAACGAAATTTTTAAGTCTGGACTAAATCCAACTTCGAAAATGGCAAATATAGGGACACCAAATTTATAAAGTAACTCTGACTGTACCAGTCGATACGTAAGAAGCCTTTTGTGCTGCAAAGCAAATTGTCCAGTCACTTGACTAGTAAAATCAACGTAGGTATTTGAAAGTTGGACTAAATCACTAACAATATTTTTCTCTCCACATGTCCCCTAAATGCAGTGTTTCAAAGCTTTGGGCACTCGCCGTCGGTCACCCCTGACGATGATGTGTTCCGTCATCTCTCCCTGGTATACTCTAAGAACCACGCCAAAATGGCCAAGGGAGTGTCATGCAAGTCGGGGTCCCCGCGTTTCGAGAATGGAATCACTAATGGAGCGGCTTGGTACCCCCTAACAGGTAAATTACGAGAACGTTTAACAATTAAACTGTGAAAAAACTACCTAACTGCTGACCGCAGCTTTGTCATCGAGTTATCGGGACACTTAAACAGCAAATTAAACTGTGAAGTAAAAAATTACCCAAAAAATACAATCTCATGTAAAATCTTTCACTATATGCTTTTAATCGATAGATTTTTAATCAGAGATTTTAATAAAACAACAATAAAATCAATTATTAGAATATCATAATCGAAATTCAAATTGTTCTCAAAATAAATTAAGGTGTTAGTGACATTGGTATGTATTGCAGGTGGTATGCAAGATTACAATTACTTGTGGCATGGATGTATGGAGGTCACGCTTGAAATCTCTTGCTGCAAATACCCCCCCGCGCACGAACTTCCCAAGTACTGGCAAGATAACAAACAGGTAATAAAAACAAAACCTTATTGTGAGAAAATGCAACCTATATCTAAATGAGGTTTTACAAGATATTATAATTATATCACTATGCACTTATAAAGAACGGAAGAACTTGGCTAGAGCCAAGATAAAAAGCATCACGGATGGTGAAACACTTGCAGCTGAATTCCAAGGATCAGCTGGAGCTTGAATGCCAATAACGCCGCAAGCAATCCTTGCTCCTGCATTACCAGTAGTAAGCGAGTCCACGTTACCTCCCAAACCTAGGTCATCTGTCTCAGCGTGGAGTACTACAGTACGTCCCAGAACATTGTTTCTCCCGCGTAGAGCGATCACTGTGTCGGTGAAATCGATGGCGGCTATCCCCAAACTGGTGCCCACAAACTGCACGTTACCGAGATCGCCAACATGTCTGACTTCGTGATCCCTGCCTCCATGGTTGTTCCCATCAGGGTTAAAGTGAGCACCAGAGGCATAGCAAGTACTAGTGTCTCCCAGCTCGTGGATGTGAAATCCGTATTCTCCCGGTTCCAGTCCTGTTATGACCCCAGTAACGTGGATTCCGACATCAGTCTCCGTGAAGTAGATAGTCCCGTTTATGACTTCATTCATAAGATGCGCCACAGCGACTCTCTGGCCGGCAACATTGTTGACAAAGTTGAATGAGAGTAATAAAAAGGATACGAAACGTTTCATTTTCAAAATCTATTTTTGAACTCACGTTCGAACTATTTCATCTATTTCGTAGCACTAAAACTTTCCAATGTTTTACATGGTTTACTGTAAACAAACTGATTGCGGCTATCCTGATACTGATCTCAAACTATTCCGATACTAGCACAGTTTTATCGAGGAAAATGTAAGATAAGAGAGATATACGGTAACAAAACAAGTGCATAGTTTTTTTTCTACTCAACAATAACACTATTTCACTAAGTACATTGATAGTACCCATAAGTAGATTAGATTATATGGTTCATATAACTGACAAGATTAATACATACATACATACATAATGTTCAAACCATAATGTATGTAAAATACTTGATGAACCAGATTTGTAATTTTTCACGTTTTTTTTACAAAGACTCAATGGTGACAAACAAATGTATCTGTAAGGAAGGACTCAACACAATAGTTTTAGGATAGGTAAATTAAGATCTAAGCAAAGCTATCAATTTATCAACACTCAAAAATCAGAATTTTGTGTTGTTTTAATAATAACAATCTATTTGAAAACTTTACATAATGTAGAGTTTGTATTAAGTTGTAGTTGAATGTATCAGAGGATACATTTATTGGAGAACTGCCTATAACAATGGCTAAGTATACGTTATTACTTTTCTGCAGTCGATGATTAAATACCTAGCAGAGGTACACCGCGGAGCTCACGGGTTTGTGATGGATGAAAATGGCAACCCAGTGGAACGCGCTACCATCAGGGTGAAGGGCCGTGACGTCACCTACCATACCACCAAGTACGGAGAGTTCTGGAGGATACTGCTGCCCGGAACATACAGGATTGACGTAAGTTTTTTGTATTGTAAGTAGGCCTAAACACGCTTGACAAACATATATCTATGTTTAAACCAATTATAAACTCTTAAATCAAAGAAATCTTGAGAAATCATAGGTGACCAGAAGAAGCATACCCACATTTAGGAACGCAAGTTGCACACTGCAATGAAATATTGTTTGGTGTGTGATGGAGATACTTGTTACAATATGAACTTCTGTTCATCCAAATACATTTGATTTCATTTCATTTCATGGTTAATGTATCGGCAGGGATATGACCAGAACATCTTACTGTTGTTCTAGGTTGGCGCTGAGGGATATTTACCGCAAGAAGTTGAATTCATCGTCATTGACAGCCATCCTACGCTTCTGAACGTCACCTTGCATTCAGCTAAAGTAAGTACCGCTAACTGCAGTTTATGATTTCTTTTGTAAAAGTATCTTCTCTATTGTGAATATTTTCTGTTTATAGAAACTTTGTGGTGTACATAATGTAGAAATGTTGAAGTAGATTGTAGAACTGATGGTTTCCTTAAATTGGTTTTCCTCTTGATGCACAAAACCTTTGAAAACTAATCTTTACGTAATACAATGCACTTGAAGACTCGCCCACACAAGCGCCCACACGATAATGTCAAGAAACGTTTTATCAATTTCAACTTTTCAAGTCTATCCCTGATTATTTTTTATAAGTTCGAGTCATCATATGCGAATCTCTTGCAGACCATTGGTACGATTAACGGCTAAATCTTAGTCTTGCAGTCTTGGAACTTTCATTGGCGATTGGTCTTGTGTGGTAGAGTCTGGCTAGTTTAAATATGGGTGGTGTGGTGACATGTAGTTTCTGCGTTTAGGGCTACGTTCCGAGCCGGCCCACATCACGTAAGCCAGGAGCGCGTCTCGTCTCAAAAACCTCAACAGCCACTCCTAATACTCAAGATGGACTTATCGTATTCCCTGAAGACTGAATTGATGGTCAAACCCTAGGTTACGATTTGAATTTGCATAAACGCTTCTTACTAGTTGTATTGAATGGTAAATTGGGAAACGTTTCGGATAGTGAAATGAGGTCTTATGTACCGAATTAAATTAAATATCGCATATGCAATTTGTGATTCTATTTAGTTTAGTTTTCAATTCTATTTCCCTTCTCAGGACTAGATAACTCGATGTTCCGTGATGGTCTGCAGTAGATATTCTGTAGTCTGGGTAGTATACTCTATATCGATTCCGTAGTAAGTGTCTGATTGATTTTGGTTTAACATCCGAGAAATAGACATTAACATTGCTTTGATAATATTTAAACAGATATATTTGTCATATAATTTGTTGTAAATACTCGTAGGCTCGTTATGTATTCTAGCATGTTCTGATTTAAAATATTTTAAATAAAATATACGACGTTAACTAAGCCATATGCGTTTTTGTAGTTTTAACTTTATTTCAAGGGAGCAAAGGTGAGCGATACTTAGTATTTCATTCAATAAATCATTTGCATGGATAAACTAACGCTTCAGTGATAAGGTACGTAGGGTTACGTATGTAAATGCATGAACTTAACCATCACAATTTCATTTTCGAGTTTGTATCCTTTCTTTACAGAATAATGTTATAAATATACATATAGCAGATGAGTATATTCCTGATACTAATCACAAACTTTTATACTCATAACATAACATATACATAAATGATAATTAACAATACAATGGTGATAAAACACCCTAAGTATTTTCTGCTTTTCATTCATCGTTGAAGATGTTTACGCCAAACATTTAAATCAATCCATAGCTTGCTAAATAATGATGTACATTGTTTCAAAAATTCATATTTTCCGTATGACATTGTTTCACCAATTCAAGACCTCAAGACTCGAGAGCCCTGGTTTTAATGAATGTGTTTGTGTAATTGTAGCGTATCGACGGGCAATACTACAGACCGGCGCCGCCGCCACCGAGACTGCCCGCGGCGCCTGCGCAGACCGGATTCATCGCTTCCATTACTAACTCTTTAGGAAGTATTGTTTCCAATTTCTTTGGATAGAAGATATACATATTTCATAGGTCGGATTCGAAAATTAGAAAGCTGTTGGTATATATATTGACTGAGCGAATTATAAACTGAAAGATGACAAAGTATTAGAATCTAAACTAAAAATTTTTTTAAGGAAACCTAGAACCGATTATTATCAATAAGATATAGTGTCTTGTGTATTTATTATGTAGACAAACAGCATTCGTAGATAAACTCTAAACTTTATTTTTGTGTCTTTATACTTTTGTCTGTCTACTTTTTTGGTATTCCAAGTAATAAGTGAACTATTTGTAGTATGTAGGTAGGTAAAATATTGAAGACTGTTTGACACTTCATTATAATTACGAGATATTTTCTGAGATTAATTAGATGTTGCATATTGTAAATATTAGCGTTAGTTTGTTTTAAAATAAAGATAATTTATTTTCTTATTTGATTTTTATTTACGAATTCATCACATGTACACAATTTATATTCGTAGACACATTTACTCGAGAGTCCTTCATTATTCTGAATGGCGAGTCTATTATAGTAGGTATACAGCGCAACACCAAAGTAACTTGTTGTTTATACACTTGCAATACAAAACTGTTAGCGAGCTGCACCTCTGCATCACCAACATATCTCGCTCTTAATTAATGAAGTTCAATATTTTCTCGAATGTCACATTCGACCGAACATCGAGCAACACTTCACTTGGTCCCGAGCGAGCTGAAAGGCGATTATAAGCGCAGTAAGCCTGGTCCGCTCGCTTTACCCGCAGCGAGCCGCATCTCCACATAAATCATCTTTATAAGTAGCGAAACAAGGCCGCCTAAACAAATCCAGCTCTACATGTTACTAATGTCCTTACTTTTAGTTAAACATACGGTAATTTCAAGCTTACTGCTACGCGTCGACCTTCACTTCGTCCCGTGCGATTTGGAAGGCTGCGATAAGCGCGGCGAGCTCGATCCGCTCGCTGCACCCGCTAGCGAGCCGCGCCTCCGCGTCACCCATCTTTATTAGCAGAGAGATTAGCACTTCGGGGGGCAGTTTCACTGAAACAAACAAGGTTTTTTATAACCAATACGAATTGAATTACATTATCTAAATATTAAGGCGCGGAGTCTAAATGAAAGAAACTGTTAGTAGACGTGAACTGGCGCAGTTGCACAGTAGTGTTTTCCGATTGACTGCAAATTACTTGTAGCTAATTATTACAGAAACACAAACTGCACTACAATTACCAAAATAAAATATATGGTGGAAAAATACGATATTAAACATTTATAGTCAATATTTACATGAAATGAACTCACTTCTTTGAATGATGGTGTGAACTTCCGTCAAGATATCGCCGAGCGCCAGACCTTTAGCAAGCTTTAGATCCTGGATATCTATAGTAGGTTTGCTCAGGAAATTTATTTTTATACTTACAGCTAAACTATAAAGTATATTATAATGAATCTGCATGTAGATAAGGAGATAACAAATTTATTACACAAAGTGAAACACAATAACACAGGCGAACCTAATGCTAATTAGCATTCTCTTTCAGCTAGCCTGTGTCTGTGGAGGTGTAGAATTCCAAAGCCTTGTAAATTACGGGCGCATCTGCGGGATTCCAATATTCAAGATTTTTATTCGCAAGAATGTTTATATGACGTATGTAGTATGTTGTTAAAATAGTATTTGTGCCTTACATTCTACCATTATGGTGTGCGAGTTTTATACATATTTATAGTACGTCAAAGTTGCTGAAGTGTTCCATAAAAAAGAAGGTATTTACTACAGCATAAGCTAACTACTACAATCTATATTACAAAATTTACAAAAGAAAACAATTGGGCCACCCATAGATCGTATTGCAAACGATCTATAATAGGTAGCTCAAATTTCTAACTCACACTTGGCCAAAATGTTTGCTTTCGAAATAGTTTCAACGCATTTTCATATGAAATGGGGTGGCTATTATCACAAAAAAAATTACCAATTATTACGTCAAAGTTAATAATATAAATTTAATATTTGCTGTCTCTGGGCGATCCATATCATAAAAGGATACTTTTAAAACAAGTAGCAAAATCATTTTCGTTTAGCAGCCACTTGACGATGTTATCGATATCGGAGCGCAGCGGATGGCCCACACACGTGTAGACGTTGTCCTCGGTGACGTCACGGTGCGCCATCCACGTGCTCTGCAGCGTGTTGAGCACTTTGCGCATGTCTCCGCCGGACAGCGTCAGGAGGGCCTTCATACCGTCCTCCGATAACTGGACACTGGACAGTGAAGTTTATACACGGTCAAATTTTAATCACCATAAAAAATACGCATAGTCAGTTGGCGTTACTGAACACATATACGGCAAAAAAACTTTAAAAAAATAAGTCGATTTTTTGTCAAAATATTTTTTATTACAATTGGATAACTGTTACCGTTAGTCGTTTTCCTATGGATTTGCGTCAGGCGGTACCTTTAATTGATACTAATTTAAGTTTTATTCATCGTTTGGCAAACCCGGGTATCTAGCTCGAGCCAGCCCGGAAAACCTCGGCTCGGGCGCCGCACTCGCGCCGCTGTCACTCTGCTATTTTGTAGAAATCCAAAATTCTGACTGCACAAATGCAACGTAGTACCCTGTCTGCATTGCCCATTTTTTTTTGGTAATTAAAAATTGGTGGTGTAGAAACAGAGTGTAATACCATGTAGGAGGTCTGAACATTATGAAAAACCATGAAAAACAAACAGCTTTCGCTGTTCACACACGTGGTATCCACCTATTCTCGATTGTCCCTACCTCCTCCCTGCGTTCTTATCGATTTTGAACAAACCAGTGGTCGAAGTAAAGACCTAAGATTTGTGGTTCTTCTTTGGTTTCAGGACGTCTTTCAGTTTTCTTAGGTTCTAATCCTAAAGAATTTAGTGATAGTAGTAGTATCTATTTACAGCAAGTCATCAGTATATGAAAATAAAAATGGTTTGTAATGTGATCATTGTAGAGATGATGAATACAAAACAAACAAACTTTATTTATTCAGATCATTATAATCACCATTCATGTCAAACTTACTAATCAAAAATTAAAATTGAAATATATAAATTAGAATACACCTGTATTTTTTTATTCGCGCAGTTTCAGCAGCGCAACGCTAGAGGCGCTAAGTTTGCTGGCTTTAATTTTTTTTTTTCTTTGAAGATGTATTTCATGCAGCAAATAAGGTATAGAGATGATGTTACCCTTCAGCATCGGCGATCTCGCGCAGCCGCGGCACGATCTGGTCCTTTGCGAGCGGCGCGAACCGGAAGCGAGTGCAGCGCGACTGCAGCGCCGGTATTATTTTCCCGAGGTAGTTGCATATTATGCAGAAACGCACGTTTTCAGTGTATTTTTCTATAACTGCAAGGTGAAAAAGATCAAAATAAAATAAGATCTAGGTACTTTTTTATGGTTCACCATGGAACAGTATTTTATTAGCTTTATCATTTATCTTTTTATGACGCCGCGCCGGCTTGCACGATTTTCTGTTGGATCCGCCGATCCATCCGGACAAGCATAAGCTCAGCTTATAATGTTCCCACTGCTGGGACTTCGGCCTACGCTCGGCTAAGATAGCGAAAGAGTCTTCCACCACGCAGACCCAACTCAGATCAGACTCAGAGTTTTTTGTTCTCTGTTCTATGACATGCCAGTTTCCTCACAACGGTGAAGGAAAACATCGAGTTGTGAGAACGCGGAATGAGCATAAATTTTTTGTTAACCGAAATAACTCACTTACGGATGACTGCCATCGGGATTCAAACCCGCGACCATTAGATCGCAAGGCAAGGGCCTCATCCACTTAGCCACCACGTGTCATCATATTATCACAAGAGGGCGAAATTTTAATCAGGGAAATAATAATTAGGTACTTACTTGGTTAAAATCTGAATAAATTTAATCAGAAAAATACAGATTTATTATTTAAAGATTTTATTGAATATTATATGTAACGTTTCTTCATTGCACAACACAAACTTTCGACGAAGCTTTCCATTGAATTTTTCTCAACGCTTTTCTATTCATGATGAGGGACTGTGTGGTGTCATGTGCTGGGCTCTGTCCTCTTCTATCGAACACTGTCTGCGGCGGGGATTTCCCCTTATTTTGAGGTAGGTTGGGAACTTTCAGTCCTAACGCTCGCGCCACAAGATTTGTGAAGGCTATGTTCACCTGAAATTAAACAATGTAGGTGCGTGACTAAAGTTAGTAATAGAAGTGCGTGGTAGATAAGAAAATGAAACTTCATAAAATATTTAAAGGTCATTGCCGCCGAAGTTCATGGTCGGATAACAAGCCGGATTATGTAAAAAAGGCGGTAAAACACATAACCTAAAATAAATAAACCTAAACGCGCTAGGCGTCTAATAACAGATCATTGATATTATATTTCTGGTTAGAAATTGACCCTGCATTATCTTAAAAAATATTATTATGATTAAACAATGAAGATAATTTATTTATAGTAATTTTTAAATGTTACCATTTCACCAGTTCTGGCTGATCCTTTGAAGGTCTCCAGCAAATGCTCCGAGGCGAACTTCTGCACACACGAGAGGCGCACCGCCCTCTGGTGCTCTAAGTCAGCTTTGTTCCCAAACAGGGCCATCAACGGCTTCTTCACTTCACACTCGAAGAAGCGCTTCACCTTCGCCATCCATTCACATAGCTTCTCGAAGCTTTGAAGATTTGTTAGGTCGTAAACGAATAAGACAATCTGTAATAACGAGCCAAATACTTGATATAAGTACACTAAAATAGATGCGAATTCACGCTGTATCTGAAAACTTAGCATTTAAATAGCGGACAGTTAACGTGAGAAGCATCTTGCGGAAAAAGTTTCGAGGTGTGGATTAATGTGGATGGCTGAACACAATCATCTGGAACATTCTCAGTCAGAATCTTTATATGATACTCTCTATATGTTAAAGATGTGCGTTAACATAAAAAAAACGAAAATAAGATAAATGAGAACAGCAATACGTCTAGTGCTGGCCATATAACAAATCTTACGTCAGAAGCGTACAAATAGTTGGCGAGCATATGTGTATTGAGTGCGTTTCCCGCGACATCACACAACTGCAGCGGGACGGCTCGACTGAGTCCTATGCACTGTCCAGCCATCACCTCTGCACCTTGCGTGCTGCCGGCCGCCACACCACTGCCGCCCAAGTAGCGACTGCAGAGACTGCTCTGAAATTGGAAATTATTGATGCCCTTGGTTAAAAAGTCCGCCGGAAAAAAAGGAAGAAAGAAAAAAGGAGAATCAAAACAGTGACAGAATAGGAGCGAACTTTCGACTTCCCTCGGTTGGACCTCATCAAGACCGCTAGGGCCCCAAGTGGAAAAGATCGAAACAAGTGACGCTATTAAAAGCTGGTCTACTAATACCTAACAGCAAAGGTTCAAAGCAACATTTATTAAAGAGAGGGGTAAGTAAGGGGTGATTTGGCAACATAATATAGAAAATGAGTGTCTATAATAATATCTCTGTATAATTAAAACATTGTACTTACTTTTCCAGTAGAAGGTTCACCAACAACAGTGATCTTAACTGTTTTACTCTGTACTTCATCATCCTCACTGTCTGACATATTAACTTTTTCATTTACTTCAACATGTTTAAAATGAAACTATGTATACATGTTTTTTTTATTACTGAAATTAATATCAGGAACCTAAAGTAAGCGACAATAGTAGTTCATGTTGTATAAAGGTTGGACTAATGAGTCCTAAATACTAAAGCTACTCAGACTACTGCAGGTGGTCAGTTTGTTTTGATACAAGTATCCATGGAAACTTATTTCTGAAATTATCAGTTTACTTTATGTTAATGTGTAGCGGGCTGGCAGGTGGGGTGGCATGATAATCAATACTTTAGTTTGATACGACCTTGGCACTTCATAATATGTTAAGAAAAGGCTAGTTACAAGATGCAAATTCAAATGTATAAAATCAAAGATATTAGTTATACACATTTGAAAATAGTTGCTTATTAGTTTGCTTGAAATTTTGATGGTATAAATAAAATTAAATGTGACTTTAATAAAAAGTATCAGAGTATAACAAAATATGCACTATAATAATTAATTAACTAAATAAAACATATTACATAATTAATTTTAAGTAGTATTACTCCTTAGCAGAATAATTTTCGGCCATGAAGGATTCCAGAGAAACTGGCTAAAAAGAAAGAGAGAGGAATTGTGAGACCTTTTCCTAGCAGTAGTGGGACAAAACATGTACAGACCACTTGAAGGATTTACACTGATACTTACTTCTACGAAGAGCATTTTGTGCATCATTAGTCATGGCATCTGCTTCATCCAAGATAATCAATTTGGGCCCAGCTTTGAATATGGTTCTTGTAGAAGCAAAACTGAGAATTTGTCCTCTCACTATACCAATACCTCTGTCATCCGATGCATTCAGCTCCAAAACCTGAAACAGAGTAAACTGTTAAGAACACTCCGTTTTGTTAAAAAACAAAAAAAAAATATTAATTGTTCTAAACTAACACCTAGTTTGATGTTTAGAATATTTGTTTTATGCAGAATTTATGATATTATAAACTGTTTTCTTTCAGGAAAAATATCTGCAACTTCATACTTGGCTTATAGGTAGCGCGAAGAACTTTGCCCTAGAATGGTATAGTACCTATTAGGCTAAAATTGTGTAATTAAAGTTATTTTGTTACCATTGAGTTGAGTTGTGAGTACACTTACCATTGAGTTGAACTGTTGAGGTGTGTACATCTGCCTCGCACAAGCTAATATAGTGGATGTTTTACCAGTGCCTGGAGGTCCATAGAACAATAGATGAGGCAGCTGATTGCCTTTCATGAACTGACCAACTGAAAAATAAGTAGGTATACCGATTAAATAACCTCACTTTATTTAATATATATGTAGGGTTATTACATCAGTTTAGTAATGACTTACTTGTGTTAATTATATCATCATGAGATACTAAATCTTCAAGTTTCGATGGGCGATACTTTTCAACCCTAAAAACAAAACCGTAAACGTAAAATTCTATGTCCAGAAACATTTTAGCGAAATTCTATGTATCGTTACGAACCAAGGTAAATTTTTACTTTGTTCCCCGACAGTCATTTTGGAATGTAGTCACTCAATAACGTAATGTAACTATATATTTAATGAAAATCCTATAAAAATAATAAACAAACACTTGCTTTCTGAAACACTAAAAAACCAAAGTAAAAAACCGCGAAGCGAAGTGACGTCCGCGAAGAAACGAATGAATGACTGAACGAAACACAGAGTCATCAGAGTACGAACGAAAAAAGCACAATAATGAACGAAGCAAACTGTTGTCATGGCAACCAAGTCAACCTGTCATAAAAGGCCTGCTACACGGTCGGAAGGTTGGTTACCGATTCGCAACTAGATTTAAAAATGTTGTAGTATGTGTTTCATCATGATGAATTCCAACAATTATTACAGTTTGAAATCCACGTTCCATACGTTTGGGTTCTTTGAGAATCTAGCTAAGATGCTTGAAGTTTGGGTATGTAATAATATTATTTATTCTTTGGTTTGGGTTTCACCACCAGAAGTAACCAGTGCACGAAAGGATCCGCTTCGAGGCGCACTTGAAATCCTTTCACCACACTGCACTGGTTCGAACAGTTTAGAACCTATTACCAAGTCGATACTGAAGATCACAAACTGTAGATTGTATGTCCAAAATGAATAATTAAAAACGATTGAACTATAAAATTACGATTTAAAACCTTAGTAGGCAACATAGTTTCAAACAATATGGTTTGTTTGTTTGAAATAACTAGGTGACACGATATGAAGAAGACTAGAAGTAACACTATGGATTGCTTTGCTATAAATAAACACCGTGTGTATCGCGCATCATCGATCTGGCCCGACCACACCGCACCGAACCGTATGGTTTAGGAGATTGTCAATGTCACTAGAATAACGTCAAAAAGTCAACAACTCGTGTTGTGGTACCTAGTGCATCTTTCGTGAATATTTATTTACGGTTATTTTATTGATTATTGTATAAAGTGGATTAAAGGAAGAAATAGGTACACAATGAACCTTTCAGGTCTGTATTCTTTAAGTTCCGCTCGGTTGCATTGTACGCTTGTACTTGTATGTGTTCTATTATTGCGGCTCCGTAATGTTTTGATAGGCCGCAAGTGTTTGAACTTTCATGCGTTTGGTAGTTATAATAGTGTCCCGCACATATTTTGTAGATCCATCTGATGATGACTCTAGCAGTGACGAAAGTAGGAGTATACCGGCTAAACGACCGCGAGCTGATACTTTCGGAGCTTCTTCCACTACCTCACATGGTTCTAGTGAGTACCATAACTACCTGTCTGCAGCTTTATAAAGTAACAAACATATTTTTTGAGGTTTTAACATTGAGAATCTTTAATATTATTCTTTCAGTTTTACAAGAATCTGGATCAGAAGAAGAATCTCCCATTCCACCAGATAAATTTGAGTCAGAATTCCAAAAACCTGCAAAAGTGTATGGGAATTATACTGAAAGAAGTTCTGGAGATCAAAACATTAGCCGTTTGAGTCAAAGCAGTATGAGTGAGAACTGTTCTTCAGCAAATGAGGAGGAGTTCCGTCCGGGGTTTGATGAACATGAACAGAATACTGGAGAGGTCTCCATGCGACCGCGAGGCTTTCAAGATGACTCATTTTATAAAAAGCCTGAGCCTGGGTTTGATGATGCTTATAGTGCAGAGTACTCAGAGAAGTCTAAGCGTATGATGTCAAACATGGGTTTCAAACCAGGCAAAGGTTTGGGTAAGTTTGAGCATGGCCGCACTGAGCCAGTGGAAGCCTCTGCTCAAAAGGGCAGGAGAGGTCTTGGTGCTTTGCCATCTGTGGTGGGAACTATACCTGAAGACTTCAAGTGGACACCTGATGAGGGTAAAGCCAGTCCAAAGGAAGAAGTTGTAAGTAATATGAACATTGAACCAAATCTACAAAACCTTTCATTCGCAGAAACAGAAATGGCTTACATGCCTTTTACTTGGTAGGTACTAAATCATAGTTATTTTACAGTCATGGCTTCCTACTGCTGCTGAGGAACCTCCATTGGGTGATGTTTTGGATGAATGGTTAAAAAAAGGACCAAAGAATCTAAATATTGAAGACGAAACCAGTTTTGTCGACCCTAATATCCTGAAAGGAGTCTTGAAAGCCAAGGTATGGCTGTGGCACGAGCTATGGGTATGGTTGCTACTTTCAAACTAATGTTAATCTTTGGGCATAGACTAAGTAGTAATTTATTTGCATTTTCACTTAGGATTGAATGAATGACTTAATTGCATGAATATTTAAATGCATGAAGAATATGAATATCCTTATATCATAATGCTTGGAGGTAGGTGTCTCTATTTGGTAATAAGCAATTAAATAAAATAAGATCTTATTTGTTTCAGACTATTTTTGACAACTTAGATGATAAAGATCTCAGACAAGCTCGGTTTCGCAGCAACCCATATGAGACAATTGGCGCAGTTATATTCCTGAACCGTGCTGCGGTCAAAATGGCCAACATTGATGCTGTCTTTGATTTCCAATTCACACATCCTAAGAAACCATCAGGGGAAGATGCAGTAGATAGGAATGAATTATTGTACTTTGCTGACGTCTGTGCCGGCCCAGGAGGGTTCTCTGAATATGTTTTGTATCGAAAAGGATGGAGAGCAAAAGGTACAAGACCTTAAAATATACCCTTTGGATAAAAACAAATGAGTAATAATAAAAAAAAAAATTAAACTATAAAGATGGGTTTCCTGTAAATAAAATTATAAAGTGCCAACAATTGTTTATGAGGTTCTTTCTCAAAGTAATTAGTTCTACCACATTATAAGTACATACTAAAGCTAGTACCTAGTGATTTGGAATCACAGAATAAAGAACATTATGTATTTTTTCAGGTTTTGGTTTCACACTGAAAGGTCCAAATGATTTCAAACTATCAGACTTCTATGCTGGCACTGCAGAGACCTTCAACCCGTATTATGGAGTGAAGGAGGATGGCAACGTGTTTGACCCTGCCAATCTTGCCTCACTGAAAGAGCATGTTTTAAAGCAAACTGAGGACAAAGGAGTACATATTTTGATGGCTGATGGTGTAAGTAGCTTGGTTATTGAAAATTGAACTATAGAACTATAATATAATGACGACACGGATGGTCGAATGGCAAGTGTATTGGACTGCCACGGCGGTATCGCGGGTTCGATTCCCGCTTCAAGACAAACATTTGTGTGATGAACATCGATGTTTGTCCCGAGTCTAGGTGTTCTCTATGTATTCCATGTATGTATTATCAAAAAAAGAAAAAAAATATATTCTATCAGCCATCTGGGCCCTGTACAACCAAACTTACAAATTGTAAATTGTAATTGTAGTTTACAAGTTACAATTCTACAGTTTCTGTTTTACCAAAAATACAATTTACAATTCTAACATGGTGGAAAATTGACAAAATTGTAAAATTGTAGCTACAATTCTACATATTTCTGTTCAACCAACATTTTTTCTTTACAAGTGACAGTTTACAAATATGTAGGGAAAACTGCTTGGTTGAACGCATAATTGTAATTACAATTTTACAATTTTTGTAAATTGTAGTAAATTTCCGACAGGTGGGCTCGCCTTGGGTCAGAAACTTATTTTTTTTTTAACCTCAGTTTATTATGTGAAAAAAATTGATGGTTTTATAATTATTAAATAATGGTTTTAACAACTAGTAGTAGAAGTAGTGCAACGGCGAGTTTTTCGTTAAAGAATAAACTTTTGATGTGAGATTTTACATGCAACAAAATATTTCGGGTCTGCAAAATAATACATTTATATAATAATAGGTAAATAAAATATTTTATACAATTTTAGGTATAACATATTTTATTTTAACCTTTTACAAAATATGGTGTCATTGAATGAACTGAAATAATCAATTTTGATTTTTATTAGATTTGAAAACTACTGATTGTCAGAAAAACCTCAATTTAAGAATCTCCAACAAAATCTTACATTTTATGTAAATTGTAACTTACAATTACAAATTTGTAGTTACAATATTGTCATCGAAATCTACAGGCGTTTTGTGCACTTGTAAATGTTGGTTAAACAGCATGTGTAACTTACATATTTGTAATGTTTTTACTTGTAAAGTTTTTACATATTTGTAAGGTTGGTTAAACAGCACTTGTCATACAATTTTACAAATTTGTCATTTATTTACAAAATTGTCGAATTGTAATGTTGGTTGAACACGGCCCAGGTTCCCATAATACAAGCTCTGCTTAGTTTGGTTTAGTTTGATGATTTAAATTTGAGCTACGAGCAGCTTCCTGCTGATTCATCTGTGTGGTATATTGATATCCTCACTTTACACAATTTCTAGTTGTATTAATAGGCCAAAATGTGATGTAATAGGTGATTGTTGTGAGACTGATAAACATATTTATGTAGGTACGCGTTGTATGAATCTCTACCTTTACATTTGAAAAAAGTGTACCCAGTATTGTTGTTTCATGTACTTTACATTTCAGGGGTTTTCAGTAGAAGGTCAGGAGAACCTACAAGAGGTTTTATCGAAACAGCTATACTTGTGCCAGTGCCTCGCGGCGCTGATGCTGGTGCGCACCGGGGGCCACTTCGTCGTGAAGCTATTCGACGTATTCACGCCGTTTAGTGTAGGCTTAATTTATATTATGTATAGATGTTTTGATAAAGGTGAGGATGAGTTTACCGCGGTCGGCGTGTGAAACGAATTGTCTTGATTGCAAAAATGGACCCAGAATTGAGAGTAACATTAATCTTAAAATCGTTTAGTGCTTAGTGAGGTGATTCGAACATTATTAACAGTTATAGCTTCATTTGTAATTCTTAGTACATCTTATGTTTAAAGCCGCTCCTCCATTGTTGCGCACGCTAGCTTTGCATGACTGCGTGGTTCGGAGAGCGAGACCCTTCGTACTACGACACTGGTTTACGTGCGGTTTCGTGCAGTCTCTTGAGTGCGCAGCAATGGCGCAGCAACGATCGCTTTTATTATATTCATTTAGTCTGACAATTCATTCACACTTTTTCGTAATTTAAAGTCCACTTTATACACAAAACGTTGCTTTATTAGCTTGTTTTTTATTTCAGTTTGTATCCATAAACCAGTAACGTCAAGGCCGGCCAACTCTGAGAGATACCTAGTTTGCTTTTGGAAGAGATTTGGCACAGATTCTGTTGAACGACACCTATTTTCAGTGAACTCTATGCTTTGGAAGGGCGTTGAGCAGGGAGACATATTAGAATTAGTACCAATGAGTGTCATACAAGAGGACTCTGGATTCTATGAGTACATTTACAAAATTAACTGTTTGTATGTATGGCCTAAACACAATTTCGATTAACATGCTTTTGTAAAGATTATTTAAAACGATTTTGTTCATTTCAGACTTGGAGAGCGCCAGATTCAACACTTGCTAAAGATAGCGGCTTTTAGTAAAGACAAAAGCTTAAAAGAAACAAGCCAATCGGAAATGAAGGAACAATGTCTAAAACTTTGGAAGGTAACTATTTTAATAATTAGTATATTGTTGGTAGTGGAATACCACAGCTATTTTGTGCCCTTGTCATTATAAATATGTAACGCTAAAAACTTAATAATTACCTACTCATAGACAATATTACTCGTTGAGTGTCTGTTAGTTTGGGTAAATACATACTATATATATATATACTATAGGTATGTTTAAATAATAGGTACAAGAAAACTGCTTTATATTTTCAGCTACCAGAACAAGTGCGAACTCAGCCTACAAGACAAAGTCCCGACGAAACTCTAATGACGATATTATCTCTCATGAAGAAACCGCCGCCGCCAGACGTGCAAAGTCTACACACATTTAAATCAGGGATACTCAGTAAACACCCGGAATACTTAGAAAAATCAAATTTAGAAAAGTTTAGAAATGTCTACGACTGGCACATGATGTTCTTAAGCAGCGCTAAAAATAGTCCTGATTTGAGAATATTCTTAGGTAGGTGAAGAAATATGATATTGTTAAACCTGACATAGTCATCCCGCCTGAACCACCTATATTTTTTTTGGTACTTTCGATAAACAGGCTTCCCTGATTTAATTAACACGTAATGAGGTTGTACAATTATAGCAAAGCTACTTACGTTTTAATTAGGTCTATCGTCTATTTAAATAAAAAAATAATGTTTGGACATTTCACATAATGCCACCTAGCCCCAACCAAACTATGTGAGCTTGTTTTATGGGAACCAGATAACTGATTATTTTCTTATTTGTAAATACATTTATGGAAAACATCCAGATTCAGGACAAACTTCGATGTTCCCCACACATATATGTCCTGAGCGGGAATCAAACTGCGACACTGGCACGGCCTAACACACTTGCCACTCGACCATCCGTGTCGCCTCAAATATATTATCCCTTTCAGGCTGTGGAGGAAGGCAGTTATTCCAACTGGAGTCCCACGGATGGCGAAGTGTCGTGGACCTACAACTTACTATGCCTGCTAAAACGCTAATTTACGGAGAGGTATGTAATGTATGCGACCTAATGTGTTAGCCCCCCCCCATCGACTGAATGGTATATAAGTAAAAGTAGTCTATGTGCTTTTTGTCTTATTCAGGTGCAAAACATCCATTCTCACAATGTTTCGCATTCATAATATTAGTGTGACTAGTCACTAATTCACTACATGAACTTTATAGTAGTACAAACAGCATTTTAATGCATGAAATAAAATTAAATTTGTTTACAGGTTGTTAAAGAATATCGAGGGCAAGGCAACAATCAAATTTATAGCAAGTCTTTACACATAATTGATGCCATAATATTGGGTGGGATTGATATATCCTATTATTCACTTTCAGAGAGGTAAGAACCCATAATAATCATAATATATAATTTAAAAATCTGTATTCCACCAACTTTGTGTACTTACACTTACTTACATAGTACATTTTTTTACAGGTCCTACCTATGTAGGTACTTAATCTACTGCAATGCAATTTTTCTTTTTCTTTTTTTCAGGATAAACCAGTGTAATTTATTCTGTGCCGCCCTCAACAAGCCATTCGACGGCCAAGCTCTCCCTTTAAGAGTAAAACGGCTATTCAATATGGAAGAGTTCGGTGCGGCTGTAAACAATCTCGAGCACCGCGCGATGAAGAGAGTTAAAAAAGCCGTCACAATAGACACGCCCGATAGAATACACAGAAACGAGATGTTTTATGTCGTCGGTTCTATTTTGTTCTTGAAAGAGATAAAAGGTGGGTATACGTCAGACACAAGATTAGGGCTTGTTTACACTCAATTGACTTTAAAATTGTATGCATGCCGTACCGTTCGCTCATTTGCGCAGGCCAATAGGTTACATTATCACACTGAGACAGTCATTGCAACTAAACTTTTTTAATCTTAACAAGACGAGCTAAGCGCTCTCCTAATGGTAAGAAATAACGTCTGCCTATGACCATGAAAGTGTTACACAAGACTGATTGACATAGGCAGGTGCAACACTGTTAGAGCGGTCATCTACTTCGAGAAATTTTGATGGTCAACAGCACAAACAGCTGGCACTTGGCAGTGACTGCCCAAACTCTACTTAATTTTTATGAGCTTTAAAGTAGGTATGGGAATTTGTTTTCTTTATTTCAGAACCTTGGTCAGCACAAATATCAAAATCCAGTGGGTACAAATACTACTTCAGCATTGGCAAAGACA
The DNA here is from genome assembly GCA_932526365.1 of Lobophora halterata. Classification (NCBI taxonomy): domain Eukaryota; kingdom Metazoa; phylum Arthropoda; class Insecta; order Lepidoptera; family Geometridae; genus Lobophora; species Lobophora halterata. Next base: position 6,974,464 of record OW052014.1, on the reverse strand, counting down.
GAAAACCTCGAAGCGAGTACTATATCCCAGAGGAAGCTAGTTTAGACATGACCAGCGCTTACGCCACCAGGGTCATGTGGTCCTGGGAACCTTCTGCCAGCGCCATTCTTGATGGTTTACCACACAGTGGCGTTTCAAAAGCAGACGTGGAAGAATACATCAGGCACAATGTCAAAAGATAATCAAAAGTTATAAAATATATTTTTTAAATACTAAGGTTTTCATCTTTCAAAAGGATTTTGCGTGCTAACATTAAGCCTAGAATACACTAGGGGACAAACGGAGCGTCATGTTGCTCGAAGACTACGTGTATGTCCCGAGAGAAATGGCGCGGCACATTTTGCAGGCCACACTAGTCAGTGTTTATAGAAATGTCGCCCGAGGACAGACATTGAGAGGCACGTTGCGTACGCGACTATACCAAAGAATAAGTAATATTATGCACCATACTATACTCGGTGACAAATGGCGCGACACTGACGCGGGACACGTGCGCTCGCTCTTAAGTCACAGTCACTAACTAATGGCATAGGAATGGGCTTGATCTGTGGTTGGCCACAGGGTTAAGGAGTCAATCTTGAGGCGGGAGCAAGCAACATGCCCCGCGTCCCGTAAAATGTTGTGGGGCATGTTGCGGGACGCTATGCAACGTTGCAGCGTTACGTAAATTGAGTGTTGCGCGACTTAAAGTCCCCTAGTGTATCCCGGGTTCAAGCGCGTGTTTCACCTATAACCGTATAGCATTTATGGCGCAGGTGAACCCTCTCCCAATTTGATAAAAAAAAAAACTAAAGGAAAAAACAACTTCTGGTTCTAGATAAAACTTGCGTTTATTTTAACTACTGGGAAAAGGGAAGCAATATTTTTACACTACTACAGAGAGCGCCATCTCTAGGGGAGTAGCTGTATTACTAAGATAAACGTAGTGGTTATATTCTCTTTGACTAAGATGCTAGCCTCGGCCTCGTGTTGAAACTGATGGGACTTTTTTTTGTTTCCGTATGTACCTACCAAACATTCTACCTATCTGCCCAACCTATAAGAGTGGCGCACTATAGGTAAGTAGATGCCAAAAAAAGACTATTCAGAGCTACCCCCTTGACGTTGGGGAAATACCTCCCATTCTCCACCCTATTTCTTTAATTGTTTGACTTTAATAATATCACAAGTCATCATTTATCTCTAGAAGAAAATGCTGAGAACTATTATGTACCTACATGTTTGCGTGATTTGAAAACATTAGTGGCGCGCCTTGGGATATCTAGGTCTAGCAGTTAAAAAGAATGATGAAAGGTAGATTTACATACAGTCAAAATCTTTATTCTAAGCATGTTACAAGAAACATAATTACCATGTCATGCATAAAACAGAAAATATTTTTGAAACTAAAACTTGGTCACTCTAATTGAATTCATGAATATGAGAACACAACATGTATCAGTTCACCTATTATATTTTACTTATTTGTAGTAGATTAGTGTCTTTGTCACTGTAACTTTTCAGTTAAATTATCTTTTCAGTTGATTTCTTTGACATAGGCGTCAAGTTCTGCATCCAATTGTTCAGCAGTGGGTGTGGGACGCTTGCCGCGGCCGGCGCCGCCACGCCCTCTGCGCGCACCGCCGCCGCGCGCCCCCGAGTCCCTTCCGCCGCCGACGCCGCCACCACCTTGATTTCTACTTTGACCTGAAACAACAATTTAAATATAACACACCCTTCATCTTATTAGCTAACCAGTTTCAAGCATGTAGAAATATGAAGTGAAATCACCTCTGTTTGAGTTTCTCCTCACTGGACCACCTCCACCCCTTCCACCACCCACGCGATGTCGCGATGTGATGTCATCAATCCTCAGGCCGCTCAGACTGATTTCCGATGTAGCCAGCTGTATATTCATAGCCCGGCCATCTAATGGTACTCCATTGTATTGTTTCATTGCCTTCAATGCATCTGCTTTTCTATCGAAAACAACATCTGCTGTACCTGCAATATAACATATTTTGCATAATCTGTACTAAATGGATTATAATTGTATTTTTTTTTAATATTTCCCATATATACCTAATGATCTGCCAGATCTATCATAGTGTACTGCAGCACTCTTCAGATTACCAAACTCAGAGAACAATTCTCGAATATCAGAATCGGAGACCCCGAAATCTAGGTTTGAAACAAGCAACTTAGTGGGTCCAGTAGTTATAGCACCGCTTCGAGTTGCCTTCCTTTCTCCAAAGTCGTTGAACATGTCATGTTTCCAAGCGCTGTTTACATCTCCCTGAAATAGGTCGTCCTTCATAGAGCTTGCCATCGGCCACTCTATGTTGCTTTGAATATATACTCATTGCAAAGAGGATAAAATAGCGAAATGACAAAATTTCTTTAAACATTTTTTTTTAATTAATCTAACAACATTGTTATTTAGATTCTGAAGTACAACTTGATGTGAAGTACACTAAAGTGTTCAATTTTTCATAGAATGTCTCATCACTGGTTCACAACACTGCACGCAAGAAGTACCCAGGTAGAGATATTTGTCAAGAATAAACACTGCTACATTCTGGATTCGTCGCGCAGAGCCCCCCAAGCACGATCTCTGCGCCACGCACAACCTCACAGGCTGCCTTCTACTTTGCAGGCTGCTTCAGGAAACCAGCTCACAGACACGGTACTGAATGTTGATTGGCACTCAGTCTCATGTCCCCAGTGCCGATGTGAAGTCAAAGTTCAATATTTCATTTACTAATCCCATGATTTTGCATCACAGATTTAGATAGGATCTAAATCGTGGCATATTATTTTGAGGTGGGTAAACAATGTAGGTTACAGTGACTGAAAATATAACACGGCAGAAGTACTTTTGCGAGCGAGTGCACACCAGTGAGCACAGTACGAAGCTCAGTAGGTGAAGTTTGAAGAGCTTCCATGCACACGCAATTATTTCATGATGCGTCATTTTCCACCACGTTTGCCCGCCATTTGCAATGTATCATGTAATTATTGGATTTACCCTGCTGTAATTAGGGGACTTGGCAATGCCACCCTGACTTCTGCCTCGCATTACGCCGCCGCCCGAGCGGCCGTTACGGAACCCTGCACCCCCACCAGCGCCTCCTCGTCCGGGTTTTCTGTTTGTATCAAATTTTCGTCCAGCGCCACCTCCTCTGCCTCCTTTTTTACTCGCTTTTATGATGTCGTCCAAAGCCATTTCAATTTTATCAACCATTTTGTAAAAACTAACTTTTAGATCACGTAGTAAAAGTTATGGAAACAATTTACACAAAATTAAGATCAGCAACAAAATAACAACAAATTCCTCTCCTAGCTCTTGAAGAGAAAATAAAATGGCGGTGGCGGGTGGCTGATGCGATCATTGGATCTGACGCGTTCCAGTGTTGCCCCTTCCCTAAGCGATGCCTAAAAAGAAAGAGTCTGAAGCCAACTATCCGACCGTGGAGTCCCTACAATGTACGACACAACAATGTACAACACAGTAATTGGCGACATGGAATCCGCGACATAACGGCTTTCTATTCCTGTGTTGTGCATTGTCGTGTCGGGCATTCCTTGTACAGGGGTGTAATGCACGACACAATAATGTACAACACAGTAATCCAAGACCAAGCTAATGTCTCTGATTGTGAAAATTTCTCAAGCTCCATTGCTCTCATTGGTTGATGAGAAAGGTAAACAAAGTTGGTTTGCACTGGGCTAAATATCCATTATTGAGTGGATGTTTTCATTATATTTATTATTTACATAAATGTCAACATCATCGTGATAAATTTACTACTACATTAATAAATTTGATTCTGGTATGGGCTCTCGCCAGAACTCTCGCGATGTCGACCCTGAGTGTCACTTCACCCACTGACACTTCACAGGATCTCCAACGCGAGCTTCTGGCTCCGCGTTCTTAAAAAACACTCTAGGGGTAGGGACCACAAGACCAGGTGGAATCGGGGTGCTCTGTGTCGGTTCTGTAACTCAATTTGAACCTAACCTAAACCAAGTCGAATTTGGCTGATTCGAGGTGCTCTGTGTCGGTTCTGCGACTAAATTTAAACCTAAACTAATCCCTGTCTATTTTTTTGCCTGGTTCAATTTGGTAACGCTTGTGGTTGTATCTTACTCGCCTTCATAGTATGTAAGCTTTTGAAAAAATTAGAGGACAAAATATGTGGTTAAACAAAAACCATACTGCATAAATTCCACAGACTAGATAGAGACTACCCATATAAATTATTTATATATTATTATTAGGAAATACCAGAAATGGATTAAAAGACGATTTACAAACACAAATAGCTTATAATCTTCCAAAGCAATAAAATCAAGAACAGTAAAATATGCATGCGAACACGACGTGAATGACAATACCATTCCCTTATTTTATTTCAAATGTCTGAGCCCGCGTCAGTCCACTCCAATCGAAGAGGTTGCTTGTCTTCAAAGGAGTCTGCCAACATTATAATAATTATTTATATTACCCATATAGGTAATTGATTTCAACAAGTTAAAAAGTAAAAAAAAAGAGGCAAGTATAGGCCACAGTTTTAACAATAAATTTATTCACTCAGCACTCGCCTATGTAAACAAAGCAGCACTTTGGCTGATGCTTCCAATTCTCGTGTTGGCCATTGTTGTGTCGGTCATTACTGTGTCGAGCATTACTTGTACAGGGGTGTAATGCGCGACATGATAATGTACAACACAATAATTGGAAGCATATGTCTTGGATTCCATGCTGTTCATTCTCGTGTCGAGCATTGACATGTCGTGCATTGTTGTCTCCCCGACCGTGTAGAAAGCCCAATAAAACTAGCAAAAAGCCACAGGCAAAGAACTTGTATACTATGTATAGAAGCTCTTTGGCCACAGGTTAGTCAGAGTACTACGTCAAAAAGCGCAGCTTTAGCCTTTACGAGGTACTAATCTGTGTACGAGGTCTCGCCAAAGAACTTGTATACTATGTATCTAGAATGCCGACTCACACGAAAACTGCGAGCCGAAAGAGCTAGAACCAGTAAGGAGTGTGTCTCGTTCTGTAGGGCGACCATAATTTTTTAACTTTGAATATTTCATTGAGACATAAACAAGCAACCAAGGGAAAATTCAATCTTAATAAGCAATCAATGTTCTATACATACGTTACTTTGCATTATTGTTTTAAAATTATATTATACATAGGTGCATTAAAATATCAAAAAAAAAGAGGGGGGTGCGCCGCATTCTAGTGAGGTATATCTGATTCAATGGTTTTAATACTGTTTCTTTGGAACAGTAATTATTTTTCTCGGCAGTTAGGTATCTAACCTACATGACAGCGACTGTACTAAACCTTTCAAATGAATCTGAATAACATTTAGAGCAAATCGTATAATTTCGAAAATTGTCCCAATTATTTCAAAAATTATGGCCATGTTAATTTTAATTGTATGCTGGGAACTGTGTGAACGAGACACACTCCTTAACGAGGGGGTCTCTATCAAGCATTAAAATCCTTATATTTAGATTTAATTAAAAAAGAACTTTATTTTGAAGTCATAAGGTTCAGAATTCTTTATCTTTAAAGAAAACAAAATGGCGTGTTAGCTCTCTAGATACATAGTATAGAAGCTCTTTGGGTCTCGCGTTCGTTTGACGATCTGTGGTTTGACCATAGTGGTTATATTCTCTTTGGGTTTGACTATTTCTGACTCATCTGTGGACAATTTATTTTTTGTAAATTCAAAGGATTTGGTAGTACAAATTAGAGTACTTATCAAAATCCAAGTAAGAATTACCAAATAAAATGGCACTGAATAAGTTTATGCATCCTCGCAATATATACAGAATTCCACCACATTTTGAGAAAATGGCAAAAGAATATCCAGAGTTTTCAAGCATTACTAAAATGGTACTTTTCAGTATTCTAAATATCAACATAATTTTTAAAGCATTATAACCATAGCGAGAGATACTTTGTAGTTGTACTAAGTATGTGACTACATACCTGTGCTGTTTGTTTCAGGATGCAAAAGGGAAGGTCACAATTGATTTCAAAGATCCACATTCAATACTGGTATTGACAAAGTGTCTACTGAAGTCTGACTTCAGTCTTGATGTGGATATACCAGAAGATAGATTGGTGCCAACACTTCCTCTCAGACTGAACTACATCCTTTGGGTAGAAGATATAATGACTGCAATCGGTAGGAACAATAATATACGCGGGATTGATATAGGTAAGTTACTAAGACCTGATGTGTGCTTCTTGTATTGGAACTTAAAGACTGCTTTATAAAATTTATTAATGACAAACACTTTCAGCTAAAACCGAACATAGTCTTTAGCTGAATGTGTTCAAATCCTCCAAATTTCAATCTACATTCATTGGTTTGGCTTTTATGTTGTCTGTCAGTCAGTCAGTCGGGTCAAAGCCTTTTATATGTATATGTAGGTATATTGATGATTAAATTGCAATAATAAATGTAGGTATTATTAATTTATTAGGTCTATCTTTTTATTTTGTAGGGACTGGGGCTTGTGCCATATATCCATTATTGGGTGCTATGAAAAATAAATGGATTATGATAGGCACTGAAATGGACTCTCTGAGCTTACAGAAAGCACAAGAAAATGTGCAAAGAAATAATCTTCAATCATTAATTGAAGGTAAATTTAGCATTTAAATATGACTAATAAAAGATATTATTTAATATTGAAATGAATAATTTTGTATAATTTTTCATTTTAAACTTTTCAGTAAAAAAAAATGATGCTGCTGTACTAATAGAAAATCTGTTTACAAAAGATCATACATTAGAATATGATTTCTGTATGTGTAATCCACCATTCTATAGTACCATTCAGGAGTTGTGTGAATCTCGTAGCCCAGCAAGGTATCATAGTTATTTTTTATAATAATAATAACCATTTATTTCAGTCAATAACATTACAGAAATGCATAAGGCCCATAGAAATATATACCTTACAGACTTAACATACATACAATACAATATGTATAGTTAGGATTTTTACTTATATGTTCTAATGAAAATATATTATTTCTAGCAGTTCATACCAAGAATATTAATTAAAGTATTTTTCAGGCTTCCACCTAAAAATGGATTTACTGGATCCCCACATGAGCTGATAACTGAAGGTGGAGAATTAGAGTTCTGTCGAACACTTATCAAAGAGAGTAAAAATTGTAAAAATAATGTACTGTTAGTATCCTAATTCCTTAATCTATGCTGGTATTTATTTGTATTTTGTGTTAAGTATAGATTTTATACCTTCTTATTTATATTGCAGTATATTCACAACCATGATTGGTCATAAGTACAACCTCTCTGAATTATTACAAGACTTGAAAATGGAAAATATAAAGCATACACATACAGAGTTTTGTCAAGGCCGAGTCACCAGATGGGGCCTGGCTTGGACGTATCAGAAGCATGATGTATACAAACTCAGTAAGTTATAAATAAATATTTGCTCATACTTAATACCTTATGACAATGACATTGCCCAGTTAAATTATTTTATTTTTATGATTTACAGTACCCCCAAGAGAGAAACCACGCAAGAAAGTTATTCCTGTTGTACACAAATTGCCAGAACTACCAAACTGCACAAATAGCATAGAAAATGCCTACAGCAAGCTAAAACAAATATTGCTTGAATTAAAAATCAACTTCAAAGTTCTTAACAAACGAGGTAATTCAATAGCACTAGATATAGTGGCAAAAAATAATACATGGTCCAATCAAAGACGTAAGAGAAGACAGATGAAGAGATTAAATGAATCTGATGCAAAGAAAATCAAACTGGAGAATGAAGTGGCTACCAGTTCCAGTGAAAGTGTTGCTTCTGAAGCTCCAGAAATGTCAATTTTGCCATCACAATCCAGTGAATCAAAAGAACACGAAACTGAGGTTAATGACCTAAATGATACTCAAAACAACTGCACAGAAGAATGTGACCAAAGTGGTGAACAAAAAGATCCAATGGTGCAAGTATTTCTCAGGATGTTCAAAAAAGATAATACTATTAACTTAGAGACTGAATTTCTTACTGGTACCGGTGGGAAGGAAAGTTTATATCAAATAATACAATTCATTAAAAATAATTGGAAATAAACAATCTTTAATTTGGTCATGAGAAAACCCTGCTGAAGCTGTTTCAGATGGCAATAGAATAGACCTTTCCTAAGTCCTAAGGCCAAAGTGCCAAGCTAGAATAAAATAGGCATTCTTAGATGCAGCTATGCAAAGAGATCTTCTGAGCAACTATGGCAGCTGGAAAATAAATTCATTCATTTGTATCATTGATTCATTCCATATAGGACTTTAATCCAAGAACCTCCTCCTACCTCTCCTCTACCTACAACCTTCGCGGTATTTTCATAGGCCGCCGCCCGGCCGCGGGCCGGTACCAATAGATATGTAGGTATTCTGCTTTGCGGTACCTACCTATGTACCTACCTACGTGGATGCACAATAATGCACATATATTAATTTATCAGAGTAGTACTAAAGTAAGTTCGGGATGTGATGTGAATAAGACCGGGCAGACAGTAGCGTACACAGTTATTATATTAGTCAGAGTACGTAGCGTAGCCGGATCAAAAAAGAACATTCTAATAAAGTAGTATTTACTAGCAACACTGCTTAAGAGAACGTAGATATATCCACTGGCATGAAATTAGTACTCTCAAGTACTCTGACTAATCTGTGGAAATATTACCATTTGTTGTGCATAGCGAGCAGAGTTTTTTCAAGATTTATGTTTTGAATTCGCATAGAAAAAAAAACTAGAATTAATTTTATTGATAAAAGCCGAATTAGAATTAATTTTGTAAGTACAAAATTATGGAAACAGAAACACTAATAACTGGTGTCAGCGTTAATACAGCAACCAATGAGGAAGAACCCAACTCGTCAGCTCCGGAATCTTCCGTTCTTCCTCCTCCAACTACGCCAGTGAACACTGATGCACCATTAGCGCAGCGAGCCCCGCAACCCACTAAAGATGTCCAAAAGCCTTCGCCCAAGAAACCAAAGAAGCGTAAGCCTAAGGTGCCACGAGATGTTACTGCGCCAAGGCAAGCTCTTACAGGTACACAAGTTACAAGTTAGTTATAGTTTGACCACCTAAAATGGTGGTAAAACGTTAAATAGGTATTTTTAGGTCTGTAGCTGGATGTGGTCATTCAGTATGAATTGGATTTGCTATATTATTCTCTTCCTACTTATGTATGTTCTAGGATATGTAAGGTTCTCAAACGAGCGTCGCGATCAGCTCAGAGCCACACAGCCAGATCTTAGTTTTGCTGAAATAACACGCGAGCTTGCAAGTGAATGGAGCAAGCTACCATCTGAAATTAAAAAGCCATACTTGGATGCAGCTGAACATGATAAGGAAAGGTATTTGATCAAAATAAATCTTGTCCGTTAATTTCAATTTCGGAAACTTAATCCACATCTACTGTTCTAAAAATACTCCCTATGCTAATATCATGGTGATAAATAAATAAATTTTATTTGCTTCTCAGATATATTCAAGAATGGGCAGAATATAAAAAAACAGATGCATACAAGGAGTTTAGGAGACAACAGTTGGAGCAGAAAGAATCAGTTGCTTCCAAAAAAGCTAAACATAACACTCCTGCAGAAGAACCAGCTGTGTCAGGTATCTGGAAATAATATTATTCTGACTTGACTAACTTATCAAGATTATCAGCAGAATGAAAAAAGGGGACAAGAGGAATAAGTCTGTTAAGCTATCATATCTTGGAGCAACATATTAATATGTATAATGAAGAAAAGATCTCTTATTTTGATTTATAGTTGTTGCAGAAAAACCTGAGCCCACAGCGCCTGGAGCAAACACTGTGCCACTTCTAAATCTACCACGGCAAACATCGCCGCCGCGGCCCCCGTGCATCACTCCTGCATCAGTAAGACCTCATGCCAATATCTGTTCACGGTGGTAAAAAGCCTTTATAGAAAAATATTATGTATAAATTTTCATTATTACAGACTGAAGAATTTGCTGGTGAGACGGATATCCCAATCTTCACTGACCAATTTCTGCAGCACAATAAAGTCCGAGAGTCTGAACTGAGGCAATTGAGAAAAGCCAACTCAGATTATGAACAACAGGTAATGCTGTTACCTAATGCTCATTATTCAAAATTGAGATAATCATAATGTTGGTTAATACTCATATATAATGAGTATACACATAACTAGAATATCACAAAAAATAAAGCACTCCCCCACATTTGGTGCTTTCGAGGGTCAACGCAGCGCAAACGTGGCGTGCGCCTACAGTTTACAACATTATTGTTACAGAATGCAATACTACAGAGGCACGCGGAGGAAGTGAGTGGCGCGACGGCGAAGCTTCGTGCGGAGACCGCGGCGGCGGCGGAGCGCACGGCCGCCCTTTTGGCTCACCGACGGGCGTTGGTGGCGGCACTCGTACAGGCTCTGCACACTGTTGCTTTGCCAGGTTAAACACCTATCTATTTTTTTTTATGAAATCCACAATACATAGCAAAGTAGGGCCAAGATAAGAATTTTCCCAATGCTACACTGGGATCAATTTTCTATACCTGGCTGGGACTTTTTTGAATAAATTTGCCAAAACATGTTGAAGAGATCTAGTATATATTTTTATGTATCCTAAAAATCTTTGAACCATTTGTCTGGGTGGATATAGATCCGTCAATATTTTATAATGGAACACAACAGCAGTTAAAGTAAAATATATAATATTTTTTTATAGTCTTAAATAAAATGAAGATTCATATTTATTTTTATTATTCTTTCTCTTACTATTTATTTTCTTATCCAGGAGGACCAACTGGAGCTTCAGACACCAACATTGATGAATACATGGAAAAGTTGGAGCAACTCACTGCAGAGAATAAAAATTTACCAGTTGTTAAACAGGCTAGAGATATTCTTAACAAAGTTGAATTGCCCATCAGTTAAGATAATTTCTGATCTAAAATATCATAGAATACCTAGTATTAAGTCAAATAGTGGAAGTATGTATCAATATATAAATGGCTGAGTCCTGACTGACAGCCTACAGGCCAAACCACTGGATGTAGAGGCTTGAAATTTGGAGAGTATGTGTGTTAAGTATATAATATAAACTTGAGATGCAAACAAAGATGCGGTTGTCAACTTATTAGTTATAAGAATCTAGTTTTGTCTCAGTTTACATAGTGTAGTGTATGTCTATCTCTATCAAGAAATACAAAATTTAAAAAAAACATGTTTTAATCAACCCAGTCTCTGTATTGTTGTTATTTAGAACACTATTATTCAAATCATAACACTAAGATACATTAATTATTTCACTTCCATCAGCACATAAAATAAGATCTCATAGCAAAAGAGCATATCTTTGATTATATACTCTAATATAATCAACGACTGCTATTGTAATTCTTTTAATACATGGTCTATGTCAGAAATCTGTTCCTCACCACTGTCACAACCACTATGATAGCTCAGACCATCATCATCGATATCCTCTTCCACTATATCATCATCAACAATTTGTACATCTACTACTTCATTATCACCAGTGTCATCCACATCATCTTTAGAATCTGTGTCATATTCATGAAGTTTCTTTCTCCAAATCTTGATCAGGGTATCCCAGGATCTTCGACTATATTTTGTGTACTTCTCGGGAGTCTTTGGATGTTCTTTAGTGCGCTGGTCACTGAAAAACATAGCACAACTCACATAAATGAAATGAAGTAAGTAATCACAGTTAGCTTTTTTTATTTTTTACCTTAGTCCTTGAACTACAAATTATAGTGCTTATCCTACTGAATGTATTGTTATCTTATGCCTCAATGATTCAGGGCTAGTTAACAAGCTACAAGCCAGTGATTTTGTATCTTCAAGGCATACGTCTGTTAGTGTATCAACTCTTTTCTACACTATCCTTGTAGCCAAATATTAAATTGATTTCATTGTCAGTTGAAATATCTCATTACCTAAACAATTATTATAATATTGTATTACTTACACAGGGACTTGCTGAGTGTAATTGTGGTACCCAACTGTGTTCTTTCCATAGTCTATTTGTTTTTGACGCCTTTGTAATATAGCTTGGTCAGTCTCCAACTCCACTGGTTTCTTAGGAGTTTTACTGCAAAGAGAATTGATAGGAATAAGTATTCACTATGCAAACACTTTTAAACTATATTTTTAGTCTCACCTTGATTTGACGTCACTATTTGGTTTAGATTTCTTTCTACTACTTGAGTTTTCTCGGCTGTCTGGTTTCATTATATCACTCTTGTTTCCTAGACCTGAAACTAGCACATTCATTATAAATACATCCATTTCTTCTTCAAAAAGTTCCATTTAATAAACAAACCATTTTCTTCTCCTTGTTGACTCCAAGTTCTTTTCGTAAATCTACTCATTTTCTACAGGTGATCTGAAATTAAAAAAAGCTGGTAACTTACGGAAAAGCCGTTCAGGTGTGAAGTTTACTGAAGTTGTAGCAGCTGAAAGAGGCAGTTATTCATGCCACTCACATTGTAACACAAGGATAGTACACAATTTTATCAAGTTGAATCACTGAATCCAGTTAGAAATACTAGATAATTTATAGTTGCTAGCTAGTTATTATAGTTCGGTAGAAAGATCTCTTGCAGCACGAGACGCCGTCGTTTCTCTGCGGATACAGTTCTTGTCTTCAGACAGAAAGGAACTTTCAAGTTTTACTGTTAATTGTTTAGCCAAACTAAACCGGTAGGCAAGAACTAAAAATTACGACATTTTCCCCTAGCTCTCGCAAATAGCTAGCACAAAAAGCCAGCCACACAAAAAATCAGTTATTGGGAGAATTCTACAATCACAACTAGGTACAAAAAAGCAAGCTGCAAGCTACAAGCAAACGCGAACAAGCCGCGAAAAATGCAAAATAACTTCAGTTATAAAACTAACTTTTATTTTCTGGCACGGCCACGATTTTTAGCAGCTATATATAGGTCAGAAAACATTACGATAAATTCGTAGTAGGGGAAAATTATTGTGCGTTGCGTACACTGATGATATTTTTGATTTATTCCCGAAATCCCCACCAGTTATCCCCACTAGTGGGAATTTTGTAAATAAAATGTTCATTTAGTAACTTATTTACGGTGGAAATGATTGTCTATGATTGTAATAAAAAATATATGTGCGCGCCGCACAACTACATGCGCCGCACGGCCAATGACTGGCGGCACTTTGTCAAAGCAAAGGCGCAATGCAACCGACCAATTCAGTTGTCCCCAGCGCCCGGCTCGTGTCAGTCGACGCAACGTACGCGCTACTTACCTACATGTCGCGTAATCGCGTTGAAAAAACGGAGCATTTTTATAAAGTGATTTGTGTGGTAGATGGTACGTTTGTTAATCCAGACCGTGCGAATATGAATGAACAGTTCCCAAATAGCCGAATCCCCTCGTGACATGATGCTGGACTGAGAGACTATGGACATTATGGACAATTTGAAATTCCTCGTCATTCTCGCGCTCGCGGAAGCGCAGGACTCTCGGTTGAACTCTAAGCAAAAAACCTTCAATTTTTAAGCGGGAGCCGGGACCCCACACCCGTTCATCATTGCAGCATTTGATATCTAGTGTTAGTGAATGTTCTAAAAAAGTTATCACTAAACTTCGTTGTGCTCACTTGAAAATGAAGGACACTAAGAACGGCATCTGAGGGTAACGTAACTTGTAAATTATTGTTCATAAACTTTTGTAAACTGTAAATAAAGCTGATTACAAATTTTAACTACGCCCAAAATACCCACCTAATTCGTGTTTGAAAAAAATAAACTACGTTTTATGTTGTAAAAAACATAAAGGTTTAATAACAACAGACAATTACAAGATACTACCTAGTTTCTTGTACCTACTTACTTAGTTATAAGTTTAAGAATTTAGTATTTTTGACGGTACTAAGCCCGCTAAAGTAGGAAGGAAAATTTGTAATCATTTTTTTGCGAATAAAGTCTAGTGCATGTAAAAAGACTAATCACCTAGCTACTAGCTAGGGCACCCGCCTGCCAATGAGCGGGTGGGCGCTGTATGGCCGGGGCGGGCGCACCGCGGTGTGGCGCGCAGACGCAAGCGTGTGTGTTCGGCCGGAATCTTATTCTGAATGTTCTTGATGGCTTATTCGGCTTCCTCGAAAAACCATTTCTTCAAATATTTGGCTACTCATTAAATGTGAGATTTGATTTATGGTACCTATTAAGGTGACTACCTATATATATTATATTATATATTACATAATATTATTATATTATACCTACTACAATCGACTGTTCAAACACCGCGGGCATGCAAAACTACATATTGTATGTTCAATTTAGAATTTATTTATTTCACAATCATACATAAAAATATGAATCTTGATAAGGCGCCGCGATACAAAATTATTATGAAAGACTATCTTATTCTTCTATACTTCATTGTTCATAATAGTGGGGACTTCGAGACAAAAATATTCCCAAAATCCCCATTGCGTTTGGTGGTTGGTGTTAGTGGGGATCTGAAAAAAACTACATATAATATGTGAAAATGGAGAAGCCACGGTTCGATGGACCGGATTATGATGTCGTTTTCCCTGAAAAAAGACGTGATATCTACATATATGGCTTGCCAAGGTCTACTATAGATATTCGTAAATTTATTTATAAAAACGTATTACTTTATTTATAACGTAGACCTTGGCTAGCCATATGGCATTACATATATATGTAGATATCACGTCTTTTTTCAGGGAAAACGACATCATAATCCGGTCCATCGAACCGTGGCTTCTCCATTTTCACATATTATATGTGGTTTTGTTCAGATATCAATGCTTTTTGTAAATAAATTTATAACTATTCAATGGAAATATAGGTTAGGTACCTACTATAATAGTTACCTACCTATTTCTTTTCCTTACTTACACACCACCATCATCGCCTCTAAATGTATGTAGGTAGGTAAAAGTAAAATAAGTTACGTACCTAACCTACCTAAATAGCGTAGATAAGGTGTTTTCCGACAATTTGCATTTCCACTAGCTTGCGTTCATATGGGCTCTTTTTCGATTTTTTAAATTATTGATATTAAAGTAAGTACATAAAACGATAAAAACAACCTTTCATCATGGAAATGGAAATATCCTGCAAAAATTTGCAAGGCAATTGCTCTCATAATTTGCAAGGCGCTAAATTTACCTCATAAAATCGAATAATTTGAAAATAAAATCAAATCTTCTAAAATTACGGTTTTCTGATTTTTTCCTTTGTATACACACAATTACCTAGCTGGATGCCAAATTTGAACTTTCTAGGTCATCTGGAAGTGGGTTAGGTTTTACGTCTATATGTCAGTCAATCAGTGATAAAAATGACGATTTTTGAACGTTAATATCTAAACAACCGTATAAGCTGTGTTTATGAAATTTGAGGTACTTCATTAACTCCGGACTTTCAATACATAAACCAAATTTGGTGTGTTTATATTAATTAGTTTTTTAGCTATGACAAGGTCAAAAGTGGCTCCAAATGGTTCGTGTAAACTTACACACAGTGCTACTCGCCAGTTCGCTGGGCCTGACCGTGGCTTGACACACTGTCGTGTGTCGAGATATAGAGACTTTTTTCCCGAAATCCCCACTAGTGGGGATGGTTGGTGGAGATTTTGGAAATAAGAATTTATTTTTTCGGAATGATTTTATGGTCTGTATTTTTATAAACTGATTTTCAAATAGCTAGTGTTGTGATTAAAAAGACATTGAAGTGCTTTTGTCAGTGTCAATAGTAATCAAAACAATCGAATGTGATCGTGAGTTTTGGATGTGAAATTGTTGACGAAATCGGCGGAATATTTAGATTCTAAACCCTATTTTCGTTTTGGTTTGAAATAAACTTAGTCCTAGTATGTTGTTAATATAGATAGATATAAATAAAGAGTGGTACAAATGTAGTTTCAGTCATGGTAGGTACAGGAACAAATTGTCCAATTTCGAAGTCGTCTGAGAACACATTATTTAAATAAATCATAAATTTATTTCATAGGCTGATATGGAAATCAATGAGGCCCTGGCCTCATTAGAGATGTTGATGTCGGAATTTTTTGCGCCCACAACGGACAATTACAGGAAAAGGGAGATTGAAAGTATGCTTGAAAATTTCTCAAATCGAAGGGATTCATGGAAACATTGCCTACTGTTTCTTCAGAAATCACATAATCAATATGTGTTGATGTTTACCTTGACAACACTGGAGGTGGGGTATTTATTTATGTATACATATTGATGCCTAATAGAAATTTTTATTCTAAATGAGACAGCTGGATACAATTTATCTATTTCATTTCCAAAAAAAATTTACTTCATAAATTCCAGAATATTATTAATAGACAGTGGATCAGTTTGTCTGATGGTGAGAAAACAGAAATAAGGCTGACTTTGTGGAATGAGTTGATGGGAAAGCATGAAGTAACGGCATACTTCATTAGAAACAAATTAGCTGCTTTGATGGTGTCGATCGCTCGCTATGACTGGCCTCATTTGTACACAGACTTTTTTGATAATATTGTTGAGGTAAGAATATGAATTTATACGTTTATTTTTCTAATTAAATAGTAGAAAAAATCAGTGCCTTCTAGACACTATGAAATGACCTCAATAACTATGCAGATATAATTGTGCCTTATTTCCTAAACTTTTTCTTTACATTGTTCTAAACATATTGATTGACACAGTATCAAACAATAGAATGTTCCAAAATGTGGAAATTTCATGGTTCAGGGTAGGTGGTGGTGTTTGTTACTCACTGAACCTACGTGGTATTTGAATTACCAGTGTTTTTTAAATTATGTCTCATCTCTTAATGTTTCCTCAACCATATGATAATATTCTTACTGTCAATTGATTGAATTTCCAGAGTTTATAATAATGTCCAAACTCTCATTGTTTGTGTAGTTGATAAGATGCGACGGTCGGCGATGCCTGCTGGGTCTGGTGGTGGCGCAGGCCGCGAGCGAGGAGCTGGGCGCGGCGCGCGACACGGGCGTGCTGCTGCCGTCCGCGCGCCGGGAACAGCTCGAGCGGCTCATGCTCAAAGGCATGCCACAGATGCTGGCCGCACTCAGCGGTATTTATCTATTTTTATATGTCTAACCTTCTATTAGTAACTTACTTACGAACTTCAACTGCATTCACAGTTTGAATGATTCTTCAAAGTTTACTTAAAGAATTTAGTTACATAATCTACTCACTCGTGTACAACATGAAAAATCTTAAATAAATGGGTAAAGTATATTGCATTTCTAAATAATCAGATCAATATAATTAGGGAGTTTTCAGGTAAGAACACTGGTCTCCACTGACCTCTATCTATTGGGTGTATTGGGGTGCCCCTACCAAATTTTCTCATTTTTATGCAGTCCATTCAAAGGAGATGTCGCGAGATTTAACTAAACCCCATATCTCACGTGCGTGATATTTTTCAAATGCGTATTATTAATGTAAAAAG
This sequence comes from Lobophora halterata, assembly GCA_932526365.1. NCBI lineage: Eukaryota > Metazoa > Arthropoda > Insecta > Lepidoptera > Geometridae > Lobophora > Lobophora halterata. Next base: position 6,956,914 of record OW052014.1, on the reverse strand, counting down.
TTATTCCATGCTTGATAGCGTTGGATTTATTTTAGCAAACATAATTTTAATTGTTGAGCCATATTACCATCGACTCGCTAAGAAGAAGACTGTTACATTTTCGCCGTTTAAATAAATTATAATTTTCCAGCAATTTTGGAAAAGAACTCTCAAAAAGAGGGCCAGTCGAATCCCCCGCCGTCGCCGACAAACGGCGCGCCCCACACCTCGGCCCTGCCCGACTTGCTGGCGAACGCCCATGATGTACATACTGTGGATAAGTAAGTTAAATTTTTCTATTACCTCAAGTACCTGACTCTCTGAATGTTGATACGAGGATATCGCCCATCCTAACGTAGAAATATCATAGGTTTGTCATTACAAGCACACTTTATCTTTAAAGTAAGTCTCATAAAATTCAAAACGCATGGCTTTTACCAATTTATATTTATGGAAAAAAAAAATATTGGCTCCCCCTTAGCGGATAAATTAATTCTGTAAGTCGGCATTCTTTTTGTTTACTTACGTCTGACGACAACTTCGTTTGTGTTGCGAATTAACTAAATTCCTTCTTAGTTCTTAGTACGCGCCTACAGTCCAAAGTGTCTCTCTCTCTCTCACACTGTCTCACTCTGTCACTGTCAAGACAAACACGCCATCCAAATTTTAAGTCTATACGTTCAGTGGTTTGGCCTATACGTTGTCGGTCAGTCAGTCAGTTAGGTCCAAGCCTTTTATATTATACTGATTGATTTTGAACGCCCCGATTATTTTTCAGGGCCTTGAATACAGAAATCATAGTGAAGTGCTTGACTACACTCCAGCATTTGTTCTCGTGGCTGCCTCTGTCGTCACATGTGCCACCATCTCTAGTCACCACAGTTTTCTACTGGGGCAGTATAGCCACTCAAACTCAGGTACTTAACATACTAATTTAATTCTTGTAAAAAAAAAAAAATACGTACTGCACTAGGATAAAAAGGTTTTCGTAGGTCAATACAAGAAAAATACCTAAAGTAAGTGAATTAAATAGGTATACATATATTCGATGTTTTTTTTCCTTATCTGAACTAGCGTAGTAGCCATTTAACTGAAGCTCGTGAGCACTGAAGTTGCCCAGAATCAACTTGACCTAAGAATTGCGTTCTGCGCATCTTTGTCACGTGGTTCGCAAGAGGACAACTAATTTGACGCTTAATATAGTAAGCCGACTTCCGCTTGTAAACGTTCGTTTTTTTCACCGGATAACGAACCGTGTATTTTACCGGATTCGCGGTGGTGTATTGCTTATAATGAATGTGTGTACTGTATATGCACCGGACATCGGTGCTGCGAACAATTTACGCCAATATAAGGATATCTATTTATTGACGGTCCGTTATCCGGTGAAAAAAACGGACGTTTACAAGCGCTCTTACAGTTCGCGTACTGTAGAATATTTAATTTGCGTGCGTGCGTTTTGGGACTGAAAAACCTCTAGTTCTATAAGTACACGTTTCCCAATCGCAGAGTACAGAGGCGGCGCTGGCGGGGCTGGGCGGCGTGTGCGAGCTGCTGTACCGGCGGTACGCGCCGCCGTCGTCGGCCGCCACCGCGCTGCGGCTGCACCACTGCGCGCTGCGGCTGCTGCGGCACCTCACGCACCACACGCAGCTGCTGTCGCATGCGCCCCACGAGTGAGTCCGTCATTCCCGATCGGTAACACCCCGTCGTCATCACTGAACGGTGGGGAAACAAAAGCCCGCACCACACGCAGCTGCTGTCGCATGCGCCCCATAGTGAGTCCGTCATTTCCGATCGGTAACACCCTGTCGTCAACACTGAACGATCTGGAAACAAAAGCCCGCACCACACGCAGCTGCTGTCGCATGCGCCCCATAGTGAGTCCGTCATTTCCGATCGGTAACACCCTGTCGTCAACACTGAACGATCTGGAAACAAAAGCCCGCACCACACGCAGCTGCTGTCGCATGCGCCCCATAGTGAGTCCGTCATTTCCGATCGGTAACACCCTGTCGTCAACACTGAACGATCTGGAAACAAAAGCCCGCACCACACGCAGCTGCTGTCGCATGCGCCCCATAGTGAGTCCGTCATTTCCGATCGGTAACACCCTGTCGTCAACACTGAACGATCTGGAAACAAAAGCCCGCACCACACGCAGCTGCTGTCGCATGCGCCCCATAGTGAGTCCGTCATTTCCGATCGGTAACACCCTGTCGTCAACACTGAACGATCTGGAAACAAAAGCCCGCACCACACGCAGCTGCTGTCGCATGCGCCCCATAGTGAGTCCGTCATTTCCGATCGGTAACACCCTGTCGTCAACACTGAACGATCTGGAAACAAAAGCCCGCACCACACGCAGCTGCTGTCGCATGCGCCCCACGAGTGAGTCCGTCATTCCCTATCGGTAACTCCCTGTCGTCAATACTGAACGATCGGGAAACAAAAGCCCGCACCACACGCAGCTGCTGTCGCATGCGCCCCACTAGTGATCCCGTCATTCCCGATCGGTAACACCCCGTCGTCAACACTAAACCATAGGGAAACAAAAGCCCGCACCACACGTAGCTGCTGTCGCATGCGCCTAATGAGTGAGTCCGTCATTCCCGATCGGTAACACCCCGTCGTCAACACTGACGATCGGGAAATAAGTCCCGCTCGTTCACAGTGTTGACGAAAGCAACTTTTTATTCCCGATCGTACACACCTAGTACTACTCGGGCGAATCAACATGACACCTGGCTCGAATGACGTTTGTGCAAAGTACAGCGTGGAATTGGATAATCTTGATAGATAACAGGTCTTGTAATACTTGGTAATGATAAGCAATGATAAGGCTTCGCAATCAGAGGAAGAAGAAACACGGAGGGCACCGCGCGGGGCAGCGGGGGAAGCATCAAGTTCCGAGCCTCGTGTCAGCCAGGTGTCATGTTCATTCGCCTGAGTAGTACAAGAGTCATAATATAAAAAGAGAAGAGAAGAAGAAAGAGCGGAGAACAATTTTAAACCGTTGGGAGGCGTCCACTGCAGGATGCTGTCTAGGTGGGTACCAAACTACCAACCTACCTACCAACACACAGCCAGATATTCTATCGCAAAGCAGTAATGTGTCAGCATTACTGTGTTTCGGTTAGAAGGGCACTGCGGCTAGTGAAATTACTGGGCTTTCGAGACTGACCATCAAAATGTCTCAAGGTGGACGCATGCTATAAAAGTTTTACACAGGCATATAGCAGTTTTATGGCAATCAAAGCCCTGTGTAGCACTGTTATGGTTATGGGCCTAGCTAGTATCGCGACTGTTAACATTAAATAAACATTTTTTACCTTATTAAAAAGACCAGTATTGAAGGACCGCGGACAGGTCGCAATTTGCATGTAAGGGAGGGTCCCTTACAGGAGAGAGTCTTATATTGCCCGCGTTATTCTCGCCCGGTCAGTAGTTTTAGAGTGATTAAGGAGCATATATCCATCAATTCTCAGAAACTTTGTCCTTGTTATACATTATTTGTATTCGTAGGACGAAAAGTAGGACTGGTTTTGTACGTGACGAAGTCAAAGTACTCTCTTATTTATTTGTTTTCTTATTTATTTGTTCCAGTTACCTGATAAAGTTATCCGAGTTCCTAAAATTGTTTGTATCGTTGCATTTCAAGAGGTTGGAAGCTGAACCTGAGTTTGATGCTATTGAATTTTTGTCGTATCTATTCCAATACACATTCCAGGTAAAAACACTTTCAAATTAAATAACATAAAAGGTTATTTAATTAACAACATATTTTGTGTAAATGTCTAAATAACTATGAACATATTTGCAGGTGCCTACGTGTGCTATATTTATAAACTGCTTAGATATATGGACGCAATTTATCGACATTCTAAAGCCGGAAGATACAGCTAAGTAAGTAATTAAAAATGAAACTAATGCTTATGAAAATAAGGTTTGAATTTGTTTATTTTGCATGTGCACTGTTTCAGGTATTGGGAGGCGTTACAAGCATTAGTAAATGGTATTCTAAACAAAATACAATTCCAACACAATAAGGCACAGTTACAGCATCTTGACAACGATGTGTGTGATGACGATGTGAGTTTTATCAATCATAGTATAATACTATTATAGTATAATATAGTAAAACGCAATATTTACTAAATATAGCGTTTTACTAATAATACAGAGAAATAAGAGAAGTACAATTTGTGTATATTTGAGTACTCTGTGATACAAACAACCCGTAACAACTTTCTTAAAAATGTATGGAAAATGTATATTTGAATACTTCTTTATATTTTTCACCGGCGTAAGCTGGGTGTAAAGACAATTACAGAGCCGACTGTACATAACATACGTTCTTTAAGGTTAATTTATTTGCCACATGAGTAAAGTAATTTATTTTGTTTCAGGGTGAAACTGAATGGCAGACATTCCTAAAGCATTGTATAGAGTGTATAGCGCGAGTGGCGGACTTAGCGACACTGGATGTATTTACGTGTGTGGTGAGTACTACTCTATGTGTACCATAAATGTACGTTCGTATGCGAAACTTTGGTATTTTGTAGTCTAGTAAACATCCATGTCGGGCTTATGTTGACGACACGGATGTTTGAATGGCAAGTGTATCGGATTGCCACGCGCCGCCGCCGCCGCGCCCGGTGTCATGGGTTCCATTCCCGTCTTAGGACGAACATTTTTGTGATGAACATCGGTTTATGTTCTGAGTCTGATTGGTTTTCTTTCTATGTATTTTCATTTTATGTATATATATGTATATTTTTAAATTTTGTCGTATAATACCTATACACGACAAAGTTAACATGAACCCACTAATTGAACAACACAACAATGTCGATTTACTTACGAAACCAGTGACAAATAAAATCCTACCTAGAATGTCTAATTTTTATGGTAGACGTACTTACGAGTACATACTACCTACGCTGATTAATAGCCTCCCTGAAAGTGTAAGAATAAGCATTAATGACAGAAATTTCAAAATAGAAAATAAAAATTACTACTTAAACACTGTTCTAAATACATAGATACGTACATACATACATACATAGGTAATATAAAACCGAAACACATTACCCTCCTTCTGCGTAGTCTGGAATAACTATCGTAACACTATTGTAGCATACTACTTACTCACACTCACCGCATATAATCTTATCACCAATCCCGTTGTTGCAAACATACCTATTAGTAGGTATTTAGTTTATACTGTCTTTCATGCCTACCTCAATTCTTGTAGTTTGTAGCAATAAGACATATTTGTATAAAAATATGTGCATACGATACTTGTGTCCCCACAAACCTTTAGAGGTTTCAGGATACTAAAATGTTGTTTTTAAATATAAGCTTTTGTGAAAAAAAAAAAAAAAAAAAAAAATTGTACGCATTTACAAAAAAAGTAAATAAGTATTCTATCAGTCATCTGGTTCACATGGTACATGCTCTGCTTAGCTTGGGCAAAATGGTGTTGTGTGAAAAGTCTTAAAATTATTTTAATTGTTCACTTTTGTTCCCAGTTAGAACGCTGGCAATGTCTAGCGGGGGTGCACGCGCGCGCCTCGGGCCGGAGCGGGGTGGGCGCGGGCGGCGGCGCGGCCGGCGGGGAGGGGGAGCGCCTGCTGGCCGCGCTGCTGGACCTGGCCACGCTGACGCGGGTGCTGGGCCGCCTGGCGCCCTCGCTGCTAGCCGGTGAGTTGTACAAATATACACCTTAGTGCCATACTACAGGAGCGGTTCTCTCGCCGCAGGAATCCGCTCGGTAGGCACTACATGTCTTCTTCCATTCGTCTCTATCAGCCGTCATCTTTGTACATACTGTATCTAATGTGCTATGAAACCATTATTGTCGACCATTATGATGTGAACGTTACATGGTTAGTATTGTGTGTGGTTGCAGAGAGCGCGGGAGGCCAGCGGTCGCTGGGCGCGGGCGTGGGCGCGACGCTGGTGGAGCGCGTGTCGGCGGCGCTGGCGGGCGCGGCGCTCACACGTCCGCATCGCGCGCAGACAGCGCACTCGCACGCGCACGCGCACGTACAAGTGTACCTATCTACCTATCATATACACGTATATTTTACTCCCCATACTCGCTCCTGCTTGTAGTCTGCCGCCGCGCCGCTCAGCTAGGCGGTACACTGCAGGTGTAGATGAACATCTCCAGCGGGGCGGACAACGCTGTTGCCTGCACATCTGTAGGAGCGTGTATGGTGCACTTAACGTACCGCTACCGTTAAGTCAGCTGCACCGACATGTATACACTCTCAAACTTTCACATTTATGTTATAATCATATTTTAACATGTAATTTTTTCCGACAAAAATTTTGGCAAGTAAGAGGACTACATTAATTTGAAAATGCTTGCGTGCACTTGTCTTTCCAAAATTAGGAGTAATAATATAAATGTGAAAGCTTGGGATTTTTTACATGTTGGTGCAGCTGACTGTACCACATAATATCACAACATGGTAATATAATATCCGTGGGAACCTGTAATTGGCTCTCTAACGCTAAATAAACTATTGTATACTTAGAAGTATAAAGCTGTTGGTTCTCCAATAAATAAACAAATAAAATCGTTAAAAAGTAATCATGTAGTTATTTGATTGTAACGGGTATTTATCGCGCTCACCTCATATTTCGACGTTTCGGCGATAAATACCCGTTACAATTAAATAACTATGTGTGATAATCGCGAAAGTGCGAAAAACTTAAGTAGTCATGTGTTGTTTTGTTGGCAGTCATGCGGAGATGTTCGCGTGCATGGGTGCGTGGTGCTGCTACGCAAGCGAGTGCGGCGTGCCCGTGCACACCATGGAGGGGCTCTTCTCCTCCGCCGTGCCCTTCCTTCTGCCGCACGACATTCCCGTGAGTACTGCACTATGTTGGACTAGCGAGTCATCAGTCACGGGATATGTTCGCGTGTATGGGTGGGTGATGCTACTACGTGAGTAAGTCAGTCAGATACTAACTTGCTTGAATAAGAGGAGAGTTTTACGCGGACCCGGATTTTTCATTGTTGTTTCATTTAAAAAATTCGCAAAATTATATTTTGTAAGTTATAGAAAGGTGATTTGAATGTACCTAAATTACATTTATTTATATTTTGCCTATGGTAACGAATGTAATGCAAATGGAACGTAAGTGAAGCTATACGCTCAAAATGGTTTTGTTACGTGGTAATGGCTTTAGCAACTTTCAGATAACATGTTAAAATATCTGCCAAAGATAGTCCCTCTTTACACTACGCGACTAGGTTTATAGAAATAGGCAGATTTTCGCCGCAAGTCATGAATTAAGATTCTCGTTGGAATAGTCCTTCCTTACGGAATTTCTTTATTGCAAAAGGAACACTAGTCTAGAACTTAAACTCGGAGGCTACCTCGAGTTTAGTCCTCGTTTGATAATAAAGCTGTGTAACTGCTTCTATGTTCGATCTCCATTGAGTATTTTGTTTCAGGAGCCGCCGTTGCTGTGCCACGCGGCGGCGCACCTATTGCTCAGTCTGTCGAAGAACGTAAAGTTCTCCAGCGACCCCGTCACTCTGGTCGGGGATCTGTACAGTCATGCGCAACGATCATTGCACTATTTGGAGCCGAAGGTAAAGGCACTCTTTTAGACATACCATACCTGAAAGTCACGTGCACATGACATCTTTAAATTTAAGTTTGAATTGTACGCTGTCATTATATATTTTGCCGCAAAGCAGTAATGAGTAAGTATTACTTTGTTCCAGTTTGAAGGGAACTTTAGCTAGTGAAATTACTGGGCTTTCGAGACTGAACAAAATGTCTCAAAGTGTACGAGAGCTAATAGCAATGTTGCACCGGCCTATGTAAATCAAAGTCGGTTTAGCACTGCTTTGGTCATGGGCAGGCTTGCTTAAATAATGAAGGTTTTACAAAAATATACTACAACCGACTACAAATGGACTGTTCTAGTGACCGTAGGCACCACTGAAAGGTCACAGGGAAGCAAAATACGCAATTTTTTTCACTTCAACGACTTATTTTCACTTATTTTGATTTTTAAACCAAAGTAGGTATTGAATCGTTTTTCATGAAATTTCTATGGGACCAATCTGAAAGTATATCATCAAATAAAAAGGTTTTTTTTAATCAGCTTGTAAACAATAAATTTCTATTGTAAACACATATGTTCTAGCAAATAAACAATATTTCTTTTAAAGGGAATCCTCAAGGCAAATTTCCATACAAAATGTTTCGGACAAATACTCAAAAAGTACGCCGTATTATAGTAATTTCTTGACACTATTCGTTTCGTCTATGTTTTCCGATTGTGTCAACAAAAATTAGTAAGGTTTCATACTTTAATTTAGATTTCATACGTGTTTTTAAATTAGTAGTGTTAATTTCAAAAACAAGTATAAAATCTAAATTAAAGTATGAAAACATTTTGTATGGAAATTTGCCTTGAGGAGTACCCTTAATTTAATTTAATTTGCAGACAGCAGGCGTGGTCCGCGAAGCTCTGGTGTCTCTGTCTCTCCGCGGCGTGGGCAGCGTCGCGGCGGGCGGGGCCGAGGCGCGGGCGCTGCTCGCCGCGTGGAGCGGCGCGGTGCCCTCCGCGCCGAGCGTCGCGCTGCCGCCACTGACAGCGCTGCTGCACGCGTTCGCACACGCGCCCACAGCTTCCAAGAAGGTAATGTACGCAGTAGTACCGCTTGTTAATCCTGCCTGATTGCTGATATAAAAGTCGAGTTTGTCCGTAAAAAGCTATATCTGCTATAACCTATATAGGCACTGCCGTGCCTCAAAAGCCGAAACGAGCAGCACGGCCGTACCCACCTTTTCTCGAAGCAACTGGAGGCACTTTTCAGCTTCTTAAATCTCTGTTACTAATTATGGTAAAAGCTGGAAAATTTGTTACAAATAGAACATTGTTTATACAGGTAAACTTCAAAAAAAAAGTTTCTAGCTATTAAACTTTCCGAGATATCCATCTCCAAAGTTCCACTGTTTTGTCACATTCACTCACTCACGTATAGATAATCAATAGTCGGAGCCAAATCTAGAAGGGCTAGTAACTTGAAATTTGGAATGGAGATAGTGTTAATGAAGTAAACCACATACAAATTAAGAAATCATAAAAAACTAAAAAAAATCATTTTTATTCTAAATTTTGCTTGAAAGCCATTTATAGGGTTCGGAGGCTCTTCCTGTAAGTTTGGTAAACCTGTGTTAGAAGATTATATAGTTCAAATTTGGTAAACCTGTGTTAGAAGATTATCTCGTTATCTAGTTATTTAAATAAAATAATGAAATTAATCACTTTAGTTCTCAATAGCGCCAGAATGGCGCTGAAATTGGCGCAAGTAAGGAAAGGTTATTGAATAAACAAAGCCGAATTCAGTTGTTACAAACTTACTACGAATTATTGCATAAAATAAGAGTTACTTAACGATTAATAGAGTTCCAGTTTAGGCTCAATATTACACGTATACACAAGATCTCACGTATTTTTGCGGTTTACTACCGCAGCTCGTTTCGGCTTTATTTTTACATTAAAAATGTTATTGCTGGGATTCAACTTATACGCAAACTACGACTAATAACGGAGATGAGTGCGGCTTGTGTTGCTGCTTTCGATGCACTGGCTGACCTAGTGGGCGCGCTACACGCGTCACCTACAAACACCTGCTGTGGCTGCTATACTAATCTAGGGGATCGATGTATATTGAACAGTTAACATTAAGTAATTTTCCAGGTGATAGCGGAAGGTGTATCGAACGGCGCGGCGGCCGCGCTCCGAATGCTGCCGGAGCAGACGGCGGCGACGGCCGAGACCGAGATCACGGACTTCTTCCTGGCGCTGTTCACCGCTTTGTTGCCGCAGCTCGGCGAGTTTGCCTACACCGCTATTGACGTGTTCCTCGATGTAGCACAAAGGTTATTAGCAAACTATTCTATTAGGTATAGTTACTCTAATGCCGAATTGCTTGGTGCAACTTTTAAAGTTCCTAAGCAATGACTTAACTCGCTAGACAGTTCTTATCGGTCAGAATCTGTACTGTTAAGAACTACCAAGCGAGTAAAGTAATTGCTTAGGGACTTGACAGTTTGGTGCAAGTAGCCATAAGTCAGTCTCAAGTCAGTCATAAGTAAGTAAGTCGCTGGGTCAGCCTAAACCAGCGAAACTTGCACCTTACAACAATGCGGTGTTGGCCGAGTGGGAGGTGACTTTCGATCCGAAGGTCATGGGTTCGAACTCGGTCGTACACCAGTGGATTATTCTGTTCAAAAATCTATGTGTGCATTAAAACACGTGCTTGACGGTGAATGAAAACATTGTGAGGAAACCGGCATGTCATAGAACCTAAAAAGTTCGAAAAACATGTGTGAAGTGCACCAAGGAAGCCTCTTCGAGGCGCACTTGAAATCCTTTCACCACACTGGTTCAAAAGAACTAGTGACACGATAAGAAGAACAAAGCTCAGTCTTTGACGCAGGCAAGAAGATTATATTTTACAGACTACAGGCGCGTTTTAACGTAGTAGTGGTAGTAGCAAATGTTATAGCTTTCTTTTTAAAATAGCTCACAATCCACTGGTGGTTCTGTGTGCAGAGGCGGCGGCGAGAGCAGCGCCGAGCGGCTAGTGGAATGCGTGCGCCTGGGCGTGGAGGCGGGGGGCGGCGGTGTGCGCGTGCGACCCGTGCTGCAGCTGCTGCACGCGCACGTGCTGCCGCGCGCGCACCACCACGCGCCCGACCTGGCGCGCGCCGCGCACCGCCTGCTCGCCAGGTACTGCCTACTCGCGCGCCCGAGCGAACACAACGATCGATGGACGGTGTATATAACGATAAATAGAATATAATATAATATAATAAAGAATAACGATACTGGAGTGTGCGAATCTATGGACGATGTATGTCATACATGGGCGATGTATGATGATAGGTTAGGATGCTTGGATGCGAATACAATAAGCAATAAACGATGTAAGATTTCACGAAGCTGCAGTGTGCGAATCATTGTCCATAATGGAAGGGAGTGCAGCTGTGAGCTATAGTATTAAATGTATTGCTTCATTTTCCTAGTCGCGCATAGTGAATATTTTTTTTGTATGTTATTCATCATGACATCATAAAAGCAGCCGGAGGTCAGTGGATCAGGCTTGCTCAAGTCCACAAAAAGTGGTTTTCTAGCAAGAACAAGTTGGCTTCTAGCAATACCAAGTGTTTTTCTAGTAAGAACAAGTAGTTTTGTAACATTTCCATCATTTACAGGTTGACATCTGGTCAACACAACCCGTTGACATCACCCTCATAGAGTTCGCTAAGAGGCGGCCTAACTCAACAGTGGTGCAAGAGGCTGGTTAGAAAGATAGATGCTATTCGTTCCATCATACATTATGGGCCTTAATTACTCTGCAGTGTACTTATCCATCGGTGGCGATACTTCTTCCCGAACAAATGCACGGAGGAAGAGGCCGCGACGCGATCCGACGAGCTTCGGTCCGCGCTGTCCGCACTCGGCCGGTCGCTGCTGCTGCCCGATATAGAACTACTGCGGCTAAACATCGAGACCCTCGATGTACTCAATACTAAGTGGAAGCTGTACCATAAGGTATAGTTTTGTAAAGATTGTGATTACTGGGGCCGCAGATTATTCTACTGGTGTGGTTTTATAAATGGAGCTCTACACATTTTTGCAAGGACTTTTATTTTGAAGTTAGGATGTTTTTATCTGAGAAACCTGTATGTGCCTCTGAAAGAAATAAAATGCTGAACTTGATTTCTCCGAATGCACTAAAACTATTCAAAATACTTATATGAAAGTTCGCAAATATTCCGGCCCGTTAAATTCGCTATGCGAGCGCACGGCAGATGAACGGCCTTTCACCGTGTCCTTGTAGCACACTACATATTGAATATTTATTCATGAATGATCTATTTGCATGAACTTATCATTGGTTTTTATCCTTCATAAGATATGATTCACTATACTATAGGATGGTGATACTAACATTTATTTGCAGGTAATATTCCGGACGGAGTTCCTAGGGGAATTCCTCACCGTCCTTCTCGGCGGGTTGTTGGAAGGCGGGTGGCGCGCGCTCGCGAGGGAGGAAATCACGTCGGCGGTTCACGGCATGGCGGCCGTCGACTTCTCGGCATTCCGACTCGCTTTCTTACCGCACTTCCTAAGGCAACTGCCCGGCTTGGCGCCTCAGCATTTGCAACAACTTGCCCAGTTTCCAGCTGACACGGTAATTCCTACCTATACCTACTATGTTGCTGCTAAATTAAACCCGATATTTAATAATAATGTTTAGACATTCCACACAAACCCATCTATCCCCAAACAAAGCTAGCTTGTGCTATGGGAACCAGATACAGAATACTTATATTTTTTTTGTGAATACATCCTTAGGATACATAGACTATACCCAGACTTCGGAAAAACCGATGTTCATTGCACAAATGTTTGTCCTGAAATGGGAATAGAACCCGCGATAGTAGGCTTAGCAATCCAACGCGCTTGCCACTCGACCATCTGTGTCGTCAAATATAACACAAGTTTAGCGCGATTGAGTTGCAAGCAAATATTCATTAAATCAAATTGTTTATTGCGTTATAAGTGCCGCCTTCTTATTGAGCGCAAATGGTAAAGTGTGGAAAATTAGTTTTTCTTACATGTTTTTTTTTTTGTCCTAGGACCTCCCGACATTTTCTCAAAACATCCAGCGACTGATGAACGATGTGAACTGTTACCGCGCCTACAATTCTCTCGGAGCTGCTGTGGGCATGGCGCAGTAGGTACTTGATAGTGAGGTCTGTGTTATCTTTGATTACTTGCAGTGCATGTATCTTAGTAACTTCGTTAAAGTAAGTTTGGACAGCAGTTGCAGTTGCCTATTCCAGCACTGTAACTAATCAAAGTTGTAACTAAAACATTTTAAATGACCAATGGTGTCTGTAATTTTGTTGTAACTTCCATGTACTTATGTATTTTATTTTAAATGATAACTAAGAATTAATAACGTAATGTTTACTGCCATGTGGGTAAATGTAGAAGTGTAAGTGATTTTTAATGTGATAGGTTGGTCTAAATTACAAAGTGTAACGGTATGATAAGAGCTTGCATCAATGTCAGGTAAAGCCGAATTCTTCAAGCGATAACATTGCTGTTATATAATGGTCCAGTCAGCGCCTCAAGTATAGTGTCGTTGTTCTGAATAGTCAAACCAAAATAGTCAAATTCTTTCGAAAGTTAAAATAAGAATACGCAATATAAACGTTCCTGGTATCACTGGTTCTTATTTTTTAATTTGTAAAAAGTTAAATAGATTTTTAGTTATAATGCAAGAAAATTGGGTTAATCAAATCATATTATGTGAATAACAGATACTTTTGGTACTGTCTGTACAGTGGAAAATTGTACCTAACCATGTAGTTAGGTACAATTTACCATAATGTAGGGTCGGCTCTGTAATTTATTGTCTTTACACCCAGCTTACGCCAGTGTTCTCCTGTGATTAAACCACTTATAGTTTATATTATTGGTATTAAGTGGTTTAATCTCATCAGTAGCTTACTTAAACACATCATGTGTTTGCATGAGTGGTTTAATCACAGGAAAACACCGGCGTAAGCTTGGTTTGAAGACCATTACAGAGCCGACTGTACTTGTGGCTTGTGGATAACCGATTGGTTATCATCATACCTTTGACATTGACTTTGGACTGTATGTACTTTAGGCAAGTAGAAGTGTTTTGTTTTTGGTTAATAAATTGATAAAGTTATTATCAGATATTTATAAAAGCTATTGCATATTTTAAATTTATCGACAACTATTGATGAGTTTATCAATGTCGAATCTATTATAATTTAGATCAATGTGGGTAATGCATTTCATCTCATGCATGCATGCAGTTCATTGTTAACTGTTCAGTACCATGTTTTCGTACATTACAGGGATTCAATAAATTTTTTTCGAGTCTTTGTGATGTTATGTTCTGTCAGTTGCAAAAAGACATTTCGAATTTAGTGTTCAGCTTTTGTAAGTTGCATTTCATCAAATTATTATAATTATCTATAAGCATTGGGCGTCCAATGCTACATGTTTTATTTAATATCTCATTATTCATTTGCATTTATATTCATTTGTTAGGTACCTACCTCTACCTATTTGATGTATAGTGAAGTTATGTGATGATATGATACAGTTCAAAATTAGAACTAGGAATTTGGGGATGTGTCTTTAACTTTAGCTCCTGTTATTTATGTTTATGAAAACCTACAGAATGAAAAGATTTCTATTAAATAGTTTTAACTGTTCATAATGTATTTTATTTATTAGTATTTGTTAGTCTTCTGTACACTTCATTGACCATTTCTTTGTGGCTTGCGTAAAGTTTTAGATGTGGTGTTATGTCTACCCATTGTACTCCAACTGCGTCATCTCCTGCATTTAGATTGAGTGCACCAACCGTGGCCCCAGTTTCATCATGGAAGTTACTCGCCACACTCTCCATCCAGGCATTGTCAGTATTCCGAGGGTCATCAATGTACCCTTCGTAAACTATTCTTCCTTCACTAAAAAACTTTTTAAACTGCTGCGTCCAAGCTTTCCTTTCCTCTGCAATTAAAATTTATTTGTCAAAAATATTTTGTTGTGGTAGCAATCAATCAATCAATTTATTTTCCAAAAACACAGATATTGCACAATCAGAATATCTTATTTAGGAAGAAAGGGCTTTTGCCTAACAATGGGACACTACAGGCTAAAAAAGTGCTAATAATAATAATTTAAGTAAGTATGTAACTACTGCATAGATCGTTTGCTACGGTCTATGGGTGGCCCAATGGTTTCCTTTTGTAAATTTTGTAAAATACCTATATATAGATTGTAGTAGTTAGCTTATGCTGTAATAAAAGTTACTACTGCAATCAATTATTAATTGTATAAAAAAAAATACCTTCAGTCATAACTAAGGAGTTGATAGCCTCCTCCTGAAATTCTCTGACTGCAGTGACAGTCACTTTCTCTCCGGGATCTACCATGCCACCCGGTAAGGCCCACTCCCCTGTATCACCTCGTTTTATTGCTACGAACTGAAGAATAGGCCTGTAATATTAGAAAAAATAAGCAATGCTGCATCTTACATCAGGGTGCATCAGGTAAGGATTAAGTTACTTAAATAAAAAAATTACCTCTTATCAGAATCAAGAGCCACATCCCCGTTATGAAGTATTTTCCAGCGAGTCACAACAGGGTCAGCTGCGTGGTTGGGACCCCATCGGCCTAGCACTCCTCTCCCAACCACACCGGTCCTTCCGAGGGGATTTTGAGGATAGCCATTTACTATCTGATACTGACCTACATAGCTGACTCTACTAACTTTGTCATCTATACAGTTCCATTTTGGGTTAAAGTTTAGCTCGCCTAAAAATATGGAAAGCTTATAGATCATGATATAATAAAGCAATAATTGACAATGAAATATACGGATGAATAACTTACGAATTTCAGGGTCAGCCCATGGTTTGCCATGTATTGAGGAGGCTGTGTGATTCGCAGGCTTGTAATTCTTATACTCCACAGACCAACTTACTTTTTCATCAGGTACAGGAAATCTCTCTACCTTAGAACGCGGGTAAAAGCCACCACGGCATTTGAAATGCGTCGCAATCATAGATAGAACTGGTCTAGTCATTAAAATGCTTAAAAAGATAAGAAACAACCATTTCATTCGGGAAAAATTAGAACTTCTTACGCCGCTCGTGTGCATGGCGTGTGATGTTTCTTACATAAAAAGTACCTAATAAAGGTAGCGCAGTTATCTTCCGATTCAAAGGCCTTAAATTCCCATGTGTAGCACAACACAATCTTAACTTTATTTTTCAAAACTTTTTGAACAGTTTACTATTTGTTTACATTTTTCAGAGTACCAATGTAGCCAGTATACACTTCCGAAAAAGTACGAAAGGGTGATCAAAGATACGCAATAATTGTACGATTTTAACAGCGACATGTCGTTTTATACTCGGTGCCAGTCTTTGTTGTGGTTGTGAGTGAAACAATACTGCTCATTGGGATTTTGCAATAGATTTTTACAAACAGGCTCGTAAAATAGTAACGCACCAAGGATTATTTTAAATATTGTTTAATAAATTGACTTATAGTTAATTGTATTTTTTAAAGTTATGACAATTATTTTCGTCTTCTCAAAGTCTTCTTTACGGTGGGTTTTTTGAACACATCCTCGTCATTTTTCTGTTGTGGCTCGTCATCATCTAAAAATAATAAAATTAGGACTGACTTTAACATTTATTTTTATCAAATTACTATAGACATGCTAATGAAATATGTACAAAAAAGCAATGCTGTGTTCCTGTTGGACACACTGTGGTAGCGTTCCTGCCCAAACCTCTCTGAATAGATGGACCCTGAGACGGATGGACAGATGGACGGACTCTTGTCCGACTCAGAACCCTAAAAACAATCAAATCCCTCACCTGAATCGTCTGAAATGACTTTATTTGTTCTACTACCGCTGGCGGCTTTTCTATTAGATTTTCTTACTGAAGATGGAGGAGACTCGTTTAGTGGTGGCTCATTCTGGAATTTCAATAAATTATTGGCGAGTGTATAGATCAACTAAATGTCAGCATTGGCAGCATTGACAGTATGTATGTAACTCTGCTTTGAGCTAAAGAAATATTGTACAAGTATGTAGCATCATTGTGGTACACACATTCCAATGACTTCAATCAGTAATTCTTTATTTATTAATTTTACACAAACAGTAACTTATAGACTATAGGTCTAAGGCGTTACAGAATGGAGCTAAAATAGGCAAGCAATGTTGTCTTACCTCATCCGGGCTGGACGAGGAGCGGCGTCGATTTCTCCGCTGCGGCGCGCGTCGTCGGGGCGTGGCCCTAGGTGCAGGCGGCTGCGTGCGGGGCGCGGAGTCTCCGCCCCCTTCGCTGGTAACGCCTTCAGCGTTCTCCTCTCCATCACGAACGGAGAAACATTCTTCTATCTTGTCACCAAGCTCCGTGACTAGGCTCTGAAAGTTGTATTTTGTTACTTACTTGAATGAAAGTCAGACGCATACATACATATATAATAGGATGGTAAGAGTTCGTGTCACATAATGTGCAATTTGTAAAACTTGTATGATATTTTGATCATCGCCTCCTGTCGTGCGTAGATTACACCACAAAAGTTTCCTACTTAATGGTCACGTGAAACGATACGTTATCACGTTACGAAAGTTGGATTTTAGGTGATGAACACATGTCATGCAGATTTGCAGGTCCTCTTATTACATGTTACAGACTATACCAACCTTAATCTCATTTTTCGCCATCTTCGACGTGTTATTCATGAGCGTTGTGAAACACTCCATAACTCCCGCACAATGCAGCTTATCTTTATAACAGTCCAGATTCTCCATGAGTTTCCGCAGCGACCGCTCGTTGTACGTGAACAGGGATAAGCAATAGGCGAGGTCGCGCCATTGACGTTCTTCAGTGGACAACTTGAAACGCTGGCACAGCTTCTCCACTAGCGCTTCCATTTGACGATCCTTTTGTATCAGTGATGTTATGTATCTGGAAACAATGAGGCGTTGGGTGTTGTAGAATTATAGCACACAAAATTGTGTAACCTGTGTGAATAAGCGCACAATTTAACTTGACAGCGACAATGATTCGCCGACCGCACTATGTAATATTTTAAAGAATTACGACTTAACGACCCACTTACTCTGTATTGAACTACCCTCGAAATTTCAAGTTTCTATGTTCAGTGGTTTGACATGTGCGTTGTCTGACAGTTAGTCAGTCAGTCAGGTCCAAGCCATTATATGTATATATTGATGATAACTTCATGGATGAGATGTGAGGGGACGATACTAGCAAAATTAATGTTTTAGGTACTCACTTCATAATAACCCTGTACTGCGCCTCAGGAACACTCAATTCAGGGTCACTGAGCCTCGATATAATATCCGGCATAACATTATACAATGCATTCCCTTTTTGCGAGAGTTGTTTGAAGAATATCTTCGTCATGGACGCCACTCGCGCGTCCGGATCGGCGCAGCACAGCGCCATATCAGCGATCTGACCCTTGACTCTCACCATCTCGTGGAGAACTAGGAAAGACAGCATTTTGACCGCGCATTGGCGGACTTCCAGCTCTTCATCACTAAGGCTGAAATAGAAAATTGAACTTTTACAGGGTGTCCCTAAATTCAACGATAAGCGGCTACTCGATCGGCTACCGATGGGTGGGCCTGGTCGTGACTACTCATGAAAAAAAAAAAGAAAAGATACTTTATTTTAATTACAGTACAATTTATGAAATCGTTCGAAAATTGACACCCCAAGACAAGTTATGATACTTTTAACTACCATGACCCCATTTCTTCAAATAATACTGAACTGTTTTTTGTATATAAACCGTTTGTATATTTTTAAGGGTTGTAGTGAATAACAGTACTATTTAGGTTACACGCTGTATGTAACAAACGGGCCGTATATTAAACGCTCAACAAATAAAATATTTTTGGACAATGCACACGTCATCTAGCCCCAAAATAAGCAGAGCTTGTTGAGCTATGGGAGCTAGATGACTAACAAAGTATTTTTTATGTCAACTAGTGATGTGACGAGTCAAGACGTAGGTACTGATGGCAAGAGATGACGTCTGTCCGTAACCAGAAGTGGTGTACAGGACTATGATTCACATCGGCCGGTGCAACACTGCTATCGCTCGTCTTCTTTTGGTGGTCAATCTTAAAAGCCCAGTACTTTTACAAGCTTGTGCTCTTCAAACCGTATCATAGTAATGCTTACACATTACTGCTTTGAGGTAGAATATCTGGTACCCACCTTGACGGAATCATGCAGGGGACTAACTAATCTACTTACATGTGATAAATATGGTGCGTCCAGGGTTGTGTCAAGTTGGGGAAACGAAGCGTCAAATCAGCGAAGGCTATTGTCAGGTTTGTGCGCAACGATACATTTTTAGATCTCTTCAGAACTGTCACCATGAGTTGCAGACCGTCTTCGCAGACAGAATTCGACACCAACATGTACCTGGAATAACAAACAGTATCAGAAAATGCCCAATGAGTGGTTATGGTTAAATGGAAACCAGATACCTAAAAACGAATATTTTACATACTTTTTTATGTAAATACATGCATTGAAAGCGAAAAGGCCCAGGAAAAACACCAATGTTCATCAAACAAATGTTTGATTGACCAGAAGAAGGCATCGAAACCGCAACACCGACCGACGAAGTAATCCAACACACTTGCCAACTGACCATCCGTGTCGTCAATATCTATACCGCCAGTTGAATCATGGAATAAATAAGTCAATTTTTTTTCAAAATAAATATGATACAAATTGGGCATACTGTTACCGTTAGTTGTTTTTCTATGGCTACAAATCATTGATAATTATTTAAGTTTCATTCATCGTTTGGCAAACTCGGGTACCTAGCTAGGGCCGGCTTGCAAAAGCTCGACTCGAGCGCTTCGCTCGCCCCGCTGCTGTCATTTTGTAGTAATCAAAAGTTCTAACACAGATAAAACGTAACCTTCTGCATTACCCATTTAAGTTATTTTGGTAATTAAAAATTTGTGGTGTATCTTCTTCCTATCGTGTCACTAGTTCTTTCGAACCAGTGCGGTGAAAGGATTTCAAGTGCGCATCGAAAGGCACCTTTCGTGCACTGTGGTTTATAATGTATACGGAGGGTTACCTGGTGAAGGTGAGAGCGGCAGCGGCATGCAGTGCGGGCGTGCAGTGCGCGGGAGCGGTCATCAGGTGGCGCAGCAGAGGCAGGAACCGCGCCAGCGCAGTGCCGGGGCCTACGATATCGCGCTCGCACACACCGCGCACGTACTCCGCGTCAGCATCGTCTGCTACAGCGCCTTCCAGCCCTGTCTCTTCCTCAGTCATGGTTGTATTTACCTGTTGGGTTAGTATCATTATGTCATAAGTAACTGTCCGCGGCCGGCAATTCAACCGCCCGAAACAGACTGAAAACGATCTTGTTGTGCATGCCAATCGGTGCAGTTTGTAGGTACCATTTTTTGGGTAATCTGTTTTAGTAGAAGTCGCTTTGAAAGCAGATAATTTCGAGGTTTCTACTTAAAACAATGAAGTAAGATAGTTTCATTACAAACTAATATCATCAAACTTTATAAAGTCACTTGTTTGTTACTTACATCTATCACCGGTAACTAAAGCTGGCTGCAAGAGGGAATAAAAGATAAGAGTTGATACAGCTTATTTTAGTTGGTAGGAAAAAGAGAGCCACAGAATTATCGAAAGTATTTACCGAAGGTCCCTTATTGGAGGTCACACTGGCCGCCCGAACGTTCCTGGACGAGGCGCTGGAGTTGCTGGCGTTCATTAACGTCTGCCGGCGGAGGTCGTCGACCCTGCCTCGTCGCGCCGGAGTCGCAAATGCACCCGCTTTCTTCTTGCGTTTCTCTTCTATTTTACGCTCTTCTCGAACCTACAATGTTTATTTGTTTTTAGTAGTGTCTTTATACGATAGAAACTAGTTTTTTGAGCGGTGCGCGAGCTGCAAGCAGCTTGCGTGCATTATTTTAGGGATCCTAATACCTTTAGTGAAAACCGCATATCGATACGACATGTACTTTTCGAGATAGCATGTGGGTGGACATGCGAATCCTTCGCTTCGCTCAGGTTGACGATTCGCGGCACGAAGGTCGCTGGACTTCGGACTGCGGACTTTTGGACAAGGCATTCGGGAAAAATCTAGAAGATATCAAATAAGTAAATTTTCCTTACCTGGTTCCTCCTTCTCAGTTCACTGTAAACGCTGATATCAAGGTAAATCAGTTGCTGCAGCGCCACTTGCCCCAACACGAACACGAAACGCGTCAATAGCTCAGTGGGCATGCTCGCCTCCTCCACATTTTCCGTATCCTTCACCATAGTCTCTTCTATCTTCTTATACATCTCTGACATAAGCTTTATGTTCACCATCTCAGGCGAATCGCAGATAGAGTAAATCAATTCGATAGCGTTTCCAGCAAACGCATTGAACTTATTCAACTTTAGAAACGCTTCCATCAAGCTGTCATGAATTGATGTGAATATGGTATGGTCGGCTGGATATCTTTGGTTCTTTTTACCGAGAGGCAGAAGTAGTTGGACGCTCAAGTTTCTAGTGTCGTAATCGGCGGTCAGCCCGTGCGTTTGTATGACCTCGAGGTTGGCGATTGCGACGGAAGGCTTCGCTTTGCTGATCATGACTAGAAGAGACAGTGCCGCGTAGCTGTCTATGTCAGTCGTACCGTCAATTTTCTTCAGAAACATTTCCCAGAACACCTGGTAACATTTATTATTTTTGAAGCTCAGGTAATGCATATGGATAGATTTAAAAGATTAGACACGGTCAATGTATACATAAATAACGCAAGCAAACGATGCACGAAGTTTCACTATTATGTTTAAATAATCCACCTACATATGTTTTTGACCTTTGCTATATCTAACAATCTAAAGTCTAAATGTTCGACCCTAGCTTTTGACTATCGAGGTCTATTTATTATAAACCAACCTGAATAATAGCCGGCGTGATATCTCCTTTCTCGACCCACTTGGAGACTAGATGTTCGAGAGCTAAAGCGCTTCCTCTGTCGATATGCTGCATCAGTGATACTAGTTTCTTGGCAATGGCGAACGCGCGGGCGCGCTCGACTTTGGTGTCGCATTCTAGATACATGTCACGGTACGCCCGCTCTACCGCTTCACGTTTTTCCTACAAAAATACCAATATAAAATCACTTAGTCAAATTATTAAATTTATGTTGACCAAGAAATAAAGTTAAGTTTCATTTTCATCACCTTCTATAGCCCAATTTATTCCACAGTTGAGTATTACGTAGAACTGGACTAGAATAAATATAAGACAAGACTTTAGTTTTCAGCAAGTTTGTTTATGTTCCATAATTTTACCTGATCTGGGGACCAAACAAGTAGGAGCATGTTAGCGACGCCCACTTTCGCCGAATCGATATTGAAGTGGTGCGCAGTGGTGAAGAAATCTATGGCCTCACTAACGTCACCCGCTTGCTTCGACATAAGCAGCGAGTTTATCAACGGCATAGCTTCGGAGACCAAGCGGCAGAACTGCACAGATTCTTGGAGGAAAGCCACAATGCTTTCTTTCTCTTCCAATCTTTTGTAGAGTGCTAACTCGTTCTCACATTGTTGTGTGAGCGAGGCATTTTGCCTGCGGTCTGGGATAATGAACATGTTGCGAAGTAGAGCGACGAAATATTCAATCTGAAAGCACGAATTTTTATGTAAAATTGTTAAGACAACACAGGGAATGGTCGGAAAAGATTGGAGATTTTACCTGATCACTTTTTGGCATGTCACACCTCATCAATTTAGCTTCAGGATACTGTCTTTCAGTATGTTTCACCACCAAATAGGCTTTGTGGTAGTTCTTTTCACGTAAATGCTTACGGATCGCGTCATACAAGTTGTCCAACGAGGCCTGTGATAATTCTGGCTCATCTTGAGTAGCTGTATCTATATTTTTCTTAATTGAGCTGATGATGTCAGCTTCAATTTTGTCCCATTTCTTGACAAGTTCTGGATCAGGCCCCGGGTTCAGTTTACTATTTAAATCGTCGAGTATCTTCTGTTCTGTTTTAAGTTGGTCATCTAGAATGTCTAGCTTCAGTTGTGCGGAGAATGGATTGCATTCTAAAAATACCTAGGGTGAATAAAATGAGGTTAACAAATACCAAGAAACCAAGAAAGAAATCGTTCTGTAACAGGTTACTAGAAGTGGCAGTTGATCTGACTACGTTTTTATGCACATTTTACCTTAAGAAGCTGAATAGCGGCTTTCCTTACTAATGCTGCTTTATCTTTTAGGCGTCCAACTGCCCGTTGCATTACATCTCTCTGCCGATTCACCGGCACACAGTTCTCGCGTTGCAAACGACTCCAGAATTGTAGCACCTGGAATTTGGCAAAGCCTTTGATTAAGTTCCTACATTATTATAATGGCATCATCGCAAAAAAAAAATACCAAGAGCTCAATTTAAATAGGTTAGTTAATTGTAGTTTAAGAAAACATGATCATAAACTATATATATAAAGCAAGGGAACATTAAAATACCTCATTTAGTTTTTCATTAGCCATTGGAAAATTTGGAGTGCCACAAGGTTCAATACTAGGCATTTTTTTCTTAATTGTTTATATGCATGCACACACGTTTTTTACTTACCTTATGCCTCACATAAGCAGAGGTATCATGCATATGTTCGTACAGGTCATCAAGAAAGTCGTCACGAAGTGCTTTTTGCTCGTCCGCTAAACCTTCACCTTTGAGCTCAACATTTAAAGCTTCGCACATCATTCCTAAGACGCTAATGCGAAGTGTGTATGACTGAAAGACACAATAAACAGAACTTTTAAAGCTCAACAAGCAAGAAGATTAGTAAAAAGAGGCTATGCCCTATTCGATTAAACTGATCAATCAAAATTGAAGTATTATATAATTTCAGCCTATAGATGAAGCCACATAAGACAGTCCCTAAAAATCTACTATGCTAGCTTTAGTTTAAAAAAAAAAACAAAATCTCTATTTGGGATATTTTAGCTTACTTTTCCTGGCTTGCCTAACTCACCTCATCACTCTCCAAATAAGACTGCAGTGTAGTTATAGCAGTAGTCATCTCTTTGGGCAGTTCTTTGGTCAGCTCTAAGAGGAACGCGCCGCAGTTCCTAGCCGCGCTCTGTTCTGTGGTCACTCCTGCTGCATTATCTTCGTCGCTAGACGCTAGAGCTTCAGCTATTTCACGAACCTAAAAAAGGGTCGCTCTGTAGTTTATTCTGCATCATATGCATTTTAATAGTTGAATTGTAATAGTTAATTTCGAGTAGAAAAACTTTTCTAGTACTTACACAGCATGATATATAGGAACTATTACATTATCAGGTTGAAAACTTATACAAGCTTACTACTTACTTACTTGTCATTTATACAAGCTGAAAACAAGAATAAGAAGAATGATATTTACCATTTGAGGTCCAAAAGTTCCTAGGGCGAATTCCTTAGTAAGTTGCACAACTCCCGCGCATATAGGAGATACAGCATGCTCAACCATTTGAAGAACCTACAACCAAACATTTTAAGATAACTACTTAACTCCTTCAAATCTAAATTCTAAATAACAGAAGAAGGTATAAGTACCTGCACCAATTTAATGAGACAAGAAGTGCCATGGTTGTATTTCTTTATCAAGACTCCAAGAACTTGAAACACTGTTTCTCGAACAGACTTGTTCTTTATTATTGGCTCTTCTAACGCTTTGTAGCATGGCTCAGCTACCATTCTGAAAGAATTATTAAAAATATATTTCCTGTTGTGTTTGAATTGCCACATTGATTGCTGGCAACTAGCAAGCCATTTTTCCTACCAAAAACATGTTTCTCAGAAGTTGAAGCAAAGTTCTTTGCTATGTATGTATGTTCTGAGATTCCTTTGCACAGAAATGAATAGATAGATAGATGAACACTTAATTGTACACTAAAAAGAATAAATCAGAGTAAAACAATAGAACAAGTATAAAAAGGCCTTAATGTAGGTAGTACAAGGGGATCCTCCCATAGGGATAGCAGAGGGGTCCGCCTTAGTCGGACGATCACCGACAGGGCCGCGGTCGAATCCGATCGGGACCACGTGATCCTGTCAAGTGATGATGCGCCGTCAAGCCTCTTGGCTGGTGACGAGTGGTTTGACGATGCATTAGCACTAAGGTGATTAAAGGCATGTCAATGGGTTTTTAGTCGGTATGCTACCAGTTACTAGCACTCTTCTAGTAACCTGGTGGTGAGCCAGACATACCCCTATGGCCCTCCCCAGGCCAGAGTGGATGCGTAAACTGCATATTCCCATTGTAAAAAAAAATAGGATAGTTATAAGAAGGGAATACTCACGAAACAAAATTATCTTCAGCCAATGGTGGATCCCAGAGCTTTGACAATGGCTGTTGAAGCACCAAGTGTAATGTGATGAGTGCTGCTTGCTTGTCTGCTTCGGTCCATCCACAGAATTCATCTTCATCAGTGGATTTTGCCTTTCCTTTTTTCCCCAGAGTCAATTTGGTTGAGTTCTACAGCACATATTTAATAATTTATTATTATTAGTTAACCAGACTAAGTTTATAAGCAAATCTCCAATACAGAGGAAAAAGTTGGATAAATTATGGATGGATGATAAATATTTGTTATTCAATGACACCAAAACTATAGGATGCATTAGGCTCAAATTTTAAATTGTGTTTGGAGATAAGCTGCAAAAAATTACATATTTCAGTTACTTATTTATTTATTACAGTTATTTCTCCATACTATTGATAGGGTAAACGTGAATTGTCTATCTACTTACATCAGCAGCTAGTTTTACATCCTTGACTTTCATTATTTGTGTGAAAAGATACATAGTCATCTTGACTATGTTCAAGTTTTTTAGCCTGAGGTCAGCTTCAATTTCATTATCTTGGAGAATCAACTCCAAATTGTTGCACAAATGTTTTGCTGAACGGGTGACATGGTCAAAAGCTGAAATCATATAATAAATACAGTAATATTTTTTTTTATACCAACACAATATTTACCCGGTTATGTTTGATCACACTCAAATTCATTACCTTTGTTTATCATATTCCATTCCAATTTATTGCCATGTACTATGATAGAAAAATAGGTATCAAAGTGCTCCAACATGAATTCAACTCCTTCAGTATTGAAAGCTCTGACAGCATCTGAAAGGAAATTATATGTCTTGAAGACTACCTTAAATGCAGGTATAGCCCACAACCTAAGCCCTATCTGCCTAATTTAATTAATACTAATCCCCTCTAAATAATAAGCATCAAGATTCACGAAGTCAAATGTTACGAGGTACCTACCTACCTACCCAAAATGGTATGGGGTTATGAAGTGCTTGTACGCTTGGTAATTCTCTTTTTGTGAATAGATCGCGTCTCTTTTTTTAAAGTAAGTATCATTTAAATAGATTACTTACCTTGTAATTTGGAGAGCAAAACCCGGGGTTGTACAATGTCTTCAACATGATATCGCCCTGCATGGGACTCCAACAACTCATCTTTCTTCAATGGTATTGCGAACTCGAAGTTACTCATTGGAAATGTTTTTGCACATGAGATAATTAACAAAGAAATGTATGTAAAACAAGAAAACTTTTTTAAGTTAAAACTGGACACACAATAAATATCGGTTAAAAAATTTTCAAAATTTCACAACAAACAATGAATGAAAAGAACGAGAGAGAACGAATGATAAACCAGATAAAAAAAAGATACTTGATTGTTTTCATTATTTTTAAAGAAACTCTCGATTATAGTACTTATTATACTGTTACTGTTTGAAATAAAAACCGAACAATTTCCGAATATTCAGTTTAGAATTTTGACTGCTGGTAATATTTCTGACACGTTGCTTACATGTCATTTGACGTTTTGCTTTCGATCGCCAGCGCGGATGCCAGCTGACAATTTTTGTTGAGATTACAAGCTTTTCGAAAGTAATTTCTGTGATTTCATTTGGTGTGTGTAGCCAAAATTAATTAAATATAATGTCGGCGAAAACAAACAAAGCATTCACCAAGGAAGAGGAGCTCTTGCTTCAGGACTTCAGCAGAAATGTCTCCACAAAGTCGTCTGCTCTATTTTACGGGAATGCTTTTATCGTATCTGCGATTCCCATCTGTAAGTATTGTTATTTGCTACTGTAAATCACTTGTACAACAATAAAAAGTAAAGTTTCATTCAAGAAATCAAGTTTTTCACGGTTTTTCTGATTGCTGTTCTAGGGTTGTTTTGGAGGGTTCACTCCCTGGATGTGAGCAGCTCTCTGGCCTGGTTTGTGCTGGTTACGGCGGCGAGCACTTGGCTGCTAGCGCTCGCGTACCGTAACACCAAGTTCCACCTGAAGCACCGCATCGCTGTGCGTCGCGAGGACGCCGTCGCGCGCGAGATGTCCAGGAAACTCGCCGACGACAAGAAGATGAGCAGGAAGGAGAAGGATGAGAGGTTCGAGTTATACTAACGATTGTTAACATATGGATGCAAATCATAAAAATTACCAACACTACTTTCCCCATTCAAGTTCATGAAAACAGTTTTTATATTCAATTCTGATTCTCAACTAGGCTAATTAAAGTAATTCTTAAAACCCAAATAATAAATAAATTAAAAATTCCATCAAGCTAGCATTAAGCATATTTTATAATATATTTTCATTAAGCATAGCTATATGCTTTCATAGCAATTAGAATTATTTAAAAAACATAATTATAATATAAAGTACCTATCTTAATGGTTGGCTCCTTTTTTCAGGATCCTGTGGAAGAAGAATGAAGTAGCAGACTATGAAGCTACTACCTACTCCATCTTCTACAACAATGCTCTGTTCCTGACCATCGTAATACTCAGCAGCTTCTACATCCTGCGCACACTCTCTCCAGCTGTGTATCCTTTTATTAAATACAGTAGTCACTTTCTACAATTCCCAATAGAACTGAAAGACCGGCCGGATCAGCTAAGCATTTTATTTCTTAGCTTTCAGGTAAGAAGACTAAACCAACCCATTATACCTAGTGTAACATAATGGTAATAAGGCATAAAATATGGTATAAAAATATACTCTTGTAATAAGGCATGCAACTTAAAAAATACCCAGAATATAATTTATGCATTCCAAATGGGATTTAAAAATATTATCATGAAAACAAGGTATGTTTGCTATTCTACATAGTTAAATTTTAATGCGGCTACTTGTATTTTAATAGTATTCAAGCATTTTTCATTGGCCTAATAAAAAAGTAAGGAATGACTGAAGAAATTGTTTAGCCAGTATTTCTATTATTTTTTCATTGTTTTCTCTTAATTTAAATTATGGTAAGGCTCTTGAATTTGCTATGAACAATTTGGATGAAAATCTAAATAGTTAAAGTATTAAAGTATGTGTTTTTTTTTCCAAGCAGGTAATTTTCCTTAATTATTACCCATCAGTAACTACATTGTGTCTCTGTCTGTTGCCTCCGGGCTGCTGGCTCTGCTGTCGACTGGTACCAAGTAAAAATACTTAATTATAATACAAAGTCGCCACATCACCTACCTTAAAAAAAAACAGTAAAATAGTGACATTTAATCAAATCAAAGTTTTGGCTCGTTATCTGCATAAAATCCAAATGTGGCGACTGTGGTGTAACTGAGTGGTGTATAGTATGCCTGAGTTGTGTAATTTAAAATAATTTTATAACGTAATTTAATTAATAAAACATCAAAAACAGTCTTTACTTTTATTTACAATCTTTTCATAGAAAAACTTATCACTAGAGTTCATGTCATGTTACACTAAACTTATCCTAGTCTATTCAAAAAGCTGCTGTTAGTTTTAGGGTGGGCTGAGTATTACATAAATCACAAACAACTTTTATTGCAGTTTAAACCATTTCACAAACAAGATTTTGTATTCATACACCACACAAGTTAATAAAACATTTTACGATGTTGAATGTTCATTGTAGTCGGCGGTCTCATTGCAGAGAATTAATTGACTAGAAAGTCGATAGTCATAATAGCTGCTACTGTTGAATTATTAACTTTGTTTACAAAGACACTGAACTGCCGGCCGGGGCGAGTTTCGTGTATTCGAGTACGATTCAAATGTTTTTATGCGACAGCAGTTTCATAGCTGCATTACATAATTGGCACTTTTTTGTGCCTTTGTTTCGATATCTTACGGGCGGTGGCCAAACTGGGTGTAAGGCCAACCACGGACTAGCGGTATTCCACGCGAACGTCAATAAGCTGCGGAAATTTTAAAACTCACTTGTGCGGAAGAATCGTTAATCGAAAGTAGCAACTTTAATTTTTCCACGCATAGGACTTGCGGTAAAATCTCCACGCGTTACTTTCTACCGCAGATCATATTCGCTGTGTGACATCGTCCGGGTAATTCCACACGTAAGCGTCGATGAAGACTACTAGGCTGCATGCGTCCAGTAGTCGG
Source organism: Lobophora halterata (assembly GCA_932526365.1). Lineage (NCBI taxonomy): Eukaryota > Metazoa > Arthropoda > Insecta > Lepidoptera > Geometridae > Lobophora > Lobophora halterata. Next base: position 6,927,829 of record OW052014.1, on the reverse strand, counting down.
TATCTATCTGCCCTTGCCACCGGTGGCCGTTCTAAGGCGGGGTGCAGAAATGCTGTCAAATGCCAGTGTTCTGTCGAACGTTGGTTTGTCAGGGCTCAGTACATCATGCCGGCATGGAGAGGCTCGGAGCGCTGGAAGTACACGTTGGGGTTGGAGCTGAACGTGGGCTCCACGCTCGTGTACACGTTGCCTTCCTCCGGCCGCATCATCACGCCTGCACATACGAACACGCTATGAGAATACGAAGCCGCTCAAAATGTATTCATGATGGAATCAAGTGAAATTATAGAATATGCTGGGATAAAAGACATGTCATGCAGGTCGTGTAAAGATCATTGGAATAAGAGATTTTGAAACATTGTTTTATCTACAATTTTCAGTAAGTATTTTATTTCATATTATTGTTTTTTATTGTTTATACATACATATACCTAGTGTTAGTTATACACGTTAGCACCTATCTTGTCGAAAATATTAAAATTTTAAGCAAGTAATTTGTTAGTAGAACTGCAATTATCTAAGTATAATTTTCAAAGTACCTACCTATTTCAGCTAAGTTTCAGTATAGAGTGTCGAATGTGCAATTCGAGGCCAGTAGAGTGCTATCATAGTTACCTGGTGGCAGTAAGTAAGGATAGGGAGGGTAGTTGTAGGGGTAGTGGAAGGGAGAGTGCATTGGGTAGTGCGGCGGGGAGTACAGAACGCGAGAGTGCGGGTGCGGCGAGCCGAACATCGCTCCGTACGGATCTGCGAAAAGAACTGCGGTCAGATTGACTGTGCGTGGAAGCGCTACACTCACTATTAGCGCACGTCAGATACTTAACTGACCGGCTGGCTGAGCAGGCGGCTCCTTGCGGTCGAGCGGCGGCGGCGGAGCGGGCGCCGCAGCTGCCGCCACCATGCCGTACTTGACCGGCTTGAAGTGGAAGAAGGAGGGCGAGTAGCCCGAGCCGCCGGCGCCGCCCAGCGAGCTCAGCCCCTCCTCGCGGTCCGCGGCCCAGCGGCCCTCGCGCCCCAGCGCCGCCAGCCGCCGCCCCTTCGGACCGAACATGAGCGCGAACACGATCGCGCACGTAGCCAGCAGCCCGGCCGCCACGCACGCGTCGCGGTGCCGCTCCGGCGCGCCCAGCGCCGCCGCCACCCAGCACACCCACACGGCGGCCGTGGCGCCCGACGCGCCCGCGATGTGCGTCGCCTCGCGGTAGTTGTCGCGGATGCCGCGCGACCGCAGCGCCACGCCCATCACCACCGCCACCAGGAACGCGGCGTAGCACAGCGACAGCAGCAGCTCCGATAGCGGCGTGTCGCAGCGCGCGCCGCCCGCCGCCACGCGCGGCGGCGCACCGCCCAGCCACTGCGCGCCGATCGCTACCTGGATCATCACCGCGAAGAATAACAGCAGCCCCTGGTACGCGGCCGGCAGGTACACGCCGCCGTTCAGGCTCAACAGGAACACGCACTTCACCAGCAGTGACGCGAACACCACCACGTATGCCGCGCCCGCGCCGAATCGCACCGCGCCGCACGAGAAGGCGGTCGGCGTGGTGGCGACGAGCGCCGCCGTCGCCGCGCACGCGAACAGTCCGAACAGCAGCGTCTGCCCGAGCAGAAGGTGACGGTGGCTGGGCGCTTTGCGGCTCGCTCCCCACACCACGAACGCTTCGAACCCGCCGATCGCGAGCATACTGACGCACGCGAGCGCCAGCACGGGCACGGCCCAGGGCTCTGCGCGAAGCGCGCCCGATCCGCCTTCGCCCGTGGGCAGGAGGAGCACAGTCGCGTTGGCGGGCCGCGGCGCCGGCGTGGAGGGCGCGCGTTTGGGCGGTGGCGGCGGAGAGGAGACTGGACGCTCCGGGATCATGAAGTACTCAGTGCTCATCTCGAGGCGGTGCGCCTCGGTGCGCGCGGGGCGGCGCGGTGGCGGTGGCGGCGGAGGCGTGTCCGGTGGCTCCTCGTCCGCGTACTCCTGCTCGAAGGTGTCCTCGTATTCGGCCTCGGTGTAGTGGGGGAGGGCTGGCGCGAGTGGAGCCTGCGCGGGGACGCGCGGCGCCAGGCGATCGCCGAAGCGCGCCGCGCCCGCGCCGCCGGCGGCGAGCGTGCACAGAGCCCAACACGCGAGCGCGGCGCGCGCGACCTCCGCCATCACCTGCCGAGTGGTTGCGCGCGCATTCGCACCGCGACCGCTGTCTCTGGAATCGCAAATAAAAGAAAGACGTTACGAAACTGCGGAGAGATGCGACGGGCGCTCACGTTCGGCGTCGTCTACGCTCCGATAACCAAAGAAAGAATCTCCCAGTCAAACCGGTTCGACGGTCGCCCTGCACCTCCTAGGATCCCTAACTTACCGATTTGGTATTCTTTGTTGTTTTATTTTAAGACACGAGAATGAAAAGGTTGGGATGAAGTCGCAGTTTATGGCCTCGGCGAGCGAGTTCCAAACGTGGGAAAGAATTTTTATGAACATCTTGCGAAAGTACCTGTTGGTAGCCACTAATCTAGCATAGGAACATCTACTTATAAACTTATTTCAGATTTGTCGAGTTTTAAAGTAATGGTAGTGTTTTATATTGTATAGTGTACGTATATAATCCATTCACAAGGTAATATTGCATCCTCTCTCAAGAAATTCATTCTTTATAATAACCATAACCATCAGTCATGCGCATATTAAACAATATACATTACCATAACAGTTGAGATGCATGCTGATATTATTTATGCTGTGCATGGTACCCACGGCTGGATGCGATGCGACCCACCTCAGGGTGACAAAGCGACGGACGACGACGCCTAGACGGACGTCACGTGGCTTCCAAGGGCAACGAACGTATTAATTCCATCCCCAAGCGGACATAGAGAGCTATATGTTCCATCTTTTACCAGCAATAGCAGGCCGGATATGCAATGCGGGCTACAGGTTACTGACTACTTAGTTATCGACTTTAACTTACGTGGCTGTCGCAAAAAGAAAATCTCTCAACGATAAAGATACTTGTTTAGTCGGAAAAACATGATTAATTTATGCTGATAGTTATTTATAAAGTAAATGAAGCCGGTTCCAATGTTTGAAATATGTAACAGAATACTAAAGTAAGTAGAAAAAATTTGCTCATCGCGACCATAAACTTATTATTATATCTTCGCCTAGATTTTAATAATTTTGCTATGGGTAGTAAAATATGAATGCCATGAAGTATAAGGGACAAATGGCTCCATTCGTGACCAGGTAATCGCTATTATAAAATCTGCCTAAGAAGGAAGACCTAAAATAGAAAGACCTCTCTATTTCGGAATGGAAAATAGCGGTTATTATTTTATCTATCTCCCATCAGACTCTGAGTACACAATAAATCTACGTTGGTGCACGATAGCTCGATATAAAATATGCATCTGTTTCCGTACAAGGAAGACTCTAATTCAGCGGAGAGATTACGTAGACAGCTTCACGGAACAAGATCGTGACTCCAAACTTATTATCCGTATCAGAGTGCTGCAGAACGTATTGTAGGGAGATTTGGTGCGAAATAACGGTCGTGGCGCGGCCGGCGTGTGGAGAGCGCTGGCCGGCTCGGGGCAATCCGACAATCGTACAAGCAAACGATCTCTGCGAACCCGCCAACGGTACCCGGTAATGCTATCTCAAATCACATCCAAATCTTCGCGTTAACGGATACCATCTAACCACCACCGTACGCGGCACCGGCACCGCCTCACTGTTTCATTTCGACGTTATTATGCTACTTATCGATGACGCAATAGATCGCATTGTGTGATAAACTCGAGCGGTGGATTATAGTTAGTATGTTATCTATTAAGTAACGTAAGTAAACAATTAAGATAATTTTAGTCGATACTAATAAAGATCTATTAATGAACGACTTCTTGGACGACGAAGTCCGTAAACTATAATGAGGTGGATATTATTTCGACACAAACTTAAATAAAGCAGGGTGTTTTCCTTAACTAAACATACTCGTATTCATAGTAGATAGTGTGGTAGAGCTATGAAGAAATACTTTAGTCGTACGAGTTTCGGTAGAGTCTCGAAGAGCGACCGGTTAAAATCAATTATTTGTCAGGAGTAAACAAAGCGCACAGATAAGGGCCTACTTGGTTTTTTACTATTACTTGTTCTAAACTCTTACCATGATGTAGAGCCGTTCGTAAATAGCGGCTCTAGAAAAGTGATTTATAAATAATAATTAAAAAATGCAACACCATGTTGTGTCTACATTTTCGCGACACGCTTTTGGTGACACTACCGAATGGAAAGTCAAAGTTTTCCTGCGTATGTGAAACAATGAGACTAGGGAAACAGAGCGTTGTTCGTGTGCGACAGCGCGTTGTAAAAGTAACAGCGCGAATACTCGGAGTGAAACTCAGCTGAACTGATTGTGCCGAGCTGCCTCTAGTGGTGCTACGTCACATTCCTACGTTACTGACAATTATATCCACTGATATTTCACTCGCGTCACGTCGTAAGATAAACAAGTGCAAATGCTCTGCTTGGCTCGAGATGAGTTTGTCCCAACGCGACGCGTTATGCAACCTCACAAGTAAGTATGAAAGTAAGGCGCGAAGTTCATACTTGTATAAAAGAAAGAGAATATTATTTCAAAGAGGTGTCAATGACTTACACTTACCGTGTCTGTTTTCAGAAACATCAAATAGACGAGAGCTGGCTCCAAGGGGTATTTACGAGTAAAGAGGATCTCCACTGGTATGCAAACATGAGAACATGCAATTTATTTATCGTGTGCTACGATATTCCTTTAGTAAATTCAAGTTAAATGGCATATATTACCACGTCGATCTGTTCCAGTAATTGAGCATCAATAGATTTCTGTCGGCATCCTCGGTTGTCGGAGTCATGTGAATAACTAGACTTACTTATTCGATTCATGTTACGTGGAATTATCGTATACTCAGGACTTATACACAAGAGCTGTCGTTTTAAATTGAACGCTGTTCTTTGCAAGGAACATGATGATTAAACGTTTTGTCCTTATTTGAGAAAACAGAGTCGCCGTGTCTTAATTACGTAAATCGCTGTATAAAGGGGGATTGTTGTAAGATAATATAAAGACACATTTATTTTACCAACAGACTTATGCCATAATTACAATATAGTATTTTAGATCAGATATAAGTAAATATGATCAGGAGACATAAATTATTTTCTTAAACACATTTTTTTCACACACAAAAAGTTATAATTATAACACTTTGCCTTCCGTGCTAGTTAAAAACTGTGTAACAGCAAGGCTAGCTTTAGCAAGTCGTTACATAAGTACTTACTTACCTACTTATAAGTTATTTATTTTCAAAAACAAAAAGCACATGATAATCACAAAGTTTGTATGATTGGGTGGATAAATTACTAAATCGATTGAGCTGAATTCGGTATGATGCTGAGCTGGACCCTATGACATGAGCTACTTTTTATGCCAATACTGCGCTGGCAAAACGAAGCTGCTACTATTATAGCATCTTGTCATTTTAATATTGTTATTATTTTGAAGCTTGCATTGCATGCATATTAGGTTATGAAGTTTCAAAGCCGGTCAGACTTACATAACTTGCCTATCTTAGTTATGTTCTTGAGGCGGTGTTCGACGCCCACTGATGATTGATAAAGAACGTCCTACTTATTGCGCTTTTGTGTTTGATACAACTAGGTTTTATCATGTTATTCAATTTAGGTATATAGATGAATAACGGTGTTCCTATAAAAAAACCAAGATAATCAGTATCAAATCAAATAGGAGTCTTAAAACAAGGCAAAAAAAAAATTCAGACACCCCGTCATTTAACATGAAATATCACCATTTTCAAATATTATATTTTATGATACTTTTTACGATGGAGTTTTATTATCAATGAAAGAGGCTAATAATTTGAACTTATATTATTTCTCTAGCCCTTTTAAGTACTTTTATTTTTAGAATTTAGCCTCGGACCGAAATGAGCTAAAAATTGTCTAAAATTAGGTAACTAACTTTTTTTGGCGCGTTTTCGATGTAGGCATTATGATTCTATAATTTAATAATATATAAGGTATTCAGTGTAGTCTAGACTACACTGTATATTTCTATTATTTCGAGTAGATTTTATTCTACTTTATTCTAATGCGAATTGATAAATATAATATGTGATGCTGTGATACAGATCGGCATAAGTATAAAGTGTGTCATTATTCTTTTCCAAGTCCTGAACATTAATACAAAATAAATCATCGGTTCCTTAGTAATGGCCTGATTGAGCGACCAAAAGCGGCCATTTTAATTTAGTGTGATACCGATATACTGTACATTTCCGAAATTTTCGAAATGACCATAATCACCACTAGGTATACCAAGTAGCATATCGAAAGTAAAGATTTCTGAAATTTAATTTCGAAGCAAATTGTGATTTCTGGAATAACATAAATAAATTAAATTTGAATCAGTAGGTAAACATTTTACTTTTATATTTACTTGGTAAGAAGTAATTCTACACCGTAGCTCCTACCACCTTGCAGACATACCTACCTAATTAGGTAGTTAGGTACTTACGTAGAGTTGTAATCACATTATAATGATTGATTCCGTGAGCGTGATAAAACGGCGGCCGTAGACATTCAATTACCTATTGATCTTCAATGATATGAAGACATGATCGGATCGCGAGTTGATCGAACTCTTAAAAAACCCATCAGCTCAACAAAAGTACAAAAACTTTGCGTGTCATACCTGCTTAATAGTTATAACCACTCACTTAAATGCTTAGTTACGATGTAACATGATATTGGTCATAGATTAGTGTAAAATGCTAGCACTCTGCTTGTATTTCTTTTTGCAATATGCAGTAAGCATGAATGTCGATAATTATAGAAGAGGACCCAATAACACTACAATTTCATTAGAAACTTTCTTTTGTAATTGTAATAGGCTCCAGAATGACAAATATGTATTTCTCGTACATGGCACAGTAATTAATGAAAGTGTAGGCAATTGAAACGGCTGATTCGTGATCTAAATTGTTATTTTGTCGTAACTCTACGCAACTCACATAACATTGAATAGATAGAATAACGCAAGGAGAAATTTTAAAGAGCGTGATGATTATGCATCTCACTCATGTATAAATTTAAATATATTCAACTTCGTTGTTTGTATTTTTTGGACGAATAACCATTGGCCAAAAAGGTAGTCAGTTCACAATTTTTTTTCTCGCTCGCTAGCATAGTGTTTAGCGCTTGTTTTTATTGCTATGTCCTTGATGGAATACCGAACTTGAAGAAGTTTATTGTTCATAATCGAGTAAGTTTACGTTTAAAGGGATGATGTCCAAACTATAGTAATCCTTAGGTTAGAAAACCATTGTTAATTAAATGTTAATCAAAAATTCTAGTATGTAGAAGATAATGAGAATTAATTTATAATAAGTTATTTTAATAAAGGATAAAAACTACAAGAACCCCATTTCAGCCCAACGCCTGACACTCGGAATGAACCATAGATCTTACGGCCCAATAGGCGTTGTAAATTACTGCATGCTATTCGCAGATGTGCAATGTGAGCCTCGTCTTTAAATTACAATGATTTATTTCGATGCGTTATTTTCCCTATAGCTAGCACAATACTCCGCCTGTGCCTTCCCGCAGGATCAGGCCCTAGGTCGTAAACCTTCTGATTTATAGACCCCAGTCATTTGCGGCTGGACATCGATTTGGAATTTTATGACATTCCTGGATTGCCGTTTTGAGTGGACAACGACTCTTGTGAACCCGGGTTGGGCGGGACAATATGCCACCGCTGACGCGTTTTATAGCTTATAGATATTGCATTCATTTAATTTCGAATTGAGTTTAAATTTTCAAGGAAGGTCTACGAAGTTACGCTCTTAGAGGTTTTAAAATATCTCTTGCTGTTGTTTTCAAACAAGGAAAAAAACGCGTTTAACATTATATTCTACCTACCAACGATGTTTCCGGGTGTTTATCAAATAAATATTAATAATCCTACATATCTCTCTTAATTACATAGCTTGAGGTTGTTAAGTGTTGAGGTTGAAATTGACACGTTAGGTCTCACTGGAGATCAGTACCTATAAATATTAGGAATAATAAAAAATAAATAAGTAAAACCAGCCTTTTGGGTACTTTGCCCGTGGACAGTGACCTAAATTCTGTGTTCTATTTGTAATTTTAGATTATGTTTTAGCATTAAGTTAGTAATAAGTTGAGTAAGTATAATATATTTATGATGAGACACAGTAAAAAAAAATTAGTAAAATAGGGAAAACGTCAATAAGAAAATTTAATAATAACTTTAGTTCTTTTATTAATAAATTCAAATTGGGTGTTTGGGTGGAAGTAAGTAATACGTTTTTATTTTTCTACCAGTCTCTTTATAATTATGTACAATTTATTAATTTTTGTGTACATACGCTCTTACATTAATGATTACATTATTCGAGAGAAGAGAAGAACTATTCTATTAAGCGGACGCATTATGCAAATGAAAGCAAAGCTGTTTAACTGGCAGCTCGGCTACTTACTTAATAGTAGGAGAGATGCCCTTCGAGACAGGCCCGTAATTCTATCCAGACCGAGGCTTCGGGGGGCCTCTGATGAACAGGGCTTGGAAGAAGAATTCAGTTGTAAAATCGTCGCGACATATTCTTTAATGCTTGTATGTCTAAATAACCAAACAGTAGGCACATCATGGGATTTCATTATTTACCACATTTCACCAAACCAAGTTCTGACGGTCGCAAATGTGTTGATTTATAAGTAAGTATGTACTTAGTAAGGCTATGTAATAATATTATTTATTCTTTGGTAAGGCACAGAAGACATGTGTTTATTTTTAAGAAAAAGTCAAGATTAAGATAATATTTTATATTTTATGTTAATTGTTTGCTATCACGGCTTCATGCGAAGTTTATAATAATAATAGTAAATATTTTCAACATTTCACACAACTTGATTATCTGTGGAAATTTCTAATTGGCCTTCAGATTTTTTTTGTACTTTAATTAAAAGTACACAAAGCTAGCTGTATATTTTCCTAAAATGTTTGAAAAAAAAAACTTCAAGTTGGTCATAAACACAACATTTCTGGTGTCTACATTGATTTAAAGCTATTAAAAGTGGACGAAGGCCCAGCTAGTCCCAGCTACGGCCCTGCCTTCGGGATGTAGCGATCACATCCATAATTTAAAAGCGGCTAATAGCTCGTCTTCCCTTGCTTTGGTCGTGCAAGTGGCTATTAAAATTAATTAGCGTTATTGCCTGTCGTTGTTTTAATTATCTATGTACCAACAAATATATACTTATTATCAACAAATTATATAAATATATTTAGTAATAAATCCGCTTGATTACTAAACAAAGGTTTTAATTAACTTAACTTTAGTTTAGAACTTTAGTACATATTACTATATTATAAACCAAAGAGTCAACGAATAGAAAACCGAAGTTCAAAGATACGACACGTGTTTCGCCTCTACATATATTTATATAATTTGTTGATATTTATGGATTTCCGCAAAGTAACGCCTGAATCAATCAATTATATACTTATTAGTATACATACATAAATAAGATTTAATCAATTCTTCATCTTCTTATAAAAATATATATGATAATTAAGTATAGATAATAAAAAATAATGAATAATATGTAGATATAACTTGGTGACAAACCGAAAGCATTGTATTGCTCATACAAAAGACTTCAACGCGCTTCTTTGCTACGCGCTTTTTGCTTTGAACATAGTGATACGTTCTTGTTCATATCATAATTTCTACGATTCATTTAGATTATTTTAATTAGGTATGTATGAATAATATGCTTAAAAATACTCAGGTATTTGTTGTTAAGCCGCCGTTTTTTGAAATAAAAATTCCTTACTAACTTCTACTAAGAGATAACAAGCGAGTGTAGCAATTTAAAACCAATTTCTGTGGAATAAATAATTTTGGTGTAGGTATTCTTAATCCTGTTTTGCATTTCCAGTTTTTTCTACCTGCTTTAATATGGGCTGCCAGGAATATGAGCGATGGATAATAAGTAGGCAGTGATGGATAATTAGAACTTCAAACATTATATCTTAAACTTTTTTGAATTTTGAACCGTTAAACAAGTAGACAAAAGCTTGAGAATCATTCCAGAAATAAGTTCGTCGATCCGTAGACAAGGTGAACAACAGGTTCAATATAGATCGCCTTACTTTAGCCTGTAGCGCTGACACTCGGTCAAAGCCCTGAGCGGTTTTATAGATACTCACGAAAATTATTCCTTCAGAGCCGCTTCAGATTTGGCGCCGATAACGATATTCCCACATAGATTATAAGGTTGCTTTTTCATATTCACTTGCGCGGGAAAAGCCGGGCCTCCATGCGTGCGAATGGCACGGAGTCTTAGGACAAACTAAACGAATTTCTGTTCTGGGTGTCCGTGATGCGTGACGAGTGCACGTGTTCGCGATGCGCTTGCGCATCTCGTACATGCGCTGAACTGAACAGTACGTACGTTCGTATTTACAATTACAAGTCTACCTAGGAATGGCGAAGATATGGCGCTTGAAGCTGAAGTGTTGTCGGTTTCAAGATAATTTGCAATATGACTTCACATCATTCTAATGAATCTAATGTTCATAATTATGACATAAATAATCTGCCTGCGCTAAGATGTAGTCTCTCTCTTCTGATTATGATTTCAGTTCAAAAATTATAAGCTATTATTATTATTTTATGCATAAAAAAACTAATTTTAGCTTTTAAAAAACATTTCTGAGTTTACTTCAATGTGTAAGTATTTTACATAAGCACATAAACCTACTAGTTAGGTTTTTTTCTTTATGAAAGAACAATAAAAATATTTAAGTATTATATGCTTACTTCGTAATAAAACTAATACTTGTAGTACCTATTTACTCATTTTATTTATCATACCCATATGTATGTACCAACTTATATATGCAGATCATACCGAATTGCAAGATGAAAATTAAGGGTATGAAATATGGTGTAACAAATTGCGGATGAAGCGTCCATTACGAATGTGCAGCTTTCTATAGGGATTTTTTATCATTATTATAAATGAGTTATAAAATATTAATTTCATCAGATAGTTAAGTATGTAGAATTATATATATTACATCGTATAGGTAGGTACCATTGTAATTATTTGTTGATGCTAAGAGCCATAACATTGTATGACTATCTCAGGTGCTAAAACAGCCTAATTGTTAAAATCAAAGTTGGCTAATTCAATTACTTAGTAATTTTTTGTATATTATTTCTTTATATTCCTGACTGCATACAACGAAAAAAAATATGTTTTGTATAGGTTTTTTTTATTTAATTAGGTTGGTAGGTGTGTTAAGCTGGTTGGTAAATATTAAGTATAAATTTACTGCCTTCCCATTATTTTACTAGACGATGCAAGTTTAAATACCAGGAAATAATTATTGTTTATTAGGTAAATAGAAGTATCTAATCTACCTACAGTACCTATGTGTCCGAAACCAGATCGTTAGATCCCGATGAGAATAGGCTTGTGGTCTGTGGCCACTTGATCTGACTCTTCGGGTGCTTTTCCACCAGAGATGTGCTATGCTACGTTGCTATGGATTCGTTTGATATCCACCAATCATATTCATTGGTGAACATAGCTTAGCACTGGTGGAAACGAATTCAACTAAGCTATGTTTTTTATATGGAAGGATGCGTGCTATGGATGCGTGCTATGTATAGGTACGCTTCCCTACTATCGATACATCGCATAGCTCGAGCGGCGCATCTTTCCCGCGCAGCTACTTTGCGGCGCGGGCGGGGCGCATCTTCCTCGCACAGCTACATAGCTTAGCATTGGTGGAAACGGTCACATATTTTCGTAGCGTAGATTTCACATCTTCGCAGCATAGCACATCTCTGGTGGAAAGGCACCCTTCAGCTTGTCTCGTACCGCTTTCCCGTTCCGCTTCGGAGAATGGCGTAATATGTGATGAGCGTTTTCCTTTGATGCTTCGTTACCATCACACTAATATGGACGTAATAGGTACCTACATACGTTTACAAACTAAATCGTCTCACTATGAATGAGTAGTAGGTATTTTTAAAGTTTATTGAGCCGTTTGATATCAGCTTTTTTTAAGTTTCGTCAAGTATGTATTTTATCTTTTTGTTTGATATGATTTAACTAGGTCAAGCTCATCAGCGTACTTATAACTAATTCAATAGTCAATGTCAAAGGTTTATTTGTATTATTATGTCCTTCCATTTAGCTACCGGTAAAGACTGATCCGCTTTTGCGTGCGCAAGTGAAAATGAACTTCTTCCTAAATAACTGAGTAAGCAAGAAGTATTGCGTAATATTGCGTGGTCTTATTATCTACCAACATATTGTTCTGCTTATGACGGTGAAAATAAAGCACTTTCAGCATTAGTAAAAAGTAGGTAACCTCAATCGCTCGACCATAGCATTGGAAAATAGAAAAACTGAGTGATCACAAGATTGTTATTCACGATGTGTGAGAAGTATTAAGTACCTTCCTAAGAAAATAACGTAAGTTTAGCAAAGGAAGCAGTGCAAGAAAGGAGCCTCATCGAGGCGCACTTGAAATTCTTTAAACACACTGGTTCGAAAGAACTAGTGACACGATAAGAAGAAAGAAACAAAGGAAAACCATTTTTGTAAAGAATTTATTTTATTAGGGATCCATAGACGAACAAATTACAGAACAGCCAACAGTGGCACGTAGAAGCATAATGATACCCACTTCCACCTTGGCTTTGATATTATTTAAATTTGAGAAACTTTCAACCTTTATTAAGGGGCATGGTAACTGACTCATTAAAAATCTATTTATCTAATAAAGCAACCTACCTTAGTAAGTAAAAAAAGCGAAGAAAAGCAACATTTTGTATATGCATTGGACTTCCTATTTCACCTCACATAATATCTACCCTTTTTAATTAACGAGTATTTTTTTACGAACAACACAAAAATAAATCCATACTTAGCAACAAGTCGTGCAAAACGGACCAAAGGTGCATCTAGCTTCTACGAGTTTGTAGATTGGAGATAGGAAACAAAACATCTTGGTACTTACCTCTTATCTAACGGTAGGTATTTGAAATATGTTGCTATAAAGAATAAAAATCTAAAATACTTTAAAACAAAGTGACATTCCATCGCTACAACAGTTATATTTACATACATAACACCAAAGTACTCCAATTCTACAGAACTTTCCTTTTCAGCCTTTCTCGATAAAGCATAATAGACCTATAGTAGAGCATGATACTTCCGAGCGAGAAAAACGTGAACTGAAAGGAAATTATCTATGTACCGTCCTTGAGGTATTAAAATATATTAGCCAGTACGGCGGCGCCGGCGGCGTATCTACGAGTATGCCGTTGTTTGAGGTTCTAAAACATGAACTTGAAAGATAAATGGTTCATTAGTTTCTCTATCTATAGCTTGCAACTTTGTATGGGATGCACGCACAGTGAACAAGATCCGAAGCGCCAACATTTAGCTTAGCTCTTAAAAAGTCCTTGCTCTAGTCCTGCAAATACCTAACTATAATACCATCCCGATCGATCCCCATTCAAATAACAATCCTATCCCAATATCTGTACAAATCGAGGCCAGTCTTATCCAAAACCTTGTGAAACTTTCAACGTAAGGCGAGTCAACTTTGTAAGCGCTGTTGGACTATATTTTAGGTTTGTGTTGGAGCGGGCGGTCTTCGTCGTCGCTGTGTTCCTCTTGCAGCAGGAGGCTATCTGGAGGGCCTCTGGGCGGCGCCCGAGCGTTGCCCGACTTCCGGGGACCACCGCCACGGAACATACGCGACAACTGTGCGAATTTCTTACGAGACACTGTAAAATAAAAAGTGTCAAGTTTTATTTACGGGGAATCCTCAAGGCAAAAATTTAGATTTTATACGTGTTTTTAAATAAGTACCTAATGTTAATTTTAAAACACGTATAAAATCTAAATTAAAGAATGAAACCTTACTAATTTTTGTTGACACAATCGGAAAACAGACGAATAGTGTGAAGAAATTACTATAATACGGCGTACTTTTTGAGTGTTTGTTCGAAACACTTTGTATGAAAATTTGCCTTGAGGATTACCCTTAAGAACAAAATATTTTAAAATAAACAACTTGGTGATTCATAATTTTACTGCTGGATCATAAAGTCATAGGTATTTCCTAAATTGCACCATTGCGTCCTAATTCCTGCTTGTCGCGTCTGCAGCTCCAAAAAGTATGAAACTCACTTTTGCCCATATTTTTAAGTCGTTCTTTAAATACAGCTTCGTCGTCTTGGCTTTTTGTCTTCTGTCCCTGCTCGCTATCAAGTGCCGCCATAAACTCCTGATTCCATCGCAGTTCGGCCATAAATTCCTCGTTTTGAAGGAGAGTCGCGATTCGGTCATCGTCCATTTCGAGAGTCAGATCGATTCTGGCATCGGTGCCAGGAGGAATTCGAAGGAACATCGGTGGTAATGGTCCAAGCATGCGGGGTACCCATTTCCTCCGAACTGCAAGCGGAATGGATTCGTCATCTGCATCACTGTAAACAAAAGTACCAATATTGATCGTTGAGTTGAGTTTTAATTATTGCAGTGCTTTTTTATAGAGAACATGATCAACCTAAACGTTTTCGTCTGACTTAATCGTTCTTTGTTCGTCAATTATTTATTTTTAAGAGTTATAACTAATACCTACTACCTACATATTATAACTATTTAAGCTGTGAAGGAAACTGAGTATAGGTAGGTACTTTTATTTTTAAGATGTGAAAATATAAAGGTAAATCACTAAGTCGTAGGTACTTGCGCATTAGCCAATCAAAATAGTCCATCTCAGTCAGTAACAACCTAGGCATTGAGCGAGCGTGCCATAACAATAGGCAACAATCAAGCTCTAGTTGTTTTCAAGGTGCTCGCTCAGTCACCTAAACTGCGTAGAAGGCAAACCGTAACGTAACAGCGTAACTCTCTTGGATGATAGGTAGGTATTTACGGGGCAAAGCCGAAAGTATCCGAGATCTGAGTGTAACTAAAAAACTATAAAGGTAGGTAGATACTACCTAGGTATATACTATGTTACCTACAAGGTAACGACTAGTTAGGTATATGAGAAATACAATTATACTAATACCGCCACTAAGTAGGATATGTTCAGATAACCTGTTGCTGGAAACATTTATGCAAGTAAGTACCCATCTAGGTAATCTTTAACACAAAAAACAGCCATGCCGTGATTTGGAGTGTAGGTACCACATCTAATAGACGAGTAACAAATAAGACGTACTTATGTACTTACACAAGAGCAGTAGTGTCGTTGTCGTCTCCGTTAGCGGATGGCTTAGCGCGGCGATCCTTGCGGCGCGATGGCGTGCAGCTATCTACACGTTCCATCTCCAGGCGAAGCCGCTCGTTCTGGTTGTCGGTGCTCATCGCCAGCAGCTGGTCGATGGTGGCGTCCACAGCACCCTGGTTGGCCCGCAACACCGCCTCTATCACGTCATCGTCCATGTCGGGGAACATCGTTTTGAAGTCGGTCATCGCTTGTGTGAACTCTAGCTGCATGGTAGACGCCATGGTGTCGCCGGCACCCCCGCCGTTGCCGGTACGAAGCATTCGATCGCTTCGGTGATGTCACGATACTATAGCCGGTGACACAGCTGATCGGTTCTCAATGTGGATGTTTGTCGACTTTGTACGAGTATCGCCCATCGCGGCGCACGGGTCGCCGGCTCGCGTCCGGTTAATTAGCGCTCCGCGTGCCGCAATTTTTTGCGCCGTGCACTAGCCGATACCATGATGTGAAATTTTACTTTTGTGGTTTGGTGCGTTTAGCGCAGGCGCGGGGAGATGCGGGGTGGTAAGTCGATATAGGTTCCTAAATACTGATGGGTCGTATACGGCACGCGAGTCCGCAGCCCTCGCGATCACTGCAGGATCGCATCGCGCTACTCCCAATCTAACGCCGCGGTGCGAAGGTCTCGTGTACGCATGTGCGAAACATTGTTTGTAAACTGCGTAAGTACACCTACCTAGTCCGTCAATGTGACCTTTCGCATTCTCCCTACTCTACATTCATAATACGAGCACGTGCGAGTGGATTCGCGCACCAAGATTCCACGAATACATACAATAGGTACCTAATATCCATTAACAAGGGCGCGCGCGAGCCAGATTCACACATAGCCTTAGTAAGAGACAAGTTATTTGTTTGGTTAATATAAATTACTAGTTTAGACCCGGAATTTCGTTTACGTTAAATTCATAGTACGTGCCTAACCTTCTTGACGAACATACCCTAAAAATATTTTTTTCTTTCTTTCAGTAGTAATAATCATAATCATAATCTTCTGTCTGTCAGGCATTTAGTCAGGACCAATATTCTGCCGTTTTGCATGTGTAATGCAACTGTGTCTCTGGGTTTTAGAAACTACCACTATGTCTAAATCTCAAAGTGGACGAGCGATTATAGCAGAATCCTACTTTAGCAACATTATTGCTCTTCTCGATATTTTTATGAAATACAAGACAATAAATAAATGCTCGACTTGGTGGGTGCCCCGCCGGACCCCCAGATGAAAGATGCTTTATTAATGGAGTGAATGGGTCGTTCCCACGATTTTACGGGCAGACGCGATGCCCGCACCATGGAAATCAAGAATCAAGAATCAAGAAACATTTATTGTAGGAAACAACAGTTTATCCTGATAGGACATACAATAATACAGGAAAGAGTATCGTAATAAAAAAAACAAAGCCTTAAATAGGTAGTTATGATTTATTTCAAGATTATCTTATGTAAGGTTCAATTTAATGTTACTACACAGTTATACCTTAAGGTGCTTAGATAACTTATACTTTAAAATAAATCCCCATTAAAACATTACCGACATACACTAGATTTTAAAATAGTCAAAAATAATTGATAAGGGAGAGATAAATAATAATACTCAATGCATCTTTAGGCTCCTATATTAAATATTTAAGATTTTTTTTGTCAATTCAAACGTGTATTTTAACGTAGACTCCTATTCGGAACATACTCTTAATCTAAATAAGTATTTTTGATTATCTATTTACAGAGTAGATAAATAAAATCCAACAAATACGATGGCACCAGGTACAAATATAATTTTACACATTTCTATAAGATTTTATACTTTTAATCAGTATTAAAAAGAAATATAGTTCTTTTAATATTACAGTTAAATCCATAAATGTACGTTTTCAAAGACGTTAAATTATAAACTGTCGACAAGCTGAGAACAAACACCACGACAGTTCTACTAGACTGACCAGACCAATTTTTTTTTCCGATGGACATTTAATGCAGTTGACTGCAAGTGGCGCTCAGCAGACCAATCAATGGACCGTTCACATATTTATAGTTTTAAGATAGTTAATTTGTAAACGCGATCAGCCAATAGGAATTAACCTGACCTTCCAATATGAAGGCGACTACGCCATGAATGGTCTGTTTTAAAGAGCATGGTACATGCGTTCGCAATTTGTCAACAGCTAACAGTTTAACGTTTTTCAAACCGTTCATCAATGACATATCCAAATAATACCATGGAAAGAAGATAATAGTTATGTATACATTAAACTACTTTTTTAATTTCATTACACACACGCATGAATGAACGCGTAATTGTTACTTTTCTTATAAGGTCATAGACTGTAGGTTGGGTTCCCATAGTTACAACGCTGCCTTCGTCTATGGGTGGCCCAATTGTTAATAAAATGCTAAAATGCGTCTTTTGTAAGCGTCTGGTAATTTTTTCGAACTAAACTAAGGGTAATACGGATCAACTTTGCTTGACCCCCCCCCTGAAGTGAATTCCTGGCTACGGCCTTGCCCAAGACGTGGATTGGAGAATAAATTCTTGACAATAGTGCTCTTTGAATACCTTTGCCGATAAAGCTTCTAATATACCATCTAATTTCCCTACAAAATTGAAAGCGGACGGTATTCTAAAGTTGTGAACTAGGTTTTACAAAAATACTCCATTAAAATTATTTAAAGCCAAAAACGGCACAACTTCCGAAACATTCTTTATTGATTTTGCGAGATTTATCTTTACCAACATAACGTGAGATCTTGGCTTTCTTTCCAACTGCTCCTACTTACAGAAAAAAAAATATTGTACATTTGAATCGAGACATAAAACAAGTTTATTAACAAAACAGTACTAAAATAGGACAGTTCCGCAATAACTAGTAAAGGACTTGATTTATAAACGACAAAACACAGACGACAGTTACTGTTACACCACAAAGAAACACAATACAAATTATGTACCAGTTTGCTAGAAAAATTGTAAATCAGCTGTCATATAATTTCATCATTCACTGCTAAGCTCTTCTCTTTTATTCCGTGATTTAATGAGCACGTAAGCGGTGGATAGCGGTTATAGTACAAGTTAAAAATACCTGGCCATGGCTTGAAAATTCCGATATCTCCATGTTCATACGATGAACAACCATTTTTTTTGTCATTTACTATAGATTTTACTCTCCAACGTACATGAATATTCCCATAATTTGGTAGTATAATTGCAAAAAATTACTAAGAGTTCATCTGTGGTGAAGCCATGTGGGTCCCCGCGGCAGTCTGTGAGATTCATACGACGGCGTGGGTTCCTGCGTTGGGTTGCCCGTGCTGAGTGAGAACCACCATGGTTTCTGTGGCCGGGCGCGTCGGCTGTGCTTCGTCTGTTGGGGTGTCCGGCTGGGGGAAAATACATCTTTTTAACAAGAAATAAGGTTTAATTTACAACCGCACGTTAAGATCACTGTTATATCAAGACCATACTGGATATATACCAGGGTGCGCCAGTAGAGATCACTTAGGACACTTACAATAGCAGCGGCGGCGGGATCGGAGCTGGCCATCAGCGTGGCGGCGCGGTAGGAAGGCGGCGGGGTCTGTTTGACAGCCTCTTCGTAGTCAGGCAGCAAGCTGGAGTAGTCGGGCGCGGGGGGCGCCAGGTACGCGGGCACGGGGCCAGTCGACATGAGGCCCTCACTCGAGATCACGAATGGAGTCATGCTGTGCATGGTAGCCGCTCGCCATGTGCAGTACTTATAGCAACGCCAAACTACGCTAATGCAGTAGCCCTGTGGAATGAAAATAGAATGATCCAAATTAGGAAACGCCTTGAGCAAAAGTTTACGAATCATTCGCTCTAAAAAATCGAAAGTAATCCGCTAGCTTAAATCCGAAGATAACCGATCCGATTTTAATTCAAGAGCTTGAATATTATGTTTCTGACTGCAACATTGTAGCTAGGATGTACCTTGATGAGGACGGCCAGTAGGAAGACGGCGAGCACGAGAAGAGCGAGCGCGGGCGGCGGCATCTTGAGAAGCTCGGCGCGCCACGGCACGCGCCGCGTCTCCTTCACCAGCCGGTCGATGGAGTGCAGGTAGCACATGTAACCCGTGGCGGTCAGACTGTGTATATAACATAATAGCATATCAGTGTTGTTAGTTGGGAAAAAATGCAACTGCAAATACACTGTCAGTGAAAGTAAGTTAAATAAGTAGGAAGACAACTACGATCTTGGTCTTTTCAAGAAGCCATTAATAGGTGTCTTCTAGACCTTCGAGATTCATCGTCGGCCACATCTTCACTTAACATCAGGTGAGATTGTGGTCAATCAAAGGTCTATCTCCAATGAAAAACAAAAAAAAAAGTGGGTGTACTTGGCATATACATATATACAAAAAAAAATTGCGCCTGATAAAAGCGTTAAATTGTGCGTCTCTTGCTATTGATCAGAAGCGGAAAATTCAGATTATTTCGCGAGGTGTAAAGGTAAGCATGTAGAAAATAAAGAATGTGTGGTTTATGATTTCTTCACACAAGCTAAACTAATAATATTTGTTGGCGACAAATGTCTATTACTTAATCACGCCAAAACAACTGAACCGATTGAGCCGAAGTTTGGTACAGACCTAAAAGAACATAGTCTACATTTTATCCAGATACCACACAGGCAAAGCCACAGATAGCAGGCAAGTAAACCTACAATATTTATACACCACAAATTTTTAAATTCCCTGAAAAAGGAATACACATAATCAGATGCCGTTACTGAAACACAGATATGAAAAAAAGAAACATTTGAAAAAAAATCTTTATAATTATTGCTTCACACGCCTGACTTTTGTCGCCTAGTTTAAGGGTCGTTCAAAGGCAATTATAACTGTAATGTTATGGCACTCACACAGTGATAGCAAAGTCGAAGATCTGCAGACAGAAGAACGGCAGGAGATGCGCCGGCTTGCCGCGCGCCGCGCCGTAGATCAGCATTAGGGTGATGGCCAGGGTACACACTGTAACCAGTGCATCCACATCCACATCGTCTAGTAGAGTACCACACATCAACTGTTACTACCATACTACAAGCAGGAATTAAAACTACAAGGATCATACTCAGGCACAAAGGGATGCAATAGCCTTGGATTTTGTCTCATTTGATCTGAACTGTAAAGGCGAGGTTGCGGATCTGACCTCAAAAATATGAATAAAACATTGAAATGCTTAAGCATTGAAATGTCCTTTGTAATATGAATAAAATAATTCAAATCTTAAATGACTATAAATAGCTATGATAGTGATATACATACATGAATGGATTTTACGAATTATTTTTATATACTGCACTTATCTAAATATTGTTGAAGACCTTCAGATTGTTTAAACTCAAATGCTTTTACCGTATTCTCTATAGATAGATGTTGCCGTTTAAGAGGATATGTGAAACTGTCAGAAATGACAGCTGCCGAATTGTAAGACAGTGATAGCGCAATTAGACACCTTACCCCGAGGCAAGAGGTTAGATATAGATTTTTGTCGCTCAAAAGTAAGGGACGTAAAATGATAAAACATCGTATTGCTTGAAAAGTATTGAATTTATAAAAAATCCTTTTACATTTATCTAAGTTTTGTGATTACTCACTCAATAGTATAAAAAAAACCGTAAATATTCTCTAAATTCGGAGGATGGATGTAAATCAAATTTTAAGAGGGCTTATTTCAAAAAATTAATATAATAATAAAGAAAAGTTTCACCAATCGTGTTTCTCTCTTACATTTATTTAGATTATATCCTCAAGTAATCACTGTATTAACATCAAGTTTGTAAACTGTACCGTTACCGAGTAAGAATGAAACGCAGCGACTCCAAATTTTCACATAGCCTCTTAAGGCACATTGCTATGCAATGTGGTGTAAGGCAGAATTTAGTCAGCTATGTATATGAAAATGATATGAGAAAACGAAAAATAACGATAATAACAAATTGTTGCACTGGCCCATGGGAATCAAAGCCCAGTGTAGCACTGTTCTGGTTATGGACAGGCGTGATCTCCCACCGTCACAGGAGAGCAACGCATCTGTTAGTCTTGCCACTAATGTACACAAAAAAAGGTAAACAATTACTATAAAACATTGCTAAAATACAACAACATGCATGCTTTACAGCCAATCAGTCATGGTTTTGCTTCAAGTGAAATTTGTAATTGTAAAACATTAAAATTATGTTGAATAGTATTCTTAATTCATTAGTTAGAATTATAATTAAAACTTGATTGTGTGCAACAATTTATCATTAGTGTTAATGATTAAGCATTTTCAAGAAATATACATAGGTTTACCTCTTTATGTATTCACTAAGTAATAAGTTAATTAATAAGTTAACATACTGGAAATTAGTTAGGTTGATTGCATACCAATTTTTAATATAAAATCTTTCTATAACTACATATTTTCCGAATTTGGTAATCTAGTCAACTCAAGGACCTCAGCATGATTATTTAATCATACAATAATTGTTTTCAACAAAATGATGAATAACTTTTTAAAAATTTAATAATACCTACAGTTGATAACATATCAGTTAACATGTTGTTATCAAAGTTATTGTATGTAAACAATTATGATGTTATGTATGCTGACTTAAATTATCTTATAATTATTTATGCTCAAAATGTATTTTACCTGAATTTATAACAACTCAAATAACATCAATTACCCACAAGTATGCCATATAGTATACTTTAGTCTACTAAATGATATAAGAATTATATAAGTTTCACATGAATCACAACCAAGAACCTTAGCAAAGATATTAAAAAAAAAAAACTTACGGTAAATAAGTGAATGATCTCGAGGTTGTCCAGGGTGATGTTCGTAAGGAGGCGGTGGTGTTTCAACATTAGAAAGTGGTGTTGGCATCACATTATTGTTGTTGAGTTGGTCATTCCACATGGGTCCTGGTACCGAGTCCTGTTCTAGCTCATTCAGTAGGCGAGGGTCACGGACAATGGCTGCTAGGAACACTAGAGCCACCAGGTGCAACAGCTGTTCAAAAAATGAGTTTTTTAAAGGTATGTTTGACATTAAGAAATCATGCTTGCCTATTAGTATAACAGTAATATGAAGAAATAGTAATTAAAAAAGGTTGTGCAATATTATAGTTAGCACTCGTTCATATAACATTCTCACATAGTCAGCCTCGATAGCTCTTCAAATCAGATCACTGTAAAGCTTTTCTGTTAAGTGGCAGAACATTTGGCACATTTTCAGTTGGTATACATCTAGCTAGGCTGAATCCTGAAGAGAATACCTCACAATGGACCGACATTGGTTTCTTATTTTAGAAGTATAATAATGTATAAATGTATAATAATTATCAATGACAACACAATGTGGTAAGTATGTATGGCTACTGTATGTAGCTGGACAATTAGTGATGATACTGATGATTCATGATGACCAAGTACATACTATTATTGTAATATAATTTATCTTACCAGGTGCCATGTCCCAATGAGGATAGTGCCCGTGCGGACATGCAGGCAGAAGAGGCAGCGCCATTCGCTGCCTCTCTCACTCCCCAATTTAGGGCGAAATCTCATCATTTTCAATCTGTCAATGACAATTTTATTTTAGTTAGAGTTACGCATAGTTGTAAGTAATAATATTGATTCTAATCAGTCCCAGTAAGCAGTCAAGGACTCGTATTAACATTCACGACATGTCATCTTGAAACAAGAAGGCCCCTAGTGAAAGCGAAAGATGCATTGCAGAAAAGATTACTATTAATTCTACTATTGAAGTTACATAAATAGGAGACAATAGGAGTTAAAAACTTATTTCACAGACATTGATATCGGTAGGTACTTTATGCAATGGAATAATTCACTTTATAGGGACTAAGTAACCTGCTGTCTGTGGAGGCTTGCTGGGAGATAATCATCGCGTATTGTTGCGTAGTTTGTTACATTCGGTTGTTATGTAAGAACAATAAAAAGGACGTACCTATTTGCGGGAACCTTGTACACGTATAGTTTTAGAATTTTTAAACAAGATTCACTGAAATTCGCTTTTCTGTAAAATTATTTTTTAGAAAATGCAAGCAAAATTGTCTAAGAATGAATGAATAAATTGAACGATGTTGTTGAACTATACATCAATGTCACAATTGTCAAAAAAATTAACCCTAAAAACTACGATAGTATAGCCAGCCCTGCCACTCGAGCTACACGACCAATTCGATCAATAAGAATAAATGAATAGATCGACCAATAGGATCTTTATTAATTTTATTATATATAAATATATATAAACAATCCCACCCTACATCGAATACATCATACATTTAGGGGTTCGGAAAAGCCATTATTTTTATAGTAACTGAACCAAGTTTGTGACTTTGAATGACTAATGGCTGGGCTGGGATCGGAAACTATGTATTCGAATTCGAAGCTAGGGTAAAGAGGAAACTTGATCTTTACTATGCTTTTACCACTCTGATTTTGAATTCGTGGATGTTGATGACATAAGATGACAAAACGTCAAAGAGTAATTTATTATCTGTATTGTGATGACTTTGCTTTGCTACGCTGCATTGCCAGTACATACTAAAACAACCGATTGACGTACCTTTTACTACCCGTCTCCATATTTTCATATCTTGCAACTCTTGCAAGTCCTGTGAATCTGTTGTTAACTTTTTACTACAAAAATCATTCTAAGTACTTACTTTTAGAGACCAAATTGTTTAGATTTTGCTACAACAAAACCACTAATGCGTTTATTACTTGTAGCTTCAGGCGTTGTCTTAATAGCAGGCGATCACGCGATCGTCGCGCGAGCAAGCGACGCGACGCGACGGTCGCTTTGAACTTGCGATGGTCGCGTCATCGCGTTCTATTAGGACACTGCCTTAAACAAATGATTGAGGCTTAAAGCCCATAACATACATGCATCTGGCTTACAGATGTTGTTTCTAATAATTTCAAATTGTGTGTAGTTATAACACCTCTGTAAGTAATTTATTATCTACAATGTAAGTAATTTATTATCAATAAGTTTTTAATATTAAAATATTTTCTTTCTATAGGTTTAGGCACCAGATTTTACAGCCTATACAAGGTAAACAAAAGGGGGTAACTTGAGAATCATATAAGCCTAGATACGTATTTTTTTCAAATTCTGTACCCTTTTAGGTACCTGTTTGTACTTTTACGTAAATTTATACTGGCAACACGATTAACTGCTGCGAGACGAGGGAGGTAATTTGTAACTATTTGGTTATTTTTGTTTGTGTTGATACCATTAGTTTCAAATTGTGTTAAAAATTACAGTTATAATGGATAAAATACCAGATCAGATCGGCTACTTGGTTCTTACAGAGGACGGGGCTGTCCTTGAGTCTGGTGGTGAACTAGAAAACGACGAACGCGTTGCAACCATAATTACTGATCTCATCACGTTATCCAATAAGTGAGCAATGATTCTGAATCCAAAAATAGGTTCTATAATGTTTAAGTGGGCTTTAATTCACACATAACGCCTTGTAATAATCAGTTTTCCTGCATACATAATGAAAATTTTATGGCACTTTCAAGGCTGATTTGTACCTCATGAAAATTATTTAATATTTACTATGTAGTCATTATTGACTAAGATCTGAAACTTAACAGCTACACCACATGTTTGTTATACTTTGCAGAGTTGATCCCCTGGCATTTGGACCAAATGAACAATTCAAGAAAATATCCATAACCTATGATGACCATTGGTTTGCTATTTGCTTATCAAACAAGAAGATTTATGTTGTAAAAAGGAACATGCTGCAAACAGCAAGTGAAGGAAATACTATTAATGTTTGAGTTACTTACAAATAATTCAATATGGCTCGGAATTTGCTTATGAGTAGTCTTGAAAATGCATCCTTCAACATTTTATTCCAAATTGTTTTCAGGTGCATTACCTTTGTGATTAACGCATGGGTCATTAGAAATGTTGGCCATGAGGTTCTTGGTATAATGAATGTTAGACTACTCTTACTTGAGAGCACAATTTTATTTTTAAGTAGAGAACCATTTAACAGAGCTTGTTTAGGACAGAAAGATGAGTTTACCTGGAGTCACCTCATCAACCAAATCTGGCTCTCAGTTCCCATCAGCTGTGTGTTATCCATCATATTTGTGTACATTTGGTTGAACTGGTTGCCTCTTGGGCACCCAGAACATGAATTTCAATATGCATTTGGATGCTGGAGTGTGGCACTCTCTTGTATTTTAGAACTTTGTTCTGCAAACATGGCTCTTGTAGCACAATTGTTCTGCTTTGTAAAACTCAAAGTAGCTCTTGATACACTGCACATATTTGTAAGAACTGTAATTTTCTTATCTATCCTAATCTATGACAGCTCTCTTGCACTGATAGCATTTTCCATTGCACAAGTTTGCAGTATAGGGACTATTGTTGTAGCCTATTACATTTTTTTCTACTGGTATATAAAAAACAAACCCTTGTATGCTAAAGGAGCTTTCAAAAGCAATATTGTGCCCAAACTTATTCTTGAAAAGTTATATGCTAATATGGATGATTTCCACTTTGATTCCATTAGAGATTTCTTTCCTAAATATTTGGGGTCATTGAACTCGACGTTCAATAAAAAGTTGAGCACCCTTACTGTAAGTTTTGCTAAGCAAGGTGTAGTAAAACAGCTACTTACTGAAGGAGAAAAATATGTAATGTCTGTGAGCCCAGTTCTGACTTTCAGAGAACAAGCAACTTATGATGTAGTCAACAATCTAGGGAGCTTGGCTGCTAGATTCGTATTTAGGCCAATTGAAGACAGTAGTTATTTCTATTTCACACAAATGGTAAGCAGAGAACTGCCTCTCCATAAACAAGACCAAAATAAAATTAATGAGTCATGCACTGTACTGTCACAGGTTTGCAAGACTGTTAGCTCCATTGGGTTGATAGTGTTGGTGTTTGGACAAAGCTATGCTCGCACCCTTCTACTCTTGTATGGTGGAGAAGCTTTTATTGCTAGTGGTCTGCCGGTACAGCTCCTAAGAAGCCACTGCTTAGCAATTGTACTACTCGCCATCAATGGAGTTACAGAGTGCTACACTTTTGCAACCATGACTAGTGCACAGTTAAACAGTTACAATTATTTGATGGTGTTCTTTTCAGTCAGTTTCCTATTTCTGTCCTATGTCCTTACTTATGTATTTGGACCAGTTGGTTTTATTATATCAAATTGTATTAATATGTTTGCTAGGATTATGCACAGCATACATTTTATTAGCGAAAAGTATAAAGGCACTGAATACAAACCTTTAGAAGGGCTTTTAGTAGGAAAAAAGTTCTTATTGACTTTAATAATAGCTGGTGGTATTTGTAAAGTTTCAGAGAATAAAATCTCTTATAATTCTATATTGCTGCATATAACTATAGGAGCTATATGTTTTTGTGGTGTTCTCATAGCTTGGGGATATGAAAACAGAGATCTTGTTGTCAAGATGTATAGAAAAGTTTTTGATAAAGGTGATAAAGTATCGCGCGATTAACTTTCAGTTAATGTTAAGTATACCTATGTAAATTAAATTTATAGCATGTGTTAATGTTGGTAGGTTTGTTGGATTATGATTATAAAAATTTATGAACATGTTAGGTAAAACATAAAATATTTATTTTAGATCTATAGGTACTATATTACAATATACATACATCCATAATCTGTTATTACCTACTTATTATATAGGATAGAAAAATATTCCTTTCATTTGTGCTTCGCATATTCGTTTTACTTCATCTGTAAAGATTAGAATAAATCATATTTATATTGTATCTTGTTACCTACTATAATATTAAAAATTAAGGAAATGTAAATACAGACATACCTGAGATTTCCTTTAAATTAGCATTTTTTTCTTGAATTATCACATAAAATTCCCTTTCATTTGATGATTTCCCAGTTATCCAGTATTCATCAGGAGTTTTGATAATAATTTCACCATAGTTACCAAGACTAAAAAAAAAATAAACCTAGTAAGTACCTCACACAATTTGAAAATTATAGGAAAAAGTGCATTAAAGCTGGGTTAGAAACACCATTTATAACTCAAGCATGGCTGGAACGATTTTCATGATTTTTCATTTAAGTATTGGATTTGTCTCTGCCCTGAATAGCAGAATAACTACTATTATATTTAAAAAAATAAGATCCACAGGTTGAGGTCAGCTAGTAGTTAAATATTTTCATTTTCACATAAATTACCATACCTTTTTCTGTCTTGGTGCATTTCTGCTACTATACTCAGCACTTCAGGTTTTATAGCTGCAGATGGAATGAGCCTATTCATTGAAGGCTGTAAAAATAAATAAGTTTTAACATAATTATATGTAATAGAATATTTTAGTCACAATGTTCAAGCTTAGGAAGTCAAGTAAGTAAGGTATGTACTTACAGAGGTTTTGATAGCCAAGTTGAGCCTGTTGAAGTAAATAAACTTATGATCAGAACTGGCCAGCTGTGCACTCTGCAGTGCATGGATAGTGCATTGTTCACTGATAGATGACGCGATTGTCGAGAGCTGCGGCCCCATAAATGCATCTAGTGCTTTAAATGTTTCCAGCTCTAGTGTCTTTGTTGCTAAAATCAGAAATTGAATTATTAATAAATATATTTTTTTTTGGCCAGGAAAGAGTACCTAAATGTAAACCACATTTAGAATGTGGTAGACAATTTCCTTTTTTTACACTTCTAAAACACCATGACACATGTACCTATGCAGTATCAAACTGTTCTTTTCAGATTTATCATAATTATAAGAAAACTTACTATCAATAGTAAAACAAACTGTTGCACTCAAAGTTCTGTACACAATCAGATAATATTCCCTTATTTCTGTATCATCTTCTAGCTTCAAGTGAACTTTGACCAGTTTGTCCAGATCTTCTTTTGTTCTGATGCCTTCAGGTGGGCTGATGAATCTGCCATGTCTCTGAGCAGCGGCCACTGCCCCCCCTTGAATCTCTTTCTCCACTTGCTTGGGCAGTAAAGATTGTACTAGGTATTGGTATAATGTAAGCATATCACCCGCTGATAAGGCATTCCTGAAGAAAAGGACATTTCATTGTTATGATAACACAATTTTCAGAGGTAGGTACTATCTATTGAATGTGCTTAGTATCAGAAATAAATGCTTACCAAATAAGTTGCTCATTGTACACAAAAGACACACATTTGAAATCTGAATAGTTTACTTCAATCAAGTCAATGAAGCATAATACTTTGAAAAATGAGTTCTTATCCAGAGGTAAGTAGTTGATTCCTTGGACCACATCTGACACATCATTGGTGAAATTTTTTGATGTGATGAACTGAAATCAAAATGCATTTCAGACAGAAACAGAATTAATATAAAATAAACAAGATTAAAATGACAATAGGCAACTTACAGGCAGGAAGAACTGTTCACATTTTGTGTATATCTCTTCAGTTGAAATATCTTTGAAGGGGCCTCTAAAGAGATGGAACATTTTATATGCAGATAGCAGTAATTCATACATTACTGATGGATGCATCTGTGAAAATGGTCACACATTGAGAGAATGATAAATTATTTTTGACAATATCTCAGTCAGATGATAAATACTGAAAAATTAGACACAATTTCAAGTTAAACAAGTCAAGTATAGATTCTTAAATTTTAAAACAATTTACCCATAGGGGCTGATGCAAAAGTCAATAGATTAGAAACAAAGTACTTACAATATCTTGACTCTGAGTTTCACCCACTGCAGACATTGCTTTGGCTGTGTAAGGTATCCTTACAACCTGCAAAATTCAAATAGTTATGTAGCAGCACAGTACCTACTTCGTAATTATTAAGTTAGTAGGGAATATGACTTCTCACCAGCACCATCCAAAAACTTTTTTCTGGTTGGTAAAATATGTATCTCTTTGTCTGTGTTTGCAGAGCTTCACAAGGTTCCGAAGAAAATGTGCTAGAACATG
The DNA here is from genome assembly GCA_932526365.1 of Lobophora halterata. NCBI lineage: Eukaryota > Metazoa > Arthropoda > Insecta > Lepidoptera > Geometridae > Lobophora > Lobophora halterata. Next base: position 6,898,456 of record OW052014.1, on the reverse strand, counting down.
GAGAGAAGACATAAGGTAAGTTAAAGTTGAACCTTTTCAGTTGAGGTTTTTTTATATTTTCTTTAGATAAACTTACGTCATAAACTTGACTACGGCTTCACATAGTCCAACTTGCATTTTTCGGGCATCTGGGCCAATATTACTAGGGTGGTAGAACAATATTCTTTTTAATTCCTGTGAAAAGTAACACCCATTTTTGTACAGCATTGTCAACATTGCGATATTCACTTTAGTTATAGAACTTACGTCGCCTTCTTTTGGACCAAAGCTTGAGTTGAATATGAAGAAAGCGTTTATTTTAGTTTTTACATCAATCATTTTATCTCTATGTGAAACCTTTTCAATTCAAATAAAATGTTTTCCTCCACGAGAGACAAAATTATCTAAACGGCACACGACACAAATATAATAAGTTAATAAAGACTTTCTATGATAACTGAGTTGAGCCAGCGTTCTATTAAATTATTATGAACGTTTTTTTAGGATTTATTGGTGAGATTTCGATAAAATTTAGTAAGTTTTTAGGAAATGGTATTTGAAAAAACAACATAATCAGATCCTGAATGACACTGACAACTGAAACTATCGTGACATTTGACAAATATCACGGAAGGTTGACTTCCGACTGAATTTTAAAAAACTCATAAAGCACTAGTGGGGTTGGTCAGTGGGGATTTCGGGAATAACTCGGCATTAAGTATGATGATGTTTGAAACGGCTAAGTACGTGTTGGATCATGCATAGACGTTGCTAGGCAACCGTAAACTGTATGATTTTGAACAGAAGTTGTTTGTGTTTTTAATTTGAGTCAGAAAGTTTTAAACACTCATTTACAAGTTAATCCTTGAAATAATTATGTCGATACGGAATCCAAGATTACCGCTCCTGCCTGGATATGGCTCTAACCCGCTGGTAAAACAAAAGCTTGTGTAGTTACACCTACTCACCATAATTCTTTCTTTGCGCCTTACCACCCATGGCTTACCTAAAGGCTCATCCAAAGGCTTACCCATTTGTTCCACTGTACAAATAATCCAAATTTGATCTACCAGTCCACTGATGCCGAATTCTTAATTTATTTTCAGTTGGGGAGGAAGAGTTTTGGTGTCCGGCCAGTGTTCACCAGCATCGGTGGCATAAACATGCTGGTCGACAAAACTGAGGGAATCGACCGGGTACCTTCACTCTATTGTCGTAAGCAAGCTCCGGACCTGCCCACATGGATCATGTTTGATAAAAACGTAAGCAAAGTACCTAGGTACATACATATTACATACCTACCTAGACAGTTGACGTAATGAGACTATGTACCTACTTATCGAAAATTTTTAAATTCAATCTTGTAAGGTGAGGTATTATACCAGAAATTCGTTGCACTTCACTGACTACGAACAAGTAACACGTATTTTCCTTTAGATCTTGCGGTTCAAAGGGTACTTCCAGCAGTCCTTGCATGAGATGCTATCTGCGTCTCACATCTTGCGCAAGGTTGACATACTCTTCTTCCTCGAAGACGGTACCATCAAGGTCATGGAGCCCAGGACTGAGAATAGTGGCTTATGGCAAGGTAAGCAATTATCTACCTACCTGTATAAATTAGGCAAGTACGTTTATTTACAATAAACGTACTTGCCGTATTAATAAAAAAATATGAAAATAAATAACGTTAGAGATCTAGGGTTAGTCTAGAGTCTAGAGTAGTCTAGTCTAGTTCTTTTTGTTACATGTTTATAACCATCACAGTCCACGCCCCAAGGTTTAAAACTTCTCACTTAGTACCTACACTTTATAACCATCGTAGTCCACTCCTCAAGGTTCATATATTCTTACTGAGTACCTACCTACCGACACATTTATAACCATCGCAGTCCACTCTTCAAGGTTCCTATCTTTTCACTAAGTAGGTACCTACACGTTTATAACCATCGCAGCCCACTCAGGGGTTAATATCAACTACAATTTATTTACCCAGGAACTATGATCACACGCCAAAGGATCCGCCTCCCATTCAGCTACGATTTGTACTACGACGTGCTAGATCTCAACGTTGGACGGGAAGTAACATTCTTTGGGAAAGTGTTCAAGGTAAGTAGTGTAACATAACTAGATTTATGTATTATGCATTAGAGAAACGGTGAATATTTATTGGAAAATTTAACTTAGGTACAAAAAAAAACTTCTACGAAGCTACGCCTGCTACGTGCTACGGCGTAGAGCAGGAATTTCAGGAACAGTACAGGCTTCGACAAACATGAAGCGTTCTTTGCGCGCGTCAAGGCATAAAGTAATGTCGCGCAATAACGCCGCGTTGTGTTGTACGGACATGCCTAGAACCCGTCAAACATATTGATTTAGGTGACTAATTTGAGATTTCTAAGCAATGTCATAATGCACAGGTATCAATCAGTTTAAATAATAAAATATAACCCGGTGATAAAAAATACTAATCAACATTATCGTACCAAATAATATCAGACTGATTTGTGTAGTCGTTGCATCATCATCATCATCATATCAGCCCTTGGACGTCCACTGCTGGACATAGGCCTCCCCCATGATTCGCCACGACGAGCGGTCTCGAGCCTTCTCCATCCACCGACTTCCAACGACCGCAACTATGTCGTCAGTCCATCGCGTGGGGGGCCGCCCTACACTGCGTCGTCCAGTTCGTGGTCGCCATTCGAGAACCTTTCTTCCCCAACGGTTATCAGTTCGTCGAGCTATATGGCCTGCCCACTGCCACTTCAGCTTGCTGATTCTGAAAGCTATGTCGGTGACCTTCGTTCTTCTACGGATTTCATCGTTGCGGATCTTATCCCGTAGAGAAATTCCGAGCATAGCTCTCTCCATAGCTCGCTGAGCGACTTTGAGCTTGTGTATGAGACCAATAGTGAACGACCACGTTTCAGTTCCATATGTCATCACTGGCAACACGCACTGATTGTAAACTTTCGTCTTAAGGCTCTGCGGTATCGGTGACGAGAAAATATGGCGCAGTTTCCCGAACGCTGCCCATCCGAGTTGGATTCGTCGGCTGACCTCCTTATCAAAGTTGGACCTGCCTAATTGGATGATCTGACCCAAGTATATGTAGTGGTCGACAACTTCGATAACATCGTTCCCAACGTAGACCGGTACGGGTGCGACATGGGCATTAGACATGATTTTTGTCTTGCCCATGTTCATTTTGAGACCCACCTGTTGGGAAACGATGTTGAGGTCTCTGAGCATTGTGCCAAGGTCTTCCAGCGTTTCAGCCATGATGACTATATCATCGGCAAATCGAAGGTGAGTGATGTATTCGCCATTAATATTGATGCCATGTCCATCCCAGTGCGTGAGCTTAAAAACGTCCTCTAATGCAGAGGTGAACAGTTTCGGAGATATTACGTCTCCCTGTCTCACCCCCTTTTGCAGTCGAATCGGATTTGTGCTCTGATCCTGGAGACGGATTGACATGGTGGCCTTGCTGTACAAACACTTCAACACTTCGATGTACCGATAGTCAATTTGGCACCGCTGTAATGACTGTAGCACTGCCCAGGTCTCGACTGAATCAAAGGCTTTTTCGTAGTCCACAAACGCTAGACAGAGCGGCTGATTATACTCCTCGGTCTTCTGTATAATCTGCCGAAGCGTATGGATGTGGTCTACGGTGCTAAAGCCTTTACGGAACCCGGCTTGTTCGGGAGGCTGGAAGGAATCAAGCCTGCGAGCGAGACGATTTGTAACTACTCTCGAAAACAGCTTATAGACGTGGCTCAGAAGCGATATGGGTCTATAGTTCTTCAAACTAGTGTTGTCACCCTTCTTGAAGAAGAGAACCACCACACTTCTGTTCCACGCCTCTGGCGTTATGCCCTCGAAGATGACGGAATTAAAGAGCTTCTGAAGGACTTGAAGTACCGGTTTGCCACCCGCTTTCAGTAGCTCTGCCGTTATTCCATCCTCGCCTGGGGCCTTATTGTTCTTAAGCTGTTTGAGAGCCGTTCGTATCTCGTACAGGCTGACATCCGGGATATCTTCAGTGTAGTGTCGGGTCAATCGAGCTCTTGCGTCACTAGCCCCGCTCCCTGCAGGGCTTTGTGATGAGGTGTATAACTGTCCATAGAACTTCTCGAGCTCTCTCAAAATCTCAGGTTTCGACGAAATGATACTGCCGCTATCGGTCTTCAGCTTCGTCAACTGTCGTTGTAGTCGTTGCATAATAACTTCTAATTGTAGCAACGGCAACGGAAGCGCGTTGATGTCTTTTACATGCAAAAAGAGAGTTGGTTTGGTTAGGTACTCTTGTATCGCGGTACCCGAATGCCCATATATTTTTGGTATTACTATATTATTTATTTAAGTTTTTGCTGAGTATATTTTTGTAGAGGTATAATTTTCGAACAACTAATTTGGAAGCTCTTAGAAAACGTTATCGTATTTTTCTTACAGATCGTGAGTTGCGACAACTTTACCAGAGTGTTTCTGAACCGTCTTGGAATCAATGTCCCAGACCCAATCAACTGGCCCGACGCAGCTGAGGTAAGAATCTGAATACAATTGAACTAAGCCTGCTTGATCTTTCTTTTCTTTTCATATAGGTAAACCAGTAGCTGGTTTTACCTTAATTATTACCTGATTTTACCAACAAATTGTTTCAGAGAGCCCCAAGTGCAGGAAAACCCGCAAAACACAGACCTTTCAAGCAATTTCTAGATTTTGATCGGCAAGTTTTGAGGTAAGCTGTCAAATATACTCTGGTATTAACTAACTAACTAACTAAGTATTTATTGTGAAATGTTTGGCCCTGGGATCGACCCCCATGCGGATCGCGCAAATATTATTCATATTCTATTTTTTTTTAAAAGTTGGTTGACTGTAAAGTTGGTTAACGGACGATAGTTTAACGTGACTACCAACGGAACAATGAGCGTTACCGGACTATTACAGCGTTACCAATGACGTCAACGTTTTCGTGCATGCAACCGCCTTTCATCGATCTATTAGACGTAGTCACGTCAAAAAGAGAAGGTTCTCAATTCAGTTGTATTTTTTATGTTTGTTACCTTAGCACTTCGTCATTTATTAACCGATTTGGTAATTTTTTTTTTGAAAGAATATAGCTACTGTTAGAATGGTAGCATATAAATCTATTCACCAAAATCGGTTAAGTGGCTTAGTTATTAAATCAAAATAACTGAAAAAAATATCGTCGAAGTGAATGAAATTGCGATTTTTGCTTTCCTGTTACTTTTCAGGGGTGTTTTCGGCAACTAAAACAGTCCAGTTGTAGTATGATTTAGTAATAAAATTGATTATTTATCTTATTACTCTTATCTCCTACTTATTTAATGGTTTGTCGTCAACTTCTGCAATTATCATTTATGCCTAGATCACACGTACTGAGTACTCGGCCGAGACAGTAAAATGTTACTCGGCCGAGCGAGACAGTGAAAGCTTACATCACTCGCTCAGCCGAGCACTCGGCGCTATGTTTATACCTACTGAGTACTCGGCCGAGAGCACTGTCTCGGCCGAAGTACTCAGTACGTGTGATCTAGGCATTAGCGATTGAATGGTGTTGTAGATTTTACGGTTACTGGGACGACCGCGACTCGGAGTTCGGGATCATGCATCACATGGAGATACACTACTTCTTGGGCGACGACACCATCGAGATGAAGGAAAGGATGCCGCCCAACTCAGGCATGGAGGCTGGCCCTATGTTTCTCAAACGGATGCGTTTGCCACGGGTACATTCTCTATCTAAGATTTCGAGCACTGTGATTGGCCAATTCTCGGTTCGCTCCTCTCCACTCCGCTTAGCTCCGCGTCATTTATGTGACTTTTGAGACAACTTTTAGAACACCAAAATGAACGCGTATACGATTTTCAGCTGGTTATCTCTCATTCCGAGGTGAAACCCTAATTTGACTGGCCTAAAACGCCCGTCTAGGTACGCGCGTTCGGCTTTTGTGTGCGCGCGTGTGAAACTCTCATATACGCGCGCAAAAACGCTAATTTGAAACCTTCCTTAATCTCTCACTACGATGACCATTAAAAAGCCTCGTTTTTTTTACATTATTTCTAGAAAATCCCATCTCACGTGGAGATGACCGGAGGCCCGAAGCTTCCGTCGTACTCGCCAGCAGACCTCAGTATCGGAGCGGTCGTCAACGTGTTCGGACGAAAAGTGGTACTGACCGACTGCGACCCGTTTACTAAGGAGTATTACCGAGTCACCTATGGATTTGGTAAGAAGCTATAAAAGGCAGCAGTGTAGACTAACTGCTAGTCTTCGTACTTCAATCTCTTTCCGGAAGTGCGAGTAAGGGTCGAGCTTAGCTCTTCGACCTAGCTTCTACTTTGGAAGCGGCTACCTCCGAGTCACGGGGTGGTGTCTGCGTGCCATCCTGGCTTTGAGGTTGGCACCGCAAATTTTACGCTAGCCAAATAAAAGACAGAATTAAGCATTTTGGATTAATCCTCACCGACAGGTAACGCTGTGCCCAAACCATTGGACTTAGAGATTTGAAATTAGATTAAATAAGAACTAAATTCGCCGGTGCACTTGTTTTTTACCTTGTGCAGTGAAACATATTATTTCTATCTATTTGGATTCTCAAAAATAATTCGATTTCCGTCAAAAGTAATTGTAAAAAAACGACTAAATTTATATGACATTTCTCTAGCTCTTTCTCTCATGGTTTCATACATGGCCATCACCACCCTTCTCAAAAAACCACCCGGTATACTGTAAGGCAGTGTCCTAATAGAACGTGATGACGCGACCGTCCCAATTGGTATCGCGTCGCGTCGCGCGATCGCGCGATATCCAATCGGGACGCCTATTTGGCGTTAGTACGTTTGATCGCGCGATCGCGCGACGGTCGCATCGTTTGCTCGCGCGACGATCGCGTGATCGCGTTCTATTAGGACACCGCCTAATACTGTATGACAATAAAATAATAATAAAAATATTTCAGGCAACTTAATATTACAGAAAAGCAATGGGCCTATATAGAAATACATATATACCTTACAGACTAACTTACATACAATACAACATAGTTAGGATTTTTTATTCGTTGACGCTATCCTGTAACGACGGAACACGACTCCGGCATATGTTGATCGTTCCTCTAGACGCGTTCACGCCGCTCTCGATGCCAAACGAGGAAGGCGAGAAGTGCGAAAGCGTGAGCGTGGCCTCGCGCCAGTTGCCACCCTGGAACGGCTACGGCTCCTATGAAGACTCCGCCGAGAACTGCCGCACCGTCGAGCCCAAGGCGCCGCATCGGGACTTCATCAAGTTCCTCAATAAAGACAGGTACATTACTAGCTGCTGGGGGCTTCGTTAGCGTGGTTTCGCGTCTAAGTATCCATTCCAGCGCAAAAACTATTGTTATATTTCAATAACATAGCTGTATTCAAGCTCCTAGATAAGATTTCTACCTAGAAAAAATATTTTTTTCAGTCTTTTTCGTAAACATTAGTAAGTGTAATATTAGGGTAGGTACGTATCAATTATTGTAAATATTATTTGCGTATATCTTAGTACTCAGTGGTATTATCTTGCCTTTTTTAATAGTTTTTTTTTATAAAACATGTATTCTATGTATTTGTGCACATATTTGTATGTGTATATAGTATATTTAGAATTAGACTCACCCGACTAGACGCCGAATTCATATTACTCATCTCCATCCTAAGGTTGCCTGGAAGGAATCGCTTTTAGCGATAAGGCCGCCCATTGTAACCTCTTTTATTTATGGTTGTTTAGCATAAGTTTTTGTTTATGTTTCTCTAGGGTTTACAATAAAGATTTATCTATCGATCTATATTAGTCCACATCGACCCACTGTTGAGTATAGGCCTCCTCCCTAGCTCGTCATTCTTTCCGATCTAGCGCCAGGTGAATCCAGCTAAATCCAGCTACCCCAACTATACTATCTGTATATTAATCTTCCTATAAGCCCGAAAGGGGTGTATTCCCTACGCAGGTAAACAACTTTTGTTTTACAACTTTTGAAATTTCGAAGTCATTAATTTATAAATTACAAAAAAAACCCCCGGAAATATGTGGGATTTTTCGTTTTTCAATTTATTAAATTACTTTAAAGCATAGAATCCGGCGGGCCGCTGTCTCGCTCGCGCATTTGTACATTTTTGAAAATATAAATTGACTGAGTATAAATTAAAAATAAAGTGGATCGGTAATTTTGTTACTATAACTTCACTAATTGTTTTCGTGTATTTTTTTATATGTTTAACCTAGGCGAAGGAAATAGAGAAAACAGTTTTGCCCTATTTCCTTAGTTCATGTTAAACAATAAGTATAAACAGAATAAGAATTTATTAGAGATATATCAAGGCGCCTTAATTTTTTTCAGCGGTACTTACGCATTGATTCAATGTGTTAACGCCACTAACGTTGTAGTACGATTCCAGGGTAGGATTCGACTCGCACGTCCTCCGGTTCGCAGCAAGACTGATCAACGATAACCCTGAAGACGCCACTAGATATTTCATCATTAAATATTTCCTATGCGATGACACTCTTGGCATTTTTGAATTGGGCGAACGTAACTCTGGGTTCAAGGTTCGTTCCATTTAAGCAGTTGTTTTTAGTATTTAATATTGAATATTGTTTTTTTCTTGGTTGTACTAAATTATACTTACCTATATAAAACTGTGGCCTAGGTATATAAAAGTGTGTGGATCGTTAGAATGAATCGATATCTTCTTCTTATCGTGTCACTAGTTCCTTCGAACCAGTGTGGTGAAAGCATTTCAAGTGCGCCTCGAAGAGGCTCCTTTCGTGCACTTGTGTGAATCGATATAAAAACAAGCCTATGTTCTTTTCCAGCGGTGGTATTTTGTAACTAGAATAGAAGACTATTACACTCCGGAAAATTAACCAATGCGAGACAAGATCAATCACGTATCTAAAAGGTCATCCACGTTGTTCATTGGTCGAACTTCCCCGTTGGTAATGGGCTTCATGTTACACAATAGGGTGTGAAGGTCCTAAAGTTAACGTCTTCTTCATATATGAAGAACACCGGGATTCAGGATAGTCACACAATTGGGACACACCAGAAAAAGGCCCAATGTGACTATCTTTAACTGTTTTATGCCAATCCATTTCTAGGGTGGAAAATTTTTCCGTCGGGACAAAATGTACCTTCCCGATGTGAACTTCTTCGTTCCCAAAGAGCCTCCATCTTACACCGACAAGGACATGTGGGTCGGCAACGAGCTGGTCATCAACAAGCATTGCTTCAGGCTTGTGGCCGCTGATGAATATGCCTTGCGGTATTTAGAAGTGCATTCGGCTGAGGTAAGGGTATCACTGGATAGGTTACTCGAAGCTAATGAATGAGCTCAGTATTCGCTTAGATGCCAGTGGAAATATTACGCAATGAATGACGAAACTCAACACGTACTTATGCTGATGTATTTCTATTTTAGTTGACAAAACGGTACGCGTATTTCTCATTAATTTTACAATGTTTGTAATTCTCTTTTCAACCTTCTTCTTCAAAACAAGGAGGATTTTTTTTATGTTTGTTACCTCAGAACTTTGTTGTTTATAAACCGATTTGAAAAAATCTTTTTTTGTTTGAGAGGATATACTTTCAGATTGGTTCCATAGAATATATCAAAATAGAATAGAATTTTATCAAAATCGGTTCAGTAGTTTAGGTTTGAGATAACTGAAAAAAGTGGACAAAATTGCGTATTTTGCTTTGGATTTTGACGCGAGGTGTCATTAGATTAATTTAGGTCGTCGCACAACACGCTTGCATATGTAAACGTGGGATAAATATTAGAAATAATACCTACCTATATTGGTCAAGTTTTAGATGTCTAAGTAGCCATTTCTATTTGTCAGTACCCAATGGCCAACATAGCGTTGATAATGGATAAGATTCGGCGCGCTCTAGCTTCCCAAGAGAATGGGTATAAGAACTTTGTAGCTAAATATATGGACGCCGTGCTACCTCACAACAGGGAACTCATGTCTGTCAGGTGTTTCAAGTAAGCATATTGTATTTTTGATATTTTTATATTACTGCTGTTTCGGCTTTGCTCGCATGGCATCGGTATACTATTGCTTATGCCCTTTTTACAGAAGATTCAGTAGTTTTGGGATTGATCAACAAACATACATTGTTTCATCCATTCCGAAAAACTCTCGCGTTGCAGTTTTTCAAAATTCCTTTCTTAGTAGGTACGCACTTTCAGCTCTTGACGAACCGAAATTATAAATTAATTCTGTAAAATAATACATATTGCAGACAAGCGCTAAAAGAAATAATGTGCGACAAAATGTCGGAACACGAATTCTTGACTATCGTACGACACTTCAGAGGAGACCCTGGCCAGGAGAAGAGCCCCAAAAGAGAGATGATCAGGTCAGTTCTTAACTAAAGTTATGTGAAATATAAATTAGGTCTTAGTACTTTTAGTTGCTATTGAGTAGTAAGATTTCTTTAGTACTCAATTCTATAAAATTATATTTAAATCTATGACAGGCGCTATATCAGAGTGTGCCAAATATTGTAATTAAAAGATCTGCGTAGCATTGTTTTAGGCAAACATGTTTTAGTGAAGAAAAAAAAAAACGATAAAAAAGGGCGGTTTTAAATAAGCTCTTTTTCCGCACGTATACGGACGTCAAAAGTCGACCGCGCGTACACGTGCGTACACGGGCTTACACCGGCGTTTACGTTCGGTTTTTTGGTGGCGTGTGTCGTAGTGACGCAGACGCTCGGGTGCATAAGCGCGACAACGCTCGTACGAGTAGGGGGACGTAGGTGTACACGCGCTTCAAAAAAAGAAAGTGAAAACTCTCGGTTAATACACTAGTCCGAAATGGCTCATTCGATGCCCAGTTACAGGAATATGTATAATAGGAGCCTTATATGTCAGTCGGTTCCGCTTAGGTCTCTGGTGTTCTCGGACTTAACCCGAGGTCTGTGGGACGACCGCGCTCGTCTCCGCGAAGGCATCATGCACGCGGATGAACCGGGCTCCGGGGTCCTCCCCATTGGACGAATGAGGCAGATATTGAGGGCACATCGACTGCCCATCAACCCTGATCTCATGGACTGTATGCTGCAAGTGTAAGTTTTCTCCCTGTCTTTTGCTTGTAAGTATTTAATCCAAACTTTATATTCACAGCGTTGAAAATATGCGATACTATTGCTAATTCTAACGGCTGTGAGGCCCTTTGACACTGAATAGAAAAACCCGCCACAGATCGTGATGGCTACTTCCCAATTGAATGGAGAGATTTAAACATTTGCTTTGTAAATTTTATAAAATAAGTAGATTTTTTTATTACAGCATAAGCAAAAACTACAATCTACATATGTATATTACAAAATATTACAACAGGAAACAATTGTGCCACCCACAGACCGTTGCAAACGATCTATAGGTAGCTCAACTGCTCCAACTCGATACCCGATGGCAGTGTGCCGAGGATACTGGCTGCATTGCCTCTTTGTATAGCAAGGCTTATTCTTTGGCCGAGATAGCTGCCAGCCCTCTGATCACGCGTCGCTTCGACCAGACGCTCTGACAAAGTTTTCGAAAGGCGGAAGGCTCCCATTCCCCATGGACTAGGGCCTCGACCCCGAAGGGCAAACATATACGATCTATCAAGACTTAGATATTTGCGCCTCTTGAGATCTTCAGCAGAGTTTGCCGCCGCACCAGCCCTAATTTGCGTCCCTGGCAAATGAGAAGGTGCCAAAGTGACTACGCATGTAGCGTCCCCTACCAAGGGCCTGCCCGTTCTCCATAAGTAGGTTAGCATAATATAAATACCTAACATTTGAATATCTTTGGTAGACTAAACAAAGATGAAAATTGCAACATCCAATATGAAGATTTGATGTCGTTCCTTGACTTCCAAACGCGGCCCGTGTACAACCTGGCCGAGGCCGATTATCTGAAGGTGGTGCGCCATGCGCCTCCTGTCAAAGATACTGAGGTAAGTTATGACGATGCTGGCCGGCGAATTATGGCGCTGACGATAATAATGACTATGGTGACGATGACGATGGTTGATGTGAAAATTATGTTGACTTTAAGCCTAGAATACACTAGGGGACAAACGGAGCGACATGTTGATCGACAACTACGTGAATGTCCCGAGACAAATGTCGCGGCACATTTTGTAGGCCACACTAGTCAGTGCCTATAGAAATGTCGCCCGAGGACAGACATATTGAGAGGGACGTTGCGTACGGGACTATACTCGGTGACAAATGGCGCGACACTGACGCGGGACACGTGCGCTCGCTCTTGAGCAAGCAACATATCCCGCGTCACGTACAGTCAGCTGCAGAGACATGTACACTCCCAAGCTTTAACATTTATATTATACTCTTAATTTAGCAAAGACGTTCTTCTTTTGACAATAATTCTGACAAGTATGATGACTACATTAATTTGAAAATGCTTGCGTGCACTTTTCTTTGCAAAATTAAGAGTAATATAAATGTGAAAGCTTGAGAGTGTATACATGTCTTTGCAGCTGACTGTACAATGTTGTGGGGCATGTTGCGGGACACTATGCAACTTTGCAGCGTCACGTAAATTGAGTGTTGCGCGTCGTGTTGCGGGACAAAAAGTCCCCTAGTGTATCCCGGGCTTTACTTTGACTTTGACTATGTTAACGCAGTGTACTGAATTCAATGATGAGAATATCGATGATAATGATGATTCATCATGCTGCTGTTATAACGACTGTGATGGTATTTTTTATGTATATGTGAACGAGACGAGCTAAGCGCTCTCCTTATGGTAATATGACGCCTACCCATGACCAGAACAGTGCTACACAGGACTTAAATTCAAATAAGGCCAGTGCACCATTGCTATAGTGCTCTTCAACTTTGAGATGTTTGATGGTGTGTCTCGAAAGCTCAGTAATTTCACGACTGTAATTACAATGTCGAAGATTGCAGTGCTCAGTAATGACGACGTTGACGGTAAAGTCTATGATAGTGCTATAAAAATGACGATAAAGACCTGAACCAAGATGTTTACGATAAAATGATCGTAGATGAATGTCTCAAAGACAATTATTTGTCCTTATGGATAATGTCTTTACTTTCAGTGCAAATTATGGACTGAAGTTGAAAGCCTCATCAACGAAGGCTACGTCAATTGGTACGGATTCTTATGCCAATTAAATCTAGAACATCTGGTCAAAGATCAGACAAATTAAATTAATAACCTAAGTAAGTTATTGCATTGTTTCACTATTTATTAAATCTGTATTTTTAAAATTTTACATGACTATAAGATGTATTTTTTATATTCACTATTTGTGTAAATATTTTGATCGAAATAAAATTCAGTCTCTTTTTAAATTTGTATTTTCTTCTAAATCACAATAAATACTCATACGATTTAAAACAGTCACACACACTTTTCTCACTATAACGCCTTTGATATTATTGATTAAATTTGAATATTTTAAGGCTTTACACACACTAGGAGATAATTATTGCGGCTTGACCAAATTTAACATTGTCTTAGAATATCTTTTGTTTAATTTTCAATTAGTTCAACAGAGGTATCAATTCAGATGTCGCCAAAACTAAACTGAACTAATTTGACGGCACTAAAAATGTTGCTGTCCCTTTTATAACTATCGAAATTAAAAGGATGGCATATTTTTTAGAGCTGTCAAATTAGTTTTGGTGACATCTGAACTGACACTAGTGAGCTAATTTTTAGAAGATAAAGGATATGTAAGACTAATTTGCATTGGTCATGCTTCAATCATTCTCGATAAGTACATATTCACTGTTGCAAACACATCTTCACAACATTAAACATGGTATTTGAAGCGATAAACTAAGTGACGTAATACACCATTGTGATCTTTAGTACGAACACATCACAATACATTCACACGGTTAACATTTAAAATAAATAACTTAATTAATACAACGTTAATCTAAATGACTTCATTCTAATAAAATACTTGACATTTTGTTTCTATTTGCCAAAACGAAGCGTATCATTTTTACGTGAGTCTCGATGTTTTTTGCTTATGATATAAGCCTGCTCATCTACTGCTATGTAGATTCGTCGTATACAAAATATAGGTGGATAGATAAGGTATACAAAATCCTAGCTAAAATCTAGGTAAGTATAGGATATACATTTTTATTCATCAATCGCCACCAAATGCAATGCATTACAACTATGCAGTGATGTATTTTTGCGGTCAATATATTTTCGTTACACAAGTATTTACGTCATAACAAGTAAAATGGCACAAGGTATTCTCTTGTGAGTCGATGCGAGTTTATACAATATTTGCTGTTATTGTTATGCACAAAAATAGCCTTCTACATAATGTTGACAAAATGATTTAGGTAATTATATTATATTATACTACCTATTATATTCTTCAATACTTTTGTCACATTATTATATAACTTTACACTGGACAGATTTGTTTTTCAATATTTCTAGTTAGCTACATTAACTATTAGGTAAAATTTACATATTTACAATTTTAGTTAATTATAATTTAATTGTGTCTCTTAAATAAAATTGAAATAGTTTTATTTTTTTTAATCTTATCATTTTCGATTATAAAGTTCTAGGAGAGATCAGTTACTTGATTTCAATAGACGAATTGACAGTGCAAGTTTTTCATAGCACTTATTTAAATTGGATTAGTTTCGACTCTGTTATAATTTATCACCACATTTCTTTCACTCTTTCTTTAGCTGGTATCACCGGTCGAAATCTGAAAAAAAAAAGCATTCAGTTTTGACTAGTTGCTCGAAAAGCATTTAAACATGACTGTCATATTTCAAGGGATTAAATTAAACATAACATTCACACACTCACACCCCTGCACTAGGATTCCCTGTGTCGCAGGTGGCATGGACACATTCAAGACATTACAAAATCCAAGACCCGAGAACAAACATTTGTGTTCGTCACACAAATATTTGCATCAAGCTTCGTAGGCAGAGTCACTACCAACTAAGCCACGGTGTCGTCAAATTCTCACCTATGTGGTGGTACGGCAGGTGTAATGCTGGACTGGCTTGAAGGTAAAGGTGCCATTTTGATACCAGATTGGTGTCCGTTTATACTCGACCCTAAGCTCGATGCAGAATCAACTCTGAAAACGTAAAAACTCATTAGATAAAGTTTGTAAAACTTGTGTGCGCGTGAATTATATTTCAGGTATTTTTTAACGTACCGATCAATTTGTCTTCTAAAGAGTGGATACCTCCACGGTGAGTTGGGTTTCCTCTGTTCGTGTTGGAACGCTGGATTGTCTCGTCCCCTCTCATTTACAACTGACATGGACACCTGTCCGTCTGTCTCTTTTGTTTTAGATGATAATCTCCTGAAAACAAAACAAAAATCTTATGTATCTAGCGCGAATAAAATGTTGGCATGGAAACTACTGCTTCTGCTTTGTTTTGACTTTACACTCATAGAGCGAAATCAGGAGGTATGTGCTTAAACTGCAACTGAATATTCTGAGATATTTTTGCTAAATTAACGTCACTCGTCCCTAAAAATTTTGTAGTGTAGATATATATTTAGTTTTATGATCATTATTTGGTCCTGACCTGACCTAGCTTTGTCTATTTTTAAACACATCCTAAATATCGATTTTATATGGGGCTGCAAGATCTCGCTCATGGGATTGATCCATGTACAGTCTGCTCTGTAATCGTCTTTACACCCAGCTTACGCCAGTGATCACAGGAGAACACCTGCGAAAGCTGGGTGGAAAGATAATTACGGAGCCGACTGTATATAGGTAGTTAAATTCTGGCTCACCTAAGTATCCTAGAAGGTAACGAAGCTTGGTTCTGCGGGCGCGCCCGCTGACGACTGTCTACAATTAGCACGTGTCTGTCATATGGCGTGTCGTAATCCACCTCCAGCACGGTCGAGAACCGATGCGGCCAAATCAAGTCCAGCATCGCTATCAGAAGACCCACTACGATGCATATACATCCTGGAAATAAGAAGAGCACATTAACTTCTGAAATTAATTTAGAAGAGGATTAGTAGGCTCTTTTAACTCGAGGGTAATCGCCGGTAATATATAGTCATCTTAAAAAAAACCTTGATAATAAACAATATGTATGTGATGTGATAAACTGGAGCTGTGTTTAGGTAAATCATCATTCTGACTTGATAATATCATCATCCTAGGATCACTACAAAAGTAGCATTCCTGTTAAATCAATGTCTCAAATTTGTGACTAAAGTAGGTGTAACAAACCTGCTATGAGCACGAGCCAAAAACACCATCCTAGCGAGAAGAATAGCATAGCTCCATCAAGTCTGACCACCAGCGGCGTGGTTGGCAGAGACGTCCAGTAGCCGGCAGCAGCCGCGCACAGCGTCACCCCCACTGAGGCCATCGCGTACGCGCCGTACCGGGGCACCACCACCAACAGGAGGTTCATGAGGAGCCATAGCGCTAGTGATGCCCTGGAATTAAAATGGAATGAGAATGTTGCTGTAGCGCCACCAAGCCACCATGTATTTACAGTCCTTTCACGAGAAAAAGATCCAATTTTGCTTTGCTGTTTATAGTGGGAACGAACGACTTTGATCGTGACGTACAATATCAATCTTTGATTAACGTTATAATAAGCGACGAACAAGTTGTCCTCTGGCAAACCACGTGACAAAGATGCGCAGAACCAATATGACTTAAGAATTTCGTTCTGCACATAAAGATTCAAAAATATTAATCTATAATGGGTGTTTGATATATATTTTATGCGATAGAAATACATTTTTGAAACAGAGATTCTTTTTTATCGAGAACCTTTTGATACGAGTAGCTTTGTCTACAACTACAAATATTGTTGTTGAAAAATTTCAAAACTTTACTAACCCTGGCCTGAAATCAAAGTGAACCTGTAGCCATAAACCTTGAAAGCATGGTGATAAAAATGAGAGATATCTCACCGAGAACGCCTTGAAGCTTATCACAAGAACTAGTTTTTTACCATAATAGAGTTGAAGTGGTGTATCCGGCGGCTCGGTACTTAGCTCCCCACTCGAAGCCCTCGTGCTGTACGGCAAAATGTTCAGCCACAGATAATACTGGGTAGGGTAGCCCTCGAGTCAGCCCTGCGCGGTACCAGTCCTGTATGGCCCCAGCTTCCTCCCAGTGAAACTGCTCATTATAATCCACACCCGGATCTCCTATACTTGTATTGCCCCATGATAAGGCTGAAATACCAAGCGGTGCACTTAATTCAGATGCTCTTAGCTTAGTCTACATATTCCAAAATTAGCAGCTAAAAGGTACTCAATTTAGTGTACAAGTCAAAAAGGGCACAGATTAAAGCAAAAATCAGTTCTGGGAATCTTGCATTTACCGATAAGGAAAGTGCGACGAGATCAGAGCTTACGGAAAACATACTTTAAGTCTGAATCATCTCAACACTTAAGAGAAATCAAGGACGTTGTTTTTACAAAATATTATGCAATGTACAAAAGCCCTTATGCAAACATTTACATTCACTAGGTACCATTTAACTTTGTAGAAAGAGCTCACCAGTGAGCGTTACATTGACGTGGCCGAGGCCCACGTGGACTGCCAGCCAGCAATCCAAGCGGTCTGCGGAGAAGGCACGGTAGGCAGCGCGGGCCACCCGTGCACCTGACACGTGCCATGATGAGCCGTGCTTACAAACTGAAACCATATTTTCATAATAAGAGATTACTCCAACAAGATAGATAGATAGATAATTATTTATTGTACACCCCGGAGAAACATACACATAATATACATAAGTGTTATTATAACTGATATTATAAGAGGACGATGTGGCCGGGTTCGAATCCCGGTGGCAGTCATGCGTAAATGGGGTTTTTCGGTCGAAACATCTATGTAAAAACATCATGAGGAAACGGGCACGTCGTACATCTTAAAGTTCGAAAACATGTGTCGAGTGCACGAAAGGAGCCTCTTCGAGGCGCACTTGAAATCCTTTCAACACACTGGTTCGAAGGAACTAGTGACAAGATAAGAAGAAGATTGATATGTGATATCCATAAAAGATAATTTGTATAATACTCTAGAGGCATGGTGGTAGAGTCTGCTGGTCAACGAGCAGTTTCTTGGCTAAACTATAATCTAGTTAGTGATTCGACACCTAAATGGAGGCTAATTGCAATTGTTCACCACTTGGCTGAATTTCTTAAAACAATTGCTCATTAGTGAAATCTAATACTTTCGAAACGTTTCCAATAGAAAAAAACTAAGGGCCATGAAAGATTTTGTTTTGCCGATTTTGTTTCAGTAAATATTTGGTTTCATGTACTTTTAAACATGAAACCAAATATTTACTTTAAATATAAAACTCAAAATGTGTGTCTAGGTTACACTTCTAACCGGCCATGTAATTAGATGTCAAAAGATTTTTTAAAGCAAATGATAGTAATTATCACGCAAAAATTGTTGTCAAGGTCACATTGTCCAACACAGTGTCTGGCAAACTTCTATTGATTGCGGTTCGTTTTATTTGAAAGAGGTCTTTAAAAGGGACCGAATGAATATAACCTCACTCTTACCTCTATGTTCAACTTACCTAATATGACTGTGCCGACAAACAGGCTTAGTGTGACTATCGTGAAGGTTGAGAATCTCTGCAAAGGAAAATGGCAAAATTAGTGGGCCTTAAAAAGTGTGAACCTAATTTACCTACCTAACCATTTAGATAATCGTCACATATCACCACACCATAGATGAATCAGTGATGTCTCAATTTGTGGTCTTGATTGTGAGAAACCAACTATGGCCTGGTCATCAACAGATTGTAATGTTCAGTAATGTTAGGCTGTCTCGATATGAAATTATCATCAACAGTGATATAGTAGGTAATTTAACAGGGCAATCCAACGGACTACGAAAGTCATTGCAATTTCAATCCTCTCACTCATTTATCAATTCGCAACCTCTATTAGTTTCGAGTTACCGATTTATGAACCCGTCCAATCTGCATTTCTTGATTGGACCTACTTTCTGCATGTTTTGTCTCGGAAGCCAATCATTAAATTGGTGGATTTCTCTTGAAGTTCGCAAAAAGATATCTTTTGAAGATCGGCCAAAGCTGTAAAAAAGCTGGGAAGAATATAATCGATTTCTTTGTTAGGTTTAACTTGAAGTACAACAAATGTTTTTTTCCGGATGGGCTTTAAATGCAATTAGCCGCAGATGGATGTTACTGCGTCACCGGACTCTTGAAGTACACCAAAGCTTCACGCTGATCGTTAAATATGCTAAAGACAAGTTTCCTCAACCATCTGAAAAAAAGGGACATTACCTCTTTCCTGATGCCAGGGAATATGGCGAGGAAGGCGATGTAGAGCGTGAGTGCAGCGACCACCAGCGCCAATGCTGGCACGTCAGCTGCGACGGCGGTGCGGTTGTGGTACGCATACAGGGTCGGCCCGCCTTCCTCGCGAAACGCATCGAACCACCCCTTCATCGCTCGCCTAGCCTGAGAAAAAAATATATAAATGAATACCGCTCTGATGTGAAGAGAGTTCATTAATCTATTCATAAATGCTGCATGAGGAACAGGCGAAATAGTTAAAAATCTACTTATGACTCATCTGTTTGAATGTTGAAAGTTTTATTTGGATGTTTTGTTCATGAAACAGTTATTTTTTTCGTTATTTAAATTGAGCTGGTTTGCAACGATTTTACCACTCAGTTCTAATAATATAATGCATTGAATTCAAGAATTGATTATTATATTATTAGGACTGAGGCAGTCTACTATGAACCAATGAGCGCATTGGAATGTTAAGATGACATGTTTAGGGTAATTACGAATTACTAGAAACCAGTAAGTAGCGGTTAAAATGCTAATTAATACGGATTTGTTCTTGACACCAATAATCACAGCAATAGATTTACAAGTACGCAAAGTCTAATTTGAAGGATGTTACGTTTGGTTTAGTTAGACTTTCAGAAATAAAATGACTATTATGTATCTACAGAATTCCTTAACCTTTAATATTAGGTATCTATAAAAAAACTACGATCTTTTTGACCTAATACGGGTAATTGTATCGTGTTGTGTATTAGAGTTCGGATAATTGAATGATATTTTTAAATGCATGAGTAAAGGCTTGGTATATCTAAGTATCTTTATAGATTCTATTACGAACAGTGGGTGACATTAGCGTATCTTGTTCCTGGAGGCGGCGGAGTACGCCCACGCCTCGCGTTGCGAAACAACCACCCGAGACTTGTTACCTTCGGGAAACGGATGTGCAAGCTAACGTTGCGGCTTGCGGTGCAGCCAACACCTCGAGCCTCAAGCCCAACCAGTAATTAAACAGTGAATTGCTCGCGAACTCGAGGAGATTGTCCGCTTTACGCAATAAAACTCATTGGCTGTGAAATTGGAGCTAATTCATTTTTACACAGCTAACGCTTTTTGAAAACGGGGCTAGCCGGACAAATATGCTAGAATGATGGCCCGCATAGCGGGAAGGAACCTAGCTAAACTAGTTTGGAAGTAACATGGAAGTCAGTTGCAGAATATTTCTAAAAAGTAATTGGTTATAACGGCCCAAGATGGAAATACCCAGCATTTTAATTGCGTTTATACAACAAAACGTGGAGGAGGCAGAAAACGTTTTAATAGCTGTGTATTCACTCAATAGCTTATAGATGTAGGTACGAAGTTCGCTCTACGAACTCATGATATATCTATGCGAAAATATATTCAAATTTTCAATATTATCATATAAAATTAAGTATTGCCGAAAATATTGTTGGCTATGTGAGTAATGTTATACATTTAAGACCCATTCACAAATTCTATTTGATATGAGAAAAGCTCCTGATTTTTAGGTATCTTATTGTGTTGTTCAAGAATAAAATATTGTCGGAGGTAATACATTATTGACCTCAGCACAAGTTCTTGACATTATTGTGCATGAGTAGGCGTGTCGGAAGCGAGTTGGATTGATGCAGTCAGATATTGGTTACCACTGGCATACTGGTAACCGGAAGAATTATACAACTGAGAAATTACGAGGTTGATGTTGTAGGTACCCTTAAAGTAACCTTTGTGGAGGCGAACTGGTTACCATGTTCAACCGGGCTACTCATATGGAATGATTTATCTTCCGAGTTGATCAACGCTCAATTAACTTTTACGATAAGGTCTATACCAGGCTTGATTGGGAAATCGGCGAAATACTTAAGGTTTCTACAGTATTATTAATTTGATGTGTCATTTTGTTCTATCATTGTATTTATTATTTATTAAAAAAATGTTACTCAACTATATTTTGTCTTTGATATTGTGTAAGACTAGACTAAGACTGTGGCTAATCTATTAATGATTAGCAGTCGCGGAAACAGAATTATTGTAGTAAATTTTATCGAGACGTTTATTTTGTTTGCAAAAACAAGGACGCCCATTAATGTAGCTATGTAGCACAAGTTTAACAGCATTTTAATGCTAATGCATTTGTTTTCTATGACCACGGTAAATCATTTAAACGGCACGGCTTATTGTGGCTTCTTCTGTATTTTTCAGATGCCTTTAAGTACTTACAAGTGAGTACAAGATATTATTATTTAACTAAAAGCCAAGTTACGTTGGTTATGACATTGATAAAGTTTTAAACGCTATAGCAACAAGCGTCTCCAAAAATACAGGTGATAAAGTTAATACGAATATCTAAGAATAGGTACAAAATATTCGGAAGCTCTTGTTCGGTCATTGAGCCCATGACAGGCGTCTGACCTTCGTACAGGTGATAGCAAGGGCGGCCATAGTACGGCTCGTATAAACTTACAAGTAACTTTAGCCCAACGAACAGGTAAATTGAGTGATTATGTTTCATGAGTAGCAGAGCAAGGCGTCGAGAAGTTATCAGAGGACGGTCAGTTCATAATACAGCTTATAAAAACAAATTATAAGCTAAGGTTATGAGTCAAATTTGATGACTACACTAAAGCCTCACCATGAATAAGTAACTATCTAAGAATTTTCAATTCGCAACTAATGAAGTTTAACCATTTGATCGCAATGGATAAGACAGTTTTGTGGCCAGGCCATGAACCGTGAGTGGCCGAGTAGGCCAAACCCCTTTACTTATCAACTAGTCTGCTACAATAAATAAGGTAAGATGTGTATTATTTTTTATTTTGATATCAACAGCACTTTTGTAAGGTTTAAGGTTTGTAATACAAAAAATTTCAACGAGTTATGTTTGTTCTGCTACACAATTAATTTAAATCAGTTACCATCTCCGGTTTTGATTGCATGTTAACTAGAATAAAGTAGCGTAAAGCGCGTAAGCGTAAAGAGTAAAGTAGTAATTTTCCAATAAAGTCTTGACCTATGCAACAAACGTTCTTCCATTCTGACAAACTTTACATTCATACCAATCAATATAGGTGGATTAAAAGAAAATTGTTTGTAGGTACAATAATAAAGACAAAGTTGGTACAGTCATTGTTTGCTTTTTTACAGTATTACAGACATTGCGGTATATTACAGAATAAATAAATAATGTCTAAGGTATTTTGGGTATATCGCAATGCAAACGAAGTTGCGGGTGTCAACTAGTAGGTATAATATAAAGTATATAACAGACTGATTGACAGATAACGCATAGGCTAAACCACTGAACTTATAATTCTGGGGTTATGTTTGTCAAAAAATGTAAGCGCGTAATACGAAATAAATGTTGTTAATTACAACGCAAACGAATTTGTAAGCTATTTTGTATAATATACCTAAATTTTATTTAATTTATAAAACATCTACGATTTAGAATCAGGTGATTAACACTACCTACCAACTGAATGAAATCAGATCCGGAACACGTTAACATAACAATAGGCGGCACGTTTCACCAGCTTGGTATGTGACGGTATGCACGGAGCTCGACAGGCTTCCAGGAAAATGATGTCTACTCTGATGGTAGATATGTCTCCAAGTGTGGTCATGGACCTGCTGTCACGGTCGTTCGAAGTCGAGGGCGATGAGGACGAGCTCGCTACCAATAGGTGACTCAGGCCTTGCTCGAAGTTAACTACTACATTCAGAACTCAAATCACGTTCTTAGAATATAATATCTGAGATGAGGGGACGTCCACTAAGATTTATTGTTTTTTTTTTACCTTTGTCCATTTTTTACATCCATTGCTTAGGTAACTAGTGGCTTATCTTGGTAAGTTACGTTAGTCATTTTGTGATTAATTTATCTCTGGCCTAGACAATAACTCATCATAAACAGAACAAAGTAATTACGCCGTTATAATGGTGTTTTCAGCATTGTAATAAATGCCTATTGCCTTATCCAGATAAGCTTTTAATTTTTAGGCTTTGAGCGAGACCGACCATCAAAATATCTCAAATTGGTCAAGTTTTATTAGTATTACTGCACTAGTCGTGCGTATGTCGTTCAAAGTACTTTGTAGCACTATTTTGGTCAAGGGTAGACCTGATCTCATATCATAGCGTCATGCTCGTATCGTCACTGATTTTCTTGGATAAGATGTTCTGAATATACGTAGATAGTTCCTCAAAACAAATAACATACTTACAAAATTTTTGCTGAACCTTTATGACAAAAACAACAATCAACTTTATAAACAAAGCAAATATCAAGTGCAATGACCTTGCTAATGCAAAGGTGTGGACATCACAAGCTTTCAAATCTTTGAGTTTTATCTTTATGTATGTCTGAATAGATTCTGTAGATAAGTAAAATATATATGAATATTAAGTACTCATAATCGCGCATTTACTTTAAAAGAGAGTCCGACGGCGAGTCATTGTGACCCCGCCATACAGGCTTTCTAGACCTAGTGCGGGGAACATGGTTCACTAGTGGTACGATTTTTTTTTTATAAGGTTAATAAGCTTAGTAACTTAATATGTACCAGTTTGCTTGTTTTTGAGATAATAAACGTTATTTATTTATTTATTTATTTATAATCGCGCATTAAGTACCTATGTTGTCGATATCGATATCACAAAACTATAAACCAATAACTATTAATTGATGTCGATCTTAATAAATGCCCTAGAATCGACGCGTGAATACGGGCTTAATTTTACACCTGCCGCTAACGTTACATAACTAAATGATTATTCAGATTTGACCCAACTACTTAGAACTTGACCTTGCCAGTGATTTAAAAATAATAAAATCACTGACCGAACCTATTACTGTTCAACGAAATGTTTTTATTGATGTCTATTATTATTTTTATCACGAACAAAGAGATGAATATGAATGTTGAAATGCATTTCGGGATCATGAAAGACCATTTCGTTAGTTCTAATATTGAAATTTTAGTCGGCAGGTAAAGAGTTTGTGAGGAAGTTATATAATAATTTTGAATTTGTAGGAAGACAAATAATTAATTCCAAATATTGATGTACTATACCACGATACAAATACTACAAAGTATGCTCCCCCGGAGCGTAACCCATAGCTAATTTAAACCACAGAGAAACCAAGGAATAGTGGAAGCTCCTGAATCTTATGAATGAAACATGTATAACATACATTATTTTTTATACATACATACGCAATCTGTTTTTCATTTTTCACCTTATCTGATCATCATAATTTTCCAATTTAGTTGTCAATTAAGAATTAATGATGGTGAACTTGTAGGCAATTA
The DNA here is from genome assembly GCA_932526365.1 of Lobophora halterata. Lineage (NCBI taxonomy): Eukaryota > Metazoa > Arthropoda > Insecta > Lepidoptera > Geometridae > Lobophora > Lobophora halterata. Next base: position 6,873,759 of record OW052014.1, on the reverse strand, counting down.
AAACAATATAACCATTAACCATCACAAAATTCAAAATGATTCACTAATGATGAAATATTATGTTTTATAAATTAATATGAGTATGTCATTCACCTTTTATAAGTTATCAGATCGATTTATCAGATAGTACCTAATATAATGTGCCTAAGTTCATTCCAATGCCTAAAAGTACTGCAATGGGTAGGCAGACATTTAAAAGCAACATAATTTTAAAACAAGTACATATTTCCTATTTTTAAATCTAAGCATTTTATAATACTCAAAACGAAATACTTTTTCGTCGTATTTTTTTTAATTATTGCTTATATTTCTAGTGCTTAGAGTCGGGCGGGCGGTCGACATGTTCGCATTGAGTGCTCGAGCATAACCTTCTCAAATAACAAGCTCTGTACAAAAACATCGGACAGCTGGTATTCGAGCCAAGGTCCTGTAATGCGATATGTTGGTTAGATAGAGAATTAAGACAATTCCGTCAGTTGAGCAGATAAAGCCTCGGCAATTAATGTTGTACGCTTTGTTGTTGCCTACGTAGATGGGAAGACAAAACGACCGGATTCGGTTTGGTAGTCTGAAGGTAATGTTTGAGTTTGAGATATAAATGTATTTCTTCACTATTATAGGGTTGTTATACAATGAAAATATTTAGTTATTTGATTGTAACTAACTAATTAATTAATTGTAAATAACTATGTGTGATAATCGCGAAAGTCTACGAAAAACTAATGAAAATATTTTTATTCAGTGAACATTTTTAATTCTTTGTATATGAGCAATTTAACCATGGCTCATATACGTACATATTTAATGCGTTTTTAGTTTTACTTATATTTGCATGGAAAATAAACGAAATGAACCGAGTCATGTTTTGATTCTCACAATGTCTCTGACCTTTTAAGTGAATGCTGTAGATACTAATTTAGGATAAGCACGTTTGTAGATAGCCCAAAGACAAGCATGAACTGCCGATAATCAGATCCAGCGAGTTGCTTGATTTGCATGACAATACTTGGTTCTCCTTCTAAAACATGGTTACAACATGCGGACGCTGCTGATGCAAACAATTAGCGTGGGAAATAAAAATGATGATTCCTTTTTTAGTACCTAGCTTAATACTGTTACAATTTACACAAACTATATTTGTAGGTAAATGTTTTGCTTTGCAGCAGGTGGTATTCATTACATAGGTACATATCGTTTCATTTTTGTGAGTTGCAATACAGCGAAAAGATGATGTTTTATTATGTCTTTCGTAAGTTATGTGTTAACGTTCGTTCTAGTATTTATGAAATATACTATTCAAATAGAAATTGCAAAATTTTCGCGTTATGCTTTGCTACATTTTACGACATTGATCTAGAAAATATAGCTTTAGAAAAGCTAAACGCAAAATACATAAATAATTCAGAACCCCAAATACTACAGTGAAGATACTCAGTACTCACCCAAGAGTCGGTGTTGGCAGGTCAATGATAAGATTAAAAGCAAAAAAGGTTAATGTGAGTACATACCTAGTATCTTTCATAAACAAAGGATAATTTAAATCCTAATAATTATTGCCGACACCTTGCCGCATTTTTTGCCAAATAAATACTGAGAAGAATGGGTCGTTCTCATCAGCTGCAAAAAAGTTTCCCATTTGCATCCGATTATATTTGAAATAAATTCTAAAAACCATGTTTCGTCTTAAGCGCTGCTATAACTTAGTGAGTGCTATAATTACAACAGTAGAATGTCGCAAACACTTGAAAATAATCATAACTAATAATTTTATCTGCGGAAAAAAATGCAAACTCACATGCTTGCTTTGCAACAATTGGAAATAAGAATAAAAAAAAGACGAAGCGGTCAGGTAAAACTACTTTATGTTGGAGAAATTATACGGATACACGATGTATAAATAGATTAAAGAATTATTCAATTTAAGCTTTTATCTTCAATAACTCACTCACAAATCAACGCATTGAATCTCTTTACATCTAAATTATATCCAATTGTATGCAAAATAACTCCAAAGTCATTGCTCGGCGGATTACAGTGATTGATTTCATCAGTCACCTCCAGATTCGTGTGTCAAACCTGCACCTATTAGTTCAATGACTTCATTTTAATAAAGGTATGAAGTAGATTAGGCAGGTTTGATTCAATTACAACATATTCTCATAATGGGAGGCATTAGACTCACGCGTTGTGAGCCTGATGAATGAACATGCTTTGTAAGAAAAGCTTTTTAGGATGATCTGTCTGTGTCAAGTCTTTAGTACCTATTCAAGTATTTCCCAACTGGTTGCAGTTCAGTACCTACAACGCAAGTACCATACTTAGTGTAAGCACTGCATACAGTGGTTTGTTGTCTGTCATTGTACCGAAATTAATAAAATAAAAGTAAAATAAAATACCAATTAATGCAACACAAGCCATCTAAATTAATGATTAAGATTATCATAATGTTTACATAATTATGCTTGTTTTTTGATCGAATAATAATTATCTTATCTTACCTTTAGGATTATGGATAATCACAAAATCGAATTTTATGTTTCAAATTATATAAAAAGCTTATACGAAAATGAATGAAAACAACATATTGATCCGCTCAGCATTACCTTGCCTCTAAGCGAGCGAGAGCATTTCATATCCGGTAAAGAGAGCCAAAACCACAAAATAGAAATATCACTTATTTTGCGTGATTATGGTTATGACTTTCTAGCTGAAACACATGACTGTTTAGGCCTATACCTACTAATGTGAAACTCGCGAAAGTCATTATTTGAGTGGTCAGTGTTTTGTTGTTCAAGCGTAGCAATAGGAAGCCGGAAAGGTCGACTTTATCGGCTATAACTAACTCATTCATAGTGTTAATTAACACTTCTTTGAGTTTTTATAATTAAAATTACATCACCATGCTAATTTAATGGCAGAGAACAAGCTTACTCAGAATAAGTTTTTATGGTTAATTCGTGACTTGGGATTTGTGAAGACGTAAAAAGTTGGTCTTAATTATAAATAATGAGAAAGCTAAAAAAATTATCATCATCCAAAGTGAAGCAAAAAGTAAGGGGGAACAGGTGCTGCTATACTTTATGATAGTTCGAAGTATAACAGCACAATATTTCCTTTTTGTAATACAGTTTATACTACTGAAAAAAAATTTGAATGATTGAAATCTGCTTGGAGTGATCAAATTCGAGAAATTTCAGATTCGAAAAAAGTGGGTTCAAAACCCTATGATATTATATTTTATACTATTTAATTTATCATGGAGCAGTGCTCGATCTGTGTTTATGACTCACTTACCTACGTATTGATGGTCAAAGTAGGCAGTAGTTATTAAATTTTAAATCAATGCCAATCTGAAATAATTATTTTATTTTATTTATTGATCACCAACACAGAGTACACTAATAAATTTTTTCAGGAACTTGATACATAACAGGCCAAGTGCCACTGCAATTATCTGTGAAGACGACATGCAAGAGGTAGTTAAGAGAATTAAAATAACTATGTTACAAAAATGAATAGGTAGGTATATATGTATGGTATATTTATGGTAAGGCCAATCTACATATCCGCGAAGAAGTCACATTTTTTTTATTTGTAGAATGTTTTTTGCTAGTTATAATATTACGTGCCCACTGAATTGATGGTTATCGTACACGTTTTTAAATTGTGATGCTCATTTTAATGACATAAGTAACTTATTGCTGTTATGTACATAACAGTTTATGATATTTGTAAGTTGCGATATAAATGTAACAATGAAACAACCATTCATTGCAAAAAATTTGCTACGGTAAAAATGTCATCGTGGAAAATTAGTAACTAACTTTGTCATTTCTGTAATGGGATAGAGGAGGTCCTATACCCCAAACATTTTTCGGGTAAAGTTAATAAATTTTTCATCAATCAATATAATTATTGATCAGGTTGACTAATTATCTGTTTTTTTTTATAATTTTTTTTATCAAATTTATTGTAGTATTGTAATTGAATATTAAATCTAGGGCGAGACCGAGCCGGTATTCAAAGGTCACACATACAACATCCTGTTTCCATTCTATTATAGCGAATGTTGATTGATTCAACGCCTGTGTTTACACAAGATTTATAAACTTCAATAGTGTGTCGCTCTGCAATAAACTCAATTCATCTATTGTATCATTCAATAATACCATGTAGCCTAACGAAGTAACCATACCTACCTATTGATTCTTTGGGAGATATTCTCCATCAGAAAAGCCGATTGAGATCGACTTGTTATTTCGCGAAAAATGTGTTTATTTTACGTGATTACTATTGAATAAAATTTTCACTGATTGACTGACAGACAACGCACAGGGCAAACCACCAGGTCAGGATACGAAACGTAAACGAAACTGTTAATATTTTATGTGATCATATTATCTATTTCGGTGTAGGTACCTAAGAAGATATGTATAAACTTCTATACCGGTTTCCACTAAAGTGGAGACGAGCGATAGTGGTTTAGCAAGCATGATAGCAGCCTGGTTCGATGAGACCGTGGTGAGTCTATTTATAGTAAGAAGATGTAGATAGGACTTAATCTTGTGGCGTATAATACCCCTGATTCGCCCTCTCCCTCGCTCGTACCTAAATTTTTGAAGATTAAAAAAATAACTGCTTCTAATTACCTAAAAAAGACCCCTAGGAACTAAAAATAATATAACAAACGTACAGTAAATAACCCAATTCAATCTAAACAAGTTTTCGTGTTTACACACGAAAAACACACAAGGTTTTACAACCTTGCCCAAAGATTTTTTTCTGTTATTGTTTTCTTCTAAATAGAGGTTTGGGACTTGGCTATTACCGCCCTCTTCAAAAAAAACACCCTGTATAGATCAAGACTTGATCACTTATTTTATTAGATTGTTACTTAGTAACAGTCATATTTCAAGTCATCCCATATGGATTACACTTTTCTTTACTCCGCTTTGTAATAAACCTACCGGCCCAAACACGATGCTGCCAGGATATTTTAGCATGTCATAAACAATTAAGAAAAGTATAATAACCGTTATTTACAACCTAGTCTACAAAGCTACAAATCATATAAAAAGAAACCGTAAATACAGAAGATAGAAATGAGATCTTAACTTCGTTAGATGCGCTTTATTTAGCAAAGTTCAGGTAGAGGGTAAGTCTATTTCACTTACTTTTGAATATGGCACTCGGGAATAAGGTCTCCTAATATGGCACAAGAAGTTTTGGCACAAAACATCACAATATACACTTATAGTATACTACTGCTGTGTCTCACTTCATAATTTCACTGGGAGATGTTTCGGGGTACACGTGCCGGTCGAATAACCTCGATTTGCGCGTTCCTTGTTGTCACAAAATAAATATCAGTCGTGTTGAATCGTTAAAGGCTCGGGCCGAACTGAGAGGTTTATTATTATATCGCGAGAAGGAGCTCGGTGCCTTATGCCAAGGTTCCGGCGCGGCCGGCACGTAGAGGCTTATCTGCCGTAAGTTTGTCGCTCACGATACAAGCGACGAAATCTCGCTCGCCCGGAATTACGTGTTGCACAGATATAGTCATCAATACCTACTCATTGAAAGCACTGATTGACTACCACAGAAGCAAGCGATTAACTTTCTTGATTACCACTAATGTACTGAACCCTAATAGACTATTTCAGTTTAATCGGGTTTTAAGTATTCAAATAAAAGCTCTTGAGATACTAAAAACCCGAAAAAATGTAGAAATACTAAAACATGCCGAATATAAATACAACTATGAAAAAAGTAACTGTAAGAACTAGATTAGATACCATGCTAGCGGTTTTTAGATTGTAACACTTTAATTTTTGACACGGGTGGTACGGATTATATTTGAATATGTAGATGTATGTTCCTAGTTCTGATTCCTGCTAAAAAGTATTTCAACAGCAACAGCGACAGTGATCGAAATCAACCAGCAACCAATGTTCAATTTCAGATTTCCATTCACCTCGGGAGTACAAGATAGGTGGTGGTGAACGGAAAAAAACCGCACTATTGAGGTTCCTTTCGTTATGGAAAATAATAGACATAATATTCATTCTTTGATAAAGTACCTACCATAAAGATGCTTCCAAAACCAAAATTGAAAATTATTTGCAATATTCTACCAATGCTATGACGTAAATGTAGATATGAAAAATCATAACTTTCGTGACTGCACGTTCGTGCCCTTGACACTTAAAGAGGCATAATACGGTTACATAATTTATGGGTAGACGCCTCTGATCGTACGGTCACCTACGTTATAAAATAAGACACTGAATATTCTTCTGTTATCTTAACTAGACTCAACCTGATTAGTTTTATGAACTCATTTTTCATGCCATCGTCTCATTGTTCATCAACACAATGCTACGGTTTGCAAAAGAGAAGGATGTTTGAAAATATCTGGCGCTGGATACGCGTGGCGAGGCGCGTGTGGTTAAACACGCAGGCTTGGACGATATGGTACATGCAACGTGACAACTGATACGTATCGTATAGTTACCAAGTTTACCCCTATTGCTTTAGACTTTAGACCTTATCCATTTGATAATAAATTCTACAACTACCAACAAATACAAATCAAACACCTTGCATTTAACGTGATGAACCTACGTCAACCATAGCAGCACGATAATTCGCTGTTTATCATAGTTTATTTAATGCGTCATAAATAAATAAAATAACAAAGCATAAGCTGGCGTAACTGTGCACTGTGCAATGATAATTTGTAAAGATGATGAATTCACACTGAATAGAAAAACAGAAAACGACATCAGTTGTGGGTAACTTTGACACCAGACTAACCACTGGTAGGTATATGAAAAATAATTGGTTTAGAGCCCCAATTGGTACTGTGTGAACCCTAAATAGCTTTGCACAGTAAAAGCTTTGTGAAGTCACATCATCCATTTTTCCTTGTCTAGCTAATTTAAAGATATTTCTTTGTGAAAAGAAAAAAAACTAGCTAGAAAAAAACTTTAATCTATGCCTTTCTCAAAATAATGGTCAAGTTTACTCATAATATCGATTCTACGCCATACATACATTATGTAAGTATGTATAATAGGCGAATAAGTACGTATTTTTCATAGTTGATCAGATATGTCTACCTTCCTGACAACAAGTTGCTTGGTCTATTGATAATAAACTTCAAAGCACAAGATAGCAAGTGGTCAGGTAATGAACACGAACGAATGGTTATGTCGGAAACGAATCGACTGGTTGACCTTTCTATTCGGCAGGTATATCGAATAGATCGGTATTTGTAGAAGCAGATATATAGAAACAGTTTGCTTCCTGCTGGCACAAGGTCAGTTGATATTTCCTCTACGAATATGTTCTCGAATTTGAACGTTAGAATATCACGAGCTGTTTGAAACATTAATTTCTGTCCGATAATATCTATATAAAACTCCATTATTTTCTTAATCATTTAAGGGCAACCATCAGCGCAAGTTTGTAAAATGGATACCGTTGTTGTCAGTAGCCGTTTAGAGGTCTCCGATGATTATGAAATATTTAAAAAGTTTACACAGACACCTAAAGCAAGGAGCAAAGCGGTAGGTAGGTGGTAAGAAAAACTGACCACTCGGTTGAGGATAAGTACCTTCCTACCTACCAAGTGTTTGTTTCTTACAGGCATTCTTTAGAATTTCTTTCATTTATTTTATTGAATAGATTTAACCTTATTATATTCAATTGTGTTAGTCAATCGTCAGCTACGGTGTCGCCACGCTTGCAGAATAAAAAAATAAATAAAATGTCAGCGTATCGTTTTGAATACAATATGGACGAAGATGCAACACGCACGCTCTGTTCAATTTGTTATTTTGTGTCCATTGCTATTGTTAACTTGAAAACTAATAAATACCTATCTTTTTTCGATATTACCTACTTACAAGACTCATAAACTTTCTATAGAGTTTTGAAGAAAAACTACCTAAATATTTATTGAGTGCCATACAGCCATACAGTTTTAAATGGATACAACAAGACTTTTACCTCGTAGTTTTGAACCAATTGCGGTGAACTAAACCTAGGTTATACTTAGTCCAATTTTCTGTCTGTAATACAAGTTTTAAGTAAGCTAGGTAGGGTAAATGCGCATGTCTCCGACTCTTGAGTCACGCTCCCTCGCCAACCAAGGCTAGTCTTGTGAAACATCCTATGTTATGCCTTCATTTTACTCGCTATATTCATGTAATGAGTATTAGCAGGTATATAGTAGGTATTAATGCAATAAAAATATTTTACGTACTCTAGGTATTATAATTTCTTTTCACGATTTGTACCCAATATATAAATACTGGAGTTGTCAATCTAAAATAGTATTGATTTAAAAGCTGACATTCTACTTACTAACTAATTTCGTTAAATATTGAGATCCTGTTTGAAATACCCCGAAGGTGCATGATTCAAGTTTCAAGTATTTTTTTTTTCATTTGTTCTTTGTATTATGTATGGATTTGTGTTCATAAAAATTAAGCATTACGAATTCATCTTCACAACTTTCGCATTTATCATATTAGTGTGAAAGATTGGGAAAATCGTTGTGATGACGATGTAAGAAAATAACTATCATAAGCGTTTTCCATCATATAATAATCCCACATGGGCACACACGTGCCTAAATATTATGCTATCATTATGTACCTATAGATAGTTTATCACCTTAGCGGAAACTCATTAGTCAGAACCTGTCAGTGAGAACCATAGCAATAGTGCAAGATGCACTATTGCAAGTTTTCTAAATATTGTTAAATTTCTCGATTGCTATATTACTATGAAAAAATGGGATGTACCTAATCGGGATAGTACTGGTGCATTTTGAATCATAGTTGTTCAGAATGGTGATGTTAATGATGATACAATAGTTCCAATAAACAAACCTAATCAAAAATAATACAAACACAAAAAAATATAATATTTGAGATGAACTTAAGTGAAACAGCCTTTGTTATTATTCTCTGAAGTAATGACTACCTATCGGTAAACATCCTAGAGATTGCCTTGAGGCGAGCGCTGCTGGTGGTGAAGCGGCCTCAGTGTGACCTCATCAAGCCATCACGATCACAATGAACAGGAAAACAATACTTCCTCCGCACTAGAAACACTTATCTCAGTTGTTAGTGAGACAGTTATAGACAAAATTGTACTAAGGAAGTGAATGTAGATGGATTGAATTTATATGGCATTCGGGCATATATGCATCCTCCTATGCAACATCCAACTTTAAAGGTCAATGAGAAAAGCTTATTATTTCATATAGATATGTACTTACAAGTTACAGATTTCTGCAATATAATACCCAGAAGACATTCAAATCGACCTATCAAATAAAAAAAATATTTTAGAATTTTAGGTGAAAAATGGCGTAGTGTGTGAATTCATTGCACTATTATCTTTGAAAGTAGCTATTGGATAATTATCCAATAGCTAATAATAATAATAATAATTATAAATGGTTTCATAATTATGAAACCATTTATAATACACTAGATGATACCCCGCAATTTCGTTTGTACGCGTTGTTTCTTATTTACGTACATACCCTCCATACGTCCAATGGATTGGCCTGTACGTTGTCTATCACTCAGCCAGTCAGTCAGGTCAGTCCATCAAGCCTTTTATATATATTGATGTTTGATTAACATATAATTAGTCTGGTTCTATAGCGTTATGGCTGGAGTCAGAACGGATAAAAATCCGATTAAGGAATATCGGTCTCAGATACCGTAACCATAGCTCTAGCAGTCACGAGCGATGACATCACGCCAGCGTCTTCACCGCGAGGTTTCCCCGCCATTACTTGCTGTTTTGCTATTACAATGTACTTCCTGAAGTGACGCTCACACTTGTAATGCAAAAAATCTGGCGTTTTAGTTCCGGATCTCCGGTTACATTTTTTTTTCATGCATAAATCTAAATCATCAATCTCATCTGAGATGAAAAAAGATTCCAAGCAGGTTTTTCATTTAGTAAAATTGAACTAGACAAAAAAACAATAATAATCGAAAGACCAGTTTCCGTCAGCGGCTGTATGTGTTTAAAATATATAATAATAATGCTAATAATATAATGCTAGGTCCTCCTAAACATATTATTTAGCCACGTAGTCCTAAGCTTCTTGTTCACTTAACAATCCATATTAACTGATATCCACACAGTTTTAACGTTATGTAAAAAATTTTTTTTACATAACGTTAAAAATAACGTTATACTTTCTAAAGCAAGTCGCAACTAAGCAATCAAGTTGAGTATCTATGATTTTTCTTACCATAGAAGCAAATGACCATGATGATGACGAAAACAACAGTTTATTTAATTTATTTCTGAAAGTCTGCAAAAAGATGATGATTATTTGAAGTGATTAAACTTTCGACAGTGAAATCATTATGAAAGAGAATGACGATGATTGAAAATAAATCTTGGTAGGCCATCATGATAAGGTGCTTTGTTTTGTAATATGCATGTCACTACGAATTATTTTATTTATTTACGGTTTCATTTCGGATTCCTTGGTCTTATCATAAAATCTAGAGAAAGTATAGTACTGCGTTCCATACTCAATTCTTTATTTGTAAAGAATATGTGTTACGGTAGGACATTACAATTACAATAATTTACATTACAATTGAGCATTATAGGGTATATCATATGGTGATATATATTCAGCTTTATCACCATACGAATTTAAATACAAACGTTCATGATTAAATTTCTTGTCTTTTTAAATAATGTATATACTTCCCACGATACAGGGAATCCTAGTGTGGGGGCTAGTGTGATTATGCTTTATTACTTTGTTGTTTTGTTTCATTATAATACTTTTTTCCTACAATAAGTAAATGTAACATAGATTAAGATTCTGAAAATAAATCATTTATTCATTCATTCATTATTCACATATTTTAATCTCATTTAATGAACTTTAAATTTACATTCACATTCAAAGGCATGTTTGTATCCTTTTGACCTATCTTACAGATGCCCTTTTTATTCGCAAACTTCTAAAGGCTACAGGCGTTGGCATTTAGCGCCGATGCCGATGTTTCCCAGCAAAAGCAACAAGACTGTAGGTAGAGTATAACCAGTCCTCGGGACGAGAACTGCAAGGAATGAGGAAGAGGTTTTTCAAGTGGTTATACTTGTATTTTTTACTCTCGGCAATTTCTGTTGTTAACTTAGGCACTATTCCGTAAGGAAGAATTATAGATGTGACACATAGGCTGAATTATTAAATCGAGAAACGATAAAACAAGTGCCTCTACGTAAAGAAGAAATCTTAACATCTTGCTTCTTTTGGTCAAATGAGCCTATACTATACCTATTAAACATGGCTAGAGAGATTAGACCCGATTCGATGTAGTGCCTATTTATTTCTAAAGGTATGACAGGCTATAGTTGCATTATGGTCGGAGGTCAAAATAGCTTATGTGCGAGTCTGTAGGTGAGTGACGACCACTGCTTCCGCAGATGACCTTTATTGAACTGAGTACCACAGATAATATCCTCAATGATTATAAGCATTCAAACAACGTTCGTGGTTCGAGTTAATCGATTTTATTTATTAGTTCTGGAAAAAAATAATTGAAATAAATGGATATAATTTTATAGAGGGATTGTAATAATAGGTATATAATTGTAGGTAAAAACGTGGAGATTTTTTAATTTCTACGAAATCAATAAGCTGGCCATAAAAATAATGAACGCTTTGATGATACCACAATACCAACAAAACCAATTGGATAGTAATTAAAAAGTATCTTCTACCTACAGCAGTTTACCTGCGATGTATCGGGATGAAAAGCTCGCATACGATGTCTGTTACAAACTAGTTTATATAGGTAAGTAACGAAATGAAAAGTGCACGATACACTAAATGGTAGAGATATACATAGTAGAGTAGATTGGGGCAAAACTTTCGCATTTCCTACTAATATTAAGAATGCGAAAGTTTGTGAGACTTACTGAGAATCGATGAATATTTGATCTAAATCATTCTAAAATTACTGCACCAATTGACCTGAAATTCGGTATAGTTTATAAACTGGAAAAGGATATACATACTTAGGCTTTAAAAAGGATATGGGATTATATCCTCATACCACGCAGACAAAGTCGCGAGCAGCAGCCAGTATTATACCTATTAGTGTAAAGTGTGATAGATTTCAACGACGACTATAGGTACGTAGTTCGTTTTTGTTGACTTTATCTTTGCCAAACTTCTTGCAAAAGATTAACAGGCTCTTCGCTCAATGCATTGGGGCTCTTCATTCGCAATAGCCAGCGAGTTGTCTTGCATAACAAGCATTGAGGTACTTCTGTACGCACGTAGGTAGGTACATACGTACAACAAATGTCTAATGTAGCGTCGTCGCTAGCGCAATATATTGTCAAAGGCGACGTGAGCAAAGCCGCGAGTGTTCGCTAACGATGGCTTTCTTCTTGGGGCGAGCTACACACTCATTACTGACTTGCTATTTTAGTTTTTGTTGAGCAACATCTTAAAAATGTAAAGTTCTATTTATTCTCAGTTATGGATGTCATCATTTTTTTGTAAATTAATAATCCTTTTTGTCTCTGATCTCTCTTTTTGTCTCTTACAATCTTTAACTAAAAGCAAGTTCTGGCGAACCACTTAACGGAAATATCACGTATTTTTGACCCGCTCGTGGCAAACTAAAATTTATAACAGCGAGCTGACTATATTATACATATAATATAAGCTAAATAATTACACTAGAATTATGTTTCTACGACTGATATTTTTTTTCGATATAGTCTAATTCGTAACAGTCCGATTCAATTCGTTGCTACGTTATGGTTTAGTTTTCTAAGATAGTACCCGTATCCGAGTGATTTTAAAAACGTTTCACGTCAAAAAACTAAATAAGTGAGTAGCGTGCCTGTGAAATACCGTATTACTAGGCTTACATAAGCGAGTGCGCCCACTATTTCGCCTGTAATGCGGTTTCTTTGAATGGGAAATACCATGTGTACCTTTTGTGCTTATGTTCGTTCTATTGTTGATTGATTAATAGTATTATTTAAGGCTAATTGAATTTTCACGAGCCTCATGTTGCCCAGATAAAGCCTGACTATTATGCGTTCAAATGTGTCTTAGAGCAACTAAGGTACACACTTATTGTGACAAATTATTTTATAAAAGTTTTTATTCAAGTTTATGTAATCTACCCATATACCACTTTTATAGAGGTGGTTGTTACTAATTCGTTTATAAGTATTATTGTAGTAAGTGTAAAATAAATTGTATGCAAAAAGACAAGGTTTTTTTGCATTGAAAAATAAGTTATGCTCTCCCATCCTGCTCTACCATTATTGTCTTAAAGCATTAAGTTAATAATTATTATTCTAATAATATTTTTGCTTGTAAATTAACTCAGTGTTTCAGTTACAGAGATGTAATTTCATTAATTTAAAGATGAACATAGATTGTTTTGACCCAATTACTGGCCATCTCCACTAATTACACCTGATTATTGAGTACAATAATCAGACACCGGATGTTCGTATGTTTTCCGATAGCTACGCATGCAGGTAAGTGTCAGTAAAGAGCTGGATGATTACCATGACGACTTCCTGTCATGAAGCATGCGCGGAAGGTGAGCATCTAGGGCGGCCAGGTCATGGCCCACGCTGGATCGTGATCTGGAACCTAGATCAGCGCTTCCGGAGTTGATGATGCGATAAAATATATCTCAATCACGCTATACTTATTTTTTTGAATTACTTCTCATCAATGGCTCAATTTCATAATTTATAATTCATTTATTCTTCAATTGCAAGCACTTAGAAAAAAATGTTAGATACCTATATCGTACGTACACGATATAGGTATCTTACATTTTTTTTACTTATTGACTTGCTTGAGTACATACTATGGGTTTCAGCATCTATACTAAGCTGTTATGCTTGTATCGTAGATGCTGGTAACTTCCAGGAACATTGTGATTTTCAGCCAAGAAATAAGACTTAATCTACGCAGGAAAATCTATTTAAGTACATTTAAGTATATTATTTATTTATATTGAATTTCAAATGTCTTTCTACCAGTATGTGGCTGCATTCACTACCTTATCTGATTCTCATTAGCGGAGCATGTATCTTTTATTCATACCTTTTATCTTTATAATACCTTTAGCTTTGGATAAAAGTTATTTTTTTGTTACCATGAAAACCCCTAAACCCTACCCGCAAGAAAGCAATGTTTTGGGTTTTTATGATATAAGTTAATAGAACCATGAAGCCAGTATGTTTAATTCTGGTACTTTACATCAGATTATATCATATTTCTCTTTAAATTCTCTCCATTGCCTGTTGCTTGCCTGAAAGAAATCTATTTAAGCAATAAGGCCACCAATTGCACCATTAATTGGTTTTAAGCCTTCTTTTTGTTATTTTCTATGTGTACAATAAATAATTATCTATCTATAATATTGCATTTTTGAGGCATTATGATGCGTTGCCACTTTCTTGAATGTCAAAACAAGAAGCAAAGCGACTGTGATCGCAAAATAATTAATTCAGCATGGTAGGAAAGTAAAGTTACGAGCATGCATAATCTTAATTCACTGGGATCGCACCAGTCATGACCGTTTTGATCACGCGGCGGAACGCACTTTGGCCTGCTCAATGCCATAATCACATTCGAATCACTCCACGATTATACACAAATAACTCTCCGTGCTTGCAAAATAATGATAATTCAATCTGCAAAGTTTTGAACCAACCAATAAGATACTATTTTGCTTTGTGACTAGAGCTTTAGCATAATAGCATAATCAGCCTATAATGTTCCCACTGCTGGGACTCAGGCCTACTCTCGGCAGGAGAGTGACTGAGTCTTAATCCACCACGCGGACCCAATGCGGATTAGTGGATGTCGCATGCCATAGAACATTTTTTTTTTTTGCATTTCTGTCCGTTGACATGCCAGTTTTCTCACGATGTTTTCCTTCACCGTTGCGAGGACGTGGGGTGCATACATAGATTTTTTCGACCGAAAAAACCCATTTACGCATGACTGCCACCGGGATTCGAACCCGCGACCATCAGATCGCAAGGCAAGGGCCTCATCCACTCGGCCACCACGTCCTCGTCCACGTCCACGACTAGAGCTTTAATTAAATAAAATAAATAAATATTTTGGGCATTTCACACAACGTCATCTAGCCCCAAACTAAGCAGAACTTGTATTATGGGAACCAAATGGCTGATACAATACTTAAATACTTTTTTTTTTGTAAAGACATACATAGAAAACACCATTTGTTCATAATACAAATGATAGTCCTGAAGCGGGAATCGAACCCGCGACACCGGGCGTGGCAGTCTAATACACTTGCCATTCGACCATCCGTGCCGTCTAATTAGTAGTTCTATACATTTTGTAGTGCAATAAACCTTTCTTTTGAAGTAGTTGTGACTACACAATACATTGATCGATCGCATAATGATAAGAAACATTGGTAAAACTGCTCATTCACTGTAAGTAATGTAGGTACATTTTTATGTTGATAAAACTACATACTGGTTGCAGCATAAACCAATGTTTTACCGCGAAATGAAACGCAAAATACAACAAAGGTAAACATCAACCATACCACAGGCCGCACGTTGTGAAATCTGTAGAAAGTTTCTCGAAAAAATATCCCTTGGGTACTAATAATTATTTTAAACCGGAGATCGAGACTATAATTCCCATTGTTCTTACTTCTTGTAATTCGTTTTTCGTAGATCTTCGCGATTATTAGGAACACTATTATACTGTAGGTACGTATACACATATCTTTGATAATAACGGGTATGAAATTCCAACCATAAATTATAAAATAAATATGTTCACTTAGTACAATGGAGCAGTTGAGCTACCTATAGATCGTTTGCAACGGTCTATGGGTGGCCCAATTGTTTCTTTTTGTAAATTTTGTAATACCTACCTATAGATTGTAGTAGTTAGCTTAAGCTGTAATAAAAAAAAAACTAGTATTGGTGTAGTACAATGGTCGTTCTTGCTTCTTCCTTATTTACTATTTTATTTAACTTTTTATAACACTAAATGGCTTGACAAATAGTATAATAATATAAGTCCTGAAGCGGGAATCGAACCCATATAATCGGGAATGTTATTATTATTATACAGTAGTTATTTTGGTAGGTACTGAGTACCCCTTATTACACACTACCCTGTAGTACGTACTGAAGTAGCTATCTTTTATTCTATTGGAATTGGTCTTAGAATAACATTTCAAAATAAAATGCGCCATCAAGCTATTTATAGCTTATTGATTCAGATTTTTGGAACAAGGTAGATTACCAGAGCACTCATTTACGGGCATGACCAAAACTACATCAGAAAGTTATGTGGTTATTACGAGACATATTGCAATCGACCGAAATGAAACGGAAGTTTAATGTCAGGGAAACTTCTGACTCACAAACTTACAATCGCATAACGTCTGGGTTTCCTGATCACTGCAAATAATTTGGAAGTCTCCAAAGAAAGGGTGAAAAGGAATATTTTAGGCGAATCGTCGACCGCATCGCATAAGTAACGACTTACCATGACTGTACCTATATCCTTTGATACCCTCCTGACTAGACGAGCCTATTAATACTAATTTGTCTAAATCCATCTGGATGCTATAGTTTTTTGTAGCGTTGAATAAATTATGGCCGTCTTATTGGATTTATTTATAATTTTTTTAATTTTTTCTAATTTCTTTGTTTTTTTTTTAATACGTCATACAAATAGTTGATTGACTCCTTAACCCTGTGGCCAACCACAGATCAAGCCCATTCCTATGCCATTAGTTAGTGACTGATAAGTGACGAACAATGGTCTGACTCCCAGGATTTGTGACAGCCCCGTTCCTGAGATATCAGCGAAAATACCTGGCCCACGGTTCTGGATCCAGAACCCTGTGGCCAAGTACTTTTGCAAATTACACATAAACCACTGCATCTTATGGCCCCAGATTTTTAATTTGCGTTAGAAACGCCAGTCACTAAGCCCTAGACAAAAAACTAACTTCCTAGACCCAAGAATACCGAAGTTAATAAAGTCCGGTCTAACATTTTGAGGTTATAAAAATAACCTCAAAATGTTAGACCAGCTACCCGAAAGAAGAATGCTAGGAGGCTGATTACTATGCCAAACCTTAGTGACTCATTTGTGACTAACAATGAACTGAGTCCCGGAATTCGTGACAGCCTAGTTGCAGAGATATAAGCGAAAATACTTGGCCACAGGGTTCTGGTCCAGAACCCTGTGGCCAGGGATTTTCGCTAATTTCTCAAAAACCGTTGCATGTTATGACTCCATTTTTTGTATATGCTTTAAAAACGCCAGTCACTAAACCCTAGACCTAAAATTAGCTTCCAAGGTTGTTTAATAGTAAAGCCTAGAAACATATTTTGAGGTTATAATTTATTAACAGAGTGACCATGAATTTTGCCTCATTGAGACTTTCCTTGTTTTGCGTTATGTAAAACATTTGAATTTGATAATTATTATTTATTTTGTTAAAATTGTAAATAACCAACCACCGGTCTATCTGATTAGTACCTAAGAGTGTGTTTTGTTATAATATGACTTGTATTTACCAATATGTGTTACCAATAAAAAACTTAAACTTGAACTTTAAATGCTATACTTACATATTGTCTATGGCATTCACATCTTAGAATGTGCAAGTACTTATGTAGAGATCTTTCAGTCTAAATATGCACGCCCCTTCACTATCTTGGAAGTAAAACCAAAATATTCCGAAAAACAGTATTAATTAGTACCTATGATTTATAAATGTATTAATACTTAATACTACTTGTATTAAGGTAGGTACTGTAGGTAAGTACTATGACTCTTATTACCATGTGAAGCTTAACATAGACCCTATACTTACAATCAGTGTCAGATATTCTGCCGCAAAGCAGTAATAGGTATGTAACATTAATGTGTAATTACTGGGCTTTTGAGACTTTTTTTTATGTAGCTGTGTGGGGTATCAAATAAAGGGGCATAATTAGCAGATTTCAAGAATATAATATTGTTAGCTATTTCTTGTGGCTTTGCTTGCATGCACCTGATAACTGGGAATAACTTCTAAAATCACGTAATGACGTCAAATAATGAGACAAACATATTCTCTCTCTAAGCCTACCCAAAAACATTTATAACAAAAAATATAACCTCAAAACAATTTAAATGAATATGAAGTCCAAAAACTAAAACCCAACCACTGAAAAATCATCTTAAACGGATTTTCAATGTGGGATTATTATTATTGCAGCTCCACTTTATTAAAGTCCGCCTTTGATTGAGTTTTATTGCGTAGATAGACCTATGTACTTAAAAAAATATTTTTTATTTTATAAAAACTGATACTGAAATATGCCTATAAAAACGAGTGTGCGCCCGACCCAGGAATTGCCAACACGAAAATAGAAAGCCTAAGACTTGGACTCCGTGGTGTACATTTCGAGGTCAGGCATTACCGTACCGTGTTGTGCATTACCATGTCGTGCGTGCATTACTGTCTCCCACAGCGCCGGCCACTTAGCTCCAGCATATGTATCAGAAAACATTCGTGCGCATGCACAAGAGGCACGAGGTTACAATAGGTACAACTACGCATCCTTAGACACGTGACTAGTTTGCCTTACGGATAATCCGCCTCTGCTTAAAAAAATAGTCCTCTACAATAGTCTAGGCTAGGATGTGAATGCCATAGACAATAGGTAAGTATAGCATTTACGTTATGTAACGCAAAACAAGGAAAGTCTCAATGAGGCAAAATACATGGTCACTCTGTTAATAAATTATAACCGCAAAATATGTTTCTAGGCTTTATTATTAAACAACCTAGGAAGCTAATTTTAGGTCTAGGGTTTAGTGACTGGCATGACTGGTTAAAGCATATACAAAAAATGGAGTCATAACATGCAACGGTTTTTGAGAAATTAGCGAAAATCCCTGGCCACAGGGTTCTGGACCAGAACCCTGTGGCCAAGTATTTTCGCTTATATCTCTGCAACTAGGCTGTCACGAATTCCGGGACTCAGTTCATTGTTAGTCACAAATGAGTCACTAAGGTTTGGCATAGTAATCAGCCTCCTAGCATTCTTCTTTCAGGTAGCTGGTCTAACATTTTGAGGTTATTTTTATAACCTCAAAATGATAGACCGGACTTTTTTAACTTCGGTATTCTTGGGTCTAGGAAGTTAGTTTTTTGTCTAGGGCTTAGTGACTGGCGTTTCTAACGCAAATTAAAAATCTGGGGCCATAAGATGCAGTGGTTTATGTGTAATTTGCAAAAGTACTTGGCCACAGGGTTCTGGATCCAGAACCGTGGGCCAGGTATTTTCGCTGATATCTCAGGAACGGGGCTGTCACAAATCCTGGGAGTCAGACCATTGTTCGTCACTTATCAGTCACTAACTAATGGCATAGGAATGGGCTTGATCTGTGGTTGGCCACAGGGTTAAGGAGTCAATAATAGTTGACTTTTCTGTGATGGATACGATACGATTACGACTGTCAAAAATGTTCGTGATCGGGTCACTAAGAGCATGTCGTGTCGTTGTCAGGGTTCCGAATCCGATGCTCTCGCTTCACCTATTGACACTTTCACCTCACTGCATTTTAGTACGTACATTATCAGTGTTTACGTAATCAGAACCACGGTTCGCAATTATATCATCTCGAAATCAGTTGCTGAATAAGTAGAACATTAGCACATTCGACTGAACTGAAATCTTACTTTTTGTTGTTTCTTTTTACGGCGATTGTTATCGGTCATTAACTATCGCGGGGGCAATAGGAAAGCTGTTTGCATTCCTAATTGCTATTGGTACCTATTCACGCTTACGTGACTCTCTGTAGTTTGGAAACTTGACTATCATGCAAAATTCACATATTATGTAGATATAAGCTACATAATATGCATGAAAAATAGTACACACATTTAAAATAAACATCTAACTATCTTTAGGGGTTTTAAATAATCATTTTTTTATACACGGACTATGTTGTTTTAAAGGTGTGTATATGTGTTATTGAGTTTTTCTTGGGTTGTACGATTTGTCATATAAAGTAGAGGTAGGTAGGTAGAGCCTCGTCCCATGAGTCGTGTACGCATTGTGTAAGCTAAAACCCATTCGTCTTATTATGGGCTAGAAAACAATGGATTTGTGTCGTAATGTATTTGAAAATATTGTAAACAACTGTATAAGTAAATATAACATGAATTTATGAATATACAGAACAACTTTAAGACAGAACTTCTTTAAGCGTATATTATTTACCTTTATTGTGTTGTTAACAATATTTTAAAATTATACATTACGACACAAGATATTGTAATAAAAAGTGCATTGAATAATAGGGTTGTTAGTAGCTTACTTGTCTTGTCTTTGAAATGAGTCATGTGTAGGTGGATTTTTAGCGTTTTATAGCGTTTTAGCCGTATTGGCCGAGTGGAGGTGCCTCGATTTTCGATCCGAAGGACGTGAGTTCGAACCCGGTCGTAGACCAATGGATTTTTCTGTTCAAAAAGATCTATGTGTGCATTTTACAACACGTGCTTCATGGTGAAGGAAAACATCGTGAGAAAACCGGCATGGCATAGAACCTAAAAGTTCGAAAAACATGTGTCAAGTGCACGAAAGAAGCCTATTCAAAGCGCTCTGAAATCCTTTCACCACACTGGTTCGAAAGGACTAGTGAAATGATAAGAAAACGAAGCGTTTTAAGCTATTGCCTAATATATCAGGTTTACTCAGAGGAATATGTCAGTAAAACCCTGTGAATTGTCGTAACTCACCCGTATTCCGTGAAGAGCTTGTACTTTTCTCTTTTCATTTCCAAGCGTTTACGAACAAGGCGGATGCGTTCCACTGTTCATTTCACAACACTAAGTACATACACAGTCCATTACATAAACTTATCATCTGCAAATATGCACGAAATGCGCCAGTCTCATGACGTCTCTGCCGTCTGTAACAAAGAAATAGTCAAATTAGCAACGCATAATAACAAACTATTGCCGACTAAGGTCTGTGTTCACCAATGGTAAACGGAAGATCGTCTCTTCATCCTCATCGTCCGTTAACTTTGACGTTTAATCTATGAAAATTCGTGTCAAAATCGTCAAAACAACTGTCTAAAACTTAACTATCTGTTGGTGAACTCAGGTCTAAGTGTATTACCTGCAATGATGAGTGGGAGTCTGGCTAAGGAGAGAGCGTAGAAAAGTTACTTTTGATGAAATCATCATTATTAAAGTTTGTCGTGGATTAAAAAGGAGGACAACTAATTTCTAGATCTGGGTGACTACTGACGACATACTGCCATAATGGACAACCGCAATTAAATTTTTAAATTGGCTATTTTGGAGTTTTACATTAATATTTAGGTACGTAATTTACATAACTACTGTGAATTTTTTTCGTGTTTTTTTAAAAGGTTCAATATAATTATATGTGTATCAGTAAGAGGGTATATAATCTCCACTTAGTCGCTCTCTTTGGCCAAAAATATAAAGCCTCCTTGTCTAAGTGCGGTTCTAGACTTAGCAGATATTGCAAAAATTATATCACAAGTGTTTTTATCATGTAAAATGTAATAAAAATAAAGAGTAAATACTTATAATCTTTGCATTATAACATCGAAAGGCTCACCGCTTATTGTTGAGCAAACACCTACAACAAATCGGAAAGAAACATTTTTGCGATTTGTTGTAGTCAATCATAAAATATAAAAGTACCTAAATTATAATAATGTACGTACCTTATTAAAACACCTTCAGTAGATAATTATTACTATAAGCTTTTTATTGCTTCAACATATTATGAGTAATTTTCCAGCAAATGTTGAAGTTCAGGGCCTGTGTACCACCTTTGCTAAGTTTGTGAATAGCTAGAGGCATTCAAAATTCATTGCATTGACTTGTAGCATTTACACATTTTTTAGATAATAGGTACAATTATGATAAAAAGAACAAAATTTAATATCGAAGCAATCTATTCAATCATTATTTGCAGTAAGTGTTACATTAGTATTGAAGTTTTCTATACCCTCTGTATAATACAAGCATTATGAGTATGTAATGAAGATGTAGAGTTATTTACTTCTTGTGAGAGATTCAGTCATTATCAAGTGCCTTTGTCACTGGTAGCTAGATATTAATTCTAGAGACAGCTGTCGGTACTTTTAGCAGCAAGATCTCAAGGCTATTTATAAATTACTTATTATACAATACATTGTCGTACAAAGTTTATAAATCACTCTGAAATCATATTTTCGATGTCCGTCAAGTAATCATAATTAAGATACGTAATATAAGTAATGTTCATAGTAATATATATAAACGTAGTTAGGTTCATGTTCTGCACCTGAACAGTTTTTGTCTTAAATTCAGCATTGCGTTGATAAATTTGCCTAATGGAAGATACAAATGTATCAAGGGTTGCAAAATCCATGTCTTGTGCAATCTGCTTGTTCGTATTTTTTACTATAGGCTTGGAATTATCAGAGTTCAGATTTATTTTATCAAAAATATTATACACTAAAATCATTGCAATATTTGATCAAAAATAAGTATTGGGTAAGTGGTGAAAAATAATTAGGCTGCATCCAGCCTTTCATCGCTTGTAGATCACGCGCAAGCGCATGGGGGCAAAACATCGTGCGCGAGAGTGGATCGTGGGAAACTGTGTCTCCGTAACGTTCACTGTCGTCAATCTGCATTGCAATTCAATATGTGAAAGGCATTGAATGTGTTATTCTCTAATTAGAATTTTACTACCTATTAATTAACTTTTCTGCCTATGGACTTGCTTACACAGTATCGAGATAACTGCAGCGAAACTACAAGTATTCTAAAAAATACAATTAGGTTAGTGAAAGATTAACAAAGACGACACCAGGGCCAGCCACTGGCTTAACTGGTAGGAAACAAGAGTAAGAAAGATCTTTAAAATAATTATCTTTACCTATGATTCAAGTAACTAAGAATTTCTGCTACTCAAAAGGACTCATACTTGTGGTTAATGTCTTAAAATTCATCAAGTCTTTTCAATTCCTCATCATGTGGTTGTGGTTTTTTCGCGCAACGTTAATGTATTTTAAAATATAAAAGTACCATAAATGGTTTCTATTATGAAATCTGGTCTGTCGTTCATACATAGTTATTTTAAAAAGTAAGGAGCTCATTAAAATAAAATACTACGGTAGTGGGAATCTCGGGAAATCAGCATCATCAGCCCAATTAAGTCCACTGATGTACCGTAGGACTCTCCCAACACGCGCCATTGATCCCAGCTTTACCCGGCAATCGCACCCAATCTTGCTCACCGATTTGTGTATTTATCGTAATTCCACTTAGCGGGGGGTGCAGCCACCGCCCGATCGCTCCCCATACTATCAAAATGAAAACCAGCCCTGAGGAATTATTGAGGATGGATATTTGTATGAACCTACTATTTAGGCAATCTATGGTAACTGTAGGTATGTGTGTTGTATGTGTGATTCATATAAAAAAACATTTTTCGAAACTAAACTCGATGTATTCGTTTAATACCTAATAAATCTATATTACAAAATAGATTATTATTATTTATTTTTATATTATTATTTTAATTGTTCAATTAGTAATTTAATATACATACATACATATATATAAGCACTTTGATAACATTTATTAGTAGTGCTCTTATATTTGTTGGGCTACATTACCATCACCATGATTTGATTTTGGCCATAACTTTGAGCTATCGAATAATTAAATTATTGTTGCAATCCTAAAACGAAGGTTTAACAAGACCTATTTTATTCCTATATTTTATCCTAATTGCAATCTGTACTATTATATATTTTGTTTGATTGCAAAATGGCGGCCTTCGTATTGGAGTCGAGGCAGGGGCTGCCTCTCGATTCACAGTGTAATTACTCATTACTCTAATGGATCTCAGATCGCTGCTTTATGCTCTTTGTCACGAAGCGATAATAACATGCGCCGCTGTTAGTGCAGTCTGACACATAAATTGTTCAAAGTAAATGGCTGTGTTTCCGTTGTTCTACGAAAAAGATGCAAAGGCTCCTTGTATTGTTACCTGACTGCCAAAAAGGTAATGTTTTTCGAGTTTATGTGTTTGTATGTTTGTCTGACTCTATGCGCCGCCCTGCAGGCTAAACAGCTGAACGGATTTGGATATATGAGGTGTCGTTGAATTCATCTGGGTCATGCAAGTGCCTGCCATAGGTCACCTTAAATATCAAAAAATCTCGTTGGCGACCGTAAGGCACTAAAATGTGTTATAAATGAGAAAATCATCAAAACTTGATGGATTTTGATCATGGGAGTATCGTAGAATAAAAATAATGTGTAAAAATCTAATTTGGCGATAATGTTTTCGCAGCCGGGTTTTCATTTTTTTTTTTTATTTAAGACTGTAAGATCTATAACTGATTGAATTTGTATGCTTGAACAGTTGAAAAAATATACTTTTATAATATCCTTTAATGGACTTACTTATAATAATTATAGTTTTCATGATTGGAAATAAACTATTATACAAGTACATACATACTTATGTTAACGTGTATAACTTAACTAACTAATATATTAAGCTTTTTGCCGTTGACTGTACTTAGCGTGTTTTAGAAAACGATTATTTACAGTACCTATACATTGTGATTTACGATGATGTTTATAATTGTACAGAACGACTAAGTTAGATACTTGGATAGTCTAACTGGCCTAGTCCTCAATATCATAATGTATTTCGAATCATATATACATATGTATGTATGTAGTATACAATCAGCTGCACACACATATTTACACTTCCAAGCTTTTACATTTATATTATACTCTTAATTTTGCAAAGACATTCTTCTTCTGACAAGAATTCTGAGAAGTGAGATAATTACCTACATTAATTTGAAAATGCTTGCGTGCACTTTTCTTTGCAAAATTATGAGTAATATAACTGTAAAAAGCTTGGGAGTGTATACATGATTGTGTAGGTGATTGCACCTACCCGTATTTACTTGAATAATGCCTACAATTCATAAATATTCAATTCGTGTTCAGCCATAAAATGTCAAGCTAAGAATACATTCCTGTCATTATTTTAAACTGGTAAACTTGCGAAATACCCGTACAGTAGAGTAGATATTATTATGTAGTAGGTGTAAAACACTTTTATCAATCAGATAAACTAGGTGTTCGCAAGTTTGAATATGCCTTAGAAGGACGATAACATTAACACGTATTTTAAGTAAACACTAGGGCCTCCAGTACCGGTTCCTTTTTCCAGTACCGGGATTTCGGTACCGGCACCCGACCGGAACCGGGAGTACCGGGATTTTCGGTATTCCCGAAAATAATTAGTAGCCTATTATTTTTTCAAACAGAAAACTCGACAGAAAATGATAAAATAAAGAAAAATCGAGCGAAAAATAACGAAAAGTTAAAAGTTATGATTTACATTTATGAAACATACTGCAAGCATGATTTGTAAGTGAGAAAATACGCGTAACTAATTGAATAATGCATTAACAATGCAATCTCAATTTTTAAGTAATATTTCAAGTATAAATGGCTTACAACGAATGTTTTGAAGTGGACATTTCTTTGTTTGCAGGATTGTATAAGATTACAGTTCAAAAGTTAGGACGTCACATGCGTAACAACACTTTTAAACGAAGGTTGATTTGATTTCTGCTAAAAAAAATAGTTTTTAATCGTATATTATTTGTTATTATCTTCACAAGTCAATGCTCAATGATCATATCAATGTCAATAATCGGTCTCATAAGAATGTTAAAATGAAAAAGAGACAATTTTGTTAATTTCCTCTGTGATAAACCATCGATAAGTATATGTGTCAGTTTCAATATTTTGTCAAAGACGTAACGTAAAGAAGTATCCACTTATAATTTACGGTTGTATCTTCGACACGACCCGTTGCTTTTTCACCAGTGCGTCCTACCCATAATGAAATACTCACCCGAGGCGTGAACACTCACTGTTCTGCTAGATATCTAGATAAAAGACGCAAAAATACACTATGAAACGAGCTACGCTCGGAGTTTGAGATAATAGGGAATTAATGTCATTAACAAAGCTTATAAATCCGTATATCCATAGTCAGCTGGTTTTAATCAACATAAAGCACAGTCGCATTGCGGAAAACGGAATCATTATTCATTATTTCTTATTAATAGTAGGCTATTGGACTGTTGATGACAACATCGGAGAAAATGGAGAGACGAGCTAGACTCCTCACTTGAAAGACTGGAAGACAGTTGCCCTTGACAGAAAAGAGTGGAAAGAAGGAAGGGAGGCCTTTGCTCTGCAGTGGGACGATTCAGGCTCATAATAAAATAATTAGCTTGTGGAAAGACCGTCACGTCAGTACAAACAACCCCAAAGCCCATGTCATTCTTTAAATAAATGCATTGGGACGACGATACCAACAATAAGTTGATATTGCAACATTTCCTAAGTTTGAACATCAACAGCACCTTTGAAAGTTAGTAAGATGGGCGGGTAGGATCCAGCAAGTAGTGGAATTACGGTCCTTTTTTCTTTGTACTAACAGAATGCACTATTTAGCTATAGTTTTAAAGATAAAGCCCTAAAAAAGCACAAAAATTTAAGTAATCCCGAAAGTACCGAAAATCCCGGTTCTGGATTTTTCTAGTCCCGGTACTGGACACATCCGACAATCCCGGGATTTCCCGGGATTTTCGGTTCCGGGATTTCCCGGTACTATGCCCTAGTAAACACGAGGAAAATCAAAATGCAAATATGGTGACGATCGCTTCTCAGTTTACTGCGAGGCTTGCGCAAGAGTTTAGCATCGATCACCGACGTCCTTGCCCGAAATTCCTTCACAAACGTAACCCTCCAAATACATTTAAAGTAGAGGTTGGAACAACAAACAAAATATTACCTCACCCGTGTCACGTTACCATTTTACGGTTGCCAGTAAAAATATGTCAATACACGAATCACAAGACACCAATAACACCCACTGAAAACAGACGAAAATGTTTAACATTCATGTTGTTGTAAATGTTCAACATTTATTCAATCAGATACTATATTAAACCATTTTAAAATTTTAGTAGGTCTGTATAGAGATTTTTCACGGCTTATGAGGTAATTTTTTTCACATGGCTAGTTGGTACAATGATTACAATTGATTTTCGTCATGATACGCAAATTAAATTCTGAGGCTATAGACGTGCCCATTTTATAATGCCGTTGAACAAATCTACGTGAGAAACTATAACACATTGTGTATGGGACTTCACGTTCGTGGCAGTGTGAATGTGTGTACATAATACAATAGACATTACCACGAAGTAGGTACCTTAGCTTCTATCTACGAGTATTATTTGGTAAAAGACTATTAACTGAACAGGGTCCTAAAATTCATAAATAGTCGCTAAGCAATTTTCAAAAAACGTATCTCCATTATTGGTATAATTTGTTGTTACGTTGCAATTAACATTACGAGTACCTACCGTAGGCAAGTTGCGAAATCACTAATGGATTTTTACCAACAAACACAAACTTAAAGATAATATACAAGTGCTGAGAACAAGATTTTAGATACTGGCTGCTGCGGGCAAATGTCAAGAGCGTTGCCGCACCTGAATGGTTTGGTAATTTAAGGACCTATTCGATAATGCAAACAGGTAGGTAGTAATTATATTATTACTAGAAGATTGGCGGGATTTGAAGAGGAGGGCGAACTAGCGAATTGCATGTGTGCAAAGGGGCCAGAGAAAATGCCAAGGATTCGTTGTTAAATAACTCATAGATGGAATGTATGCGGATTTAGCATGGTGTTCAGTTCCATGTCAGCAAAAGGTATTTGGCTAAAGGAATCTAAGCAATACACGTTGCAATTTTGATGCAATATTTTTTGATGCAAAGGTCTAACAACAGTCAGTATAAAATTGGCCAACAACGGTCATACGCAAGATGCAGGAAGTTGATAGCGATTTAATATTTCAATTAACATTATCCTTTCAGGTTTCGACATTTTCATTTCCGTTGAAACTGATTTGTTATCTCAACTAGTTACAATTATTTAGTCTCCCCATGGGCAGATTGGGCAACGGTTCATAAGCTTATACTTACCCTTATGTAACGGTTTGATTATCTCTATTCTTCAAGCATGAGAACTGACCTCAGATAAAGTAATTAGACACGCGATATAATAGAGAGCGAAATGTAGAGCCGAAATATGATGAGAAATAACACTTGTTTTGGCAGTGAGTTTGAACATTATAGAGATTTTAATTGTAGTTGGTAAGTTTCCGCCATTGAACAAATTTTATTACTTTAGTAAGATTTTAACAGACTATAAAATTTTATTTTTATGTTGATTTTTGATAAAGTCACTATAAAATGCTTCTATGACCTGACCTCAGATCCAACATAATTAATGGTATAGTAATAAAACACACCGCTCTATCACTACTTATACGGGTAAGTTAGGTACTTTTCCTTTTGTTATTTTGCTGGTTGAACTAATGCGTTGACTAAACAGTATTGAACTTATTTCAACACTTCCATCATTTTCAGCACAAAACCATGACTTTCTTACAAAACGCTCAGCTCAGCTCAGCCTGGGTTCTTGTAATGTTACAAAATATAATTTGAAAATCATATTAGTTGCAGTTGCGGTCGGTTTATCTCGACAAGCGTCATTTGGAGCAAAATGATTTATTGATAGTAATGTTCTGCTTGAGGTCCTTGTAGAGCTTTATAATTCACGTTGATTTATGTCTGAACAGTAGCACCGTAAAATAATAACCAGTTACGATATTTATCTGCTTTCGGATAATTAACTACTAATTCTCGTAGCTATGTACGAGTAATGCATAATTGCTAAATAAAAGTCCTCCATAAAATGAGTTAATAGAGCAAAAATGGTGTTTGAGTAGTATTATTTAAGGTATAAGTATATGTGACTCTTTGTTTGTCTACTATAGTTTTCGGCAACCAATGCCAATTCTCAAGGAATATCTTTTTAAATTGTCTGTACTTGAATTAAATATCGGAGAACATAATCTTGATAGACATTGGTACATTAATCATTTATGTAGTAGAGACTGCCTTGACATCTGCGAAACGATACTTGTGCACCCGTCTAGGTACTTTAAAATTAAAATACTTACATTGCGCGCACACGAGTACATCGATAAATACTTGGGCGATGAAGACAGGCGTAGGAAGGTACAGTACAAACAAAAAAGAAATATATACACAAAATACAGCTTATTCTAATTCTGATGGTGTCAGTATAATATTATTTTAAGCGGTTTTTAAGCGAAACTATCTATGTATTACTAAATATTTTTTAACTTAAAGATATTGTCAGCTGAAAATATCCTCAATTTGGTTAAGTTGTTGTCAATACTTATACATTTTTATTGCATTGATAATGCATGTTTTTTCATAAAATAAAATAATTTTTGTATAAATTATCTTGCAGGCAGGTAACCTTTAAAGGATTATCGTAACAATGCAATAAATGGTTCCAATAAACTGTACCTGGACGATTGTAAAAATGCAAACCAGAGCTGCCGTAAATTGTTTTAATTGAGGACAAGGATGTCGAGCTGGGCCGTGTCGAGGTGCGCAGGCCGCAGGCGACATCGAGCCTTATCATCGAATCGAATCAACTCACCCGTTTAAAGGTCCGCCCTCGGACGTCGATCGCCCTGCTGACGAACACGCCAGGCCAGTCAGTGGCGGACTTCCGCCGGATACGGCTATTATTATCTCAGAACATCACTAGCACTAGGATATATGTCGCAGTTGCGAAACTTCGGAGGTCGCCGGCAGAGAGCGCCGTCGCCGCGCGATCACTGAAAACTAAACCCGCGTTCACTCTCGCGCCACCACGCAGCAGCACCACCTGCGCCTGCGACTGCAATCCATCGGAATGAAAGCGAGTTAGAAAGGGACAACCAGTCATTTCATTATCTTATTCGAAGGCAAAAACAGTGACAGCTTCTCTATCGACAACGACCATCGATAGGTACGGTACACTTGATTGATCAATAACCAAGTTTGCAATTAATACTGTGTAAATCCTATACCTTGTGTCTTACTCAAATTCAATTATAAAATGTGTAATGATTCTAGTTATTTTTAGCTTGCTAATTATGTTGTTCAGTCAGTAGGTATACGTGAAATTGTATGGGTTTATAATAAGCGTTAAAATTAATTTCAACTAACAAAAAATAACCAAAAAGTTCTAATGTGTGAACAGTAAATTGTAAAATGTAGAGTCACTTCCTCATAGTCAAACGCATAAGTAATGAGGAAATGCTGACGCACTGGCGCGGGCGGTGAGGAGTGGTGCGGTAAATATGCAACCAGCTAGAACAATACGCTTACCTACTAACACAATACCTCTTTATAATAGGAACTTTTACTATGTTCCGACCGAATACTGTAATCCCCGGATATGTTGTTTTGAGCTACTGTTGTGGCTTATTGTGAAAAAACGTTTTGGCGTGATAAGCAACAAACAACCATCCATCTATTCATCCATTCTTATAAACTTTCGCTTTTATATTAGTGTAATTCCAGGTAGCATATTGCATATAATCAAAATTGATGTAGCAGCTCATTTATTACTTATATGAAAAGGTCAACTTCTGCGACCTACGTAAGTGAAAATGCATTCTTAAAGTTTATAAATCTTGTTATATAATCTTGAGTCAAGGAAACAGAGCGCGCATGTGTTATAAGTTAATGAGGCACGGTACGTCGAGTTGTTTGTTCATTTAATAAATGGATTTAAAAATTCAATTTTGATGTGCTGCTCAACTTGGCCGTGGCAACAAAAACCGGACCGTGTTGTGTTCCATTTACTTACAACCGAATAATATGAGCAGTTTCATTTATGTAAGATAATCTTATTTTTTCTATGTTGTCTAAAAGTTGGCAGGGTTTGATAAATGGTTATGTAGGTAGTAGGTACTTAATTCCAAACATGATCATCATCTCCGTGATTCCACTTAAATGGATTCTGTGCAACACATTCGTGGTTCACGATTCATTGATACCTACACTACCTACCAATCCCAACTTTATTACCCATTATTACTATCCTTGTAGTGACATTACTTTCTTTTCCCTGCAATATACTAATTACAGACATATAATTTGATATTGATACCGACAATTTATTTATATACTTTCCAACGAGTAATTATTATTTAATGCCAATAAAAATATATCTCAGAGGTTATTTCCGTTAATTTTGTTCTGCAATCTATGAAAGATCTCTTCTGATTAGTTATAGAATATTGATACTTAAATCCTATTAAGATAAGCAAGTTTGACTTAAACACACAATGGAATTTGAACATTCCAAAGGTTAGGGGTCAAGTCGCTTATTGTTAAGAAGAACCTTGTATTTGATTAGTTTTATTACAAGCTTTTGTGTGAGGCGCCCGTAGGCTGTGAAAGTGAATTAAAATTGCAATTTAACTATAGGTTGCACGCACAGTAACGGATAAGTCGGGCGTCCTTCTGCAAAGTATATTTCAGGGATATTTAGATTAGGCATTCTAGATTAATTGTTCTGATGCAAGGCTAATTAATTATAGCAAGTGTTCCACTCATTACGCCTGTTAGAAAAATTAAATGAGTTTATGTCTTTCGTTTCAACACAGCATACGGTCTACGGTTCGGTAGGCAACTCATTTCACAAAATTGATCGTTACGCCAGAAAATGTCTTTGGTTAATATTTAATTCTCGTGCAAACCAAATGGTGATCAGTGATTTGGTGTTAGACGTCAATATTTATGAAATTGCTCCATTAACAGCTAACGAGCGAAGGGAAATATAGAACAAATCACACAGTTACCTCGAAAGCCGGATCTTATTTAGTATAGAGGTTTGCATTGTGTTGCAATCTGAACAATTTTGTGCTGAAATGCAAGCAGTGCTTGCAGTTTGTGGTACGTAGATAGATATGGACAAGTTGCCTTTGTTACTAGATATAAATCTCTTAGATACTTAATATCTAGTAGACTGTATTATACCTAGAACCTACCACCTACTGTTTCCTGCTAAGGCATACCTAAAATTATGAATTGGATTTGTCTACTACACAATACGCAGGAGCATGAAACTGTAACTGATATACCTACTAATATTTTAAAGGTGATGATACCACACCGATGATAATGGGATGACTGTCCGCTGCATTTTATTAAAATAAAATATTTTTTTAATAAAATGTAACTGTGAGTCTAATGTTAATAAATAAAAATAAAATAAAAATAATCTATGAATCTCAATTTTTTATTTTTTTTTATATTATATATGTATATTTTGACTCTTGTACTAGATGGGTGGGTAGGTATGATCGGGAAAAAAAGACAAGAGTGTTACCGTCCGGGAATGACTCATATATTAGAGTTCTATCAGGCTATGAGATTTACTTTGTTGTTTTATTCCTGTATTCGACTGATTTTACTCCTATTGTTACCGTTACCTAAAAAATCGTCTTACGAATCTTTTACTCGATTCAATATTCTAATATAAGACATAACTAGTGTGCTATGACTTATGAGACTAGTATAGGTTCAGATACTGCCTACTGTCTGAATAAAATATGAAATATGTGATGAAGCTTATATCGCCGGTTTGTCGTGAGAACCGACAAGGCTACCGGTAAAACCTTTACTTTGAATTAAG
Organism: Lobophora halterata; assembly: GCA_932526365.1. Taxonomy (NCBI): domain Eukaryota; kingdom Metazoa; phylum Arthropoda; class Insecta; order Lepidoptera; family Geometridae; genus Lobophora; species Lobophora halterata. The sequence continues at coordinate 6,840,975 of OW052014.1, read as the reverse complement.
AGCGAGAAGCCTCAAATTACCTACCATAAATAATCCAAGTACGAGTTGTAAGGTCTGGGAACAGTGGCAGCACTTTGATGTTTAATAATTATTATTATAATTGCTCGAACAATAATTCCTTGTGTTGTACTTCAATGCTGAATGCAGTAGGTTTTTAAGATAAACACTATAGTTGAACAATTTTATTAAGTTTATTTATTTACATTGTTCATTATTTACATTTAGAATATAATTAACAAAATAAATAATTTTTAATTTGTATTGAATAAAATTTACAACTTCTTGATAATGCTTAACTCTAACTAATGGTGAATGATTTTGTACATGAATTGATTTGTACTAACTACTCACATAATTCAAATAAATACTGTTAAAACTGTGTAAAATGTTAGTGGATGAAAGTAAGGTCGTAAAATAAATAAGTTAAACTAAAAAAACCATTTTGCTTACTATTCCTAAACATTCTACAAACGAAACATGAAATTCGGCCTCACACATGACACATTAAGTATTTGGCGGTGTATTTTCACTCTTAGTAATTTGAACACATAGGTATTTCAGATGCATTTCTTAACGTTATCGTATATTAAAACCTAAGGTGTGTTACGCCCGATTTACACAAAGTCAAGTTGGCAGGGCAGTGGATAATAATGCTACACGGTAAGAAAGTTGGCTTCCGACCATAACAATATTTCAAAAATATAGTATATCCACTCAATACAACCATCGAATCCGTCAGGAATCCGAAGAAGAGAATTTGCCTTATTCACACGTATTCAGATGCAAATTAAATAGCTTAATTTGTACCTGATCCCATCCACGTAGTGAAAGACTATTTCAGTTTATGCTAGATCGACAACTTACTGGTTAAAAATATTGTTTCGGTCGGAAGTCTGTTATCCGACCGTGTAGCAAGACTAAGAAAAATCGTGTAAACGGTTTATAGACAGAGGAAAGTTAAGTCCACTGTATATCCAACTAAGCAATCTAATGTCCTGTTGACTTGAACACACGTGAACCGGTCTTAGCCGTAATTGTTAGCGAGGAGCGTAGTTTATCCGAAGTTCTCAAAGTGGTGTATGAAGTAAGGCAGCCTTCTCGTGCGGTTCACCTGCTCGCACGCCGACATCACAGACTTGGTCAGAGGTCGAGGGCCGCATGAAAACACACCGATTTTGGAAACCTGTAGGAAATAGGTAGATGTATTGAATAAAAAAAAATACAAAAATCCTATAAGGGTTCGAGCGCGTTGAAGTCTTTTGTATAGAGAATATGATCGTTACGTTAATTTGCAGAATTATTGTTTTATGAAGGAAAGGTTACGAATAACATTGCTTGAATAAAATGTTATTTACTACGTATTTACAAATAACATTACCTACCAACACTTGGCTACAAACAATGAAATTGAACAGTAAATTTATATTATACTGATAAATAAATTGGTAAGTAAACAGTACTTACATAGCTGTGTTTCTTCTGGACGAATTTGAGGAAAGACGACATGTCTGGTCTGCCGAAATGATTGATTGCCTTCAAGCCTGTGAACATGGACGTCCGCGACAGACGCTGGAAGTGGTTCTCGCAGATGTACTGAAACAACAATGATAGTGCAGCCTAACTAAAACAACCTGATCGACTATGATAGTTTATGAAGGTCGGCAGTTGTATAAACATGTTTTTTTACTTCTTCATAAATAGAATACCTATTTATGAAGAAGTAAAAAAACATGTTTATACAACTGCCGACCTTTGTGTACGTTGTTTCTTGGGTGATAGATAGTAAATAAAGAATTTTCAATTAACAAAGTCAAAATTATTTGCGAGCACGTCTATGGCCTCATTTAACATTTCTTTAGAAAAATGGCAGGTTGGTACAAAAAGGTTTGCCATCCCTGACCTACACTGTTTGAACTATTATGCAAATGTAAATGTTTCTGGGTATATAAATATATAGTTATGGGCTGTGGATGATGATGATGATGAAATGTTCATTGTTCAGTACACCACTGGTTACATACAAGCATGGTGGTCCTGAGGTCAAATTTATGGAAGAACTGCGTGATGAAGATGTGTATCTCGAGCACGTTGGTGACGTCCTTCCGCTCCACATCGCGCAGCACGTCGATGAACCACTCGAAGTGCTTGTGAGACGGGCAGATCCACAGGAAATACACCTATAACATATATGTATGTAGGGTCTCTGAAATTGTCTTTACACCCAGCTTACGCTGGTGCTCTCCTGTGATTAAACCACTTGTAATCACTATGGGTATATCCAAAGTGGTTTAATCACATCAGTGGTTTACTCACACACACACATGATGTGTCTGTGTGAGTGGTTTAATCACAGAAGAACACCGGCGTAAGCTGGGTGTAAAATGTTCACTTTTGTGAATCAATTTAAATAATGAATGGAAAGTTTATTTACATATTTAAAAAAAATAAACAACAAATGTTGTCATAAGTTGAATAAGGTGTTTTGTTGTTGAAAAGGCTCACATTCGTATGTGGATTTGTATTCGAAACGTGATGTTCAATGAACAGACATCACGTCCAAACGCACTAAGCTAGATAGCTTGCAATTGAATATGATGCCTTGATTAGTCATAATTAATTGCACTTTCTAACCATTAGACTCTAACTTTAGCGAGTTAAAGTGACCGATGTTTTTTTATGCAATAGGTACATAAGTAATAACTAGCTATTCATTCGCGCTATTACAACTGCGTGATCTCATTTGTCTGAGATCCCTATAATGAAATAAATATAGGTACAAAGGTTTTATTATAATCTTTCAAAATTTCGTTTAAAAAACGACGTACCTTCTTACAAGCCACCCCGGAGTATCTGTTGGTGGAGGTTCCAAACACGAGGTCGTTGAGTATGGAGGCGTACGGCGTCACGCCGATGCCGCCGCCGACCATCACAGCGACTTCGAACTTGTACCAGTCTTGGTTCCCGCCGCCGAAGGGACCTTGGATTCTGGACAAGAAAGATTTTTGGGAATTTTACATTGACGGTTCTGATTGAATAGTTAAATAAAGTCACAAAGCCAATAGCTGAGAGCAAACGAGTTCGTGATTTTGTTGTTCAGATAATATCAATTAAGTATTCCACTATTCATAGGACTCAGTTGGAGGCTTTATTATGTCAATTATTTTTGAGTTAAATTTTGAGTCATTATGTATGTGTCATCAATCATCATATGCAATCAATGTATTTCATTAGTTTTAGGGGCTGCACTCCAGTATCTTTGTCATAATGTTTATGTATTATGAATTAGTTAGTATGAATTGCGTTTGTCTGCTACATAGCAAAAATAATAATAGTCTTCAAACATTTGAAGGCGATGTTGGCTGATATCTGTAGTGTGTATTGCATTAACTCCACTCTACATAAAAGCTTATAAAATGCTTTTATAATAATAATATTATGTTCGGAAAGTTATGCTTGTTAAACTCCCAAAACCAATCATAAAAATTGGTATTTTCACGAGGCAAAGTATGTAAACAAAGTCACAAACCTACAAAACAATCGTGACTGATTATGAATATCATGTTAATTTTTAATATCCCTGACTTGTCTGTTAAGTAACAATGTAAATTCATGACTTTCGGCATACAGAAACGTCCGAGTAATCCTCTGTTTATGAAACTCATTAGACCAGCTCAAGTGTTGTGTCAATGCCACTTGAGTAATGGAACATTATTTAAGGGGATTTGAAGATCTTTATGAATACAAGTGTATTTTAGGAATGCAAGGTCAATGCTATGTTCAACATTTTAACTGTGAGACAAATAAGGTGTAGTGTCTTGCCAGATTTGTTGATTCAACTAAGTATGTGTGTCAACGCTGGTTTTCGTCAGCTGTGCTGTAGAAATATGGTAAGGCCCTTTTGCTTTTTTTAAGTGCAGTGTTCCAGCATACTCCACAGCCACACACTTATTCTCATTTAATTATAAAACTTTTAAATGCGAATTGGTTATACTGTGGCACTAATGAATGTGAAAGTTTCGCGAAGTAGTACATAGTATGTTTGTTGTTGAGTCGGTCACGGTGAAATTACTGAACGAAATGGGAGGTTGCGCAAAGATAAATATATTTTTTAAAAACTTATTCCGGAGTATCATGCGGTTATTCTTCTTATCGTGTCACTTGTTCTTTAAAACCAGTGTTGTGAAAAGATTTGTGTGTGTACTTCGAAGAGGCTCCTTTCGTGCGGTGAAAACCTTTATCTGTTTTATGAGGGTCTTTGATGTGTGCAATATGCATGCCACCTGGATACGAGGAGGCTTCCTAGTGCATTGGTGTAAGAGCGTGTGTGTGTTTTTCCAACTCTACCTGATTTTAGGACGATCTTCAGTGTTGAAGTTGCAAGGGTCGAAATAGTTCCTCAGTTTCCAGGTCCAGGGTCCCTGCGCCTTGATGTGGCACGAGAGGCAGTTCTCGTGCGGGGCCGATGTGAGCGTGAATGAGTGGAACTCTTCCTTCTTGAAGGCAGTGCAGGAGAGTCGCACCCATTGACCTATAGGAAAAATAATCACATAGTTTGTAGATTTTTATTTTTCAGAAACAGAACATGAGCAAGGTACAAAAAAATCCCATACTAATTTTCTTGACTTTTTTAATAACAACAACAACAACAACAAACATTCACACACTCACACCCCTGCACTAGGATTCCCTGTGTCGCACGTGGCATGGACACATACAACACATCACAACATCCAAGACCCGAGAACAAACATTTGTGTCCGACACAAATATTTGCCCCGGCCGGGGATCGAACCCGGAACACCGAGCTTCGTAGGCAGGGTCACTACCAACTAAGCCACGGTGTCGTCACAATAACATACTTAGTTAAAAATCCTACTATTTAGCTAAGGTTTTTATTCTAATTATTTTTTTATCATACATGCTATGATTAGATTAATACTATAAAGTTAAGTTACCTGATAAATATTTAAGGTTCGGTGGCCTGTAGAACTTGATTTTGATGACGTCTGAAGGCAGCATCTCGGTTTCCAATACATCCAATGCCAAGTATTTAGTCCGTAGTGACACAACCTGTGGAAAAATAATGAAATTTGATGCTGAAACATCACGATATAAGCAATTTATTTAGCTGTGAATTAGAAATCTTTACGTATCAGAAAGAAAATACGATCGCACTACGATGCTTTTTTTAGACTTACCTTGGGTGATAAATCATGGAGAATATTTTTGTAAAGGAGAACCCCGTAAACAAGTCTAGTCACAGTTTCATTCTAGGGATGCCGCGTATCGGCAAGCGTATTGTAGGGCGCCCTCCGGCCAGGTGGAGTGACGACATACGAAAGGCAGCCGGTAAAAAGTGGATACGGTGAGCCGAAGACCGAGCTCAGTGGCGTGTTATGGGAGAGGACGTCAAGCCGTGGACTAAATTGGGCTGATGATGCTGGTTAACTTACCTTATCCAGCGTGTAGATGATGCAAGGTCCGAGGAAGAATATCCAAAACCGTGGAGCACCGGTGAGCCGCGCCAGTCCGTGGACTAGACACAGTGCGTACAGAGCCACGTGCAGCGAGTGGGCGCGCCAGAACCACGGGTAGGCGCGCTTGCGGATCGTTGGGTGCGCGAACACGAAGATTATGCACATTATTATGAACAATAGCACGCCGCTTATACCTAAAATATTACAGTTGTTAACATATTTCAGTCAAAAAATGCACGCACGACCTATATCGCTGCCATACAAATGCCCTTGATCGCGCGAGTGGAAAAGAATGCATTTTGAAACTATCAGAACTTTAGAATTGTTGACATGAGTATCTAGGCCTGCGTAGAGTTAAATATTTATCTCTGGGTGCATGGCACAACTTTTGCTTGACAATAACTTAAAATTAAAGACATCTGTTCTTTAACGCTACTGCAAGTGACATTAAGGTCCTTAAGGTATATTAATATAATGTCATTAGAACACAGAGACTGGTAATAAATACCTAATACTAATTTTATCCGAGCTAGACAAACAACACAAATTTGGCAAGACCAATGGGTAAGATAAATTGATTGATATTTATTTTGGTTGTTGCCACTTACCGGTTACAGTTTGGAACACCCAGTAAGTAATACCCGGTCGGAAGTCAGATGTGAAATGGACCTCTTTGGTTAAGCATCGTAGGTTCTCGACGGGTTGTGTCGAAACGTGGTAGAAGTTAACCATATGCCCCGCCGTGTGTAAGAGAGAGAAGAATAATGCTGTGCAAGCTACGATCTTGTGGAATTGGATGCTGGAGTCCAGAGGGATGTACTGCTGTATGCTAAATTCCTGTAGAAATAAGGTTGAATGGTTAATTCACTTGAAAGATGGCTAGTAATGGTAGTCACGACTATAATTTTGATTATATTATGTATTCAGCTTGTCCTTAGTTCGGTATGTATTAGTTAGTGACAGTTTTTTGCTTATAAAAATCGTTTACGATTATCTTTGATTATTTTTTTAACTTTTAATTTGATTGATGTATACTCAATACGTATCGCTGCAAGTAATTTGAATGATAACCAAATTAGAAATCGTCGATATTTTCTACTGCCTTTATAAACATCATATTATGTCATTGAAGAACATTTAGAAATTTACACAAATAAGTAAATAAGAATGAGGAGTATGTAAGCACCTTCTCAGTAAAGCTAGCCTTGTATTCTAAAAAAATAATTACTTAGCTCACCTTCAATTTTGTCAACAGATTCCTCGACATAGTCAACAGTAGCAAACTGTAGCAGAACGATAGACTGGCTGCTGAGCCTCTGGTGATGGCGATCCCAACGCCCATGATATGCCTCAAGTCCAGATGTTCCGACATAAAGGAATAGTGCGCAAATCTCTCCACGAACAGACCAATCGTGACCACGTAGAATACGAATAGATAGAAAATATTCTGGCGATTTTCTTCAAGGAATGTCGTGAGGTAGTCCCATTTTAGGAGGAACCAGTGTCTGAAAATATTTAAATAATGTACAAAAATATTTTTTTCAGGGCTGCTGGGTTAATATACGACGATACCGTGGCTTAGTTGGTAGTGACCCTGCCTACGAAGCTTGGTGTTCCGGGTTTGATCCCCGGCCGGGGCAAATATTCGTGTGACAAACACTAATGTTTGTTCCCGGGTCTTGGATGTTGTGATGTCTTGTATGTGTCCATGCCACCTGCGACACAAGGAATCCTAGTGCAGGGGTGTGAGTGTGTGAATGTTTATTATTATTATTATACATGAAGGGCTTAGTGCTGATTGACTGACTGATATACATACGATATACGCACAGGCCTAACCATTAAACGTAGAGACTTGAAACTTGGAGGGTCAAGAGCTGAAAATGCGTACTAAGAAAGGAATTTTGTTAATCGCAACGCATTTCTGGTGTAACAATCATAATATATCGAGTAGGCTATGTATTTATTCTGTACCTGGACTGTTCCATAGATGGTTCGATGTGGAAGCTGGTCATCCTGGCAACGTTAGTGGAAGTGTCGAGGAAGTTTTGCTTGGCTCCCTTGCAGTCCAGCCCGATCGCTACGAACTCTCCTTTGTATTCCTTCATCATGAGCTTGAAGTCGGAGTATGTGAGGTGGTCTTTGTGTTGTAACCCAGCATCCTACAAACACATATTATTTTGTTTTAGTTCACTGTTGTATGTTTAAGATGTGCTGATTTGTATTTATTGGTCTCTTATGAAACACCTCATATACTATGTGTTATATGTACTCGTATATTCCCGCCTCTATAAGCCTAAATATTCCACGTCCTGGGATAACAACGTTTCTTCTACAACATTTTTTTATATACAAGTTTTTCATAAATTGTAAAAAGTTTACGTAAATGTGATGTTTCATCAATTTTTTTAAAGTTTTTTATGTTACGTTATGGGTGAAGTATATGGCATGGTGGTTATTAAGTTAGCATTATGTCAGTCAGAAACCGTCTTAAATTGCTATCTCATGCATAGGTAGCAGCAAGTAAAGTACTTACAGAAAACATGCCATCAATAAGTTCAGTGACATGTTCGTCTCTCAATGACGTGGTTCTGGCGATCTCGACGAGCGAGCGCAGCATCTCACTCAGCTCCCCTTTGTCAATCACTCCGTTGCGGTCGTTGTCGCACATATCGAATATTATACGGAGCTTGTCTTCTGTCGCGCCGCGGGAGAATAACACTACTGTATCTAGGAATTCCTAAAAACAGAAACTAATCATTTACATATCTGATAGGTACTATATATATAGTTTGTGAGGATGGATGAATGGAAGGATGTTTGTAGCTGAAAGGTAGGAAGGGTCTTAAGTACTTAGGATGAAGGCTTATTCCCATCCCCTCATAAAGTAGATGGGTAAACCACAATTTGAGGAAAAGTTTTGGTCAAAGATGTACGCGACTAGATGGCGCGCATTAAGAGTAGGTGATGATGATATTTTATGCTTATATTTAGCTTCCTTTTTTATTTTATTCTTCCCCATCCAAAGGAAGTGTGGAAGATATCGCTTCTTAGCGATAAGACCATAGTAAGTACTTTTTATTTTCTATGTAAGGATTTCAATCATAATTTTTTGGCGTACAATAAATAAAGAATTTATATCTATAAATTAATCACGACACTCATTTTATATTACCTACCTGGAAAGAGATTCTTCCATCTCCATCTTTGTCCACAATATTGAACATCTTTTTGACGAACACTGCATCTCCTTTCATTCCCAACGCGCTTGCAAATTCACCTTTTGATAACGATGTACGCATCACTATGGACTGAAAAGGAAATATAAACTGAGTTATCTGGTTAGGCATTACATATTTTTTTTGGTATATCAAAATGCAAATTAAAACGGTACATAAGTAAAGTACACTTATACGTACTTCTGGATCGGCGTCCTCATTACGTCTTCTCTTTTCTCCAGGAGCTAATCCAAATGTGATAGCGTATGCTTCTCTGAAGAAGTGTTCTAATTTCCTTTGACGTCGTTCCCTTGTTTCTGCTGTGGCTAGTATGTGCTCTCTGTACCCCTAAAACAATATGTTATGAGAGTTATAAAGATTTTCAATCTTATTTCGTATCGTATTTTCTGCTTGAATACAAAATTAGTATGCTAGGTGATTAGTTGTTGGAGATTTGTTACCTGACTAAGATTGAGCGCTTTCTTATGTTGCGCTAAGAACGTATCCAGTTTGACGAGGAACTTGCGTCTTTCGGCTGCGGTGTCCATTTCCAACACAAGATCGTGTTCCCGCGGCGCGCGGATCAGGACAAGAGGACGTTTGTTGTTGCGGACTTCCTAAAATTTAAAATTATTAACGTTATAATATCATTGTCCGACAAGCTCGTCAAAACTCAACTTTTCAATTGGCGGCATCATCCCACCATCACCGTTGATCATATTTTGTAATACTTTGATGTAATAAATGTTACTGCTATAATGTTGGGGTAAATTGTACCTAATTGTACCAACTTATTTGACATGTAACCCTGTTATGAATACGGACTTTGTAGAATAGATTTAGAACAACAATTTGCTTTGTTTTTTTACACTTTATTTACTATTACTTTTATTAATTCACTACTAACCTGGCTCTAAATATTAAACTGCGGGACAAGGTGAGACTGTCGGACATCAGGAAGAAATCTAAGGTGAGAGACGTAACGACCTCAATCCGAAGATTAAAGTGGCGCTGGACTGGACACACCATGAGATCAAAAAGGAACAAATGGTCTTACGACCACACAGTCTGGTACCCTAGAGACGGTAAACGTAGGAGAGGTAGACAACCGAAAAGATGGGAAGATGACCTGCCCAAGGGTTGGCGCAGAACCTGTTTGGACCGAAGGACCTGGCATAATCTGGAGGAGGCCTATGTCGAAGGACAACCTGACTCAAACTAGAACAAACATTATATAAACCATATCATAAATATAAAATCTCTGTACAATGTGAGTCAGCGAATAAAGGCTTATTTTATTTTATTTTTATTAACCTGGCTCTCAAGTACAGTCAGTTGATCGGTGTGGTCCAGAGGTAGTGTTCTTAGTTTGTCTCCTTTACGATCGGTGACGTGTAGCGCTGGTTCGGGGCCAAGACGTAGCTTCACTATGCGTTTATGTGATGCATGCACCCATTCTCTACACACCATTTTATCAACAGACCCTGCAATTAAATACATATTTAGTTAGGATTACTTGGCGTATATATAAATAATCACAACAATCTTCTTTACATCAGTTTTCTAAGTCATGGAAGTGTTTCTCAAGAAATTTTGTTCAATTATTAGCAAATCTAGTTCTATCTTCGTTAATAAAATTGTTACAGTACCTTTATGTTGAGCATTTTTTAGGTGTTCCTGTTGTATTTTAAGTTTTCTTCTTCGGCTGTTTTGTAGTTTAACTACGCCGTATCCAGCGCCAGCGCATAAGATCGGCACGAACGCCAAAATGAGGCAGATGTAAATGTAGGCAAACTCGTTCCCCTGAAAATGTTTTATACAATCAGCAAATTGTACCGATCAATTTATATGGTAAAAAGGCAAGATTCATCTATTGAACAGGTTCGCATATGTACCTATGAGAAAGAAATAAAAATTATTACAAATCTGCGTCCCTTTATTATTTTCGTGTCAGAAGACCGGGGCGGGGTTGGCAAGGTACATCTAGATTATCTATTATATTATCTTGTACATAGATGGTATGTACTTACTTCAAAGTAATCATATCCTTTTAAGTATTTGCAAGGAGGCAGCTTCGAAGCGTTCAGTTGATAGGGCTGAGGGCACGGGTCTCCATCTTGCCAGTGGAACACGTCTCGCTGTATATCACTTGGACCGACAGACGTGCTGTTCACTATGATGTCCCACATTGTGATGCGACGGAGCTCTTCTATTTCTTCCCTTGTGAATATGCTGTGAAAGAGTGTTATTGTTAGTGTATTTGACGCCATCATCCATCCGTGCTAAGTGACGATCATATTTAACAAACATCAATATAGCTTGAAGTTATATCATTGTTGCTTTTATACTTACTCGTTTTGTTCATTTTCGAACCAAAACCTATCAGCATCTCTTATTCTAGTAAATTGATCCATGATTATAGCTCTGAACAACTCTCCAGGATGCCCGGTCGACTCCAGCATTCCACCTGTTGATCAAAACATTACATATCATTGACTATGTTTACCTTTATATTGTTATTTTCAAAAATCTCAATCTTACCGATATACACATCGATGTTATCAAGCTGCCCATCGTAAATCTGTATAAGTTTTTGCAACAGGTCAGGATTATTTTCGAATAGATCTGAATTGATTTCATTGAATGTTTTGATTTTGGCCAAACCGAAGTATTCTCTGGAATATTAAACTGAATAAATTATCAGCTCTTGATCAACTCATTCAGAAAAAAAAACTTAAAAGCTTTGTGTTTATACCTTGCTGTATTATAATCAGGTAACCCGTTGTCCCTTCCTCTCATGATATTCAAAGCTCCAAGATCTCTTCTCGAGAACTCCATTGGTCCAAACAAGTTATCACGAACATCTGAACACAGCAGCGCATCTTCGCGCTCTGAGAGTTGTGAAGCCATGCCCATTAAGACTTCTTCTATCGGCACTTGAGACATTACATCCTTGAAAAGAATAAGTAGGTATGCTAATCATCTACCTCGGTTAGTAGTGTGGTGTAATGAATTATTGAACATCCCGCATTCTACAAGAATACCATTTGGCAGACAGCCAATAATTTACCGTCATTTGCATGGCAAGGGTCATTCATTAAATCATTTTCTCACTTGAATTCACGTTGACTCACACTGGTATTGATTGGTACTTACATTGCCGTCCCACCAGGTCTCACACAATCTGATCGCATCGTGTCCTCCCGGCGCTCTCCCGATATTGCAGTTCCGATCTCTCAGCAGTATGGCAGGAGGTACTAGAGTGTGTCCGAAACGGAACGCAGCGGTCGCGAAAGCATGTGTCACGCCCGGCGCGGTCTCTGCTTTGTATCCAGCGTATGGAGGGATAGGCACGCCCAGGAATGCTGGTACGTATTCGTAGAGCATGATATTCTGAAATCATGTACATGTTTTGTGTAAGCATATTAATAAAAAAATAAAGTGTTCTAGATACGCATAAAGAATACAGGGTCTAAGAACCTGTGGAACTCCAGAAGTTTTTTTTTTAAAACAGGTCAAAATAATTATTTTGTTGCTTTACATCACATATTTAAAAGAAAAAGGCGCATCCTTGTCTTTTTTACTAAAATAAAATAAGGAAAAAGAAAATTTGTAGTGATAATAGTGAAATGTTTTGTTCAAATATATATTTTTTTACATAAGAGAAGTTTTTTAGCTTTGATTAACTTACCTGTAAGCTAGCAATTACAATCCTCCGTGCTCTTTGGAACAGTTGTTCGTCGCTCCAGTCCGGGTGCTGTCTGTGAACCCGCGCGGCCACCACGTTGTGCCATCTCAATAGAAGAATTCCAAATGTAACCAACGCTGGGTTTTGATTAGTTCGTGGATCCCCCAATACTGAAAAAATGTATAAGTGACCATAGATCAGTATCAAAGAAAAGGTAATATTTATTATCAGTTTCACGAACATCTTTTGAAAAAAAAAAATACTTACAGAATAATCTTTCTGGACTTAGCATCCGCATGTAATGAGGAACAGGGTTGTTGAATAGTGGTACACGTTTCGTATTTCTTAATGGCATACCTCCTTCACTGGCTAGGCTTCCATTCTGTAATATAATTTGCTTTGAAAATCATATTCGTGTAGGTATATGAAATGCGAGTGAGCAGAAGTGAAAATGAATACACACTCAAGTTGAGAAAGTGATCAAAAAATGTTATGCTTAAACAAATAGATGTTGAAGTTTAAATAATAAGTGATGATTAGTCAGATTTTTTTATAAACAGGTATAAATATAGGAAAGTACGTAAAGAGGCAGGCGTGGCTGCTAGGTGGCACCTGAAATGACCTCATTGCATTCACCCACGCCTCGCTTGTACTGTACACGAAGCTGCCGTCTATCCAAGACGTAATCTGGTTTATCTGAAACAAGAGGATTGGAATAAACCTATGCAATCCTAAAGCGTGTTATTACGAGCTGTTCCGGTCAAACGAAAAAAAAAATCTACATTAATTTATTTACTGAAAATGTGTGGAAGCCATAATCGCTTATTATGAGATAAAGTGGTGATCAAACGTTTGAATGTATGATTCATAAAAATTTTGTTTAATATCAGGAAGTCACCTAAAAGTAGGTACAATTAATCAGAAATATGGGGTTGGGGCAGTTAGGTCCAAATGATTGTCGCATAAAGATCACTTGGTATGTCTGAATGGGTTTTACATTAAAATTTTGATCTCAGCTATTACAGAACGATTAACATTCCAGAAGGCTATGCAGTCGCTTATGGTAAGGCTCGATCAAGGGACATAATTCCGATCCGTGAGATGGTTGAATCTAGGTTACGTTATACCTAACATAAAGTTTTATTGCCTACAATCTAACCTTCGACAGACAGACTGTCGCTCACTTGATTGTAATTTACATTGCATTAGGGATGCGCCGTAATTAGAAGTTGGTAATGCAAATTAAGTTGTAGTAGAAGCTTTACATAACTATTAAATGTTTCTTATTGCTTAACAGATTTTTTAATAAAATAAACATACTTGTTCCCTGGGGCTGTTAGGACTTTGTCCAGTGTTTCGATCATAGGCAGCTCTCAGAAAGGGCATAGACTTCGTCCCTTCGCAATCAGGGTCGTACATGTGGTCGCATTTGTCTACTGGAATACGGTGATGTTCGATTGGACACCCGGACTCTGATGCCATCACTATTTCGCCTGTTACCACTTGTCCTGTTAATAATAAAAATAAGTTATTAATGTGGTCTCTTAATTGAAGTGTATAATTGCCTTTAAAACATAAATGATTTATCACCACATTTGTAAATTACAGTATATGTGGATTCTGGGTCAATGATCGATCTATTAATGACATAACTCGAGGAAAACTTGTTTTCGCGAGTTTCTGCGATTTTCCCATGACCTATTTTGACCGCTCTCTTAGCTGAGAGTAGGCCAAAGTCCATGCGGTAGGAACATTTTAGATTAATTATGCTTCCCATGAGAAGCTCGTACGTACTGCTTCTTCTTCTTGTCGTATCACTAGCTCTTTCGAACCAGTGTGGTAAAAGAATTTCAAGTACGCCTCGAAGAGGCTCCTTTCGTGCTCGTTCTGCTAGTAGCTAGGAAGCCTAGCTTTAATTCTAATACTCACCAAAGAAAGCGAGTAATGCAGTTCTATTGGCAAGTGAAGGAAGTCCATCTTGTCCCCTCATGAAGAGTTTTGAAAGTGTCCTGGCTCCTGGCCGGTCGGCCCCGGCCATCATGTAGACTCCATCCGCGTATGACGCCGGCGACTTGCGTGTGAGTCGGCTACCTGGATTTAAATAATATAACTACTTTAGGAAAATAGAGTTGCATGATAATTTGGACAAACTTTACTACTTGCATTTTGTAATACCTACTACAAGCACTTCGTTTATGTTGCGAATATAGTCGGCTACAAAAAAGTTTCCTGTGATTTATTGTATTGTGATTCTATATTTTAACAGAAAGCCTACCTACATATACGTACCACTATTACTATTTAAATCGCTTAAGTACTCGTATATATTTACATAAAAACTTAAATCTACGCCTTGGTATGTAAGACTAGTAGTTTACATTGCTAAACTATTTTGGTTGTAATGGATACTCAAGCATCTGTCGTTTTCTTTGGGAATCACATCAGCTTAGCAAATTAACTTCATGATTTATTTATTAGTGTAACATTGAAAGGGATTGAATGCTTTCTACTCTGTTTTTGGAGTACAACAGAAGGACGTAAATGGTCGCTGTATTGGACTGGACGTAACATTTACCTTTGCTTTCAGTAAAAGTTTCCATTCACTTTTATCACGATCAGCCAATCTTCGAGTATACTTACATATGAATGTTCTGTAAGGAATCGCTATAATTATGTAATAAACCACAGTAAGTGCAATAGGTTTTAATTTTTAGATAAGCGTAAATACGATTTATATCTATGATCAACGTAAAATTGTAAAAACCGATTACTTACAATATAACGGGTTGAAAACCGATAAATTGTAAACACACACAACAATTTGTTAGTAAACCATGCAGTTTGAGCGGTTTCAGACCGAGTGGATTCGCTGCCCATGCAACACATACGCGCATACATGCGCGTATACGGATACGCGCGTGTAAACGCGCGTATATGGTTAAACCGGTGTTTACGCTCGGTTTTTTGGTAGCAAGTGTCAAAGTGACGCGGGCGGTCTGGCGCGTAAGCACGACAACTCTAGACGAGAGGTGCCACGCGGGTACACGCGCTGCAAAAAATAAAAAATGAGAAACGAACCCGCTCGGTTAATACTCGTACACTAATCTGTAACCGCACTTATAGCGTAAAACTTAGCCAAGCAAAACATGGACATGCTGTCTTAACAACTTAGGCCAAATAAAGAAATAACAGTCGTGTACAACATTTTTTTTTGTTTTAAAAGTATATTGTACTGACGACGTTTAGATGAATTTATTAAGCGAAACATTTGCCAATTATAGTATCGTTGTCGTTATCGTATTGAAACTGAAAGATTTATTACTCGGGTTCTCGGTTTGAAATAGCACATGTCACATACAATACAAGGGTTGATTCGAAAATCATTCGTAAAAGTCTCAGATTTATGTTTTACAAATATATTAGAGCGTTGTGTCAGATTATTAATTATGTATAGTTAAAATAATGAAGGTGAAGAATTAATAATCAGTTGTACCTATTATCGTGAGGCTGTGGTGCAATGTGCTCGCATGAACCACGATTTATAATCGTGGACGTTTCAAGTTCCACTTCTCAATCGAATGAGTATTAAGAGCGCTCGATTTTCGCATTGTCGATTCTCAACATTAAACTAATTATTTATTTAGAAGGATATTTATAATAAATCGTATTTTAGTGCAAAAAAGACAATAGATTACATAATTATACTGGACTCATCATGCTCAGGTGCAAAATGGTCATCTAAAACAGCCCGATCTTATTTTACTCTCATGACATTATTTAGATGCTCTACTTTGTCATGATAATGCTAACCTGTATATATAATATATGTATGTATGTATATACGAGTTACTTGGTACTTGAGTTTAGTGGCCGGAAATGCATATGTTGCAACTTAAAACAGTAGTCGCTCCGACAAATATCAAGCTGTCAGCTGTCATTATTTAGATTGGCGTTAATCGAGCCAATTCGATTCGGAGCTTTGATTTATCGAGGATTTATTGATGTAACCTTGAATTACTAATTTTTAGAGTTCAGTACAAATAATCAAGAATGTTCAGATGCAGGTTACCTTATTTTGAAAAAGACTTCAGGTCCAAAATAATCATTTATTTTACGGTTAATTTTAAAATTAGAATTTGTTTGGACGTTCTAACTAAAAAAAATAGTAAGTTCCTACGTATATTAAAATAAGTCAAGTTTTCTGGCATTATAATAATAATATAATAAAAAATCTTTATTGCAAAAACACATGTAACAAAGTACAATTATTGTTTTACAAAAGGCGGTACGATCTCTTACAGACTACCTACCTAAAAATAAAACTTACCTAACATAATACTAAATGTAACGACTTTGCCGTTGGCCCCAGCGCTGTGATTAGTATGTCAGTTGGACATCTCCCTCCGAACTAGTCTGAGACTGTATCTCAGAGGCCGATGTCCACCTTCAACACTTGCACGGCTGTATACCATCGGCAAAGTCATTATATTGTTGATTCGGCTATAATACAGAGTATTGAGAGCAAAAACCCTAATAAGGAATAAAGAAGGTACGTATAAATATGACCAACTTACCTAATATAAGCTTATGATTTCTAGTATGCATTCCGCATTGTTCTTTACTTATAGCTCTTTACTACGTTTTCCAACCACAGATCATAACTGATTTTCAATTAATTTGCAGAGAACAATATCTATCTCGTTGGTACCAAGTATCATATGTGGTGAACAACAATAATTTACAATTATGGTAACTGTAGCAATTTATGGACCTCGATTTTAATTTGAGTGCGAACTCCATTACAGGTTTTTGTTTCTGTCAATAAAATGGAGCAAATCACTGTTTATGGCTGCTGATTTTTCTCAGAAAAAAAGCGTAAAACAACAAGTTATGGTTTTAATAATTTACTGCCTTATTTGCGTTATTTGAGTGATTGTTAAGCCCTTTAAGGAGACAGTTCATTATGTGAGATAATAAGGTAACCTACGTTTCAAATTGTGCACGGTCTTGGACGAATGAAGGTTCCAAAAATATTCTTAACTCGATCGAAACTTACAAATGAAAATAGGTTTTTACGGACAAAAATTACTGATACATTATATCCGTTAGGATTATTCTTTCTTAAACTTTGAAATGCTTTCAATCTACTGGTATAATTAATAAAAAAAAAAAACTAGTTATCAAACTACCTGAAACATTATCTTAGCTTTGATGGATCGATGTTAATTTTAATTTGTCACCTGTCACCATGACAACAATCAATTATCTATCAAAATTTCTAAGTTTACCTGACAGAAAGTGATTTACCCATCTAGCTATTTAAAAATTAATCAATACATGATACCGAGTCCGTAATACGGAGATCAGACGTAGGACGAAAGTTTATGACGTCGGTAGCCGAGTTGCGGACCTAAAATGGAGTTGGGCAGGACACCTGGCTAGACGCGTTGATGGCCGGTGGAGTAAGGCTCTGACCGAATGGTGGCCAAGGACAGGAAAGAGAAACCCGGGTCGGCCAACAGCCCGGTGGGTCGACGACGTCGCAAGGGTCGCGGGGACTACATGGATCAGAGATGCACAAGATCGTGGAAGCGAAAGGAGGCCTATACCCAGCAGTGGGTCCTACCTGGCTGATGATGATGATGATGATGATACTTGTTACTAGTCAACTAGTCATTAGACTTAATTGATTTTTTTATTCATTGTTTTTATTTACTTACCTACGGAACCCCAATCTGGATAGGCTCTGTTGTTGAACCAGCCATCGTACCGCTGCTTCTCATAGTAAACTTCTGAAACAAAAAAAATATATAACGTAAAAGTACAGTAGTTAAAGTCCTTAAAATAATGTAAAATATACAGCTTAGTATGGTATAATTAAATAAAAATATCAATTTACCTACACCTAATCGCTGTTGGTAAACACACACATAAGCACACTTGCGCAATAATTAGCGAAGAATTTTGATTAGTTGACATAGTTAATTATCGCTAATCAAGCATGTGTGATGTGATGTGACGTGACAAGAACCCACGTCAAGTCACAGAAAATAAGAATGTAAGCACTTATGCCGGCGGCTTAGTCCGCATAGTAGAGACGCCAACGCATGAAATACTAGCCCATTATTTTGCAAACGATGCCTTCAAAGACGACAAAGATGCCTTGCGTCACAACCATACGAACAAACATAAATTCTACTTTTTATTTTTTGATGATTGGTAATATGGGTAAATAATGTAGGCAATGGTTATTTATAATGCAATAAGTTATGTGCTACTTATATACCACAAGCTGACGCCCGCAACTTCGTTTGCATTGTAAATTAACAACATTCCTTTTTACGCGCCTACATTATTTGACAAAGATACCCTCCAAATTTCAAGTCAACGTAGAGTTCAGTGGTTTGGCCTGTGCGTTGTCTGTCAGACAGTCAGACAGTCAGGACTGAAACTTTTATATATATTGATAATATAGAATTCTTAAGTAATACCATTACATCAGGTACAAACGGTCTTATTATTAGATTACAGAATCAAGTCACATATATCATAAAATAGTTTTTGCGGGCACATGCAAAGGCACAGAAACGTGTTAACGTACCTAAGTACGGTTTGATAGAGACCTTGCTCGCGTTGTAGCCGAGATGCATTTCAAATGACAACGTCTTTACCTTCGATTAAGAATGTGTTTCTAAGATCAATAATATCTTTAAAAAAGTTCTAAAAAAACTCGTGTCGACGAATGATGATTTTTTTATTTAAAGTTCTGACTTCTTTTGATGAAATATTCTATGAGTCTGTAAAAGTCGTCGTATTTTTCATTGTACCTGTTTTATTGAATGTAAGCATGGGACGAGACGAAGTAAACGCTCTCCTGATGGTGATCTCTTTCACGCTGCTTTTTCACACCAGAACAGTGCTGTGCTACACAGGATTTTGATTCACTTAGGCCGGTGCAACACTGCTAAAGCGCTCGCTCTATTTTTTATTGATTAAAATTGGATAACTGTTATCTAAGGAATTTTTATCATTATTATAAATGAGCTATAAAATATTTCATGTGGAATTGATTATAGGTAAAAATTATTCGAACTAACGTCTAATATGCTCAGGTTTGTGAAACAGAATTTTGTACCGATCAGTGAAGTGTTTTTTCGAAATTCTTACTTAATATGATTTCATTGATAAGTAAAGGAAGGTTAATTTCATAATAAAGATGAGTTAGTTTGTTTTTTTTCTAAGGATGAATCAGCTTGGTTAAACAAATGTACTTATTCAAGTATCTTCCCAATTACCTAATAATTGGGTAGATGCATTATTCAAGTAATTTTTATACATAGCTAAAATAATTTTAAAATTTGCAGGTTTTTATATTGTGTGTAATATATGCACATTAAAACGGATATAGCTTGTGACTAGGACACCTGCGCGCACGCATTTCTGCTCCATGTATGTTTCATGAGCAATTACAGTTGCAAAAATAGTTTAAATCACATATTAAATGCCTGCGGAACATTATGAAATACCAGTTGTTATAGTTGAATATGCTTTTTTTAAAATCTTTGCACAGAAAGCTGTTTATAGTAGGTAATTATATTGTACACGTTTGTGTTGCGGTAATACAGTAGCAGTAGAATCACAATTATGGCAAAATTACGAACTTAATTGAATTTATAACATTTCTTATGATGCCTATAATACTATTTATGGATAGATTCATTTTAGAATTGACTAATACACTCATATTACCGTTTCTTATACCTTTTATTGAAACGAGCCACAAGCATATAGGTATTTTTTAACAATTCACAATGAAAACGTTAAAAAACTCTGCTTGAGTGTTGATTTCTTTCAAAATCTGCTTCATCACACGAATAAGTAAATAGTTTTTTTTTTACCTCAGAGGATTTAAATAGTATAGATTGAGATGGAGATAATATAATTTATTTATTTACTCATAATTACGACCTACCTCTAACATTAAGGACCATAAAGACCTCTACCGTAAAGAAATAATATTAAATCCGACCTCTACCATAAAGTTTGGGGGTGTAGCCGAATCTATCCGAGATCTGTGATCTCTACTGTGTTTTCGTAAGTACTTAACATGTAATTTTTAAATATTGATTATGATAAATTGAGTGTCTTGTCCACGTCTGAGCTACGTGCACGTTTTATTGTTTAATTCAATATACGACGCTATAAATCAGACCTTTTACTTTTTGTAAGAGGCCAAAGTTGATTTTATTGATGTGTGATGTATGTATGTGGTTTGGTAGAGCTCTTATATCTAGCTCTAGCTAGCTATGTATAGGCCGTATCTATATTGCAAATAAAAACTATATGCATAAAAAAGATAATATCTAAAGATTTTAATGCACGGATAGATTTAGTTATGTAATCAGATATCAAAATGTCAGAACCAAATGGGAGTAGATGTCGAGATAGCGAGCTAGCTGTCAGTGGCTAGAGAGTTCTAGCGTAGCGTTTGAAATCTGTAGTGTGACCCCCTTGGAATTGAAAGACGTGTTGTGCTATAGGGGTAGTATTGGGCCAAGATAGTGATTAAAACGAATATTGACGTGGCGTATCGATTGATCATAGCGTTCGATAAAGTTGTGTAGGTACTCGCACTGCTTGGGCGCCTTATGTAGTTCACAGACATCAGATATGTACTTTGTTTTGTAATTCAAATTAAGATTGCGGCGTCACCGTTGAGTTGACAGGTATTGAAAGCGTAGTGTGAGAAATTGCGGTCACAGCAAAGATTTAAATCGTTGGGTCACAGTGTGGACATTATCTAGTTCTAAGGGCCATACTACACGGGCGGTTATTCCGCCCGCGGGAATCCGCTTCTGAACCGCACTAGGCACAATATGCTGCATACTACGCGGGCGGTTCTCCCGCCTAAGAATCGTTGTTAGTAGTTCATTGGTGTCACTTGGATACTGCATTCATTGATATATTTTAAGTTGTTAATTCTAAATTATCCTCTTGTTCAAAATTCTTCCTTCAAAAGACAGATAAGGCATTTAAAAGCAGGAATGGTTTTGGAGACTTATTCGGTTGCATTAATACTTTAACTTGATATTCCAAGAATCGAATTTAGGCTATCGACTGACCAAACTTTTTTATAGAACCTACTAGTAGGTTCATTTTTGGTGGATTAAAAAAAATAGATATAATAGTTTTAAATATTTGACTCTACAATGGCAAAGGGCAAAAAAAAAATATAATCACTTTGCGTAGCATATAAATTATTTTTAATTATTCATTATTTTTATTTATTATTTATTTACCAGTTCACAAAATATACTCTTCAAAATACCACAATAATTGATATTGCCCATTCATGCGAAACCAAGAATGAGTTACATGCAATTACATTTTTTGCTAAAGTCATTAGTGAAACAGAGCTCAGCGTGACCCATTGCCAGGATTTGTGGACAAAAAGCAGATCCTGTATCATCATCTCAAATAATGAACTTTTTGCGCTAATAAAGGTTTTTTTTAAAGAATGAGATCATGGGAATCATGTATCCGTTTTGAAGTCTGTTTAAGTGTTTATTGCCTGCACGGTTTTCTGATAATACCTAATTACTAACTACGTAATTGAATGGATGGCATGTTAATCAAAGTTACTCTAAAAAAAGAGTAAAAACACATTTATATGAGCCAGTATTCAATAAGATGTATTACATGCCACATACAATGACAATATAGGTAATTAGTTAAGCAAATGGCGACAGGGAAGCCTGTTAAACTCATCAATAGACAGGCTAGAGTGATTTATCTCTTACATAGAATCGCTGTAGAAACGTAGTAATTGTAACTTTGTATTCATTTATGAGTACATAGTAACAGTAACAAAGTGAGTGAAGTACAGAATGAGATATTATCAAATCGTTCTACTTCATCTTGTACCTACTTTATAACTTTAACAAATGAGCCCAAACAAAACTGGTAAATTTATTATTATTTTGAAGTTTATTTTTTTTCTGTATGTAATTGTTAACCTTAACTATATTAATTGTTTGTAAATTATTTAGTCTTTCTTTTGAGACATAAGGAAATCCATGCGTTGGTTTGGGGCAATGCCATCTACGTTGTGTGTAAAATTTAATGTGATATACTTCCAAAAAGTAGCCCATGCTACGTAAAAATACATTCTACTTTTGTGCTTCACGATACGTAAGTAGAGTATACCTATTGGTGAGCATGGGCGTAGTCATGGTAAAAATAATTAATGTCATGGTCAGGTTGGGGTGGGGGAGTATGAGGAAGTAGCCTACTGGTGGCTCACATACTCACAACATTTGAAAATAGTAGCTTTCACTTTCAGTTTTATATCCATGATGACATGTAACTTTGATCTTTATAACTACTACTAACTACGATAACTACAGTTAATAACACTAGGTCTAATTATTTATCTCAAAGCTTTCTAAAGTTATATATGATTCTATTTTCAAAGTTTTAAAAGATGAGCATTTTATGATTCATGTAAATCAGATTAGTATTATTTTAGGTAACAGTAAAAAAAACATTGAAAATCTTTTGCTTCGAGACGTGAAGCCATATGCTTAATCTTCTCTAAATCGTTAAAAAGATAGTGAAAACCACAATGCACGTAAGAACTTTGCAAGTTATATCAGGAGGATAATTATCTCAATGGAGTCTGTACAGAGGCACCGCTTCGTTACAACAACAGCGGCCTTCAGCTTTCACTCTCGAGATATGCCGGACGCTCACATAGACTGCGCGTGCGGCCATCCACGCATGCAGAGGACAGTTAGGCTATAATGACGACAAAATGTGTTTTTTTTTACCCGACTGTGAAGGAAGGGTTATATTTTTCGCACGTATCTTGTATGTATTTATGTAAATTTCTTTGTTACCTACCTCATATTCCAAACGGCTAAATGGATTTTGACAGTTAAGATATAGTTAGATTTTTCTCAATAACACGAGTGTTCGAGTGTGAGAGTTTATTTTTTTTAAACTTGTCTGAACAAGTTTAAAAAAAATAAGAAAAAGGCGGATTTTTGGCGCCAAATAGTAGGTCGTTAAAAAAAATTTGTTTACCGAACCTATCGAGTAGGGTATCAGAATGTAGGAAATTATAAGGAGATTACAAAAATATACATAAGTCATATGTTTAAATTTTATTTGGAATAATGTATTGGCAATATTCACAGTCGGGTTTTCAGTTTTTATAAACTTTTAGCTTGTTGCCTCAGATAATTACGCTCAATTCGGTTATTAACTGATGACCTATTACTTTGTGATGTTTCAAGCTTCGTTGGGTGTAAACAATTAAATATTTCTCTTCCAATACGTATTGAACTTAATTTTCATGTAGGTCCTCATTATATTAATGGTGTAATTTTTTACTAAGGTAATTCTATAGTTCAAGTTGAGTCAAGGGCTTCTCGTGTAGACAATTACCAAATTACATGCATTGACCCGTACCTTACCCGTACTTGAACTATTAACATATTTTTATATAACATAATTTTGCTTGAGATAGAGGACTTAACGTTAGTTTGATACGATCTTAGTTACAAAAAGGAAATTATTTTGCGAAAACAAACTTTTCTTTTTCGAAACTATTACTAATACTTTTTCAAGCTTCTCCCATCTTTTAAGGAAGAAAAACACCTTTTATAAGCACATTTTTTTAATAATTGTATCTAAAATCCGAGTCAATGAACGACCTTGACCGGCCGGAAGTGGAAGTGCAGCCAAGGTCACAGGGAAATGCCTCAAGCTTCAAGTGTCACGTCTGCGAACACGCTTCTTAATGTCAAGACTGACGCTAGATCCAGTAGAGTGCTAATTGTCTCACAAACTCATAAACCGGAGATAAAACCAGTTAATCCTAATGTTTTGGCTGGAATTGCTTACTAAATTATATGATCCGGTAGTGATAGACTCGACGTCGACACTGATGACTAACTAACTAACATATGACGTATGTAAGTTATATGTAGTCTTTTAAAATAAGGGCCAACATATTGTACCTCATTTCAGATAAGTAGGTAGTTAGGAGTATGGTTTATAATGAACGATACTCCAGATAACCTAATTTGGAAACATGAGAGGTAGGTAATGCAAGAACGTTGCAACTTGTCTGATAAGCACAAGGACTTGGTGAGTCAAGTAGGCCACAGTCATAGTAAAATTATGTTAGTAAAAAGGTAAGTTACGAAATAATTGTTCATACATTTTAGCTCCTAAACACAGCCACTCTACTGTATGTCTGAATCCTGTTACACATTTTGACGTTACAAGCAATAAATAACATGCACCATTCGTGACCAAACCACACGTTGCAAACATGTTGTATGTCACAATAAACCATAGCAACTTATCTACATACATCCTTGATCCAAGAAGTATGTACCTGGGTACAAACATGAACGTTAGTTTGTTTTCATATTGTATGGATCCACCGTGTCGAGATAGGTGAAGCTGTTTGGATGGCTGTTTCGAAGCGTGTCCGAGACATCCGCTTGGGTATCCTAGCCAACATCGTGTTGACGTGTCGAGTGTAGGCTGCTGATAGATTGATGATCGCTATTTTCAATAAGATCCGTGAGGAATTGTTGTTGACATTCAGGTACTCAATCCATAAAATTTGCAAGGAGATCATCTATCCTGGCCATGAAGAATAGTTCCGATTGAAAACAATTCTGATATGTGATAACGATACCTGGCATAGCTTAATTCGAGTAAATGGTATCTGTTCGATTAAGTTTCTGCCGTTAAGTAGATAGTTAAGGTACTAACCTGGATCGCAGAAACACGATGCAGCTAAGCAGAGTAGCACGACCCAGGTCTGCGCGCCTGCCATCTTGAATTCTCCAGCCTGCAACAATTTGACGACGATCATCAATTATTCACGCAAAACCATTATTACAAACCTTGGATCAAAGCTTCTTGGAATAACGTTCAGAGGATGTAATAAGTAATTTTCTACAAAGTATGAAACAATATACCTAATAGTTAACAATATTTGACACTTTCGTCGTTGACGCACAAGCTTCTTTACACGCTGATTGTTGGCGTTTATAAAAGCTAGCGTGTGAGCGTGTTAGCTTTCAGGAAGGATTGTCACACGTAGATTGAAAAACGCCGATGACACGAAGTCGCTGGCGTGTAGCGTGTAAAAAAGCCGTGTGTCATCGTACTATAACACAATACTTTGATTCTTAAGTTACTCTTACTTACTTGGAGAAGCAATTCTGTTAAGTTATGATTATGAGTTTTTCTAAAACGCTGAGAAATTTTGACAAAGCAAAAAAGTTGGCATTCCAAGTTAAATTCCTGTTTGACTTAGTATGTCACCTATAGCAACCAGCCTACCCATAATGGCATAAGATGGCATCAACAGGTCTGAGCTCATCAACTCATAAAAAAACGTTATTTTACAGAGTTTATTATTTCACAGGAAATCAATTAGCAAATATAACGTGGAAGTACCAACGCATTTCTCATTATTAACTTCCCGTGTGGGATATCCGTGATGAGAATCTAGTTTATACGTACGAGTAGGTGGGTAATCTCCATAAACCATAATAACGAGCATAGGTATAAAAATCAAGGAATATCGGAGGAGTATAGGTTACCATCATTTCGATGGAGCGACCTAGTGGCTGGAAATCTCTGGCCAAGAAGAGCAATAACTAGAAGAGAATGTAAGGAATTGGAGGAGGCTTTTACCGCAAGCGGCGGTCCTTACACTAAAATAACTACTATTATACTTATTATTACTTTTAATTTGACTTTTATACATTGTAAGGGAATAAAGCTTTTTTATTTTATTTTATTTAACATTAAGGTTTCGGATTTTATATCCATTATGCACAGCCGGGGCCACCAAGGAGTATTATTTAGTAAAACATTTTAAAATATTGGAACATATTAATATTATGTAGAATTTAAATAACCGTAGATGACATCAATAAATTCAGTAAAAACTCAACTACCATAGCTTGAGATTGAGTATCAACCAACAACTGCATTTATATAAACATTATAAATTATAATCGCTAGAGCGTTAACCTAATTTCTACAATCTACAAAGCATAATTCATGTAACAAGCATAATGAATATTTAAAATTCACTTCGTAGCCTTATTGAACTCTAAGAAAACTAGCTTGCAGATTTGTTGAACTAGATTTAGTACCTACGTATAACGAGTTAGATCGACAAGTTTATAAAACGCTGTGATCAACATTGTTTTTATCTTATTCATCAATGTATTCAGGTCAACAAGGGTCATTAATTTCTGAATTGAAGGGTCATGCTAACCGCATGAAGGTAACATAAACGACGCGTAGGTATATAATTATACTCTTTGGAAGCAGCAAGCTCAGAGTTAGTCATACCGTGATTTCTGGGTATGATAAAAACTGACAAGTATGCTTTACTACATGCACTGTTCTTGTTACAACAAAAAATTACTTCTCTTTTAACTAATTTCATGTATATAAAATAAAAAAATAGTAAATTATGGTCTCCATTTCAAATAAGAAAGCTTTATATTGAAAAACGAACGAGTTTTAGCGTGTTTTGTTCAGCGGGTGATAGTGACTTGAAAAATATGTGTTTCGGAATCATATTGAATATTTTCTTTTATTTTTATTTGTTATAAACCTATTATTTGTGCCATAAAATAAATAGAATACCTGTTAATAAGTTTAAAATCGAAAATTATAAGGTATGTTACTTAGGTACCTGTTATTTTTAACCATTGCCGGTCGAGATTACATTTTTCATTCTTCTGTAATATACTTCTGTGATCACAAGTTTTGTACTAAAAAATCTTACCATCGTTATTTCTGACCATACATTTTATGTTTCTGACTAATTATAAGCGTCCTATTAAAACTGGTTTTGGTTTAATCATTGGACCATCATACCAATCATAAGGATCCTTAAATTTTCATTAATAAATAATTTAGTAAACTGGTTATGTGAAAAAGACCTATGTTTTTTAGTTTTTAATTATTTGCTTACAATGAACAAATATCTACATCATAGACAAAATACTACGGTAGCTTCTCTACGCATGTATTTTATCTTTGATATCATGTAAAAAAAAACAAATAACCTAACAATAAATAACTAAGTATGAGCTTTTAAATATGGTCGTTTTTAAAGTTTTTTTGTATACCTTGCCTTGCAATTTTTATATCTAGTGGTTTAATAGTGCCTTTGTTGAGATCCTTATTTCTAGTTATGACTCATGAAGGTTGAAACAGCTTCTCATTTCTTTCTTTTGGTCTGTGTTGCGAGACAATCAAGATTACCTATACTTTACTTCGTCTGTTCGTCTGATCTTTCGGTTTATTTTGTAACTTGAAGACGATTACCTTACCACTGAATAGAGGATCAGTTATTCTTGCTGCTCTTATTTTATCAGGGGCTATTACTGTTTAAGTATATTAATTTTCAATGAATTGAGTCACTTCGAGGAAAACAGCCGTAACTATGATATCGTAAGAATAATAACTGTGACATAATCGTATTATGCATAAATTGTTGCGAATAAACAGCGTCCGGCGGCATTTGTTATAGGTCATTGGCAGGAAGTCAATGGGCATTATGCACGGCATTTCTGTTGCCAAACTGACTCCTAACAACATGTCTGTTATGAAGTGTATGGTGTGTGGGTGTTTTTGTTTTACATTGAGTTGGCAGAAAAATTACAAGCTGGTGGGTTGGTAGCACTCCTTGAAATATGTCGGCTTTGCCCCAAAAAATCCATGGTAGGTAACGCAGTAGGCAAGCTTTGATTCTTATAGGATTTATTTTCTTGTTTCAACCCGACAACTTTATGTCCGCGGCTAAGCTTGCGTTGTGCTGGGACTAAAAAATAGTAGCCCATGTCCGTTACCAGAGCCTAAAATAAATGTAGGTAAGTATACCAAATTGTAGCGCGTTTATTGCAGTGAACCTTATGTACCCTGGTCCTTAAAAAATTATAAGTGTAGGTACTTACTCTGTGTCGGTCTTCAATAATTTAAATAAATGTTTTTAGTGAACACCTAGTTTTTTTACTATACGCAAAGCAACTCTAAGAAAATGACTACATTTACCTACCAGATATATTTTTCTCTCAAGATATGTATGTAAATTCTTGTTTTTAATTTTAGTTGTACTCTTAGGTTAGTAACTCTAACGAATTATTGCCCTACGGCACATACCCATTGTATGTCTGATAAACTGTTTTTTCTGACTAAAATTTAAGATCTTCATGTTCACAGTTTAAACAATAAATGTTCTCATTCTTATTCTAAGTTATTAGAAGCTTACTGTAGATACAAGTATGATTCAAGCGAACTTCAATGAATCGGCCAAAGCAAATCACTTGTTATTGAGATGCAGATATGGTTTCTTGCTAATTCGGATTGTGTTAAATCATGCGGAAACCACGCGGACATCCCTAAAAGTTCTCGCGGTAATAAATCAATTCTTAGATCATAAACAGGATCTAAAACTTGATCAGTTTTGTCTGATGGTGCTTTAAATACCAACATATAAGTAGGTTTATTGATTGGACCTGTAGTAGTTCTAAACAAAGTTTTGCCGTTGGCTATGAATATACTAACTCATGTAATATGATATTATATGTAAGTTTATACCTATCATAATATACTAAACTAGTAGATATCAAAACAAGTTTAGAGAAGTAAATGAAAAACTAATTGTTCTTTTTGTGACTATAGCACTAACGAATGCTAAATCAGCTGATCTCCTAAAAAACGCAGACCGGTTCAAAGGTGTACCTAACTGTCCATCAAAAATAGCTAACAGTCTAACGGTTAGGTATGTTGCCAAACCTAGGTGAATGTGCTATGCCTTTGCGTGTACAACTAAAGAGGTAGGCATAGACAATCTCCCAGAACGTCCATTGTTTCATTTTTTGCAATAGTACCTACCTTCTCGCATCAGACGCTGATCATCGGATTCAGATTTGCAAGTACAGCGTAAGACAAGGTCCCTGACCATTGCAACCGATCGTCCGGTAGCTACCAATGTGCGATCGCGTCCTTGCGTTCACCAATCTGAGACATATCGTTTGCGCCCACCTTATCATATAATGTCATCGTCTAACACGGGACAGCAGCGGCCAGTAGAAAGAAAATAATGAACAGACTCACCTTTAATCCCGATTAGACATCACTCCAGAGCGATCGGCAGACTGATCGTCAGCAACTCACTGACGAGGATATTTGGAAACAATTGAGTGATTCGCACGTTGCTGTTTACAAAGCGAAAGCGGTCTAAACGCGGAAGTAGAAGGTAATCTGCGCGATGTTTCACCAGCGTGTCAGGCGGTCGACTCGCGCGCGGCGGCGTGTGCGACTCGCGACGAGGATCGTTTCACCAGCGGAGGTGTCGCGAGGAGAAAGTCTCCGTGGCCGTGGTGCGCACGCCTCGGTTGGCCGAAGCTCGGTGGAGGGGACGTGACGTATCTCGCAAAACCGACAGCCACCTGAGCGGCTGAGCATCGCCGCCGATTGCTTCATACTGCAACTCATCCTCAGGCTCCGATGCTTCGTCTGCCGATCAATTATTCATGGAATAAAAGAGCCTAATTAAAATAATTAACGACTTGGGCGGGCCTTCGATGCGTAGATCCGTTTCGCTCTTGACCGATGTTTGACCATGAAGTATAAAAATGTTACGCTAGTCGCTAGGTAAACTCAAGTATTATCCCTTACTTTTCCCCGGGTCGGAATCCAACTTTTTTGTCGTGACTGATTAACCAGACCCAGGTACAACTTTTAAACTCTCATTGTACCTATTAAAAATATTCGCAGTTATCAAGTTGTCGTTGAATGTATTGAATCACGTGTTTATTTTCTCATACCTACGTAGTTTACCAAGGCATATAGATTTTCTATTCTCTATCATTTTGTGCTGAGCATACAAAACGTAGCTGGAATGCGAGCATGAGCTGAGCATGCTGCACTCATCAACACAATTTGTCGTTAAGTCTGCTATTGTTTTTTCATGTGAACTTCGTTACAGTTATTAATGAATACAAATGAGTTAGCAGCGGTCGACAACTCGTATAATTTAACCAATTAGCCTGTTCCCACGGAAATACGCCCAATCAACAATCATCCCTTGGGATGCGAAAGAGAATATAAGAACTATGGTATTCGATATATTTTAAAAAAGTACATAATCAATAAGTCAATCAATAGTGATCATGTATCGAATACTACTTATGCAGACTTTCACTAAATTGTACTTTTATATACTTTTTCGAGTTTTACCTATTTTATTCGTCATTCAGTGGAATCTATGGAAGTACCTAATTGTTATTTCTTTTCTCAATGATGCTTTTACCAACGTTGAATATTAGGAGTCTGGTTTGGATTCTTTACAAATCATCACACCATTAAAAATATTTTATTGCGATAGTTAGTTTAAACAAACAGAGACAAAGCTCGGGGGAGCAAGCCGCGTTTTACATTCTTGATGACAAGTCATCCAAACGCGGGCGGACTGGGGTCATCATTTTAATTTAAAGTTTATAAAAAAGAAACGAGACTCGAAAGGAGCCTCTTCGAGGCGCACTTGAAATCCTTTCAACACACTGGTTTTGCAAGAACTAGTGTGACGATAAGGAGAAGACATAAGAAAAAATATCACTAGTAACTGTATGCAAAATGATTTATGCTTTGTTCCGAAATAAGCTTTTTTGATCACTTTTACCTATAGACCTGTGTTCGAGTTAAGTTCACTTGATTCCTTTAAAATTCCTGTGCACTTGCCCAAAGTAAGAAGCCTAATGCCTACTTGCACCAAACTGTCAAAGCTCCTAAGCAATTACTTTTCTTGCTTGCCAAGAAACTAAGAACTGTCAAGTGAGTTAAGTAATTGCTTAGGAATTTGGTAGTTTGGTGCAAGTAGGCATAAGCTAGCCCCAGCCTAGTCTAGCCGTTTTTGGAATTTGTAATACAAAAATAACAAGCATCATGAATTTTGAATCTTAGTATTTACTTATAATTTCAAATATCTCCACAAATGCGCCCCTGTTGAATTCTGAGCCATCTGTTTATACAATTATCGGTTAAGAGTCGAGTCAGTGGCGCGCGCTGTTCTTCCTAAATGACTCCTTCATCAACCATATCCAGTAGGGTACTTATTAGTGGCCCGACGAACTTCCTTGGGATAGTACGCAACCCGCATTCGAACCACACAGTTAGATAGAGCACTGGCCATCAAGATAAGAGCCAATAAAAATTAAAAAGTTTTGTGCACGTTCGAATTTCGAAACAAAGTTCCTTTTTATTCGATTTCAAAAGAAGACTTTGAACTAAGTGAAGTAAATACTCTTTCGATGGAGAATTTCGTGAACTACAAATGTGACGAAAATTGGGAGCAGCATATTTTTACAGTTCCTTATCATACCGTCGCTGAAGTTCCGGCGGCGAAACAGAGGTGTCAAGCCAATGCCCGAGAAAGGGATAGGACTCAGAAGTTAGTATAATCCACTCCTAATTTATAGGCTCATTTAGAAGCTTTAATGCTACATTTGCGTCGATCTAAGTCTAGCAAAAAGAATTATTTTCAAAATATTTGTAATTCCAAGCAGCGTGAACATGGCGTTCAACACTCTGCGGTTGCTGATTCCCACGGAACCACCTGATAGGAAGCTGAGCAAGATCGAAATCCTGAGACTAGCTGGCAGCTACATTACGCACCTCGACAATCAGCTTTATACCGGTAAGGATATGAGATCGATCGTAATTTTATCCAAGAATTCTGAGCAACTTTTTGCCCTAACAGCTCATAAATTTAAACTTTTTTGACTACATGTGCAATTGTGCATGGCTCTCTTCGGACTGAAAGAGAGCCAATGAGCAAAAATAAGTAATATAACTCTTTTAATTTCCAAGTCCGGTACAACACAGTTCTAAAGCACTCATCCACTTAGATACAATGTGGTAGTCTGATAGTCTGCTAGGTAGTGAGACTGAGAAGACCATTTTATAGCCCCATATATCGGGATACCAATTTTTTTTCTACTAACTAGTGACTGGTTTCAACTACTGAGAGTTAGATATATGTAGGTAGGCCTTTAACCCTAGCATTCCGCATAACGGAAACATATCCGCTAGGTAACAATCAATTGTGAAGGCATACAATGATTT
This sequence comes from Lobophora halterata, assembly GCA_932526365.1. Lineage (NCBI taxonomy): Eukaryota > Metazoa > Arthropoda > Insecta > Lepidoptera > Geometridae > Lobophora > Lobophora halterata. The sequence goes on along the minus strand of OW052014.1, from coordinate 6,808,411 downwards.
CTATTTCTAGCTATTTCTATTTCTAATTACCTACAGATTTTTATCTGTACAGGCACTTAAAACTAAAAGCAGTTTGATATTTTATGATAGCTTTTAGTTCATCATAACTTCCTTTAAAAGCCTTCAACAAGGCTTCGATTGTAGGAAGAATGTCATTACATTCATGAATAACCTACAAAAATAAAGAGAGAGTAGGAAGTTCTCTGTTCGATTCGTAATTTTATTAATATTGAAACTTTTTATAATTTTCAGGCGAAATGGAAAGGCCTTGTCTACAGAAAAATGATGAGGATAACAAAAGTACTACGCTTTGTACGTTTTGCTGGTCGGCTGTGAAAAAAGATGTGAGTTTTAATTTCCTATAAAATAATCTGTTAATCGAGTAGGTAATTGTTTTCCTCCTACCATAATAATAAACTATCGTCTGATAGTTCTATTTACTAAGTACACAAATAAAAAACTAGGAGTAACACACAGTGATGTATGTGGGATTTTATCATTATCATCGGCTCGATTAAGTCTACTGCTGAAAGTTGTTACGCGCCACTGCGCCCGGTCTTCGGCTCTCCTAATTCACTTTTTGCCGGCCGCTTTACCTGGCCATGGTTCGCCCCTCACTATGGACCCAGTCTCTTCGCATGAAGCTACCTATCTATATAGATTAGATACCTACCGATATATCTTTCAACTGGAGCGAGTTGACATATTGTCTTCGATCACATGTACTAAGAACATTGACTCCTTAACCCTGTGGCCAACCACAGATCAAGCCCATTCCTATGCCATTAGTTAGTGACTGATAAGTGACGAACAATGGTCTGACTCCCAGGATTTGTGACAGCCCCGTTCCTGAGATATCAGCGAAAATACCTGGCCCACGGTTCTGGATCCAGAACCCTGTGGCCAAGTACTTTCGCAAATTACACATAAACCACTGCATCTTATGGCCCCAGATTTTTAATTTGCGTTAGAAACGCCAGTCACTAAGCCCTAGACAAAAAACTAACTTCCTAGACCCAAGAATACCGAAGTTAAAAAAGTCCGGTCTAACATTTTGAGGTTATAAAAATAACCTCAAAATGTTAGACCAGCTACCCGAAAGAAAAATGCTAGGAGGCTGATTACTATGCCGAACCTTAGTGACTCATTTGTGACTAACAATGAACTGAGTCCCGGAATTCGTGACAGCCTAGTTGCAGAGATATAAGCGAAAATACTTGGCCACAGGGTTCTGGTCCAGAACCCTGTGGCCAGGGCTTTTCGCTAATTTCTCAAAAACCGCTGCATATTATGACTCCATTTTTTGTATATGCTTTAAAAACGCCAGTCACTAAACCCTAGACCTAAAATTAGCTCCCTAGGTTGTTTAATAATAAATCCTAGAAACATGTTTTGAGGTTATAATTTATTAACAGAGTGACCATATATTTTGCTTCATTGAGACTTTCCTTGTTTTGTGTTACGTAACATAACGTATTGTTGCTTAACGTAAATGCTATAATTACCTATTGTCTATTCCATTCACATCCTAGCCTAGACTATTGTAGAAGACTACTGTTTTAGGCAGGTAAGCAGAGACGGATTATCCTTAAGGCAAACTATTAAAATTATTGTGGTGTGTTTTTATCTACGCAATAGAGCTCAATCATAAAGGCGGTCAATAATAAAGTGGAGCTGTAATAATAATAATCCCACATTGAAGCTGCGTTTAAGACAAAATCACAATAAAGTTCGAAAATAAAGCACGCATCCGGAGTATAAAATCTACACTCATGGTCTACAATATAAAATGAACACAAAATCTACACTCCATGGTCTACACAAGCTCCAAGTTACTATTGTACAGCAGTTTCCGCAAAAATATACTTCAGTTCAAGCAAAGTTTAAGGTAAATTGGCAGTTCTAATTTATGACAATAGCCGTCCCGACTCATATATTAAGAAAAATTAGAAAGAGTCGTTATTTTTCAGTATTTTTAGTACTTTTAAGCTTTTATTGCGTGCTAATTCAAAGTATTATATTCACATGATATCCACATGAAGGTTTATTACAAAATTTTCGAATCAAGCAAAAGGGCAGTGTAATGGAAAATAAATGTATTATATATATATATTAAGATTGTAAACAAAACAAGACTGATATACCCTATGTATATAATAAGGACTGAATCAAACTTTAAATGTAAGTATTACAAGTCTAGCTGATTGGACTACAGTAGGTACATAGAAGTATAATAATAAGTATATTTTCAGCATTCCTTCTACGGAAAGAAGCAGCAGCTAGATCATCGTGAGCACTAGCGGCAATCCAGAGCAAAATATTATATTTTAGTTTTACTTCCAAGATAGTGAAGAGGCATGCATATTTAGACTGAAAGATCTCTACATAGGTACTTGCCTGCCTAAAACAATATTATAGGATATGAATGCCATAGACAATAGGTAACTATAGCATTACGTAGCGTAACGCAAAACAAGGAAAGTCTCAATGAAGCAAAATATATGGTCACTCTGTTAATAAATTATAACCTCAAAACATGTTTCTAGGATTTATTATTAAACAACCTAGGGAGCTAATTTTAGGTCTAGGGTTTAGTGACTGGCGTTTTTAAAGCATATACAAAAAATGGAGTCATAATATGCAGCGGTTTTTGAGAAATTAGCGAAAAGCCCTGGCCACAGGGTTCTGGACCAGAACCCTGTGGCCAAGTATTTTCGCTTATATCTCTGCAACTAGGCTGTCACGAATTCCGGGACTCAGTTCATTGTTAGTCACAAATGAGTCACTAAGGTTCGGCATAGTAATCAGCCTCCTAGCATTTTTCTTTCGGGTAGCTGGTCTAACATTTTGAGGTTATTTTTATAACCTCAAAATGTTAGACCGGACTTTTTTAACTTCGGTATTCTTGGGTCTAGGAAGTTAGTTTTTTGTCTAGGGCTTAGTGACTGGCGTTTCTAACGCAAATTAAAAATCTGGGGCCATAAGATGCAGTGGTTTGTGTATTATTTGCAAAAGTACTTGGCCACAGGGTTCTGGATCCAGAACCGTGGGCCAGGTATTTTCGCTGATATCTCAGGAACGGGGCTGTCACAAATCCTGGGAGTCAGACCATTGTTCGTCACTTATTAGTCACTAACTAATGGCATAGGAATGGGCTTGATCTGTGGTTGGCCACAGGGTTAAGGACTCAATCTAAGAACTCACTCCATAATACAATATGCTAGAAGAACCATGAAGCTTTTCATTAGCATTAGCTTCATGGTTGTTCGGCTTAGATGACCATGGCCAGCATCGTCAAATACAAATACAAATACAAATCAAATCAATCAAAATATAATTTTGAATTTATTTTCAGAAACCCTATACTACTGGCTCGGGTTTCTACAAGCATCACTGAGGGTGTTTTTTTATACAAATACTAACTAGTCCTATATTTAAGTATATTTTTTTAAGCATGTATAATTCATAAGAAATGCACTCTTCTCTGCCAAAGATCTTCTTGTATAAACTTTTAATAATGTAATATCTAATTGGGAAGTTGTGTTATGGTAAACTTTACAATGTAAGGTAGCTTTACGAGTATAATAAAATAAAAGTTGTAATTTGCAAAATGGCACTGTTTTATTTTAAGTAGGTAAAAGAAATTAAGATAAAATGATCACAACCAGTATTTATTAAGGTGGTCAACTTTTATTCCAAAACAGAAAATGAATTTTATTGGCAGTGGTGAGTAGGTATAATATAAATATTTATAATGTGCGACGAAATACTCTAGTACAAAATCTAGTTATTCTACAGTATATTTACAATGATTCTATCTCAGTTATGAAAATTATACAGTACAAATTCTACTGTTTATTTACCTACTAATTAAGTACTTATATAAAAAGTTATACAAAATCTAGGTAGGTATACTTAAAAAACATTAGCATTACAAATTTTATCTACAAAAGGATGGGTATAACTAGGTCCCTCATTCTTGGTTCCGAATTCCTGAGGTGTAGTTGTGCCCCGTATTCCAAACATTAGGGAATGTGTATCGACATCGATATTTTATTCAAACAAGGGTGAATGAAATATATATATAGTTTTAAATTAGGAAGTACAGTCAGGGAAATAATTAACGTCAGTGACTTTAAATTTTTTCTCCTGTTTGTTGCTGTCCATGGCTTCGCCTGCTTGGTATTTATATAGCAAGTTTTATACCTTGGTATTTATACTATATTTCAGCAAATTGGCTTCGTGGCATAAATATCCAATGAAAAATATTAGATAATTGTTTTTTCCATATTTTAGTTCTATGGATTTCAGCCTGGAACGCCAGAATCAATCAAATTTATTATCATACATATACCTACTCGAAAAATTAATAAAAAAAATACATTATTAAAATATGTATTAATTTAATATGCGAATGAATAATTTTTGTGACCAACATATTTTATTCTTAAAATTACATCTGTGACTAGTAAAAATCTAGTCAAATTAAGTAGACGCTTAACTACTCATAAATAAGGCAAGTACGTATTTACAGAAACACCTAACAATATAAACATCTTTCACATAATCACTTTAAAAATGCAACTGCGAAAACAAAATATATTTAATTTTTCTATCAAGGACTCGTGCTAACAACAAAACATAAACCACTTTACATCACATGCACACAATTTTCCTCTAAGAAGACATCACAGTCATTGATATTAATTCTAAAGTATCCATTGGGATATAAATTACTATTCACAAGGCATTTAATGAAACAAACTAACTCAAACACAATGATGAGGAATAAAATAAGGACACAAGGAATCCCTTTTCGTAATAAACTTGCTGATTTTCAAAGCCTTGATAAAGGCAAAGTGTAAACCAACAATGAGTTGAACATTCTTTTAACCGTCAACACAAGTGGGCAAAAAATTCCCAAAATCAAATAGATTGTTTAAACATAGCAACCATATCCCAATGGCATCATCCTTTAAATTCTCAACATATGTACAGTCTTACATAACAGTCCCGTTTCACTAAAGGCCTTATCTCACTAGAACACCATGGGTGCCACTGATTGCGCTGAGGTGTCTTGAGCTACCAAGCGAGAAACACCAGAGCATCCACCAGAGTTGTTAGTTTCAAAATGGACGCATACGAATGACAAGTACCTGACATTACGTTACTAACTAGTTAGGTATTTGAAATCCTATACTTCACCTTTATTTCGTACTTCGGATAATATTCTTGCATGCCAAATTAAATGGTAATTTTTGTGATACGACTATTTTTTTAAGAACTTCTACAACCTTACTTAGCAAATTAAGAATTTGAATTTGAATTTTACATCGTCGACGCATGAGCACTACACGCAATGTTGATTAGTGCTGGAGGGTCGTCTCTCGTAGCGCAACTGGTGGTCGAGTGAATAAGACGCCAAGTAGCTCTATACATATTACTGGTTGCGCCACCAGCGGGTGATTTGGTTTCCGCCACCAAATTGATGCGCAACCAAACGGACACCGCATCAGATACCCTACATACAGCTGTATACTTTTTTTGGTGGCACGACTGTTTGCGCCACTGGTGTCCTAGTGGGATATAGCCTTTAGACTTCCACAACCCGAGCTATCGGATATTTCTGTCGCGTCCAATGAACGGGCTCGACTCATGGTTGTTTTTCTCCAAGTTGCCCGAGAGGGTCGGGTCGGGCCGGCTCCGCTTGAAGAACCCGAGTTTCCACAGCAGTAGAATGAGTAGCACCAGTACTATGAGACCGATGATGACTGATAAGATGATCACCCATAGCGGCACTTCCGTCGGCTCGCTGATCTTCAAGTCTGGGTACGCCACTGTTGTGACCTGTAAACATGAAAAATGTTACCAATGCGCAAAAACTGGAATGTATACTCACAACATGTACGTTTGTTAATTGATTACTTAACAAATAAATGAGCTCGGTGAGATATTGCAGTGTCAGTGCGCTTCAGGCACGTTCTTTAGTCCATCTATAAGTAGACTATTGTGCAATTATCCAGCTAAATTAAAAATTACTTATTTACCTACTAAGTAAATCGAAAAGTATATTGAAAATTACTAGGTATAAGATGATGGTTTACTAAGTTCAGTGCTTTTATGTCAATACGTAGGTACTTAATTACCACTAACATTATGCATATTTCTCAAGGCCATTTTATCTACATATCCACACTTATCATCGAAACACGGACCCATTTTATTACAGGGACAGAACTGTCGTGTACTTAATCTGATTGTCGTTGGAATTGTCTTAAGCACACACGGCAAAAGCTAGCGATTGAGTTTAGCTTTCGGGAAGGATTGTCAACAAGAAGATTGTAAAAAGCTGATGACACTAGGTGAGTTTACAAGCTACAAGCAAACTCCCTGGCTTGTAGCTTGTAGCTTGTAAAAAGCCGTGCGTCATCGACGCTTAAGAAAAAAATGGAAGGGGTGGACGTTATGTTGAGGTGGCTGAAGCGAGGTCTGCATTGTACGAGCGTGGCGCTTCAAAGCCGCACTTTCAATCTATTCAATGGTACTTACAGTAACAGAATCATCGTAATGCTTGCTCTGGTGGATGTTGGAGTTGTCCGGGAGGAATATGGAGGCGGTGGATGCTATGTTGACGTGGCTGACGCGAGGGTAGTCCTCCACGAGCGTGGCGTTCCAAAGCCGCGCCTTTACAGTGATGGTGGCGGCCTGAGCTCGCGCCAGTCGGTATATCACACAGTGGAATTTGATACACTTCGCTGACTTCTTCAGGCAGTTCTGCAGGAGAGAAAACAAGCGCAGGAATTACAATAAACTGTATATTAGTTCATTCTCTCTCTTCAGCTCAACCACACTGGCTTACCACGGAAGACTGAACCAACAAGCTTATCATCATTCAAGAGCATTTGTCTTTTGATGGTAATGGACTTTGTTATGAAAACTAAAGCTGCTACAACACCATAACGTTTATCATAGAGATCACAGAAGGTCAATTCACTTACCATATTTACGACATGTTTCCTTTGGCCATCCTTATCAGTATACGCCTCTGCTACCACCACATCACTCTCTCGTTTCCTTCTCACTTTGTTCTCGAAAGCGCTAGAATATTCCTCGACTCTCTTAGTTTCGTTGTGTTGTTTCTGACTAGAGGATACGCTGAGTTTTCCTGATGTCATGAAAGGGTCCATTTGTAAGTTCTCTAGCAAAGGCTCCGTGGATCCCGGCCGGCTGGATAAGTTCAGTGGGTTGATCTCTTTTTCGGTGTAGAAACATCTGCCGTTGCTTTGGTCTGTAAATTAAAAAGAAAAATGTTAAACCCTACCAAAAGCGATAAACCTCTATAAACCTCTATATCTAGATTTTTTTAAGAACTTAAACATTGACAGATGAACAGAAACCTTTGTAAATATGGAATCAGGTTTAAAAGCAGCCACTGTCTAGTACTGAATTATAATTTTAATGAATTTCAGCTGTTGTCTATGCTTCATCATCCTAAATATTTGTAAATTTGCCTTTCATTTATTTCAGAAGATTCTCCTCTAGTTTTAGAAGATGCTTTTTAAGCTCTAACTTCAGAAGATGCTTTAGACTCTAAAGTTCTAAAGTTTAGAGAATTTAAGGATAAGAGAAATAATAATCAAGGTTTTACAAAAACAAAGACAAACGACTTCAATTGGACTGTTTTAGTGACCGTAAGCACCACTGAAAAGTCAGAGGGAAGCAAAATACGCAATTTCGTTTAATTCGACGACATATTTTTTTCAGTTATTTGGATATAAAAACTAAACTACTAAATCGATTTTGATGAAATTTGTATGGGACCAATCTGAAAGTATATCCTCTGAAAAAGATAAGGAAGAAGAAAAGATTTTTTTAAATCATTAAAAACATTAAAAAAAAAGGAATAAAAAAACCATTCCACCGAATTGATAACCTCCTCCTTTTTGAAGTCGGTTGAAAAGTGGTCAAGCGCTGTAACAGTGTTACGCCGCATGATAATCGAATTCGTGAGTAACACTATTCAATAACATTGGGCAAGTACCAGGTAAATATATCATCAGGTATATTTAGGACTATACGCGTCCTAAAAAAACCCTAGTTTTAGAAGATTCTCAAAAGCTAGTAGTATTACCAGCATCTCCGTCGACAGTTGGCTCGTGCTCAGGATAGAGCAGCCACTTGCCCTGCGCGCTGTCCGACGCCACCTGGTGCGGCCACATTATCTGCACCTGCACCGACGACACCCGCCACGGACCTTCGTTAAATACCTGCAATAGAGGGAAACATGTTATCATCTTCATCATTTTGACAGTATGACGACGTGTGTAGTCCATTAATTTATAACTAATCATGCATAAGATATAAAAACTTTAAAACATATACACACATCAACATTGTCTAGGGATATTCAACATCGTGCCGATTTTCAGAAAATCAGCTAATAATAAATAATAACTAATAGTTTTTATTTTTTTAATTAAAAAATAAAAAAACAAGAACTGGCGAACCTCGAAAAAATTATCCGATTGATAAACGTGGTAAAATCATATTTTTATGTTTCCATGAGTCATAAAATTACTTTTTTATAATGATGTGTGTAGGTATAAAAGGCTAAGTCCTGACTGACTGACAGTCAACTTACAGGCTACGCACGTAGACCTAGACTTGAAACTAGGACGATGTGTTCGTCAAGAGCTAAAAGTGAGTAAGACTAAGAAATAAATTTTAGAAATAAGCAACGCAATCAAAGTATGGCCAATTAAATTCTATAGATTGTACCTAGTGATCGACATACCTGATAAGTGTGCACCACCCTCGTCCCAATATCATCGAAGAAAGTCATAGCAGACTCGCCCTTGACGTCTCCGCCATAAAATACTTGCTCTGGTGTTGCGGCTCTGAAATCATATTTTTTTTTAAGATATTATTCAATTCAAGTTAAAGTGTTAATTGTGAATTAATTTCACTTCCATCAAAATTATAATCATTTTCATTAGCCTGTCGCAGTCTAGGTACCGCTAGATATAAACATCTTCCAATGTGTACCCTATCTACGGCTTGCAACTATAGCCCCTTTTACTTTGTAGGAAAAAGACAAAGTCGAAACGACGCGTAATCCAAGGGTCAAGAATAAGCCTTGCAATATACAAACAAACAGGCAATAGACTCAGAATCATCGGCACGCTCTCATTTCTTGCAGAGTTGTATCAGTCAATCAGACTTTCAATCAATGGTTTTTAGCATATCAATCAATTTGACTTGACTGACTGACTGACAGACAACGTACAGGTTACAAGGTACAGGAATTATTGAACGTAGAGACTTGAAACTTAGAGGATGGGTTCGCGAAGAGATGAAAGTGAGTACTAAAAAAGGAATTTTGTAAATTCACAAAGCAAACGGAAGTCGCGGGCGTCAGCTAGTTTGCAATAAAACAATTGCGGATTAGCTTACTAATGTAACGAAACTTACCCCTTGATCAACAATTCAGCATTCTTGATGACCCTAGCTTCAACCTGCACGGGTATCTTCCCGGGATGTAGTTCCTTGGACGTAGAGTTGGCCCACACGGTAAACACTACAGACGGCTCGTTGTCCTCCAGAGCCCTCGCGTCGAATCTCATGGTGATGGGCGGCGTGCCCTCCGCCTGCTTCTTGAAGGGATTCTCCAACATGCAGACTACTATGGTCTTGTTCACGCTTGAGCATATCACGTGTTTGTCCTGGAAAGTGTTAAATTGATTGTTTATCGCACATACTCGTTGTAAACAACGATACTTTTTGATATTTTTACAACTTTTTTTCTACTTTAAGTTTTACAGTGCTTTTTGGAAATAGGTATGTCATTAGAATAAGCTTGTAGAAGAAAAATATTAAAAATTCTCTAAATTGTATTCCACACTTCGTGTTTTCCTCAAAGTGTCTAGAACGAAGCCACGGGCCTCTTTGTTCGGTGTAACACTTACACTCGTTATAAAAATACCGATTATTTATAGGAGCTATTTGCATAACGCATAACAGGAGTAGTTCATAAATAAGTTTTGCCATGTTTGGAACATGGAATGGAAATATATTCTCGTTTTAAAGTTTCACTTTATTATCAACAAGGGCGTTAATAAATTTTAATTCATCTGAGGGGGAGGATAGTCTGAGAAATCCATTTGGTATATATTAGATAGGATCCAATTTGTACAACGATTAAGCAAACATGCTTATTTTGTATATAGTATTTAATTATGGATAGGTAGTACCATACCACATGCTTTATTAAAGTGTAGGTAGGATATATTTACAGTCTAGGGGAAGACTTTGTGCACTTTGTTTCATTCCATTACCTATGTAGGTACTTACCTTTTCAGGGAACAAAAAAGTTGTCAGTAACGTGATTACTAAAGCGGGGCATTCACTAGGCGGACATGCCCGCGGGCAAGTCTGCAGACATGCCCGTAGGACCTCGCTACTATAGGTCTGTGAAATGTTTGCTAGTGTAGGACCGTCGTAGTCAGTCTGGCAGACCTAAAATAGCGAGGTCTGCAGACTTGCCCGCGAGCATGTCCATCTAGTGAATGCCCCGCTTAAGACACAAAAACTTCCATGGAACTCATTTGTTTATCTCAGGCATCACGTTAGACTTTAACAGATTATTAAATATTGGCCTTTAAATAAACATGCGATGAAAATGGTTATCAGTAGACGCTCTCACTGATTCGTTACAACACGACTGTTAGTGTAACATCTGTGCTACCATGACAATGCAGTGATTTAGCACTACAACACGTCATTAAACTCACCCTAGCAGACTGCATCTTGTCCTATAATAGTTTGAATCGATTAAAACTACTAAGTTAGCTTAGTTACAAGAAATATACCCAAACTAAAGCAAATACAGGGTGCTAAATCTGGACGGGTCAGCGGGTGGTATACTGGAAAGAACCATGATTTCGAATTAAGCAATCATTTAATAAACTTATACTTGCATAAAACTTATTTAACACCATTTCTGAGTATCATACCCTCCACTGACCCATAGGTCTAGAAGTTACTCTGCATATTGCTAGTTCTAAATTAAAACCACAATAATCGCTACAATTCTACTCTAATCAAGACTGACTAATGTCTAGCTTTTACGTACCGCGCAAACGGGCGAGACAACGCTCTCGGCCGAGTACTCGGTACGTATACCTATAAATATAGCGCCGAGTGCTCGGCTGATCGAGTGATGTGCCGAGTAACATTTTACTTTTTCGCCCGTTTGCTCGGTACGTGTGATCTAGACATAAGTAAGAATTTTGTCTCGACTCGTCTCGTGTGAACCAGTGGCAGAAACGTGGTTCATGATCACATGAGATAAAATTCTGGCGTCAGAGTTTTCAAAATAAATACACTTTAGGTAGGAATATAAACTCACGCTAATATTAGCAGCGATGTAGTGAAGACTCGAATGGTGCTGCACGAAGAGTTGTCCTTCATACGCGGACTCGCCGTAGTTGTCGACGTGGATGGAGACCCGGATCTCCTCCTCCTGGCCAAGTGTAAGCGCGTACACTGTGCCATCCTCAGCTGAAGGAATGAATTACTCCCATAAACACAATTCGGTTACTTGGACTTATAATCGAGGTTTTACAAAAACTTAGGCAACCGACTTCAATTGGGTTTTTTACGAATATTAAGGAAAGAACGAATCTCAGTCTTTCAAAGATCTGCTGATAGAAGTATGTTAGGCTTAAAACTAGCAGACAGAAAAAGAATATCGGATATAAGAAAAATAACGAAATTGATTGACGCCGGAGAAATGGCCTGCAGATTAAAGTGGAGATGGGCTGGGAAAGAGTACTTCACTGGTTCCCAAGAAACTCTACTCGTCCTAGAGGAAGACCAAGGCGAAGGTGGAATGACGATCTCATGGGAGTGTCAGGCGCTTCCTGGACTAGACTTGCCCAAGATAGGCAGAAATGGCAAGGGTTGGAGGAGGCCTTTACCCAAAAATGGGTGCCCCAAAGAAAAAAATCAGAAATAAATTAAGAAAAATAACGGGCAAATACGGCTTAGTAATAATAATAATTATAAGAATAGAAGAAGTATTTTATCCAACAAAACGTTGTATGGTTATTTAACACGATTTGGGTATCAAACCCGCTAAATTTCGAGCAAAAAGAAAAACGAAAAAAATCAAGCGCACTGTAGAGTAGGTGTTTGAAATTCCTTTGTAAAGGTTCTTATGGAGGGTTCAGATAACAGGGAATTTTTATTTGTTCAGCATTCAAACCCTTTGAGAAGGGTGGATCAACTCCAGAAAAGTCAAGAGTATCTACACTTTAGAGATCAGTGACGGATTTACACTTTTGCCGCCCCTACCAACCTATTTAGTTGGCCAACCAGTCAAGCAACTAGTCACACATCTAGTTGTACTACTAGTCGAGCAACAATATTAGTTGTACAACTTTTTTATTAACTAATTTATATTTTTATTAGTCGCGCAACTATTACAGGTACAATTGAATAAGTACCATATTTCAGCTCATCAATCATATGTGGTTAGGAAAATCGTTAGAGGATGGGTAGACTGACCTGGCTGGTTCTCTGAGCAGGTGTCTTGGCGCGCTTGGTGTTGGATGGCGTCGTAGGTTCGCTCGCGATAATCCTTTCCACTCTAGATGATTTTGCTGATTTTGATGGTGTTGACGCGCTACGGAACTCGGCGAAGGGGTTTGCGCGGTACGCGGCTGATTTTCATTAGTTTTGGTGATTTTCGAGGAGAATCGTATGAATGACGTCTCGACTCGTTCGCGGCAAGTTTCCAAGAGAGTGGTGTGTCGTTTTAGTCTACCCTCAAGGAATGGGATGATAGGTAGGTAGATATAGGAAATGTTGAGGGTACAAGTTATAAAAAGTTTGACGTATGAATTGTCAGTGTCAACTAACATGTTAGTGCTGTCTTTACGAAACATACAGGGCCCCAAAGAGCGACTTAGCTCTTTAGAAGCATCTAAAAGTTAAGCTTAAATAATAGTAGAGCTACAAAAAAATTAAGCTAGAGATGAAGTAAAATATATGTAGGTAGAGATGATTTTCAAGGTTGATTTTCCAAGTTGATTTAAGTAAAAAATAGAGTAAATGATTTATCTTAGTTGAGTAGCCAAAAAAAAAGAAGATTAGGTGAATTTAAAGGTTGAAAATCGAAGTTAAGTTAAAAACAAATGAAGTTAGTTGAACGGCAGCAAAGGAACAAGCTTTACAACAGGTCTAAGCAGCGGCCCATTTTGAGTCGTTAGCTCTACGACTCTAACTATGCCGTCCTTACCAGGACAAACTCTAGCAACTCTAGCTTTCTTCCAATGCAGAGGAGGCAAATTGGAGTCCTTGATGAGGACCAAATCACCAACTTGAAGATTGGCAATCTTCGTAAGCCACTTAGGGCGTTGTTGAAGCGTATGTAAATATTCGGACTGCCAACGCTTCCAGAAATGTTGATTGAGCTGGCGAAGAGATTGCCATCGTTTTAAAAAATTTGGGTTAGTCTCTTTTAAATCTTGTTCAGGTAGAGCCTGAAGCGGTTGACCTATGAGAAAATGACCGGGCGTTAGCACTTCGAAGTCATTTGGATCATTGCTAACGGGACACATTGGACGAGAATTTAACGCTGCCTCTACCTTAGCAAAAACTGTGGCGAGCTCTTCAAACAAAAGAGAGCGATCGCCGACCACACGTTTGAGAATAGTTTTCGCTGATTTCACTGCGCTCTCCCACAACCCGCCCATGTGGGGGTTAGAGGGACTATTTAGATGCCAGACTACTTGTCGATGGACTAACGCCTGTCGTATTTCAGCGTCACTGTCTTTTAAATGTTGATACACGTCTTTGAGATAATTACGTGCACCTACCAGGTTGGTTCCACAATCACTGAAAACATCGCTAGGCAGCCCTCTGCGAGAAACGAATCGGTCAAAGCAAGCCAAAAAAGCTTCAGTCGACAACTCGGAGACAATCTCCAAGTGGACACACTTGGTGGTGAAGCACACGAATATGCATAAGTATGCCTTATGAGATTTGGCATTGCGGATGCGGGACGCCTTCAGCATAAACGGACCAGCTAAATCGAGACCAACCTTTTGGTATGGTCGATAAGACGTTGACGAGACACGATGAGATGGAAGATTTCCCATGAACGGCTCTAGAGCCTTGGGACGTAAGCGATAGCATTGCTGACATTTAAAGATTTGATGTCGGATTACTCGACGCGCAGACAAAATCCAGAATTTGCGTTGAAGCAGGTTGATTTGAGCCATTAGACCAGGATGAAGAAACAGCCGATGGTAATGGTCAACAATAAGTTGAGTCACGTGATGAGATTTTGGAAGCAAAAGCGGATACTTAACGCCGTATTCCAGTTTCGATTGAACAAGACGTCCGCCAACTCGTAGAAGACCTGACGGATCGAGGAAAGGATTAAGTCGCCTGATACTACCCTTGAGAGGTTTGTCCTTGCCCAACAGCTTGATTGTATCAGAGAACTCCGTAGACTGAACCGATTTGACGATGAGCAGTAAACTGTCGTTTAGCTCGGTAACGGACAATGGACCAGTACGGCGCTGGCTGGAATGGCGTGAGTTATGGATGAATCGCTTGCACCACGCCATGACAGCTTGAAGCTTGGCAAAAGAGCTGAACCTTGTGAGAACTGGTAGCTCTGCGGACACTTCGACGATGTTAGATACCGGCGGAGGCGTTTTGATTCCGGGTAAGTCGCTTTCGCTGATTAAGGAGATGTCACCAGGCCATGTCGACGCAGGAGCTTCGAGCCACGGTGGAGACCACCACAACGGATGATTCACCAGTTCGGAAGGAGTGAGACCTCGACTGGCCGAATCAGCGGGGTTAAGAGCTGAGGGCACATGCTTCCACGTTGCTTCTGGGACTAAGGCTTGTATTTGGGACACACGATTTCCCTCATAAGTCTGGAGCTTATGAGGAGAAGTCTTGAGCCAAGAGAGCACAATGCTGGAATCGGACCAGGCCACTGTGCTGCTGATTTGAATTTTTCCTTGGAGTATCCCAAACACATGTTCAAGCAAGCGTGCAAGCAGGTGTGCACCGCTTAATTCCAGCTTTGGAATAGTAAGCTTTTGTTTCAGAGGAGCCACACGAGACTTGGACGTCAAGAGTCGGACGGAAGTGTCGCCATGGGATCCTTCAACGCGCAGATAGACGCATGCGGCGTATCCACGCTCAGATGCGTCACTGAAACCGTGAAGTTGGCAGTCCACCGGTTGATCAATAAGCAGCCACCTGGGAATTGATATCTGATCAAGTTGATTAAATTCTAAGATGAATTTCGACCATACAACGAAAATATCGTCTGGTAGAGTCTCGTCCCAAGCACAGTCTATGGACCAGAGCCTTTGCATGATATTTTTGGCAAAGAACGTGACCGGGGCAAGAAAACCGCAAGGGTCGTAAAGCCTTGCGATGTTAGAGAGAACTCCACGCTTTGTCATCACCTCCTTCATGTTAGAAACGCGATATATAAAACTGTCGCCTTTTTCCTTCCATTCAATACCGAGAACTTTGAAGACGTTGTCTCCGTCGTCTTCGAAGCGATATGGCTTTTCACAATGATCAGCAGCTTGCGCTTCCAAGAAGGCTTTGGAATTGCTTGACCACTTGCGCAGGTCGAGACCACCTTGAGACAGAATGTCGACCAACTCCTTTTGTAGAGTAAGAGCTGACTCTACATCTCTGCTTCCGCTGATGACGTCATCGACGAACGTATCCTCTAGCAGGACGCGAGAGGCCTCTGGATGCTGTGCGGAGTTGAGGTTAGCAAGCTCGTGAACTACGCGGATGGCTTGAAATGCGGAACTCGTGATGCCATAAACTACTGTCAAAAGCTCATATTGCCGAATTTTTTCGTCGGGGGACTCGCGCCAAAATATTGTTTGATATTTGCAGTGCTCTACCGCCATTGAAATCTGTCTGTACATCTGTTTTATGTCGCAGGTAAAGACAACGTTGTGAATTCTAAACCGCAGGATGATGTCCTCTATATTTTTCTGCAATTTAGGCCCGGACATAAGAGTTTGGTTGAGAGAGACGCCGGTAGAGCTAGGCGAAGATGCGTCGAAAACGGCTCGCAGTTTGGTCGTGCTGCTATGCTCTCGAAGCACACCGTGATGCGGTATGTAATACCGCTCGCTGAAACTGGGCGACTCTACCTCTCGCATATGACCCGCATCGAGGTAGTCGCGCATAAAGTCGATGTAGAGTTCGAGGAGGCGGGGTTCCTTAAGAAGCCGACGCTCCAGGTTATAAAACCTCTTGAGAGCGGTTGTGTAAGTATCGCCCAACGGCTTGTGTTCGACCTTGAAAGGTAGCTTGACGATGAAACGACCAGTTGAGTCTCGCGAATGTGTTTCGTTGAAATGTTTTTCGCACTGGACATCCTCAGGATCCTGAATAGGTTGACGAGGGGGCTCTTCAGTCTCCCAGAACCTGGTAAGAGCGTGATCAAGATTGAGGGTGCAGGCTTGCATACAAGATGGTGATGTGATGTGAGTTGATTGAAGAGATGTTGAAGGAGCTCTACCCATGATGATCCAACCAAAGATGGAAGAGTAGGCAGCAGGCATGTTTTCACCTAGACTGAACTTCCTACCATCAAAGATTTCGTTGTACAAGTCTATACCTAAAAGCATGTCGATTTGCCCTGGAACCGTAAAATATTTATCGGCCATAACTAAATTATTGCATGCTTGCAGTACAGTGTTAGAGACTGGCACGGAAGGTAGATGTCCTGTTATCTTTTTCATGATGACACAATCTGTCGATAAACTGTGAGTGGATGCCTTCAACGATGAGATGTTGCAGGTCACTATGCCTCGGGTCTGTAGAGCAGACGAAGCACCTAAGCCTAGCACAGCTCCAGATTGTGATCGCTGTAGCCCTAAAGTTTGAGCTAGATTTTCGGTGATGATAGATACTTGGGAGCCACTGTCAATTAGAGCACGAGCTAATTGGTGGTGTCCGCTGATGTCTTGAACCCTAACAATGGCTGTTCCTAAAACCATGGTGGACCCATTGTGGGCACCATGCAAGGATTGAGGTTGGCCTGTGGAGCTTAAAGTCGACACAGCAACTTCATTTGCATTGTCAGTAGTCGCTGATTTACTAGGAAGATCGTGTAGATGCAGCTTAGTATGGTGACGGCCACGGCATACTTGGCATACACTGCGTGAGTTACATTTAGAGATGTGATGAGTACGTAGACAATTGAAACAAAGTTTATGTTCCATAACAAATTGTTTTCTCTGTTCCGGAGTCATTGCTTCAAATTTATTGCAATAGTAGATCATGTGACCTTCACCGCAGCATAAGCAGGAGAATGATGTAACCTTTGGTTCAGAGTTGACCACATTCACAGACCGAGGAACGGCCTTGATGTTGGAACCACCAATGTTCTCAAGAATACGGAGCTGATTTTCTAGAAATTTTAGCAACTGCTTGAATTTCGGTATTTCCTGAGACTCTACTGTTTGTTCAAACTTACTGCGCAGGTCAATGTTAAGTTTTCTAAGAATAATATGAAGCAATAAGAAACTCCATGATTCCACTTCAAAGTTAAGTGCTTGAAGAGCCTGAACGTTTTCTTTTAATGTGTTGATAAAACTGTTCAATGATTTGAAGTTGATTTGCGATAGATTTGGAAGATTGAGCACAGCTTCAACATACTTGTCTGCTATGAGCCTTTTGTTCTCGTAACGCTCGGTCAATAAATCATAAGCAACCTTGTAGTTGGCACTGGTTAGGAGTAGATGCTTTACCAAAGATAATGGTTCTTTGTCAAGAACGCTGAGTAAGTAGTGTAGTTTCTGTACTAGAGATAGTCGCTGATTTTCATGTACTACACTATTGAACACTGCTATGAAATTTGGCCAGTCCATATGTGAACCAGTGAACCGTTGCAATGAAAGTTTAGGTAGGAAACTTTCGATATCGCTAGCTTTGGAGGTGCCTTGATCGGAGGTGGATGGTGCAGCACTAGGCTTAGCTTCAACAAACGAACAATGAACAACTTGAACACTATAGTACATGTCGGTGAATGCCACGTAATATTTTTCTAATAATGCACGTTTTTCGTCATCAGGTGGTGTTTTCCCGCATAGAATAGTGGTATAAATGTCGTCCACGTCCGATCGTAGCTTCTCCAAGTCCTTATATTGACACAAGAAACGTCGCTTATCGGATGTTGATACCTCCTTTTTGTGGCTAATACCCTGAGATAATTCATACATGTTTTGCATAAACTTCATTTTCATCTCGAATTTTGTCCATAATACTTTGCTTTCACCCATTTTTATGGATTATTAGCAACAAAAAACTTTGAAAATCAATTAATTCCTTGTTAAGAAAACGTAAACAAACAAAAACAAAATGAAGTTTGACTTTGACGTTTAAATGATTGATTGAGTGAATGATAAAGTCAAGTCAGGGTTGCTAACTAAAAGAGTTATGGTACCGGAAGTTTACCGGCTGACAAGTAAGGTATGTTTTTGCCTTTACGCCATAGACAAGTTATAGAACGGAACGTAAAAGTAGCACTATTTGAGTTTGACAGTACAAAACGTTCAAACGTGAAATGGAACGCAAAAAACAAGAAAAAAGATGGATGAAAATTGCTGATGCAAGTTGAAATTGGAACGGAAAATAAGATGATTGTAAATTAGGATAGGATGATTGTAAAAGGATGATTTGACTCGTTAGGACCAAGAAATGGTTAGGAAAATCGTTAGAGGATGGGTAGACTGACCTGGCTGGTTCTCTGAGCAGGTGTCTTGGCGCGCTTGGTGTTGGATGGCGTCGTAGGTTCGCTCGCGATAATCCTTTCCACTCTAGATGATTTTGCTGATTTTGATGGTGTTGACGCGCTACGGAACTCGGCGAAGGGGTTTGCGCGGTACGCGGCTGATTTTCATTAGTTTTGGTGATTTTCGAGGAGAATCGTATGAATGACGTCTCGACTCGTTCGCGGCAAGTTTCCAAGAGAGTGGTGTGTCGTTTTAGTCTACCCTCAAGGAATGGGATGATAGGTAGGTAGATATAGGAAATGTTGAGGGTACAAGTTATAAAAAGTTTGACGTATGAATTGTCAGTGTCAACTAACATGTTAGTGCTGTCTTTACGAAACAATATGAAAATAAATAAGTAAAATAATAAGTTAATAGATAAATAAATGAATTTGATTTGATTTTGATATGAATAAATAAAAATCATTTCAAGACAATGATATCACATTATCATTAAAAGGCCTTTGGACTCCTGTTGGATATAACAGGACCTATCACTAAGCAACACGACCGGCAGTATCAAGAAATAGCTTTTAACTTACTTTTGGGCAACTCCAATGTAGGGTTGACAACCAAGTCGCTGATGCAGACGGCGTCGGCTCCGCAGTCGTTGAGGAAGTTGGCTGTGAACATGGTGGTGGCGGTCGCGTTCAGGACGGGGTACTCATCGATGTTGGGTAGAGCGCCGGACGAGGAGTAGCGGGGCTGGGCATGCTCGAGCTTGTATGTTAGTTGAAACTGGAACAGGAAGACATCAATATATTTATAAAAGGCTTAGTGCTGACTGACTGAATCAGATAATGCACAGGCCAAACCACTTGACGCGGAGACTTGAAACGAGGGTAAGTTCATCAAGAAGTGTAGGTGCGTGTGTACTAAGGAATGATTTTAGTCAACTAGTACGTAATCAATAAGAACTAAGCGTTACGTATTAATAAAAATCATTCCTTTGATTGAGTAACAAAATCCTTAAAAAATCGTGAGATAGTGATAATTAATCACACGCTGGCCCATGAATTTTTATGTAGGATTTTGTAACTCAATTAAAACTGTAAAACCAATTGAGCTGTAATTTAGTATGGAGCTGATAAAAGTGCAAACGGGCAAGGGATTACGTTGTTATTAATCCCAATACTAAATAGACGAAGACGAACACTACAATAGAGACACAAAATAGACTTTACCTAATGATAATAGATAAGCGACTGGAAGATTGTAAAAATTATCGTGATATCTAAAATATCTATCAGTATCTTCTGAAGGTGTGTAAGTAAATCAATAATTCCACTTGAAAAAAAATAAAAAGAATAATTTGCAAATTGTTCGTGCTTACATTTTAAACTAACTTGATTTTTCAGGAAAAAGTCTGTTTACCTTAATTGGCGTTTGGATATCTCGAGTATTGTTCTTTAGATAAACAATGTGTTCTCTGCAGTCCTCCACGTCCTTTCCCAGCTGTATAGTCTTGTTTACAATATTACTTTTCTCATCGTCGAAGAAGACCCTCGAATACTTTCTTCCCCCAGGGTAAGTCTCCGCTTCTATGATGTAGTTTAGCTTATGTGTATTGGTTTGCGTAGACTTAACCAAGGATTCGATGATGCAGCACGCTTGGAAGTAGAAACAGGTGTAGTTAGCTCCAGGGTCCTTTTCACAGCCTTGTGTCGTAGGGTCAATATTGATAAGCGTGTTCGAAGGTCGAATCGAAGTTTTTATATCGATGATCGGCCTCGTTCGGATGAGTGCAACGCTGCTCTGTAAACAAAATATTTTTGCGTGAATAATGTCACACCTGCCCATATCTAAATCAGTGCTACGCAAGCAGCAAATTTTGGTAGTCAGCCTTTAAAGCTCAGTTACAAGTATATTGGTAGATTGCACCTAAAAACTCTGCTAGTTTTGACAGAATGAAATAACTTACATTTTCGTACGCGCCCACCAGTAAATCAGGGTATCCATTCAAATCCAGATCGATTCCTCCCGATAAAGAGTATCCGAAAGACTTCAGCATTATAGGCAAAGACTCCGCTGTGACAATTTGATCAGGTTTCTCGTTCAGTCCATTCGTTTTGTCTCCCATGTAGATGTAGACCACTCCATTTCCTTCGTAAGGGCTGCCGATGGCAATGTCCTGGCAGCCATCTTTGTTCATGTCTCCAGCATTTGCCATTGCTATACCAAACTGGGATTCTTGCTTGCCGGTCAACTTTACACTGTATTGTTCTGATAAACTCTTGTTTTGGTTGAGATAGAGATAGACGGCTCCGCCAGCGTCACGGGAGAAATAGAAAGGGGCACCAACTAGGAGATCAGGCATTCTGAAAGCAAAAAAGTTATGAAATTCATACCTGCGAGGTATCGATTTAGAAAAAACTTTACCAAATTTGAAAATAATTATAGTGTGTGTGAAAGTTTAAATATATTTCTTTGCTGTCAGAACTAATATCCTCTCTTATACTTTCTCAACTTCATAATAACATTTTGATATTATCACTATCGAAAGATTGAATAAACTCTTACCCATCTCCATTTACATCAGCAGCAACAACTTCATAACCGAAACTAGAGCCGAACTGCTCTCCTTTTAGAAGTAGAGCCACATTCAGTATGTGCAGGTCAGTTCTGCTCCAGTCATCGGTAGCTCGCTTGCTGTACACCACGACTTGGCCCGTGCCGCGAGCGCGAGGCGCACCGGCAGCGTATGAGTTCTTGTCACCGAAGAACGTCGCTCCAGTCACTGACATTCCTAAAAAAGATAAATATTGTGTGTGTCAGTCAGTGTTGTCGTATTCTTCATTATTCAATATCATTATTTCATCTCTACCTATTCAGTCATACGTTGGTATTGCGGGTTGTATGTAAGTAGGCCGTTCTTTGGTTTACCTCGTCTTCTGCGTTAAGATAGTGTTTAAAGCTGGATCCTATTTTGTGAGTTAGGAATTCGAGTTCTTACCTAAATAACTATATTTCTCAACTGGGCTGGACTTGTCTTCAACGGGGCCCATATAAACTACGTTATCCCGGTCCAGCATATCATCTCGTACGTCTTGTGCAAAGATAGTTCCTCTCCAAGTATATGGACCAGGACTTCCGAGGATTAGCGTATCATCTTCTAGAAAAGAACTGCTAGTTCCTACTTGGCAGAAACCATACTCTTCATGCTCCCTGAAAATTGATTCAATCATTAGACGTAAACATCGGATTATAAAACTATTTGATTATCTACTGAAAATTATGTTTCTAATATTTAAGTATTCGATGTTTCTATTTCTGCTTTATAGTAGAACTTTGTAGCTCTTAGTGATGAAAAAGTTCTTACTGTGTATGCGGTCGTCCTCTGCATGGTTCTAAAACATCTACCAGTGTGAGTTCATTGCTCAGGGTGTAGCATAACCCTTGTCCGAGTTGCAGTTCCCCGTATTTCCGGATGTATCTGAATAAATTCAACATATCTACACGTATTGTTTCGTTATTAATTTTGATTACCAACTGGATTAAATCGGATGGTTACCTGTGAGCGCAGACAACAACTTTCTTCTCAGGACCTTGGCTTTTGACGGAGACTCCAAGCCACTGACCCTCTTTGATCTCGTCATTGTAAGGACCAGACAGTATATCCGAATCCAAACCTACGTTCAAGAACACATTTCAGTACAATAATAATAATATATAGACCAAGCAGTTTTAATTATTTGAAGCATAACAAACTGAATCACAGCAAATGGGGTCATGTATTTCAGTTGGTAAATTACTCAGCATTAGACAACTGTTATTTTCGTAATGGAGTTTCTTAGTCACTTTAAAGCTAAATTAGACACAACAAAGTCTGGTAATGCTGATAAACCATGTTATTTTAAAAGTCAACCCAAACACATTAAAATCTAAATAAATCAAAAGCAACTGGTATGTATTGCTTTTGGAATAAACAAGTCGATTTAAATCTAAGAAAACCAGGGGGGTGACAAAGGCGGCAAATGCAAAGCATTGCAACCAGGCGTGGAAAAGAATAAATGCAAGAAAAGAACTTTACAGCAAATAAAAAATCTTGCAAATGTGCCGAAGAACTGAAAAATCAAGTTTTGCACAAACTTCGTGCGGATGATAAAATAATAGCATCTTTGGAGATCCATGCAGCCCAATAACATAATTTTATTATATGATTTGCATAAAAAACTATATTGTGATATGTTTGTCGTGATAAAGTGATGGCTACCGCAAAACCTGTAAGAAATCAACGTGAAGATACGGCACAAACGTGTGGTCTCAGGTTAATGAACGTTAACGAAGTCTACACTATGTTAATTTTGAGCTGATACTGTATTATCGATATGGCCGATTTGTTAATATACCAGAAGGACACCACCGTTATGTTTGTGAGTATGGCCTACTCTATGGTAGTGAGTTAATCTGCCCACTCGGCCAACAATATACGAGTATAAAAACGAATTATTATTGTGTTAGACTTGTGCTTATCCAGACATATTTTGGATTTGGACCTCGAAACATTTTAAAATAGCAAACTTTTTTTTTGTTTTTTTTCTTCATTTCTACCAGTCACCTTTTTGTTAAAAGTTATTGGTACTCGTACATGTTTTTACTATAATGTTCAAACGATACCTACATATAATAATGCAATTTATAAAGAAATTTAAACTCTACCTAATTTTTTTTCTATTTAACCTTTTTTAATCTAAGATCACCTACAAATTTATTTATATCATTGAATAGGTACTTAAAAATAATTCAACATAAAAAAAATCGAAAGTGCTTTGGCTCAGGCATGTGATAATATTTGTGCTTGCAAGCTGTTAGTGCTTTATTTACATTCTAGTGCGATGGATACATTTTCGTGTCTTTTAGCTACTTTTAGGTACATACGAGTAGTCACACTTATTTTAGTTTCTACGTGTAATGTGTATCTAGGTTTTTTTGTTGAGTAAGTAAGTAGAGAGTAATTAATTTTATTGTAAGTATTCATATAAATAATTACGAAAAATACTTGAATTTAAGAAATATAATTTATTGTAAGAAGCAGATAAATCGGAGAGACATCATCTATTTTACACACCGAAAATGTACCCCAGTTACATTAGAGTAATAGAACGCAACTATATTTTTCAAACAATTTAGTTAGTTGATGGTCATGCGTTGCAATGTTGTTGAGCTGGAACGTTTGCTATTAGTAAAATCAAGATGGGTAACAGCGATTAGTTTTATTAGAGGAGCATAATGATTAATAAGGAGGCTGAGACCACAGCTCACTTACTCAGGTCTTTTAGCTTGCCGTACTCCGCTGTTTATGGCACCACCGACAAAATACAACACTTCAGTTAAAACTTACGGGTTATATTTAGAATACATCGATTTTTATCAAATAATATTAGTATAATTAAACAGCCAGATAGTACCTTTATTCCTGTCTTTCATTTAGAGGCCCTAGAAATTGAATTAAATAATATAACACCGATGGATTGGTACTTGTATAATTTTGGTAACTGTGCTAGCTAAATCCTATATCTACGTCTTCTACGTTACTACCACACTTATCGTCAATTTCTGTATTATATACAAGGTGTTGTAACTCATCTACCAAATTGTGTTTCATTTTATGTAACTGGCTACTTTCTACGGACATACTTACTAAAATTTACATGATTTTGTTTCAATAATGAATAGTGACAAGAATCCTCATGATAGCATTCATCAAGCCTTCTCAAGACTGGCGCGGTGACACTTTTGATCAAAATGTTGTTTAATATAATAGGAATATAAATTAGTAGTCGATAGATAGTGCACAGTTGTGTGTGAGGAACTCACTTCGTCTCCCGTCCGTGATGATCTGTTCACAGCCACTGGATTGAGTACTCAGAGCACATTTCCATAATGCTCCTGATTTTGTTGTGTTTGGCTGCAAATTTTTACCCAACGGCGCTCCAACTAGTAACCTGTAAAGAAAACAGAAATACTTTTATGACAATAGTCGTTTTTGAAGTAACTGAGAAAAAATCAAACCCTAAAATTTCCTGTTCACTAATAACAGGAATAACCAAAAATCAAATAGATCTCTACATTCCGGAGAGAATTATAGGCAAGCATGACATACAAAATACAAATACAAAATATTTATTTCAAAAACAGGTTACATAGGAAGAGTTTTAACCAATGGACCCCGCACTAGAGCTAGCCTGTATCGCGGGGATCCGAAAAACGATTTCCTGAATTACAGAATTATAGAGAACATGCAAGACAAGACAGACATTAATTAGTAAGTAGGTAACTCTAGATTTGAATCAAAATGTTGAGATTAATGAATTACGTTTGTTAAAGTTAGGTGAAACAACTATTAAGTTACAATGCTTAAGTATTTTTACTACAATTAAAAGTGGATGAACATCACTACAAAATTATATATAAAAGATGTTCATAAACAACAATCATCAGTATTATCCTTCTATTCACGTTCACGAAAACTACCAACAATAACGGTAGGAGATTGGGCGTCAAAGAGATATGATTATGGTGGCAGTCATTACGTCATTATGGTAGAAATTATCTTGGTCAAAGAGATGGTGGTAGCAAGATACGTAACATACCTTATATATACACACATACATCCTCGCGATTTACAAATCGCGAGGAATGGCGTGTCAAACAAAAAGTAGTAGAGGTGCAGATGCAGGCAGCCTGATATGATGAAGATGAAGATTTGTATATATTGCACAACCACATGCAGTGAGAGAAGTAAGGCGTGAGTCAAGTTTAGATACAAGTAAATATGTGAGTATTCTCATTTTTTTTAATTACGAATTTTAAACCAAGAGCTCAATCAGTATTAAAAGGAGTTGGCTTTACAAAAAAAAATTTTGCTTTGCTTGCAAGAACAATATATCGTAAGAAAAATCACTCTAGCTTTCAGGCTATAGTGACGTTGTAGAGCCATGCATGACGGTTTTGTACGCTGTGCAATGTAATTATCTACAGATCTCTAAGGACTGGGTTGTTTACGTGATCCCTGATAAGGCGCTGACGAATGCAATTTCACGAAGATTACGGTACTCGTATCTACGTTAATTCCATCTGTTCAACTTTTAAAGTAAGTGTCTTATCAAGTTATCACATATGTTGCCGTAAGTAATTATTATTTTTCACACTGTTGAGTAAAATCCTCTTTCTAATTTATTTTTACTTTTAGTATCAAAAATCACTTTGACGGTTTCACATAGTTTACCAGTTATAAACCCCAATTCATCAAACAAACGTACAGTTATTTTAAAAACCAAACTGTAATGTATTCTGTCCATCCCCAACGGGCTATCATGGCTTAATTAAGCCTGTATTTGCATTGTAATGCGCGTCGAACACGATTGTTTTCTCGATAAGGTTGCTAACACCGTACAATGCACCTAGAACCCACGTGCAGCTAACTGCACGACACTCACGCAGATCGTAGATCGTATACGGACTGTTTAATGCACAACATACGAACGGTGTGATCGCGAAGTCTTACATATACTTAGCTATTGGGCTCATATCATATAGCACAAAATTTAGTAACTGAATATTATAAATACCTACTTACTAAACTCGTGGACTATATGCTCGTAGGTGTAGAGCAGATTATTCAAATGTTTAAAAATAAATGGTTTGCACATACATATAGTGCCAACTATAGGGTAAGATGTTTATGGTCATATCAAGTATTTTTATATTTTTGCTGTGACTACAATAGAACAATAATATCCTACAAAGAGGCTATTATGTAATATTTTTGAGACATGTTTAGTATGCCGCAGGTTATGTATACTTAAACCTACTCTCTACAATTTACATCTACGTTGTCATATTCCCTAGGTAGAGTCCAAGCCATCTCTCATTATCCAGCTAATAGAATACGAACAATCGATCATCTGTAATCAATTACTCGGCGTCAATCAATCGATATCAAATTGCCGATACCAATATTCAATTTACGATTAGCTACGGGCAGCGGAGCTCTGTGATTGTCCAGTCACATATTCTCTGTTCTCACTGGTTCACTAGATATGGGTGGATAAATTATACTAAGTTATTCGAAATAAAATTACTACTGGATACTGGATAAGTAAACTGTCATATGGGGAGACGTATTTACACATGTATATACGAGTATTGTACCCAGTTGTGCTAAATGTAGAGTAGTCATTTTAATATTGAAGATGGGTAATCCTCAAATCCGAATTCCATACAAAATGTTTCGGAAAAATACTCAAAAAGTAAGTCGTATTATAGTAATTTCTTCACACTATTCGTTTAGTCCATGTTTTTTGATTTCGTGAACAAAAAAGTGAAAGGTTTCATACTTTAATTTAGATTTTATACGTGTTTTTAAGTTAGTAGGGTTAATTTAAAAAAAAAAACAAAAAACATGGACGAAACGAATAGTGTGAAGAAATTATTATAATACGGCGTACTTTTTGAGTATTTGTCCGAAAAAAATTGTATGGAATTCAGATTTGAGGATGCCCCTTAACTTGATATTGCCATTATTATTTTTGACAGTGATACAAAACCTTTGGAATCTCATACCTAATTAAGGAATGGACCCCGCTTGTTTATTTTATTCTTTTACGAAAGGATTTGAAAGAGTAAGCTAATAGGGCCTAAATTAAGCTCGCTGACTGCTTTATAGCCTCGGATGCAAATGAGAACAACCATAATCTAGTCAAGCAATTGTTATGTATACCACTTATATTTTCTTCTATAGCATTATCAGTTATCATAAAACTGTACTGGGTTTCAGATTACTGAATTAAGTACCTATTATAACGCCCACATGGAGGTCGACAAACTCTGAACTGTACAAAATTAAGACTCATTGTTTTGCCCGATGTTGCGACAGTACTTGACAGTACCATTTACCATAATAAACTTTTTGTTAGCACTCCAAAAATGTCTACCTCTACAACAAAAGTTAACAAAGTTGTCTGGATACTGAAAATGAAAAAGTCATTGTATAGGAAAAAATTGTAATCAATTTATGACTTAACAGAGTCATGCATGATACGGTTATGTAAAATTTTGGCCAATAAACGGTTGAATTGAATTGTTTTTTCTCATGCACATTCATCAATTTGCTTTGCTAGCCGGAATACAAAACAATTTATTTTCACAACTGCAAATGGCAATCGGTCAGACCCTTATGATGATTAAAGTACAAAGGGCTCATTTGCGGTGAACGGCAGGCGCCCACATATACCATCGATCGTGCCCTCATGATGGTCTACCTACGCCTGTTTTTACACTGTGCAATGTTACCTAATATTACTATTATGTATAATAACTAACAAACTCGTACATGCCAAAACAATTTAAAGCAATTTTTGTTACACGTGTACGTACAGTTTTTCACAACGCGACGATTTAATTATGAGATTGCGATATCGGATTTTCATTTATAAGTGTATTCCGAGCCGTCTTCTCTAGTCGGATATTGCGGTTTCAGATTAGCGGATTTGCCGCTCGTGTTTTGTTTTTTGCAGCGCGACAACGCTCGTTGTCAATAATCTTCGAGAGACGTGACACTGCTATATGACGTGAAAAAATCAAACGTAAAATCGACGAGTGACGTGAAAAAAACGAGGGTAAACGCCGGTATACGCGACACGCTTTTGAAGTTGCGAGTACCGATCCGCCCGTATACGCGCGACAAAAATACGCTAATCTGAAACCGCACTTAACCAACTTGTTTATGCGTAATTGAATCTATTTGTACAGGCTAACCTTCCATTACCCATAAAATGCAAACACCGACGTTCAAAGACCACTCCTACTCTACGTCTTTTGTATCATGGTATCCTCGGCGCACCCATGGGGCGATAAATTCCCATCAGCAGTATCTATCCTTGACATCGGCCGATAGTGCCACCATTATTGCACAACCATTTAGATAGCCATTAAAGTATGAACGTATTTCGTGGGTGGCCATCAATCTTACTACGTTCTCTCCTCAGGAATGTCATAATGTTTGCCTAGCTGACAGGGTTACGGAATGTGAAATGTCTTCTTCGATTTATTGCACTTTGTGTTTATCTAATGCAAATTAAGAATATTTATTTTAATACCTAAGATAAATAACGCGGCAATAATGCTCTTCATTAGTTTATTACTCTTTTTACTTAGTACTTTTTCTTTCAAAAACATATTACCATCATCAATTTCTTGTAAAGATGTTTCTACGTATACAAAGTAAGTAATAATAGTTACAATGATATTATGGACTATTCGATTGAGACAATTGTGGGATCAAAGAGCGTCGGCCATCGTCTGAAGATGTAGAGATAGGAGTGAATGGAATACTTACACGAACAAACGTGTATTCGATGGAATACGTGCCCATATTCACTAAGCCTATTGAAACAAGCTGATGGAACAAATTACTTCCACAATAATATTATGATTACAAGAAGTGTTCTGTCATATTAAAATTCTGTTTTTGCAGGTGTGTATTAAGCAAGCATACATAGTATATGAAACAGAATGGAGTTCAAATATGTAAGGAAAACAAGTATGGCTTAAGCTTCTATATCTTACAAAAATATGTCTTGAATATTTTGTAGTTTGATAATATTCATTGCTATTGAATAATCGTATAGATACAAATCTTTTTGTTTAATTTACAAAGTAACCCTATAACCTTAAATTTCAGCCCCAACGTAAATCAAGGTTTCCCTTTTATCCTCCCAACTTCAGGATTTTATTCCTAAAATGATATTTGAGAAAAATGTGTCACAGCTGCATTATATTTAAAATTTATCAAGTGTTTTAATTGCAATTTAAAATTAAAGTTGTCTGCTCTTCAAAGACTCTACCTTTATCTTTTTGTTTTATGTCCATCATTTCTTATCATTATATAAAATTCTGACTACATCAGAAAAAGACAGAATTTTATGTCAATTTACATTTAGCATAAAAACTACCTCCAAAAACGACAAGGAAATGCTGTGTGTGGTCTCAAAATGATCCACTTCACAATACATGTATTTTCATACATGAATTAAATTAAAATACATCGTGAAAATAAAAGCAATATTAATCGTGATAGACACAAAGTATTTATTAAATGTAAGCTAGACAATGAGCAAGGGATAAGATAAGTAATAAAATAAAATATAATAGTAATAATTAAATAAGGCTAAGAGGAACGAACTATTGCTGTATTAGTAAATATTTTTTAGATGTATTTATAATTATAATGAAAACAATCAAGCAAAGACTGAAAAAATCTAGTGCGGCATCTAAAATCAGCACATAACTTGAGTGAAATGGATAGTAATTTATAACCTAGTAATGCCAATTCCTTGAAATTATTTGAACGATTCGCCTTCAGATCGATGTGTATTTGCTTGAATAAACAAACAGAGAAACAGGCTAAATTTGCCCAAGCATTTTAATGAGCGCCAAAGTGAAAATAAAAATAAATTATTCCCTATATGGGTTTCGCAGGGTAGAATGGCAGTAGACACGCGTCGTCGTGTGTGGCACAAATTGTATGGAAATGAACCGACCAGCGCATTCAGATCTGTTTCAGGCCCAACGGACCAATATAATTGGTACAAATTGTGAACTAGACTGACTGTTTTCCTTTGAAGTTACTATGAACACTTAACTGTTTTTATTTCTAAGGGTAGAATTAATAGATTTTTCATTCTAAATTTCATGATTATTATTATTTTACTAGCCAACAAATCATTTAAAAAAATATAATGGAACGAACATGCAAGTCATCATCACGCAATTTATTACTGACCATTCGATTTTTAATGGGGTTTGGAACCTGACATTGTACGGGCATACGAACCTGTCACGTGAAGACCGTGAAACTTCTAAATTGACTTCTAAATTATCGTAGCGGCGCAAGCGCAACATCATTCGTGACCAGACCAAGAACTCCTCCAAAATGAAACAATGAGACATGCATTTCTAATGAAAACATACTCTAAACAAATCATTGTAGAGTACTTTATCGCCTGATAGAGTTTTCCATAGCTTGAGGTAAAATTCATTAAGTATCATCTTCTGTGACTTTTAGAATTTATTGCCAGTGCCGGTGTTTGTATGATGGAAAAGGAGTACCTAAAACATGAGCACGCCATGTTGAAATACAAAAACGATTGTATGAACAACATCTCCGTACCACGAAGTCGTATCTCTGTAGTGCCCAAGAACTACCTAATTAGAAATAGAAAATTAGAGGCTTCATTGAAATAGAAAATTGGTTTCGTTAATGAACAAATTAACTGATAGAAAATAGAAATTGCACTTCTTACGTGTACTGTGTCACGAAGCAGTTAAATAATATGACGAGAGAAGTATTTGTATACTTTAATTGGTGTCTTTGTCTGACTGTTCGGCAGTAAAATACGCAACTCTACTTTGTCGTTTCAACAATAACTAAAGCTTGAACAAGATAGAAGAAACAAGGCATTCTATGTTTTATAGATGAACTCATTCCTACTCATACTTACTTGTATATATGTACCTATGTAGAATGCAGCAACAAAGGTTTAATTAAGCAAGTATTCTGCGTTTTTGTCACACGTGTCGTCGGCACTATCTGCCGCGATCACTCATTAGCGCTACTTCGTGACCGGCTCTTTGCTCCGTCTCGTTACGAGTAATGAACACGTTTTCTTGTATGTTCATTTGTTTTTATAGAGTTAAGTTATTATGCCAAAAAAAAGATTTACACGTTCATATTTATGTCATATTTATTCATCGAAGATGAAAATTACATGTATTTATTTATTAATTCCCTACTTTTATTACTTTCCTAATGTATTGTAGTTATGAAGTTCACATATCGTTCATTTACACAACTAACTGCTTACTTTACATTATAATTAATTTAAAACTAGCCTTCAATCAAGTCTAACCGTCTAACAGCTGAAAACTCTTAATTGCTTAGATTATGCACATACCGGTAAACAACTTTTTACTTGGTCAACATAAATATACGTAACTACTATCTACGGCAAAAAAAAAATGTTGAAATGAATAAGTTTCTGATAAAATAAACATGTTGATCAGGAGAATTACCTTAGTTGCAATAAGTTGGTGTCGACACCATATCGGGCTATCTACAATTCGTTTGATCAACCGGCTGAACCAATATTTATCTCACATGAGCTTAACTTAAGTTATAACTTTTATTGAGACAACTTAAGTGAGTGATTGAATTAAGTGGTCAACATGTTGATTGATGGTGATGACTTCTTGATAAAGATTTCATCAGTTTCCTCGCGGCTTCCTTTGTAGTAGTCAAGTAAAAAGTGACAATTCAACTCAAGTGTCGCATCATCATTCAATCTAAACACTTTAATTCATTTATTGTTACTTTATATGTGAAAGGAAGTAATATAAGTATTTTAATTTATTGAGATCCATGTTAGATGAACCGGCATTCCTAACATTTTACTTCTATTGGAGAGACATATAAATTTAACGAAGAAAGTCAGTAACAAAGTAAGCAAATCAAAGAGTCAGTATTTACCGGAGAAAGTTAAACAAAGAAAATAAACAAGATTACACAGTGATGACCAGAAACCATCTTTGCTAAAGCGGAGTACACAACTTTTTCTTTAATAATTTTGATTGCAAAATACGTATTCTTAGATGTCAACTTCAAAACATACCGAGACTAATGATATAAAAGAAAACTAGGTTCTTATAAATTGTTACTCTAATTTCATTGTTTTATTGTTTCTCTTGCAACAGTATTTGGCTAATAGCATAATCAAACTTTACTCATCTCTTGATTAGGTTTGTTAAGCTCTAGTAGGTAATCGTGTACGCTTAGCTTTGTTTCCCACGAACTTTCACACGCACCATCGTCCACTAACTCCCGTTTGCCGTTCTATTGTTTAAGCAAACATTTTAGTGAGGCTGCAAACTTCGACTTCAACATGCAAAGAGACGCGCATTGCGCAATACGTACGTACATACATTCTGGTACCTCATTTATCAGACGATAGATATTTTGTAAGGGAACCCTAGACCTGCACATTGTACGTACTAGCTGTTAGTGCATCAAAAAATAACTCTTTTTTTAATCGGTTGAAAAAGGATAACGCACGGAATCCTTTTGGTTAGCACATTATAATCATGATCGTATACATCGAATTCTCATATACTTTTGCGTGAGTTCAGTTATATCCAGCCTGATTAGTAATAGAGCTTATTTACTAGGACGCCCACGCATCTTGTATCTGACTAATGTACGCCATTGGTCATTATTTACCAGTGCCACAGAGTATAGTAAAGTAGGAACGGGTTTGAGATAATCTGCGAGATGCCAAAGCTTGGAGTGCAACTTGCGTGCTGGTTTGAAGCCGAAGTCGCTAGAAGTACATATATTTATATGCAGGTATCGGTTATTGTTTTTATTTGTAGGTATATTATATTGACAGAAAAAGCAAATTATATGTCAATCGTCGCCAAAATGAGTTAACAAGTTGCTTGGTTCCTCCAAATTTGGCAAATACGATAGTAGACTGTATTTTGATTATTTTAAGAAGTTTTTTTTCTATGATTATAAGTTGATAACTGGCTTTCATGAATAACTTTCCCTGTCAAAATCGAGCATCATTTTATTATATTTTAACGAGACAAGTCGAACATTATGACACAATAATATGCTGTAAAATACCATTGGAAAATGTAGTGGGTGTACCGACTACGCTCACATTGTTTGGGATAGCATCTCAATAGACCTTAAAATAGGTCTACAGTCTACACCTCATAGTCCAGGAGCTGGTAAAAATTACATCATGAACAGAAACTGCCGCTAATCAAACGAGCAATTTTGCCGGATACGATCTCGATATTAAACTGCATTATTTCCACTTTATTAAGTTCATCATTTTATTTACGAATCTGATAAAAACATGCGTAAATACATACCCATTTAAATAAAATAAATTAATAAATGATGAAAGATAGGTCAAAAAATATATTAAATAATACTTATATTAAATATATAATTACCTTACATTACTTAAATCAGAATACCACAAAATCCTGAGACTAAACTTTATGTTATGTATCGCATGACACAAAGAAATATTTACGTCAACAACTCTGTTAAGTACTTATATCATTCTTTATTATTTCCTTTGTACAATAAAACGTTTTCTAATGTTTGGATCCCATGTGAGTTTGTAACAAATCGAAAGTTGCCCTGAGCTACAGGCGATTATAATTAAAGAGATGGGTACATGTCGCATTAAGTTTAGAAATTAACTGTGTACCTATTATTTGAAGTATCCGATTAATAGTTTTACTTATCGATTGATTTTTGTACTACGTTTCTTAGGAAAAATACCGTTTAATTACCACGTTGTCAACTTGTCACTTTTTACTTGGACCTAAGATATTCTAGATACCAGTGTTATTCCTATATTTGCATAATAAGTAATATATAATATATATATAATAATATATAATAAGTTGATTAAAATACATCTAACTATCTATTCTCTTTGTAGTAGTAATTAAGGTCAGTTTCAGTGATCCTATAAATCTAGTTTATAAATCTGTAAGTTACAGCTATTAGCGCCTTAACGAGTTTCAGAGGGTAAAATGTGCAGTACAAGTTACGAGTATCACAGTGAGTGTCACCGATATAGAAGACCACAGCTAAGATAATAATTGCTAGTTTAGGATGGGCCGGTATGCCGAGCCGACTTGACTCAATATTTGCCCAGACCAGGTCTTTCCCACGAGCCCTCGACCCAACCGCGATCAGTAAGTGTCAATACACTGTTTATTATAACAATTTCAGTTTGAGTACGTGCTCAACCTGGGTACAAATAAGGATACGACGCTGATACTTCTAGAAATGTAGTGTGGTAGTGAGTCAACATTTCAAAAGGTTCAAAGGTTGGTTGAAAATTTTGAATCAATTAATTTCAGATGCTATGAATTTAAAACGTATCTACGTTACAACGTACATAAAGAGGTAGAGCCTGAATGTACAGGCATAAAAGTAAACGACAAAATTTTTGCAAGGCTAATTAATGATCCTTGACAAAAACATACAGTAAAGTATGTATTGTAAAGTCGTCCCCTTCAAACCTAAATTTGGAACGAGTGTTGGAAACGAACTCGCGATTCGGGTCAGAGCGCATACTTCGCGCATAACCTGACACACTGAAATAAACTGCGCCTGCGCACTGCAGCGTTGCATTAGCGGCGCCAGTCACGCGATATCAGTGCATCGATCATTCATTACAGATAAATTATTGCTTTTATCTGTATTGCTACTGAATAAGCAATACAAAACAAAGAGTGCTTATGTCCTGTTGCTCAAAATATGTTTTTATAAAAATAAGTTTTAAAGTTTTATCATGTAAGAGAAGAAATAACGAAATAAGTGTAGATTGTAAAAAAAAATAAATATCTGGCTTTTAAGTCTGCGATCTGATTCTAAATCTAAATATATGTCGCATATATTGGTCAAGAACAACATCTAAATACGAATGCAGTCCACTGATGTGTCTGTGTTTTGTTTTGTGTCACAGCAACATTCGGCCTTGGTCAAACATCGCAGGAAGCAACTATTGTCAGAATGCGACAGCGTTGGTGCGGAAGTTTCGTTCAATGGACTGGGAACATGAGAACTGGGCCACTGGGGCAAGTCAACGACCGACAGGGATGAGGATTGGGCCAGATATACATAGAATATTACACTTATGTTATAAAGCGAAAGTAAGTGGATATGTGAGGATGAATAGATGTTCAGTTATATCTCGATGACGCCGAGTCTACTATTTATGTCACTACTATACCTATGTATCTATACTATATCTCATTAAGCTAATATTGCGTATGGGTATGAATGAACTGAGGAGTTATAACAAGAAATAAAAAACTTTTTATACCGATACCACGCGGTAGAGTTGCGTGGTTTAGAATAAATCTGGCCTAGATCCCAAAAATAACTATTTGGTATGACACTATTGCGTGGTTGTTACTCTACCTATGCATGTACACATCTTACAATTTACGTACTGCAAGTCTGCCCTAATTCTTTCTCAATCCGACCAAATACTTACTGTTTTTCTTCCGACGCAAAATACTTTTGTCGGGCTTTACAAAGCACTGAGATATCGCTCGTACTTTCAAAATCAAAGATTAATACGCGTGCAAAATATAAAGCCTTATTCAAAGTGCATCATAAATCATACAGCATGATATGACATTACAGCCAATTAGCGGATGTTTTGTGCACTGTGGCGCTCAATAATACAAGGCACAGCCGTATAAGGACCGCCTCCATAAGGGGGAAATTTAAACTGATTGGCTGCAGACATGACTGAACAATAAGGTTCTTCCTGAAGCCGAATAACTATAGACAGTTTCTTCGTCTAATTGGGCCCTAACTTGGAAATTCGCTATCTGGGTGCGGGACACTTTCTTGAGCTGGGAGAAATCTGATAGAATAAACAGTGTTGCGTTGCCACGAGCTTAGAAATGGCTACTTTGCCGTTTGTGTCGATATCGTGCATTGGCATTAAACATGTTTCGTGACACGACTATGCCGACTCTACTTGGGTTTAACTAGCAACCGCGCTTAGACCCAAAACTTTAGTAAAGACACATCAATCACTTTCTTTGGAACAAGTATTGTCGCTTACCGAAATCTACCGCAAAGCTTGTCGGTCACGTCTCCCGCTTACCATAACAATAGCAGGTAACATTTTACCGTGGGGTACATGGGTACACTACGGTGCCATCCTCTTTAATTTATGGAAATGACCGCGAACATGACAAAGGTGTCTACTCGAAATTAAGTAGATGGGTCGTGGATCGTGTCGTGTTCCCTATTGTTTGGCCATTGTTCGAATGTATAGAATCGTAAATATCATCCCTTGAACCGCTAGTGGTCTACTTTTATTGCTTCGACTTGATTTAACGGGTTCAATTTTATATTTGAAGGTTTCATTTGGATTGTTTTAGACACCAATTCAAGATAGAACTTCGGTTATGATCAAGGTTATGAATCAGAATAGGAGTTAAAGGTATGCTTAAATAAGCTTGGCACCCAGCTATGCTAAGTGACCCGGCTCTGCTTTGTCGCCAGATAGCCACGGCGCGCGGCGCGGCCTGCTAATTGGACACGATTTATTGGTTTGCGCGCACGCATTTACTGGTTTCTTTAATTAACAGAACAATGCTTTCTTGTAACTTAATTCTTCCATAAGATGTTTTTTAAGATTAAAATTGGAATGAACTTAATTTAGTTGTTTTTTTAACATTAAAATTGATTAACTCTAATTTATTGATTGCAAAATATAAGGTTTCTAAAGGGCTTAAATAACGTTCTAAGCAAAGAGCTCTTTGCATTTTCAAGATGCGTTTAATGTTCTCGTCGTTATCAGCTTTCTGTTTGTTACGAAAGGTTCGCCCACGTCTGAATTTCGAAAACAGTTCGCTATCGAAAAATAGAAAGTAATAAATAACTGAAGGGCCGCTCTACCTTATCTAGGTTAACGCGATCG
This sequence comes from Lobophora halterata, assembly GCA_932526365.1. Lineage (NCBI taxonomy): Eukaryota > Metazoa > Arthropoda > Insecta > Lepidoptera > Geometridae > Lobophora > Lobophora halterata. The sequence continues at coordinate 6,771,036 of OW052014.1, read as the reverse complement.
GGAAACTGCTCTGGTCAATGAAAACCGAGCTTTGCGTATTCCAACTCTCAATATTTGTTATTCATCAGCTCACAACGTGCTTTCAGCTTACCAGAGAAGTGTATGTAGGCCATTGCTCCACCTCTATTTCGATCAGATGATCATATCAATACTTAGTACTTCCGCTTATTGTGTAAAGTCTAATTTTATTATTTTGCTCTTTCGTGAAATTGTTAGTCAAGGCTATAATGATAAAGTTAGATGCAGTCATTTTACCAACTTCGAAAACATCAAAGTTTTACTTGAAAACATAGATAAGAATTAATACTTGTCAATACATTTATTCCTACATTACTTTAAATTATATACATCGTGCTGATATCCTTTTTCACGTAGGCATAAAAAGTAATCGTCTTGGACGACATTTCCTGTTATTCATTTCTTACTTCCCCCCTCGTATTCCCTAGGTAGGATGTCTTACTGATATTTCGGTAGCCGCACTACTAAATGTCGACAGCAAAATGATTCAGAGTGCTTTGTTGTCTTCCCAGCGTCTAGTCTAGACATCAGTAACTATTCATCTAGAATTCACTGAAACATTTATCTCAATGTTAGTTATTTTTTTTTCTCTGTGATATGACTGATTATATCATCTACTATAAGAATGTTTGAGATATGAATGAGTGAGCTTTAATCTTCTTTAATGGCTTCGTGGTAAGATCTATATTTAGTATTGACACTTATAATAACACACTTGTGGAACTTTATTGTATCCCTTGATTCAATAAATATTTACATTGTGATGATTCTTGGTGGGTTCAAAACAACTTATGTAGGTATGCACATTTTCAAAGTAAATAAGTTACTTACTAGAATATCAGTAAGCAATTAAGTTTTATTTCTTTCGAAAGAAAATAAAAATTGTGGTAAGCGAAATTGATCGAGATGAGAAGAGAAGTTGAGCTGCAAAGCGTAAGAAATTGCCTTTTAACAGTGCTTGTTACAATGGCAAATAAGTAGCACGTGAGGACGTGGTGGCCGAGTGGATGATGCCCTTACCTTGCGATCTGATGGTCCTGGGTTCGAATCCCGGTGGCAGTCATGCGTAAATGGGCTTTTTCGGTCGAAAAGATCTATATATGCATCCCGCGTTCTCGCAACGGTGAAGGAAAACATCGTGAGGAAACCGGCATGTGTCGTAGAATGTCGTAGAACCTAAAAGTTCGAAAACATGTGTCGAGTGCCCGAAAGGAGCCTCTTCGAGGCGTACTTGAAATCCTTTCACCACACTGGTTCGAAGGAACTAGTGACACGATAAGAAGAAGCAAGCAACAATAATGTACAGTTAAGTGCCCAATCACTTCAGAAATTGAAAGTACGAATTGATACTTATATGATAGGAGTTAAAGTACGTTCTAGCGGACCGTTAAAAGAATTAAACAAAAAATTGCTAATGGTTAAGTGGAAAATCAGATCCACGCCTATGTCAGCCAAGAACGAAGAGTAAACTGAACTGATTGGACATTTGAATTGTAAAATTGAGCGTCGGTAGTGGAGTCGAGGTGACCTCTGACCCGCGGCCTTATTCTGTAGGACAAGCCCGGTAAATGCGGCAGATTACGATGTACGTGCATCTGCTACACAGATGGTAATCGCAGCCCTCTTTATGGCAGCATTACCGACAGCAAACCTTTGTCGATGTCATATAAATAGCTTATTACGGCTCGCTGGAATTCATCGTAGTCGAATAACGATGAAAAATTGTGTCAGTTCCGTGTTAGAACTCATGGATGAACGCCTATTACTCGTGAAGCAATATGACTCAAATTTTATCACAGTTTACATTACGAATATGCTCTGTATTCGGAATACTTTTCTCTCTAATTAATCAATCGAGCGCCGCGTGGCGTGCATCCTTCGTTTCAATTGAAAAATGCATAACACAAATAAAGTTTAGTGCGTCGGGGCTCGTTTCGATTCTTTAATAATGAATCACGATGTGAGAAAAGAGGCAATTACTCTCATTATTCTCCCACATGAGTCACGCAGAAACGCGTCATATGGGGCGCATAGGGTGCTGTGGCTTGTTTAGCACCTTTTTTTGGTAACACATTCTTGAGAAATTGGTTTGGAATGTTTGATAAACATAGATATCATAATGAGAAAAAAAATAAAGATTGTTCATACGGAACCGTCTCTACAACAATTTGAATACAAACAAAGTGGAACCCCATAATATTCGTAACGTAAGTTATTATGCAGAATTGTAGACTTGCTTTTGCATTCGGTGTAGTCTTTTCACTATATAAAAATATACTGGATCTAGGTGCTCTTACACGCTACCGGAAATAAATAGTGACGAATAGACAAACATTCGGCTCTAATCACAACAGTACACAATGCTCTGTTTATTTCGTCTGGGAACCAGCAAACTATCTCTGCTGCGAAGTGGGTGGTCGATAGCTATTTCACACTATTTAGGATAATCCCATAGATGAAAATCACCTTCTTGTATCACACTTCCTCCGGCAAAGCTAGTAGATAAAAATAAATGACCCACGAACTTATTCGAAAGCATGAAACAGGATTGTGTTATATAAAAAATACAAATATGTAAGTATGTATGTATTTATTAGATATTTTTTTAAAGCTTTATTTTAAGTTTCCAAAAAATAAGTTAAAATTAAACATTATAAGTTATTTATACATACGTAGACATACGCATCAATAACTGATCTATCATTTGAGCACTCGAACGGAAACACTTGACCTCTACCGGTAGCGGACTACTTGAGCACTTGAGATTAAACTAACACCTTAAATAGTAATCCTAATCTTAGTTGCTTTTAAGTTATTTGATCTGACCACTTGAAAGATGAAGAAACCACATGTTGTAACTGTAAAGATAAGGAAGGCCAGAAGCATAAAGCAGGGGTTGGTGGCACGAGCGGTAAAATAGGTATTTTATTAATATGGCTTTCTCTCTGAAGTGGATTGGCTTTGCAAATGAACTTCTTGCGAATTGAGTTGAAACTCAAATATATTACGGATGGCGTCTCTTACCTCTTATAACTGTAAAATAAAAATTGTTTCACTTAGAAATGAAAAGTTATGTTTGTTTGTGGTTTTAAGTTGGAAGAGAACCTGTCTCTCGACGAAATAATACTTGGGTCTTTTTATAGGTGACTTTTAGTAGATAAGTACTTTACTTACTGGCTACAAAACTGAAGCTAGAACTTTTCACTAAAATGACTACTGAGGCTTATTCGAACACGACTGAACTACATTATATATTTACGTCTCAACATTTGAGGCGAACCTACAGCCATGGCTAGGACTAAGCTATTGCAATCCTTGCTCCCATTTCAGATATTCTACAGCTCGGCAATGCTCTCGCCAAGTCGCCAACCACAACGATTCACCCGGCAGTAAGCTAAATAACAAGAAGTCGTAAAAGAGCCGGGACGTTTATGGGTTCGTTCTCACACCGATCCGGTGTCACGTTTTGCACTGAATATCAATAAGCACCTTATAAGAAACCAATTGGATAATATTGGCTCGAACTCAAATTTATGAGTTTATGATAAACGTCTGGTCCAGATTCCAAGGTTCAATAACCTTTGTCGCATCTAGAGAGATGAAACATACCTAGTATTTGACACGTAAAAAAAATCAAATGTTGTTTGACTTTCTTAGAAAAACATTATAGAACGAAGGTACCTATACCGAATACAAAACTGAATACAGGTTATATTCTGCACCGGCATCGGCAGCGTAATTTTGAATACGGTCTTATTATTCATCTTATAGATTACTTTGTGAACTTACTATCCGCATCTGACCATTAATTAATTCAATTTCGTGGAAATACTTGTACTTACCGAGCCGATGACATTGAACGCTACCTCAGCAAGACTATTTCACTAATGAATAAATTACATCTTGTAATAGAAAACGACGATGTCTGCTCAGCAATACATCTGGTATTACAGTAATGTGACATTGTTCGCAGCGGGATACTCATCTACATATCCCATTACGTTTGAACTAGCCGACTGGGAAAAACTGGCGCCGTTGATGCAGCTAAATTCAATCTACAGACATTCTAACAGGACAGATGAATTGAAGAGGAAAATCTGAATTTCAATAAGTTTTGAATTCAATTTATGAAATAGAATTTATAGACATTTCCCTTTATACAGGGTATGTCGTAATGAGTGGATAATCCTTCAGGGGCAGGTGGGGGACTTCAGGACTGATCAGAAAATGAAATTATGTACCCAGTAAAAATCCCACGGCTTTCGAGTTACACAAACGACGTTACGAGTTAAACACTTATAAAACTCATGCAATAAATGTGTTTTAGGTATTGAATTTATTTAATTTTCTTGTTGTAAATTAGTTTGTTAGAACATGAATTTTGTTTACAAAACTCTAATTCACTAAGTAAATTTTTACCGAACTTTTTATACGAAAAAACGACCTTTTCCCGTCTTAACAGGAATCTTCTCAGAATTGGTAGCTGGTGCTATACGATTTGAAAGGCCAATGAAGTAGGCAAGTTTTTCACAAATTGGTCACTAGGGTTACATTTTTTTTGCACCACAGTGGATCAAACTTTTGGAAAAAATGAGCAAAAGACATATTCTTTGCTAAATGATGCTGTACCAAAAAAACTGTACCTGTGGCACTTAAACAGGAAATACCATTCGATAGCACAGTTATCCAGGAATACTCAAGCAAAAATAAATTAAGAAATTTCAAATATTTGTAATCTTGGCAGCAAAAACAATGGACAAAGGTAAAAAAAATGGAAGTTTCAAAAACGTCCAGTAACTCGAAATCCGTGGGATTTTTACTGGATACATAATTTCATTTTCTGATCAGTCATGAGGTCCCGCACCCATACCTGAAGGATTATCCACTCATTACGACACACCCTGTATACTATAGATATGTATAACCAATCTAGCTAGATAGGTAAAATTAACCGTTTTTAGACTTTATAAATTATGCTACATGCTATTGAGTATCTTGTCTCACCTATTAAATTAATAAGCGAGACTTTTTATTTTAATAGTATAATTTAGAAAGTATCTTGGTACCAAGAAACGCATGCCGAATTTAACGTAAGTTAAGTTTATGATATAACAATTTTTTTTTTAATTCTACATCCTTGTAGCAAATAAAGAAATTGAATTAGGTTTTTTTACTAAAATAGTGCTGTATTACATATAACTTTGAATCCTTTAGCTACTTTGAGACATCAAGACAGAATCCTGCAGTAGACTGCCGGTCCTAGCTTTAATCTACAAAGTCCAAACTAAATTCTTGTATCACGAGCACCAGCTCATAAACATAGAAACTGCTCACCCACGCACATTCTCCACGTTATGTCCCTGCTTCGGCATCCAGTACCTTTGACACGTGTTGAAATCGAAATCTCGAACTTACCTGTAAAAGAAAATTAATTTGTGAGATCTGACACACGACTACGATACGCGTTCACGAAAGATAAAGCCAGGTGAAAAGTTTTGTTGACTTGACTTTTTGCTTTTTGTAGCTCGCTCCAGCGACTAGTTATCGGTAAAAAAATACATATTAATTTACGTATAATGATTGCGTATTGTCACATAGTTTCTTGGTAACAGATAGTGTAGGTCTTTATTATATGTTTCATAAATCCTAATGTAAAGTAAGATGCAATTTATATGAAAAATCTTATACTCTTAATCTTAATAATATCTAATAGATAAAGCAAAACGTTTGCCAGCTCCATTACTTCATTCATCTAGCTTTTGATCTACCGTAGCTTATTAATTAATTGGCTAATGATCCCGTGCTTATAGCGGAACAGTCTAATTAATTTGGCCTCCTATTGGAAAAGTAGAGTGCAGTAAAGCAATTAACGTTGTTAAACCAATAGACGATTTGTAAAGTTGCTTTTCGAAACTGAGCAAAATGTTTAAATTGTTTATCGATTATATATTGATATTTGATGTAAAAATTAAGATAAAACTTCATTGGATGTAAAAAACGATTATAAAGACACGCGATAATACTTCATTGGATAAAATAAAAAAAGCAGCTGTAGTTCCCTCCAATGTTTTTTTTTTATATTTCATTACTAAAACTCTTGTCTATTTCAGAAAATCATAAATCATTCAATTATTGTGTAGTAAAAAACCCATAAAGCTTATGGTTAAAAAAAATTATGAGCCACATCGCGAGGCTTCCGTCGATTGGGACCACTCGCCCTGTCAAGTGTTTGGAAGAGTACGTAAGTCATTGAAATAAAAGCTCTTCTATTTTAATCTAAAGTGTTTTACCGCTTATCATATAACTATTAATTATAGTCGAATAACCGACGCCTACATGCATATCTTGTGCTATGGCTCCACAAATATAATTATAATAATTGATTTAAATTCAATAATAACAGTTCCTAGATCGAGAGATTCAATCTTGTGAGTAAACAGCGTAATTGCAGCGATTATGTCTATACACTTTAAAGTTGATGGTAGCCACCAAAACGAAAAGAATTTAAAAATGTTCAGTCTTACTCCCTTACATTAAAGTTCAAAGAGAACATTTTCTAGCATAGATTCTACTTATCTGCATAACACGCTGTTCAACTAGATCTGATACAGGATGTTGTTCGATAACTATCTTAATTCTCATTATACTAGTTTTCTTCTCGTATAAAGCATTAAATGGAATAAATTATTATTGATAGGTACTAGTATATTAAGATAATGGATTAGAGCCATAAATTGGAGTAGGTGAAGCTGTTTTAGTTATGCGGTCTGAAATATTCTACTATAAGTACTTCACAATGAACACTTATTCCAGAATACTATACGAGTAGATTAATAAAATTCTAAGGTTAGTGGTCCCGATCGACGGGAGCCATCATAGATTCAGTAAAAAACGTAACAAAGTGGGTAGAACAGATGGTGCTTTTGATTACACATTTATTTAATATTTTTTTTACTTTTTGTACATAATTGTACCTCTAAGTAAAAATATATATATTTATCTTTGAAATTAAATAAGTATCGAATTACGGTAGCATCAAATAATTGCCCTCAAAACCCAGTCTCTACCACACATCCGTCGTCGGATTTCAAGTTTTTTACTCGAACACCCATCGCTTTATGTTATGAACTCCGTAATAAGGCAGGCGGGATGAAAGACAGCATTTATGAGTTCTTTGGTGTCGGGTTTCTATTTACAAAAAACAAAAAGTAAGTACTTTTTATACATATACGAGTAAGACTGTGTTTTAGATATCTATCTCAGTTCTAAGTTCTGGGTGTATTATTTTCTACCAAAAGCTCTATTAAGAACTTAAGAAAGAACTTACATAAAAAACTTGCTTAACGTCATTATTGTTACAAGTTTTATCGAAACTGCGACTGGGGTAGTACTTTATAAAAGTAAAGATAATATAAATATTTATCCATTGAAATGTTCTTAGAGTTGTTTATTTAGATTTTGCTGTTTGAACATTTTTTGTGCTCTACAGAAGTAGAGCAATAAATGAGTAAATATTCACCTGAAAATGCTTCAGGATGACGTTACGAGAGCAATGAACTTCTACAACTCGAGTGAATTTCGCAGTCAAAACAAACTTAATATCTCGGAGCAAAAACCACCGAATTCCTTCAGACGTAAAGCAGTATTTTGTGTGTCAATAGAAATGTTTACTATTGGGTGGTTTCTCCTCCTTTTCCTGTTACTTCAGAACTTGGAAGTCCATTATTTACTACAGACTTGGCAAGTTTATCTGCATCATGGTTATTGTGTGCGGCTTAGATATTTGTAATGGATTCATTTGTCTTGGTGATGTATCGCCCACTCACTGTTCGCTCATTTAGCAGCTGTCAGAAAGTTGACTCGACTTGAAGCACACGACAGACTGCTCAAGAGGCAGCACTTACTAATCTGCATCATAATTCAATGTAAAATAAACTACAGTGTAGTATTCATTGTTCGACGAAGAATTAGCCTCACTGCGGTTAGTTTTCTCAATGTTTTTAACATTAGCTGTCACAATAAGAGAACATCTTTAATACAAAGTCACTTGAATGATTGTTTTGCACAAGTAGGCGCCTACCAACCTTAAGCACCAATTCTGCTCTAGGCTTCATCAGTTATTACCTAAAAATATGTGTTGTTTGACTTATTTTGTAATGTCTTCTTGTAAAAACAGTCACCGAGTCGTGACGCCTCGACTCGTAACTTAATTGAGTAATTTGTTATGATCCGCAGAACATGCCAAGCCTTGTCTGGGCTTCAGCTGTGTATGGGTATGCATCACGGTGATTCATATAAAAACAATTTAAAATTACCATTCCCTTGTTGTGAAACGAACGTGAAATAAAATCTGAAAAAAATATTGATATACTAAACTATCTTCTTTCGTGATAACAGTGAAAACGTATGTTTTAATTCTTCTTCATAAGTACTTCAGCGAATTAACTCGCCTTATTTAAACCTTATGGTCAATATAGTAGATAAACAACGTTCGTTGTCAATTGATCAATCTCACAATCTGATTGTAACCGATGGACTCCTAAATCGAATCCTAATGCACTATTGTTATTCAAAGATCAACGGACAAAACGTGCTGAGATTGTTATCAAAACTTATGGGCAACATATCGCGAACTTTATTTATGCTTTATTTGCTTTATGTAATTTAAATATTATGTATGTACATCCTGCAAGATTTTATAACCTCTTACGTAGAAAATAAGTATATACCTGCAGAAAAGTTGTGATTTATTATTTTGTTAAACTTCCTGTTCCTATTGTTTTAAATTAATTATCGGAACGAAAAGTTCTTTGATGGAGGCTATTATTGCACTGAAACTGATTTTTTTAGTATTACTTAATTTATTGTTATTTATTTATTGCTTTCGTTTAAAATTGACTTAAATCGGGGTTAATAAGCAAGTAAAAGTCGAAACGAAATTAAATAAAAAACTTTAAATATCGTTTTCAAGTTTCAATTAATCGATGAAATAATAAAGAAATAATTAGTACGTTACGTTTTTAAATTACATGAATCAATATTTAATTTTCATGTGAACTGAAGATTATCGGTAAACACAGGTAATTGCAGTGACCGCACAAGTGGAATAATTCATTTGGGCGGGTACAGCGCCTGGGGTCTCCGCCTAGCCGCGCCCATGCCGCCCATCCTCGTAACAGTACATTATATTAAATGCATGTAAAAACCTTGCCCAGAAGCAAGTTACACTACAAAAAGAGGCAATCAACCAAGCCTTGGGAAATCAGCAAAAATCATTTGTAACATTCTTTTATAAATATTATTTTCCATAAGTACAAAATATGTATATTGAAAAAATAATGTAATTTTCAAAGTTACCACAAGTAAAGTCGTGGACAAAAAGACTAGCTAATGTAATAATAAAGAGTTCAAAAGGTTCACGTCATTATTTGCCGTAATCGAGCACCCAATTTCCACATTTCACAGCTATTTGAAAAGCACATGCATGCCCGCCATTGTAATGAGTTCAGGCGGCTGCGTCGGCGCACTGTTCAGCTCATTTCGTGGATCACTGCCTTCAATAATTGCATGTATAGACCCCACAATTCCATACACCTTTTGGATCGATGCCCATTCATAACCTGTCAAATTGTGCGTCAATGATGCATAATTTGGACAATCATTTACAATCGGAAGTCATGGCGCTTTTAGGAACTGATGATTCATGCACATTCGATCTAAAATTTGAAATATCAAGACAGGGAGTGACACTACATTATTAATACATATTACCTACCTAGTGGTATATTGGTCTATGATATTACTATCATCACAAAAACTAAAACAGTTAAAATAGTCATTACCAAATGATAGAAAGAAACAACAAAGTACCGTAGTTCATGTTTTATTACATTTTCTGAGAATGCAACCGAACCTTCGAAATGTATCATGTCATCAGCTTTTTCAGAATTAAGAATTTTGACGTCATAACCGCATAATTAAACTTTAAATAATATGTTTATGTGTCATTAAAGCCATCTAAAATTAGAAACGTGCGTAAGAACATCTTATTTCAAATGAGAAGAAAAGTTGTCCAACATCTTTTTACAGAGATTTTCGTCTATATGAACAAACAAAGCATCGTCCTAATAAATATAATTTTATCTGAAACGAATACACGGTTTATTAAATAGTTTTGTTGGCATCACATGTATTAATTACCATCAGCTTGTTGTGGGCGTGTGTGAGAATGTCCACTTTATGTGTGGGATCTAAACTTTAATTTAATTACACAGCATTGTTCCAGGAAGACAAAGGCATGGAGAGAAATAGCTAAACATCTCGTTAAATGTTATGTACGTACATAGGTACACGGGGGGGGAGTTTATTTGAATATTTACTGAGGTAACTCCATATTTTATATATTTCTAAAAAAATAAATGCTAAACCAATTTCATTATTTTTTAAAAATTCGTATTTAATGACTATTTTTCTTTATTTCCAGTTCATAGTGAGTTGACAGCAGGCAAGACTTTGTTTTAGGATATCTGACCGTGAAACTTTTATGTATTAGTAATAAGGTTTTATCTGTAAACTCTTCGGTGACATCGGAACAACCGTAAAAACCTTTTCTCTCTCTGAGACAGATAACTTCTATCTTAAACTGCTTATTTATTTTAATTTAAAAGAACATGGCAACATCCGTAAAAAGAAATGCGATCAAAATATGAAACATGGTCATATCTTCGTATCATAAATTCATGAAGGATATGATTCATTCATAACTCCAGGCGATTCTTTGGGTTAATGGAAATGTTAAGCATGAGGAGAATAATTTAAAATTGTAATAACACATACGTTTTGTTTTCAAGTTGCCCCTTATAAGGTGGCCCTTGTACTTCCATAGTTTTTCAAAGTCATGATAAGATAAGTAAGATAAATCTTTATTTGGCTATTTCACTATAAGCCTGTAAATGCACTTACAATTTACAGCTTAGTGGTTTCATCATTAGGGGACAAACTTACACTTCAGTATAGTTTCAATTAAATCTCTATAATATTTAATTATAAAAATGTGTAATAATTTCTATGAAATAAGGTGAAATCAAAGCTAAGATATAAATTTAAAGCACGGTATTTGCATTTATTTATTATATTGGATCTAAGTCTAGTTTATTATGAATCTCACTGTAAATAGTAATCAGCTTATAAGCCGTGCAAATAACATTAACTTCCTGCACTATTTTTTTTAATTATAATGGAAATTACCTAAATGTAGATGACCATGGCTTATTTGTGTCATAAAACCGCCTCATTACAATTATTTATAGTTTTTATGAAATCGCGTGTTCTGTATACCGGAAAACCTACGGTAGTTACAATTTCGCATGCCACCTTTTGTGTTTACAGTTGTAACGCGATATCTGCAGCTGGGCGGCTGTTGGGCGGCTGGGCGCGGAAGGCTGGGCCGCACGCAACCTACACAATAAAATATACGATCTACTACTAACAGGAGTGTGCTCTGGTTTATAAAACAGCGCATAATTAAAATTATACGACACGAGCAAAATCAATTGTTCATTGCTTGACTGTTTATCCACCAATCCACATTGGGTCCGCTTGGTGGATTATGACCCATTCGCTCTCCTAGCCGAGAGTAGGCCATAGGCCCAGCAGTGGGAACATTACAGGCTGATTATGTTTTAATAATTACATAAATTATTTTCGATTAATTTTTCATTAACATTTCAATAAGTACGAGTAAATACATTTATGCAATTGGTACCTATCTTTTGTTTCTTGGTGATTCTTATGGTTTGGTATTGAATCCCAAAAAATGTATATACCTAGATTAAACTACCTACTGCTACTACTGCTACAGGTTTTATGAATCTCGAAAACTAATATATAAATTCGAAAATGACTTCATATACTCGTAGGTGTACGTACCGCTGACATTCAGTCCTCCTTATAACTTCCTCGTAGCCATGAACAATATTTAAACAAGTGTCCACGTATGTGGAGTCGACTCAAGGTTCTAGGGGTCAACCATGCATCACCCTATACATACTAATAGGAGAAAACTCATCACTAGGTTCCTATTTTTACAACGGAGAAGTTAATTGAAATTAAAATACAATCACGTGTTACGACTTCTTCTGCACTAAAAACCTATAAAATGACCGTTTCTATAATTTGAACAAAGATAAATTAAAAAAGTACCTTCTTGGAGACTTTCCTACCCATACCTAACCTACTGAAGAAAACCTTGTCCATGAGATTAAAAAAACGTGTGTAGAAAGTATTTTCGGTCTTGAGAATTCCTCGTATTCTGTAACGCCGTTCACACGTAACCCTAATACCTATTTCGGAGTTCCTTGCTTGAGAGATAAATGTCATGAGAAATAGTATACCGCTCCTGATATAACTATGAGAAGATAATGTGCATGGAACTTAGCTACGTAATAACTGGTTAAATTGCTTGAATGAACTGGGTGTCATGTCGGCCAGTGACATTAGCGCGGTTCCTAATCTACTAATTACCTAGTGACCTGGTTTCGGCTTCAATTAGGTAATAATATGACTAGTACTTGCATTTATTTATTCAGTAAAGGGCCTGTTACATGGACCTCAACAATATTTTAGTTAATACTTAATGAGACCCTCGAAATCCATCTCATTTACACGTAGACCTCTTGACTTGAATCAGACAACTTGGGCTCAACGCAGTAGAGATTTACCACCATCAACCATATTGTACCACCAGAAAGGGTGTCTCGCACTTTACTCCATAAAATACATTTATGTGTTAATACATCTCATCTTGTAGATTAGTATAGTATTTAATTTACTGAAACATTATAATTAACAAGCTATATTTTCTCATAGAATACAAAATATGCAACAGTGTTATGTTACACAATAACCGTATTTGGAAGTGGTCGCGACACTTCAATTGAAAGGCAATGCAAATTGCAGATTTATCTAGATTGAGATGCCGATATGCTGTATCCACGTTGATAAGGCTGATGCGGGAATGTCGTTGGAAACGTCTGCCAGCGACCAATTAAGATACTGAAACCTGCTCAACTACGTTTCATGAGAGAAAGCAAGAATCCTTGTCAATAAGATAAATTTTATTTCAGCATAATGTTAAGATGTCGAGCTTTTTTAGTTCATTCATTGACGAATTTCAATTATTTTAGACAGATTTAAGAATGATTAAAAAAAATTATAGATACTTATTTGTACCTCAGGTCTGTTTGCGATCTGTGGCGTGGACTTTGTACTATTTAATATTCAATAGCTTTTTAATAAAATAACAAAAAAAAATCTGTCTTATAAAAATCTCTCTATTAAACATTAGGCAAAATTATGTCGATTAAATTCCTAGGCAGCAAAAAATAAGGTACTCCGTTTCTTTTCACACCTTGAAACTTGCTACCTATTTGTTCATTAGAGCAATTCTAAATGCCAATTTACCTAATTGCTACGAGAAAGTTTTATGATGCCTGTTAATTTATACAACAAGGGCCCGCCAAGTACCAAGCTGAGTCAAAGGTGAAAGTGCTAAATTGTAAGCATAGTTTTGGATTTCATGTATCTATCAAACTATTAGCATTAATTGGCATGAAATAAAAACTATCTCCTCCTAGAAAATAAAACACTTGTGACTTCTTAATTTAAGGGGAATCCTCAAGGTTTCATACTTAAATTTAGATTTTATACGTGTTTTAAAATTAACCCTACTAACTTAAAACACGTTTAAAATCTAAATTAAAGTATGAAACCTTTCACTTTTTTTGTTGATGAAATCAAAAAACATGGACGAAACGAATAGTGTGAAGAAATTGCTATAATACGGCGTACTTTTTGAGTATTTGTCCGAAACATTTTGTATGGAATTCGGATTTGAGGATTACCCTTAACATCGAATTATTTCCGCAATGTGGCCATCAAAAACTGATGAATGTGATTGTCGTAAAAGAAAGCGATATGGCACGGGTCATCATAAATTCAAACGCGTGATCAGGTATTTATGATTCGACCTACATAAGCTTTCAAATAAAATAAACACATAAAACGAATACCGATACACTCCTAAACTACAGATCGATAGATAAGATGATTTTATTTTACTTTTATCGCGAATATTAAATAAAATTCGTCGTAGTTATGTGCTAGCTTATGAATTTAAATTGACTCAACGGTTTTGTTATCATTTTAGTTAGTGAGAATACAAATTTTTGTAAATGGTGTAACATCAAGACGGTTCCGTGGGGGAAGTTTGAAATTCTGTAATAAGATATAGAAAGTGTTCAAAGGACTTGGAATTTGCTGAAAACTATTCAGTTTTTCAAATAAACATACAACCTACCAGATTTCTCAATAGCCAATTTAGAAAAAAATATAACTGTGTTCTAAGTGTATTCAAGGATTTAATAAGTTTATTATTTTGAAACAACTTTTACTTTACATTATTGTGAAGTTTTTATATGTTGAAAAAAATAAATGATTTGCTTGACAATTTAGATTTGGCGTCCGTTGTTAAAAGAAAGCGTGCTTCGTCCGTTTCTTCAATTTGACTTCAATACACTCAAATCAAAAGAAAGAAGGTGCAGTTGTAAAGGGCTTGAACAAATAAGAATAGTGTTAGCAGTAAAAATATCGTTTGGATCTATATCCGGTCGTAAAAACGACAATAAAGCATTGCACTAAAACTATAAAACTACGCATCATAATAAAACTGGACTTTGCGATAGGTACGTAATTTACACTTCAGACCTGTCATTTCGTAAGTTTTATTTACATTATGCTGCGGTACGTTACAAAGTAGTATGAAGGTACCTAAGTAAAGAGTTAAGTATAAGGTTTTTTCATCATGAGGTGAGGTGTGTCCCAACGAATTTCCATTCCCTATAAAAAAGTTGAGATATTCAACCAGCCTACTTGGTAAGTATAAAATGAGTAGTTTGTATTCTAGAAATGTTAATTTGTACTCAGGTACGCACCTACTTACACATACAGGAATTTAGATGTGTTCGTTAATTGTATATACGTAAAAAAAACATAGTATTAGTTAGCTAAAATAAAAAAAATCTGTTTCAACATGCATTGGACTGGCTGAGACCGTGGAGCCGTTGGTAATCAAAGTATGAACCTAGTGTTTTTGAGAACAATGGACTATGGAGCTCATGGGAATAAGCCGATCAAACAAATATTTTGACGTTTTCATACTACAAGGTTTATTTCCATGCTACCGACTAGCTAACCAATAAAATATTGTAGGTACATCCTGGGTGGACTTTACTGGCGTCAAGTGCAGTGTTGGTTTATTACCGCTCCTAAATATCGACCGGGACCCGTAACAGCGGTAGCTTTTAGTTTATCGTAGACATAAAATCAACACGATTGCTGGAACTTGTAATCAGCCAATGATTAACGTTATCAATAAAACATGGTTAGCCAGAAACACCAATTTGCAAGTTTTGTTCAGGCTATGTCTAAGAAAACATATTAAAATGGTTGGTAAAACACAATATATGCTGGAAATGAATAAAAAAACTCTTTGGTATTGAAAAAGTTGGTGATATCTACGAGAGTATGACTATCTACTGTAGATCGATATTTTCTTCTTTCACAATAAAATAATAGAGTCAAGCTGACTTAATAGCGATGCAAAACAAAAGCGAAGACAAAAGGAAAATAAAACAATACAGGAACGCAATCAAATTCAAAATTCGAACGTACACAATCAAAGAACATTCACGCCCCAACACTTGTATTTAAATTTCGAATAGCGGCTAGACCATTATTTTTTATTCCATTGTCTTTTATTTTCGTACTTTTTATTTAACACCATTGCCAACTCTGAATAAGGTTTTATTTATGTAGAGTAAGCACTAAGAAGATTGACTACCTATTTTAAAATTAAAATGTGTACTTACCGATTTAAATAATTAAAGTAAAAATATTTTGTTTTGAAGTTGGTTTTATGTTTATAGGTTTTTATAATAGTTGATTCTGAAATTTATTTTTTGCATTAGACAATTGTTGTGTACACTGAAACATTCGGAAAGCGAAATGAACATAATGAGTAGGCGTACCTTTGCATTATCTTATGCATCCTCTTTGGAGGTTCGTGAAGAAATTACAAGAAAGCTGAACAACACATTCTTCGCACATGTCAAAGATAGCCTTCTTAGGATTGCGAGTACAACCTCAGACGCTGAGTGAGTCAACTGTGAATGTTTACCTACATGTGCACTTATAAACACTATGTTTACTTAGCATGTTCTGTCTGGTTTCTCTGAACGATTCATCTGTTCTCGTGAGGGTATAATTTAGCATAATGTTGTGAGAGGAACGTCTATGTCCGTTACAATGATACACGCAAACTCTATGGTTTACAAAATCGTTTCCTAGACTTGATTGCACAAAATTAGTAAAGCCTACGAGTATAATTTTGTACAATGATAAAATGTAGGTTTATTGAAGTGGTAAAGGTGAAAAATCCAGGACAAATCTATGGCAACAATTGTTAGCTTTCAATATGAAATCGTAATCAGGACGCAAAATCTAAAGTCAAAACACTAGTGTGTATTGATAATGGGCAGGGCCGCTTTCCTCCCTATCTAGGCCAAAATAGCAACATAGAATAATTAGAAGTTAGTACAGTAACAGTTCGATAATGCTTACTAACTCGTCTTTGATCTGTGGCTAAGTGAAATTAAACACGGTAGAGTGACGCGCGGAAACGCATAGCAATACGATAGCGCGATTCATGTAGGGCTACCACACTTCCGGGATTAGAAATGCTCAATATTCTTACTTATAGAAAGGCTTTGGAAGGTTTTCCGAAAGTTACAGGACAAAGGTACGAAGGAAAGAAAGGTACGAAGAAAAGTACGTAAGGACGAAATATTAAAATATTATCGTACCATTGATAAAATAATTATAAGAGTAACACTCATACTTTTCCGAAGTATTTAACTTGAACTCTGCAATTTTGTAGACGGCTGTTGCCCAAAGTTTCAGCCTACATATTATCAGCGTATACCTACAAAAGATTTTGTCCTATTCTAGTTCATTAATTATATTCCCATACTGAACTTGAGCCCAATCGTTTTATGAAATGTAGCACTGTGCATTATTATAAAAATTTTGCACATAGACATTTTAGTGTAGGCAACTGATACATAGGTATTATAAAGTGTGATATAATCCTGATGCTATCAGTGCGATGTATTTGTACCGCGTATAAGTACAGTAGTTCATGTCCGTCTACGGGACCGTTTCAATAAGTTGCCTTCCGTGTTGAGCGCTAGAAGAAACAGACGTTTCAAGTTTCAATGATAACGGTGTCTGGGAATCGGATTAGGAGAACTGTAGAGATAACAGTAACTGCGAATAGTTGATTGTAGACCATCCTACGTAATTAACTACATTTTCTCCTACTAAGACGAGCACGGGCACTCTTAGCAGAGTGGTCAAGGTTGTAAATCGGTTCCTTATACATTTAGATATTATTAATGAGATACATAGCCGCAGCTATGCATCTCTATTTGGCTCTGTTCGAAGCATTGTGGAAACTGCAGTACTTACATCTATTTATTTTTATTAAATATATAATAATATAAAAAATAATATATTAAATATATATTTTTGGTACTTTATCATGCCCAAATTCTTCGTCACACCCAAGACTGTACTGGTCATGGGCAACAATAGTAGGCACATTTAATATTTCTATAATAGTATATAATAGTATAGCGCCTTCTTGAATTTGGCACATAGAAGCTAAAGCCCAAAAATATATTTTTTTTAGAAAATCCTAAGACATATTTTTCTAATTAACTGAGTTGTGTATCTGTGCTCTTCTTTACAATACCGTTTGTCATTCGCTTTTCCGGCAATATAAAAGCGGAAACACTTACCTATAACTATGGCTTCCTGTTAACCATTTTTTTGGCTTAAAATATCTACTGGATTTCTTTAAATACATATTTAATTCTATATTTAGTTAGACCTATTTATTTTTCTTTTTCACATTGGGAATGAATAGATCACCTGGAAACATTGCAGATATGCATTATTGCTAGATTTTTTGTAAGATATAATATCAGGCATCTACACAATAATTATTCTACGGAGTATTCAGTATCACTATTACGTTGCTTTACAAATATATTACCAGCAGATGTACCTATCAGATAAACGATTATATTAAGCGAATTCAGCCTATGTATGTAAGTAGGTAGGTTAAGTACATAATATGTATGTATGTAAGTTACATTAAAAAGTAAAATTGCGATGTTTTTTATTTCTCTGTGGTAAGATATTTAACGTTTAAAGGTACAGAGTGCTAAATACTCGTCGAAAAGTAAACACTGACACCCATGATATAAACAACACTGAATGGGCCAGGAAAAACGTTGCGCAGCCCAAAGTTGCGATATTACTCTGACCGGGATTCCTGCGAGCCTTTATTTATGAAGCAGATACTTGATCGTTTTCATACATGTAAGAAAAGGTATTAAGCAGGTAAGTAATCAATATAATAAACGGCTTTGTCCTAGCTTACAGTTAAAGAACAGGCCAAATCACGTAGAACCTTGAAATTTGGAGGGCAAGAAAGTCAAGTGTTTCGTCATGAAGTGTAGGCACGCATTATGAAAGGTATTTTGTTAATTCACAGCGCAAACGAAGTTGTTGATGTAAGATAATGATAAAAAAACTTATCCTTTCTTCTTCGCAGTCAGGTAAAAAGACTGCCGTAAACATTTCATCTATGGAGTTATTAAAAACAACGAGCGAGCCTTATATTCGTATTTACTTCATAAAAATATTTGCGTGAAAAAGTAAGATACAACGATACCATTTTTCGTTAGCTTTAGGGTAATCACGTTAGCATTTTCTTGAGCGTCAAAATCGTCTTAGAATACTGTGTACACACCTAACATTTCATTATTGAAAGGATTCTATCGACTTCAATTTTCTGAGGTTGGTACCATCTGACGGCAATCTTTCTGTTACACACTTCCGTTGCATTTACGAAGTTACTCCCATCTATTGACGGAAAGCAAGAGGAAAACTATTACACATCAAAAATCGTTTTTATCTCCATGTATCGGTTAATCGAGTGAAGTCTACTGTAGTTCTCTTGCTCTATCAGCTTTCGGTTTTTTAAAGTACTTACTTTCTTATACCGTCTGTCTCACTGACCGTAGTCCTGGTATTTCCGGCATCAGATCTCGTTACATGCCGTTACGATTACTGTGTTCCGATTAGCAACGTTCTCGGAACTATTCAACAGCGGGGATTCTTAAAATTATAGCCTCTTTAAAAGGATAAAGAATTAAATAGAGTGATAAACATAATTTAATACTGTAGGTATTTTGAGGATACATACTTACATTTTTTTTTATAACGACCGTAATATATTTTATAAAATCCATAGATAACTTTGTATTTATCTAAAAACTAGAAATTTATTTAACTTATATTATACTAAGAAGTTCCACTAATTAAGTCTTCAATCAACAGTTTTCTCTACAAATCCTTTAATATAATATAACAATATTATGCGCCTGAACACTGTTGAATGAGCTTAGTTTGTTTTCACAGTGATTTAGGATGAAATTAATGACCATAATAATAATAATCCGAACTATTAATTCCATGTTTGTTCTGAAATACACATCCAGAGCGCCACGTGTTCTATAAAGCAGTCAGCGATGCGTGTAGTGGGTTAACGCGCGCAACCAACTGTTTTGGACACACGCCTTATACGCATGCCAGCTTTCAACCCCATTGCACAAAAATAACGCATTCAAATTAGTATCAATCTTAGTAATTGATTTGTAAATAAAATAATTACATATTGGGGAATACCGGTGGGTACCTACACAGTGCCAGATATTCTGCAAAGCAGTAATGTGTTAGCATTACTGTGTTCCGGTTGTAAGGGTACTGTAGCTAGAGAAACTACTGGGCTTTTGAGACTATCCATCGAAATGTCTTAAGGTGGACGAGCGCTATAGCAGCGTTGCACTGGCCTATGGGAATCAAAGCCCTGTGTAGCACTGTTAATGATTATGGGCAAGCGTAATCTCTTGCCATCAGGAGAGTGCCTAGCTAGTGCCTCCACTTGTTAACATAAAAATAAAATTACGTAGGTATTCAAAGTACCTACTCACGTCGTATGTAAAAAGCCTTACGAAATTTCACGAGCTCTACCTTGGAAACTACTTATTTTAGTAAATCATTGTTGGTGATCATAGAATATTACTGTCCAATGTCCAGTTTGTACAACCTCTTCGGTTTTATTTCTTCAGGCTTACGTCACTATTCAATCATAGCGTTGTATGGGTAGGTAGATGATACGAGTAGGTGACGCTTTTGATGTATGAAGGCAATTTGTATAAGGCCATCAAGATTATGTGTCGAACTCTCCGCAACGAACCTATACTACACGTTTGTACATTTTTCTCCAATTTGTAATGGTGTATTAGTCCCTTTTCCGCTGTATTCTGTAGGTTTTTGCTTGTAAATGAGGACTTTTGCCGTCTTCTTTTTACTGAAGTCTGCAAACTATTTGGTCTGCAATAACGTAAATATTGCCGCGCAAATATTTTGTGTGTAACTAAAATTCAAAAGGTTTGGCAGGGTCTCTTTAGCTTATATAGTGGCCTCTTCTCGCTATTCAAAAATCAACGTGAATTGAGAATTTACAATAGCTCAGGCGACAATAGTCAAGTACCAGCCTTATTCCGCTAAATCGCAAATCTTTTGTGTACAAGTACACCCTTCGAACCATTGAATCGGACATTCTGCAGCTAACATTTATTGAATCAACAATAAAATCCGTAATTTGATACAACACCTTAGAATTATGTACTTTCTCATATTCTCGCACTTATCGGTAACATAAATAAAGCAGATAAGTCTGTCATCGTGTTTACTCAACTAATTCTTCTTCCTTTCCGGCGCCAGACAGCTGCATATGGGATTGTATTTTGTATTGTACATTTGTGGTGCAATGCTTGCTCTGGTATTTCTGTCGTTCCCATTAATAGACAAATTAGCATCTAAATATATAACATGACTTCTTTATCCCTATAAGTTAGGTAGCGTAGATATGAACTTAATTTATTTTTACACTTTGATGATTATTTTGCTAATTCTTGCGTTATTAGACTCATATGATGAGAACTTGTTTTTTGTTAGTTGTGATTTAGGTTCTTATTTGAATTTTTAAAGACGGGCTCTTGCATGTTTTGATAATTTAAATCTCTCAAGACTGTATCTATATACTATTCTCTAATTATAATACTAACCTTAACCAAGCAAGACTATAAAGTCTTTTCCTGACCCTTAAAGTTAATTATTGTAATTATAGTAATAATTTTAGTGCACGAAAGGAGCCTCTTCGAGGCGCACTTGAAATCCTTTCACCACCCTGATTCTAAAGAACTAGTGACACGATAAGAAGAAGTAAGTAATGAAATTTTATTTAGCATTTCATCTGCTGGTGGTACTTTTAAGCCAAACTGACTTTTAATTGAGTTTATCAAGATAAAATAAATCGTGGTTCTCCGGGACGTGTACCTCGGGGATCGTGGTCCTACGGGAGTAAACCATATTTTTTAAGATTGAACTCTGAATTTTATAAATTATTTAATTGTTAAGGCTAGGCTATTGAATTGGCCGCTCAATGACCTAATGAAAGCCAGGTGTGGTGTGGTATTACAAATTCCACAAAGCCTCACTGTTCTGTACGGAACCCAATTGAATAAGGAACCGTTTGCTCTTGGTATGTTTTAGTGCTCTTGTAAATTAGCTTACTCTATTTACCTATTCAAAAAATGTGTTAGATATTGGTGTTTTACTCTTCTTTATTTTTAATACCTACATAATTTCAATATGTGTTATAAATTGTCAGCTACTTGTTAGCTATTTTGTTAATTGGCGCCAACTCATACGACAGTAATTAATGAATTTTAGATAAGTATTTATTTAGAAAACATTTTAGATAAGTATTTATTTTTCAGAAGAATTACAAATTCGCTATAGACAAATTAAATACTATTTAGTACATTATATGCAATATGCAGATAATACCTGAGGCACGTGGGTCTGAGTCAAGGATAAATAACATTGGCGTTATTCCAGTCCTTGGTTTTCACTTACCTAAAACAAAGAAAACAATTATTAAAAATTATGCATAAGCTTTTAAAGTTTATAAAATAATATACTATATGAGTACTCCATCCTATTCAAAAGTCAAAACTCTACAAATACATTATTGTAAATTGTATAGAGCTGTTGGCCGATACGGAAACGCGCTACAATTTCTATAGCTTACCAAATGACTGTTTCAATTTGTGCAGAATGAGGGTAAAATGAAAAGTAATTAATGCACTCTCACTGTTGACTGTCAGTCACTCTTGGCAATATCCATGACCACCCCGAAAAGCTATTGTACTCCACTTCATGTCAGACGGACGTGACTGGGGGAACAGTATTACATTGTCCATTTTGATTTAATACCTCCTTTGTTCCGCTTTCCATGGTTTTGGAGAAATGGCTGTCGATGCTTAGCTGGTTTGCTGTAGCGTCATGCATGACTTTCTGGTCTTTAGTATACGAACCCTTGTAAACATATAAAATTATTTGTTGCACAAGGTAAAATAAACAAGTACACAGGCAAAATTAATGCTAAAAATTTGCATTATAGCATAGCTAAACCTATTTCTTCTTCTCTTCTTAACCCTACGTCTCAAGCATTTATGGTATTAGAAACAACATGGAAACATTTATGGAATATGAACGCCCGTGCCAGTCATTTTCCTTGATAATAATTCTAGTCAAATCAAACTTTTTTGGATCGTATTGCCTTTTCTATTGGAATGGTTTTCAAATAAAAAGGAAAGGATAAGTACCTACATAAAACTAATCGCTCCCAACAAAACGACTTTATCTAAACGAAGCTCATAAAAGGGCTCTACTCTATCGCTCCTAAATTACTTTATTAAAGAGCTTTCCTAATTAAAGATGTAAGCACCGTATATCTCCGTTTAGATATTCGATTGTTGGAAAGGAATAGTCGTTGACCGTAAAGTGAATTAGAACATTCACTGACCAGAGGGGAACAATGAAATCACGCAGCGACCAGAAATACCAGTGAACTTTAAAAAAAACAACGCGTTCTTTGTAAATGGAATGTCTTTCGTTTCTCACAAAGGATTAGTGTGAAGGGTAAATTATGTTGTAGGGAAATTGTTTACATGGATGTTTTACTGTTAGGTAGATCTATTCGTTTTAATTAATTTGGGCATATCTTACGTTTTTGTAGTAACATGTCGTGAGTTTGGTGATATATAAATGTGTGTAAATGTGTTTACAAACACGATATTCTCGTAAACGAAACAAAGCTGTAATTCTACGAAATTGACGCATTCGGTTGATCTCTCCGGTTCTTTGCAAATATTCGATTACTTTTTTATATTGTTGTACCTAAATAAAGAACAGATGAAGCATATTTTAACGCACGTACTCGTTTTCCATGAAAGGTTTACGATATCGGAGTTAGAAAATTTCGCGCGGCCAAGGTAATCGATACCAATTCCAGATACATTTTGAGATGATCAATTAGTTATCAAATCCATATAAAAACACAAAAACTATAATTTTTTGCATTTATTTGCACCGGCCTCCTCCAGCCCGACACAAAATGTTTTGATTTTGGTGAATGACCCATTATAGAGGCCTCGTAAAAATGATAATAAAATTCTGATTGATTGCACATCCATACCTAACTTTGGAGATCAATAGACATTTATGCAATGCAACACAAACAGACGTATTAAAACTATATTGTGCAATAAAATATCTCGTTATATTATAAGTTGGGCATGTTGACACACCGCGGTAGTAAACTTACATACAGGTTGTCCCGTGGCAGATTTACAATTTGTAAATGAAACAAATAGATGTAAGATGTAAAAATAATTATGTATCGCGTACCAAATCAAACTTGCCGGTTTAACTTTATATATACCGTCTACATTTCAAGTTTTAAATCTGCCATGGACATTGGACACCCTGTATCTACCTACATAGTTGTAAAAATATGCTTATGCTATAAACATAGGAGTCATAAAGTTATGGGATGCTTCGACACGTGTAGGGAATTATAATATGTATTTTGTTCATTGATGTTACCGTCAACACAACAACACTCAATGCAAATAATGCATGTGTTTTGCATTGAAACATTGCCATACTAGTTCGCACTTCATCATTCACACATGGGTAAATTAAAATCACCTATACCTATTGGATTTTTACTCTTACTTTAATACGTGTGGAATATCTCAAATAATTATTACTCGTCTAATACACATAGTTGACTTGAAAGTAAATATAGAAAATATCAAAAGCTTAAATAAGTCTTGGGGTTTTAAAAATGACATAAACATATTAGATATATTTAACTTGTTATATTTTTCATTGAGATGATGAGAAACATCATTTGTAGAACTTTAGAAGCCTTTTTACCTGACTAAAAATATAGTTAAAACTATAATTAATATACCTACGGGGTTAGTTTTTGTATATAATATGCGAAAGCCGAGACCCGTTATTTATTTTTTCTAATTACAAAAATTTCAATATTTTTTTTTTATAAAACTCATAGAGAAAATTCATAAAAAATTGTGTTGCTTCGTTGTCCTACCTTTTTCATGGAGAACCTACTTCTGCGCTAAATTACTCAACTAAAACTAACCGTATGTATACGGTTAGATTTAGTTTATGAATTCTTTTTTTGAGATATTTTCCAAAATTTAACAGGGTTTAAATTTTTTTTTGTACTTCGTTATCGATTCTGAGCAAACTTATTTCAGATTTCGCATAAACAAAAACTAACCTTGTATAAGTATTCCTGTAGTATACAGAAACAGAGTTATCTTTAATTGGCTTCTTCGTCGCCTGCCGGTCGGTGCCTCTACCTCCAAACCGCAATGGCGCAAACTAAATTAACTGAATATAACAGCCTTTCTTAAAGTTTTAAGAAACTTTCTTATAGCCATTTTATGAGTGATAAATTGTTGTCGGCAACTTATTACCGATGGTAATTTCACACTGAAAGCCTTATAAGAGTGTGATTAATTGTGCGATATCGAATTGTACGAGTTTCTTCGACAATCGATTATATTTTGCCACCATCTTCGTTATGGCATACTGTTATGGGATTTCTTGAAAACCAGTCAAATTTAATGGGGGACGATTAATAACAAAAGCCGTGCTGGATGCAGGCTATTATAGTTATTGGAAAATTATATGTGAAGGCTTTATGTTGGTATATTTTAGTGTAAAAGTCGCTACTCAAGAGGTAGGTAAGTAAGTATGGCATTTGATTTATAATTCATTCTAAAAAAACATCATCCAAGACTTACTACAACAGAAGAATCAGAGATTATAAAGTACAGGGAAACTAAAATTATTAGCTGTTTTTTATAAGCATGCCAATTACACTGCTAATTAAAGAATTTCTCAACAGCTCTTTGCTTTTATGATCTTAAGTAACTTTGATAGTCAAGCAAATTGCAATTGATGGCGATTCTCCCCAACTCTCCGATATGGTCGATTTATGACACGTAATTACACTGCATTTCAGCCAGCCATGTGGGTTGGGGCAATTACCATACATACCTAATATAGCAAGGTGTCATTGTAAACATGAAACATACGCCCAACGTGTACTGATGAGAAATGTTGCTCTTTGTTTTTGTGACTATCTAATATTAGGCTTTTTATTCATCATTGGATGATATTTGAACAAATATATTATATTCAATTTGCCAAGGGGTATGAAGTGGTGTTAGATTAGATGCCAAACGACTCATAGTTTCCACTAAAAAGTAAATTTTAATGTATACCTTTGTAAAGCAAAAGTGTGGAAATCATTCGTGCTGCATTTATATGTTAATATCTATGAAAATAGTGGCTGATTAACTGTCTCTTGCAACAAAAGTAATAGAATATCAGGCCTAACAATAAAATTGCAATTTTTCTTACTCAAGTTCCGTTACGTTACGCTACCACAACTAGGTGTTGAAAGAAAATAGCGCGACACCAAACTGGTCGTGGACTCCCACACAAATTCCGCGCAGGGCGACCACTGCCAAGAAGATGCGTTCTAAACTAATCGCACCCTGCTTTAAAACTGCATGCAACTTCAACTACTGTGCGTGCAGTATTTTTTGTCTCTGTGCTTTATTTTTACCATGCTAAGCCTATAATGAGAGATTTGTACTGTTAAAATTATTTAGCATAGGTACTAGCGTGTTTCCTACAAACAAAAATATCTTTATCATTTTATTTACCTACCGTTGAAGACATCCCCTGCAGGATGACGTCTAGGTCGTTTAAACGCAGTGCCAGGCAATCTAGCGCAAAGCAGTGATGTGTTAGCATTACTGTGTTCTAGTTGAAAAGGTAGTGTAGCTAGTGAAATTACTGGGCTTTCGAGAGTGAACATCAAAATGTCTCAACGTGGATGAGCGCTATTGCAGTGTTGCATGGGCTTGCATGAGAATCAAAGCCCTTTGTAGCACTTTTCTGGTCATGGGCAGGCGTAAGCTCTAACCATCAGGAAAACGCCTAGCTTGTCTCATCCCTTATTTACACTAAAAAACTGTGCTGTAATTTTAACCATATTGTGCTGTATTTTTAGTTCTTAAAAAACAGTCTGCCTTGCATTGTTTTTATCTGCACAAATGTAAGATTTATGAGAAGGTAGAGTGGGAAGTTTAGGCGAAAGTCAGTGTATTAATCACACGTTTATTATAAAGTATAAGCAATGGTCAGACCAGGTGGCAGAATGTCTCGAAATGCCAGTGAATGTCGCACTCCACAAAGCCGAAGATAGAGGAAAGTGGAGAAAAGCAATTGAAGGTGTCCTTGCAAAACGCCACGATCCTCAGCAGTGAGGGACCGATCGAGGAGGGAGGGGGAGGGGAGGGATTTTATAAAGTGAAATATTGTGAATATATAAAACTCCTAGGGTATTTTTAGGTAGAAATATCGTGAAGATATTAAACCTCCAAAATATTTTTAATGTTGACTCTACACTACTTAGAGGTGGTAAAACTTTGACATTATTCAATGAAAATTACAACTGAGCTACACAAGTTTTTATTAACTACTTAGTCATGTTTATTAATAAAATATCTCAATCCCTTCAACAGCTCAAGATTTCCGCAAACATGAGTCAGGATCATCGGTGGATGAACTGGGACTTGTTGTTCTGAGCTCATCTTTAATTTCAGCTAATTATGTTTCTTCCAGGAATTATTAACCAAATACTTTGTATCATTATTTTTGTTATTAAACTTTGATTCATGCTAAAAATGAATGTTATTACGTAATCACTTTTTTAGTTCGGACTCTACCATTCGAATTGACATCTATTTTTAATATTTCTCCTCCTGCAATACAAACTCATAAGACTTTATTTTTTGTAGTAGAATCGCAAATATTTTGATGCGTGGGTATTTATAGACAATGGCACATTCCTTGCATAAATTATATACTTTACTAACATTTCTACTTTTATATTTGGTTTCAATAATTAGGGTAAGCGTAAACTTGCCCCGTGACGAAATGACTTTTCCTGATGGTAAAAGGTATTACCATGACCAAAACAGTGCTAATCCGGACTTCGATTTACATTAATTGACCGGTGCAACACTACTATTAGCGCTCGTTCACTTTAAAACTTTTTGAGAGTAAGTCTTGAAAGCCTGGAGTATAGTTTCTTTCAAAAGTTATTTCTACAGTGACCTTCAAACCGGAACACGGTAATGCTTACACATTACTGCTATGCTTAAGAATATCTGGCACTGTGTTGGCACCCATCTAGACGGAATCCTGCAGAGGACGGCTCCCAGCGGAAAATGTCACGACTGTAATTTATTGCCCGTTTCTAGCTAGGTGCTTCATTACAATGATTCATAATGGCCTATATTTCACGTGGTCATCATTATACGCTATACAGCCATGGTAAACTATACGACCTGCTATTTAGCCCATAAAAGTCTTCAATGGCGCCAGCTTTTGTCAAATCATTACGGAGTGGTATAAGTATTAAACATCCATAAAACTGAAAGGTGTAAACTATATCAGTATCTACTGCTTTTCATTTGATATCTTTATCACCGCTTGGGATAATCTTATTCAGTTCACAAGAAAATTAAAATGTACAAAATTTTAACACCTTTCTTAAAGAACGATTTGAATACCTTAATCTTTCAAGTAATAGACAACTACGCTCCTCCTACTCCTTTTACCTAAAATATCCTTCCCTCTCTTCTGTTTCCTGCAGAATAAAAGTATATATTATAGTATATATATAGTAATAAAAGTCATACACAGTCCAGGCGGTCCGCCTGTGGAAATCAGAAGTGCTAAGTCACTGCCAATTTTCAAAAATTTGGTGATGAAACATTACCTATCAACCTGCCCCTGTTAGTACTGTAATGGTTACTCATTCCTTTGTGCTATCATAAGTATGTATGTATGTAGTATATATGTATATATATTGTAATATGTTATGTAGGTATCTATGTATAATAAGTATTATTTGTATTTATTATTCGCTATATATTTCTAATCAACTTTATCTACTAGCCCTAATACCCCATCTCTTTCTCTACTCATTACATTCCATGAAACGGTTGCCTGGAAGAGATCGCTTTTAGCGATAAGGCCGCCCTTTGTATTGCCTTTATTTAGATTAAGAATATCGAATTTGTTATTTCCTAGTGGTAAACAATAAAGTTATTATCTATCTATCTATCTATCTATCTACCTTTCTCTACGTTTAAAGTTTTGCTGCCATAAAAGTACGGTTTCAGATTAGCCGGACGGATTCGTCGCTTGTTTTTTAATTTTTTGCAGCTCATGTGCGCGCGACGACATTCGTTGGCGCGCGTATACCCGCGCCAACGAATGTCGTCGCGCGCACATGAGATGCGACAAGCCGCGGAAGACTCCTAATGCCACTGGCACTCGCTAAAAAAACCGAGCGTAACCGCCGTTAGGTATACGCGCGTTGGGCTTTTGAAGTTCCGCGAGTACCAATTACACCCGTATATGCAGACGATAAAAATACGCTAGTCTGAAACCTAAACTAAACTGTGGTCTCTTAAAACAGTAATGTTTTAACTTTAAATTCGACTTGCCAAAGCTTCTGGCGGTCATGCATACAATAGAAACTCATCCAGTTCTCCAGGATGCCAAAATTCTCCTTATCGTGTGTCCTAATCCTTCTGAAAACTGGTGAACCGTCCATTTCTCCTCGTATAATGGTTCATTAAGTCATCAAGTCAAGCCTCGTAAAATGATATCATACGCGCATCAATATGAATAACGAGTAACGCTAATGCATAGTAATCTTGAGGCCGTAAGTCTACCACAGAGCTATATTACTTGGCTCTCCCACATGGCCGTATCTACATTAGGTACCTACAATAAAATAGCTAACTGTAATATCTTTAAAATGCAGTTAGACGTACGTACAACACTATTATGAATACACCGAAAAAGATATACATAACAATTTTTTTGGTAAAACTAAAAAAAAAGGAATCATAGCAAAATAACTTACAAAATTTATTGTTTTTTTTATGTATTTGTAGGCGTAAAATATATATTTTAGAATAAACAACATGTAACATAATATAATTAACAAATAGTATAATAATAGTAACGCCTGAATCAATAAATTAACATAATATAATGCTGTTACGTAATTGTCGCAATATTTGTGCTTACGATTCGTATCTCATACACGCCGCCGTGTGTCTCTTCATAGAAACTTACTGCTCTCACGTCCGCTAAAGTTGGAACCTTGGAGCAATGTAATGATTTATTTTGAAGTCAATTATTATATGTACCATGTGTAGTTACTGCCAAACATTACGTTTATTATTAGCGAGTGAAATATTAGCCATCAATTTTTTTAATATTAACTGATAAGTTTTAGGTTGGTAAAACGTTACGTTACTTGCCTAAATAGGCAGATAAGAAATAAAAAACAGGGAAAGCTAACAATAACTATATCTTTATCGAACGGAAGTCAACAAGACTTATATAAATCAAACTTTTTTTTCCTTCCTCATTTTTTGTTCGTTTTGTCACGAATAAATAAGCCTACAATAAAAAAACTATTTAATTATAACCCATAGTAAATTGAGTATGATTATTTATCGTAGCGTATAATTAGTGTGATTCGAACGTGAGTGTTTCCATTGCTTTATTTAATTGCGAACAGTTCATCAGACTTATTCAGGTCTTACGGTGCAGGCAACGAAGTAATCTTCGCTCATACCGATCAATTATAGACGATTGCCCTCAATACAGGGTAAGAAAAACTGACAGCCATTAGAATCACAGTTACGTAACGAATAACATTGCACAAATGCGGTAAAAAGCTAAAAACTTGTAGACGCGAGCGTGCAACTAACGGATGAAGTCTGTCAATGGATTCGAAAAACTTGTTATATTTGTTTTATGTAACTGGACATTGATTGTAGATTTGTTGTGGATACGCGAATGATTGAATAAAATATGGACTAAAGTCATTCAATGCACTTTTATCAATCCAAATATCTAACACTATAATATACAATTCATTAAATTATATACCTGACATTCGAATTATATTGACTTGAAACAGCCCCATAAACTTTGGTTTCGTAGATTTATTTACAACCAATAACTAGGTAAAGTAAGGATAGCATTCTGTTATTATTATATTAGATTTTTCAAAACCGAACTTTTAATGTCATTTGTAATACCTAGATAATATTAATAATTAATTTATACGAATTTAAAAGTCTAGTTCTAAAATTCAGAACAGTTACTGATTTGCGTTGCTTACTGTGTCTGTTCTTTGGTATCTGGACAGAATGCGGTTCGAGGGATGATCAGTGATACATTATCATCATGAGAAGACCGTTAGTGCTACATTATCTACGTAACTGTACTAAGTGCGACTTCGTTCTACGAGTAGGTATTAAGACTAATCCATAGAATTACTGTTATTACCTTCAAGAAAATTTACAATTCAACGCAATTACTTTATTTTCCTTAAGAACATATAAACACTGGATTCGTCGTTGTTTACTTCAAGGTAAGCAACAATACAATTAAGAATACCTATAGGGTGACTTTTACAACTGGGCTTGAATGGCCAAATCTTAAAATAATGAGAGCATCAAAAAATGATCAAAGGAGTCTCGGGACTAAATTTGATTAAAACTAGAACTACATACTTAGATTTTTTTTAAATTACTTTCTTTTATACCAACGGAACTACATGCATATTTTTTTACGTTTTTATGTATTTTTTTACGTAATTTTCACTTATCACATCGGCTCGAACTATGAAGGCTAAGACTCAGTCAATGATGTTAAACGAGTGTTTCACGCGGAAAATAGTCATGAACACCAATATATTACCCAGTCGTTCCTACTACATATTTGCTGCATAAGGGAGTATTTATAGAGAACGGGATAGACAGGACAAGAGAGGTGTGGTGACTCGCTAAGATAGAGATTGGTAGAATGGAAGATAAGATGTCGAACCTGGGTGAACTGGATTAAGAACCATCTTATTGATGGTAAAATATCTATAAAATACAGTAGATCTTTCAGAAGGTAAACGCAGAGAAACCTTAATCCATTAAATGTGTTTTGAGGTAGATATTTAACAAGTTGAATAGACACCGCTCTACTTTATCGCTATTTCGTAATGTTTTTGTACATTTTTCAGTAAAACTATATTTTATTTTATTATTTTCTCTGTCTCTTATTGATCAGCAAAGTTCAGACTAGAACTATGAAACAACTTCTAAATATTATATTAAAAGAGTTGTATCTTATCACATAACATAATTATTGTAACTACGTATTGTAACAAACTAATAAAATGTACTAACAAAAAGCGCAGCCAGATTAAGAGATACATTAGAACATAAAGCGTACCTGTATTAGTTGTGTATATCTTAGAGCTCTGTGATAGTAAGAATTCTATCAGTTCAGCTTACCCAATCGAATGACAAGCTCAGCTTGAATCAGTCTTATCAAATATCTCTTCAATATTTGCCCAGTGTGATGGCAAGGTGACCTGAGTCTGGGTTTAGCCACATTATCACAGGAAACGAAGGTATAAAACATACATGCGATAGTTAAATTGTAGGGAAAATAAATAATATCCGTTTTGTGACCATAAGATTCGGATAATTAGTAGGTATTTTGTTTTAAATTAACGGTTAATGTTGGTTGGATAATTATGTAGACTGGTATCAGTCTAGTATAAAACGATAGATATGTAGGTATATATCTAGATATCTAGTCTGACTTCTATAACAAGATAAAGTAGAGCGGTATCTTAAATAAAATAATAGGTAAAAAAACAATAATATTGTATAGGTTAATGTAGGTAGACTGACTATTTATATATTAATTAATTATTATTAATTATTAATTACTGACTATTTATATACTATACTACCGACAATTTTAACAAGAAACAATACTAAAAGAACAAGTTAAATAGCTATAGGTACGAGGAGTAGGTCCAAGGAAAAACCTAGATATTATTGCGAGGCAAATCAACGGAAGAAATTTTAAGAAAAGGGGAATACCACATTGATATAGGAATTTATACCCAGTATTTACTACTTATCAGTTGCCAAACTGTAGTAACAAACAAGGGATTCAAGAGTTGAGAATGAAATGTTCGACTTAAAGCGGATATCGAATATAAAATGAGTCATGCATGCATAGGCAACCATACCTACTAGCTACTGAAAATATTAATGAGGCGCCAAGAAGGACCATGAACCTTCATTACTATTCCAAATCTATTGCATTAGTGCCTAAATTAGCCCATACAAGGCCTGTGACCAAACCAGAACAAGACGCCAGTTTGGAACAATAAGCTGCTTTTTTGGCTCACGATCAAGGCTCATGCGTAATTTGAATTAAACTTGTCCTCAATAATGTTAGGAAATTATTTTGGTGGAAAAAAGTAGAGATAATCCGAATGAAGCCCTTATTCGGCTATATAGATTATAGTTATAGTGCTTGCAAGCACGGACATTCTGTTGTGTTAAAATGAGATTACAAAAAAAAAACAATTTTTCATTTTGCTGTTCAAAATATTTGATCAAGCGATTACACTTGATCAATTATTTTCAAATATATAAATGAAAATCAACGGGTTATGCACGAGATACACGACGCTAGTTTTTCAAGCCAGGATAGCGAGATAGTGATAGCAAGCTAGCTGCTCTGGCTTTGTGTAAGAACTAGCTTACTTTTTCACTAGCTTACTAGCCTAGAAATGGAACTAGTTCTGTTTACATGAAGACAGAGCTGCTAGTTTTCTAGCTTACTATCACTATCTTGCTATCTTGGCTTGAAAAACAACCCTTTTTTATCTAGGGCATTAGGGAAGTCTCTAAATCTGAAGCCCAACACACTATGGAATCGTAATTGGTGCACTGGAGACACGAGCGCATCCATCACAGCTCACGACGACCTTTGCTGTATCGTGGAGTAAAACGCTGCTGACCCATCCATTGAAGGTTGACCTTTGTGTTTGTTATTGTATATTGTAGACTGTGCCTTAAACTGTAATTAGACTTGTATGCATAAATTTAAACCATTAGCAGAGGTTCAAGAAGACTCTTCGAGTTTTTATTTGTACCAATAGCTTTTGCTGTAACAATAACTACTTAGAGTTACTTAACTACTCTGTAGAGAAAGAAATTAAGTATTTAATATTACACGCATTCGGTGCATAACATAATATATTATGAAATACAAACCATAGGTAAAACTAATCCAAATCCCACGTTTCTTCGACGTACTTAGCCATAATAAACCCATTGAAATATGCCCGCAGTGGCTGTAGAACTGCCCTGGCCCAAGGGCAATTTACCATAACAAGAGGTAACAATGACCAGTGGAATACATACATCTACAGCTAATGTGGTGGAAATAATGCTTCGGCGGGGAAAAAAGATCAGCAGAGTTGACGATTTACTCTATCTAGAGTTAAAAGGAATACGTTTTTAACCTTTGCATTAGGTGTTCTGGTAATAAGATTCCTCGTTCAATACAATATTCTCACAATAATACAACTTAATAGTAACATTATCGTTGTACATTTAACGTATGTATTTACGACCGCTAACATTTTATGTTTTTGATTTCAGAAATATCCTACAATGGTCAAAATAATTCAAATGAAACTTTCTCAAATACAAAACACATCACTCACTACATCGGAGCTATTCCTAAATCTACACAGAGCCACCTTTACAGGGCATTTTACATAACAAAAGGGCAATAATGGCTGCCCTCCGAGCGCCTAACTAGGTGTAAAATAAGCTGATGCGATATTCCGACGGACTTCTTTGTTATCCCTCGTCTGTAAATTATTATCTTGTAAAGGATTTGCTCCATTATTAGTAAGACAATTTTAAAGAGAAGAGAAATGTAGAGCATAAATCTAATCATTTCAATACCTAAAACCTACTCGTAGTGATGTTTTTGTGGAATGATTATCGCCTAAAAAATAAGTCAATGACTTATCTCTCACTAAAATGGCAGCAAAATATCAACCTTGAACCAGTCGGTCTGAAATAAGATTCTGTAGAGCCCAACATAAAGTAGGTTTAGAAGTTCGTTCAAACATTGTAAGCAAACATTCAGCATGGTAAAATAAACCTATTCTTTCTAATTTTTTTATACAAGAAGAAGGGAAAGTAAAAATCGTTTTAACATAAAGGTACCAAATTAATATTTTTATATTAACTTCTTAGCTAGGATAAATACGGTTAATCATAAAATATTGCTAACAACTAGTAGTACCTGAATTCAGGAAAGTCTGAAAACGCACTTATCACGTCTGACTGTATCTTTATCCTAACTCATACATTATGTTTAAAGCATTCACATACAATACAACCAATTTTGTTGAAAAATCGTGTCTTTAAATTTACCTGTGTATTTTTAGCTGCTATAATCATGATCATTTGGACTGAAAACATAAATTAGAATTTGGAATGCAGTGAATGAATTTATTGGGCTCGTGTCCATTTCAAAGAAACCATAGCACATGTTGTGTTTCACAGAAACGATGAATATATTTTACATATCTTCTTTTCTGACTATGATCAAAATTTGATCATCATCCTTTATTTAATAAAAGTGCTTTCAGAGCTAACGTGAATTATGGAGCTACAATGAAGAATGTGCTCATTAAATTCATAATTCAATAACTGATAATTAATGGTCAAATAACGGATGGGAAATAATAGAGTTTGAAGATATTAAAGTAATAAGTATTAACTATTTAGTAAAACTAAAGTATAGATATGGTTAAAAATATACATATTTATAACATAACGTCAATTACATACAGCCATGCGATGAAGCGACATTCCAACATGCAGTTCTACCAATCAAGGAAAATAAATTGCAAAAGTAAATAAAAAATAGTTTTTAATGAAAGATAAAATCCGGTGCATATCTGCAAAGAAACCCGAGAAACAAGGCATAGCGAAAGTGACCGGCAGACAGGGTCTGCGCCATATCTGGCAGCCGAGGGCCAATTAGAGGGAATGTGTGCCTTTGGACCGATGCCTCTGCACAGGCTTTTATTATCACACCAGGCGACTTCAAACCACCCGCCAAAACAGATTTAATATCTCCATTTAATTTAAACTCCGAATTTCTTTAAATTCGCATTTTAAATAACGACTCATTTATAACATCCATAATATCAATAAATCAGGCGCGAGTACCCAAATAAATAACCGTGATAAAGCTATCAAAAAACACACTGGGAGGATTAAACGAAAGAATCTGGTTTGAGAGATCCGCCTGTATGCGCGCGCGCCTTTTAGGGCGGCTTGTCGACAATAGCATGGGAACTAAGCTCATTTGAGAGAAATATCATGTCGCGTCTGACTCGGCTCGCTAAATCGCATTTTAAATGGAACTGTGAGTGCAATGTCAACGAATAAGTATGAAGGGAAGACGCTCCATGTAATGGATGGTACGTTTTTGCGTATCTTCATAATTACCGCGCATTCTTCTGAGGAACCGCCAATCTACATATTTTAAAGTAATCTCAAGTAATTACAAACATGCCATTAGCTAGGGCAGTGTAGCCAGTTGAATATATTAAGCCCTTTTCATGCTTATTTATCATTATTTTATTTTAAACCATTCCCTTATTTAAAGGTAGTCAGATAAATAAGGTACAACATTTTCTGCTGAGAAGTTCAATAGGAGTTTGTGATTATTCTAATTATTATTATTTTAAATTATCAAATAAACTTATGATTAGGTTTTTATGAACCTCTTTTATCTTCCACTCTACCACGGACTCTACAAAGTTGGACTCAATGACATTGTCACCTAATATTGATTTCAACTTGAATAAATAGTACGCAAACATAGGGGGAAGTTTGACAGTGAGATACGGGCTATCACTGTTTATCTACCTAACTATGATAACGCGATAAATTAAACCAATCTGCTGTGAAATGATAACTCAAAATCAAACGCCTACTATTATTAGCCATGTATCCATAGTAAGACTAGGTTTATGTAAATCAATGGTCTAGGTTTATGTATCAATGTTGGAAATTCCAGAATAATCTTTAAAGGAGTTTGCAATAGGTTTTTTATTTTCTCTGTCTTGCTCGCCAGGTACGCACAAAAACTCTTTCGGAGATACGGCAATGCCAGCGAACCTTGGTGACCTTGCACGCGCTAACGAAGGCTGCACACTCCACGGGCTGGCGACGGCCAACAAAAGAAATAAAACACGTAAGACCTGCCACAAAAAATAAACCAATAAAAGAACCGCCCGATGTTCGGAACGCGGACAGCCGAATTTTGAATTTTATGTTCTGAATGTTCAAAGTGATGTTGGTGGATAATTTATTGTTAGGTGACGGATAACGTTCGAAATGTTCGGCGAAAAAAGATGAAAAAGACCACTTTAGAACTTTAGTTTAGGATTTATAAGACTTTAGTTTAGGATTTTAATTCCTACTTGCACCAAACTGTCAAAGACCCTAAGCAATTACTTTATTCGCTTGGTAGTTCTTAACAGTCCAGACTCAGTAAGAACTGATAAGCGAGTAAAGTAATTGCTTAGGGACTTTGACAGTTTGGTGAAAGTAGGCATAAGATTTATAAGATTTAGAAACAACTAAAAGCAGAGGCTTTTAGTTGTTTCCTACAACCTACTAAAAGTCTACAACTAAAAGCATTGTAAACATAATGGTCGATCTAACGTAAGTAACACGTAAACTCCATACTTCCTTTATTTACTTACTTCTAAGCATCTTCAAATTAAATATTTCCTTAAATAATTATATTTATTTAGGTCCGTCTGCCTATTGGCTTATTTTATACTTAATGGCTCGTTTGTATCGAACCGGCAAAACTATGAAAAAACTTAGCAAGTTCTGTATGTTCTGGTGACATGTAAGCCTATTTACAATAAAACTATTTCAATAGAGATAGGAGTATCGGAGCTATCTGGTGGAATAGGGGCAGATGTACGCGAATTGGGTTACAATGATAACATTATCGACGTTTGTGCACATCTCATACTAAGTATACAATTATGGTGGAATATTTCAGCACCGTGGATTACATTAGCAATTTGGCGCCATTTGTCACTATAGCCTTACAATTTATTGTATGGACTATTTGTAACTTTTCACTATTGGTAAAATATTAATTATTTATTTGAATACAATACAATACAGCGCGTATTGTATTCAAATAAATAATTAATATTTTATATCGTTTATTAAACTACATACCTACGTATGTATGGTTGGTCGGTTGACATTATCGTACTCTTCAAATCTAGATCGAATCAGACGTTAGATGGATGAAAATTGGTACTACGTTTCTGAGTGCCTCAGTCGGTATACATACGTCTCTACCCAATCCTGTGTACTTAACTTAGTCATAACCTTTGTGTAAATAGATGCTAGTTGATGTGGTAGACTGCGTCCAGTCCATTGATTCATTAATTCAATAAAGTGAGCTCGTGTGTGATTGTGGTGCACTCTGCATATCAATTGCCTTCAATCAGAACCCTCGGACTTTGGCGGCGCTTCTCAGTTGTATCGCACTAGGGGGCGCTTTAATTCACCACTTGATGCCCGCTACTGTTTATTTCTACGGTTTCATCAAAATTATAAAAAAAAAACAATTTAATATAATTATAATCCAGAGTTATTAGTGTCTATTACGGCAATTATAAACAATAATAATCTCATTTTCATTTCAAAACGACAATTTATATAACAAAGTATTATAAGTAGTTAAAACCTGTAGCGTGTCTTAAGATTACAAGCAGATTATTTGTGAATTTCTATTATTATGTCGGGAAAATGTAGTTATACTAGGTTAAATCGTAACATTTTTATGGTAGACATCTAATAAAATTATCTCATTATGGGTATGTTACATGTAATCGCTATAAAGGTAATGAACCTAAATAGCTTTTTAATCTTGTAAATCTACATCTGAGAGTATTTTACTGGTATTAAATTCAGAGGAAACGAACTCATTAAACCTAAGTAGATACTTATTCTTGTAACGGAACCAAAAAATGGATACACAAGTCGTTCCATACTCCAATGAAAACCTTTCTAGAGGCGCTTATTAACGATAATAGCTTAGCTACCTCTACTCATATAAGAGAGGACTTAATTATTAAGACGTTGCAACATTTACTTTTAAACGTTAAGATTACAGAATTAACTCTTCCATTTCTGACTACTGTCCACGATAATTTAAATAAATTGTCGGCTGCACGACTCTAGCAACTAGCAACACCTTTGACCATCCTTCAACGCACTGTACCAAAAGATATCTACTGACAGTCCGAAATGTACTCTTTTAGTTCGGTTTATGAATGAAAATCCAATAGCAGATTATTGTTGTGTATTTTTAAGGTACGGTTGACTGGTTGACTAGTGGTTCGACTAGAATCCGCCTACGATAGTCGTGGGCGGACGTGCACAAACGCAACTTGGTCTTGAACCATCCAGTTGGTTTCTACAATGTTAGCTATTGCTTTGTAAGATGTAGGGCTACGATTTATCAAAGTTTCTCCTCTTTGCATAAGGTAGCTGTGTTTATCTATTAGGGCATAGTACCGGGAAATCCCGGAACCGAAAATCCCGGGAAATCCCGGGATTTTGGTCTGTGTCCAGCACCGGGACTAGAAAAATCCAGAACCGGGATTTTCGGTACTTTCGGGATTACCTAAAATTAAGTGTATGAGAGCTTTTTTAGGGTTTTAATCTTTAAAAACATAGCTAAATAGTGCATTCTGTTAGTACAAAGAAGAAAGGACAGTAACTCCTCTACCTGCTGGATCCTACCCGCCCATCTTACTAACTTTCGAAGGTGCTGTTGAGTTGATGTTCAAACATAGGAAATGTTGCCATATCAACTTATAGTTGGTATCGTCGTCTCATTGCTATGCAATGCAATGTTATTTAAAGAATGAAATGGGCTTTGGGGTTGTTTGTACTGAGACGTGACGGTCTCCACAACCTAAGCCCCTGAATGAATTATTTTTATTTCTTATTATTAGTTTATTATGAGCCTGAATCATCCCAGTGTAGGGCAAAGGCCCTCCCTTTCTTCTTTCCACTATTTTCTGTCAAGGGCAACTGTCTTCCAGTCTTCCAAGTAGGAGTCTAGCTCGTCTCTCCATCTTCTCCGATATTGTCATCAACAGTCTAATAGCCTACTATTCATAAAAAATAATGAATAATGATTCAGTTTTCCGCAATGCGACTATGCTTTATGTTGATTAAAAACAGCTGACTATGGATAAATGGATTTATAAGCTTTGTTAATGACAATAGTGCCCTATTATCTCAAACTCCGGGCGTAGCTCGTTTCATAGTGTATTTTTGCATCTTTTATCTGCATATCTAGCAGAACAGTGAGTGTTCACGCTTCGGCTGAGTATTTCATTATAGGTAGGACGCACTGGTTAAAAACAAAGTATAAGTAGATACTGCTATACGTTACGTCTTTGACAAAATATAGAAACTGACACTTACATATACATATACATATCGATGAGTGGATATGACTATGAGTGTGATAAACTACAGAGGAAATTAACAAAATCGGCACTTTCTCATTTTAACATTCTTATGAGGCCGATCATTGACATTGACATGATCATTGAGCTTTGACTTGTGAAGATTAATAACAAATAACAAATAAAGTACGATTGAAAACTATTTTTATATCAGAAATCAAATCAACCTTCGTTTAAAAGTGTGGTTACGCATGTGACGTACTAACTTTTGAACTGTTATCTTATATAATTCTGCAAACAAAGAAATATCCACTTCAAAACTTTCGTTATAAGCCATTTATACTTAAAATATAACTTAAAAATTGGGACTGTATTGTTAATGCAATAATCAATTAATTACGCGAATTTTCTCTCTTACAAATCATGCTTGCAGTAAATTACATAAATTTAAAAATATAATTTTAAACTTTTCGTTATTTTTCGCTCGATTTTTCTTTATTTTATCGTTTTCTGACGTTTTCTTTTTGACTTAGTAATAGGCTACTAATTATTTTCGGGAGTACCGAAAATCCCGGTACTCCCGGTTCCGGTCGGGTGCCGGT
The DNA here is from genome assembly GCA_932526365.1 of Lobophora halterata. Lineage (NCBI taxonomy): Eukaryota > Metazoa > Arthropoda > Insecta > Lepidoptera > Geometridae > Lobophora > Lobophora halterata. The sequence continues at coordinate 6,730,251 of OW052014.1, read as the reverse complement.
ACCGAAATCCCGGTACTGGAAAAAGGAACCGGTACTGGAGGCCCTATTATCTATGCTTCTGAACCTGATACTCAAACTGTGAATACATATTTGGTTTGCGTGTAAAATACAAATTAAAACACATACTGTGTTGTAATAAAATAGGAACTATATTGTATACAATACAATATTTTAATTTGTCCTTTGATAACTTTGCATATTCTAGGGCAGACAGAGGAAAACAAAGTAAAACATACTTAAATCGCAAAAATTGCGATGAGAGTTTAGTTTAGAGACGAATATTTATCTATTTTCAAGATGAGAATAGTTGCGATGCGTTTTAGCTCCATCGGCTATCAGCCTTTTTTTAACTTCTAATACTTCATCGATTCCTCGTTTCCATAATTACTCAAAGATTTTAGTCCTTTGATTATTTTTAAGATCGAGGCCATACATTTTGCAACTTGTATATAGGTATAATGGTAAGATATACATATTGAAATTGAAATTAGGCTCATAAACATTGTCTACGAGTTCACTATTCACAAGTTTATAACTCAAGATACAATTCAAAAGCTTTATCTCGTATACAAAAGAATTCCTGCAATAATCTCAAATAAAAGCTGAATGCTATCTCGAAATCTGCCATAAACAATACCAATAGATTTGCAAGACATGATAGATATCCGTACCTGGACTCTTGGATTATTGAAAGAGCAATAGAAGGCCGCTATAGAGAAACAAAACGCATAGCATTGGAAGTTTATGAAAATATATTGGGGACGAAAAGTGATTTTTATATGGATTAAAATTTGGTACGGGTTACGAAGCTCAAAGGATATATACACTAGGTGCCAACTTACTTTTTTACCTATCACATAGATTAAGGTGTGAAACCTAAGCTTTATAAAATAAGTAGCTACAAATCTAAGTATCTAAATTCTAAATCTTCAGAATGGATTATTACTACTATATCCTACTAATATTATAAACGCGAAAGTTTGTAAGGATGGATGGATGGATGGATGGATGGATGTTTGTTCCTCTTTCACGTAAAAACTACTGAATGGATTTTAATGAAACTTTACAATAATATAGCTTATACATCAGAATAACACATAGGCTACAATTTATAGAGATATCTGCGCAGACGAAGTAGCGGGCACCAGCTAGTATACTATATATACTATCCATAAATTCTGATCTTGGTAAATGCAATCGAATGCGGTCTGATAAATCGGTACACCGTTCAATTATAATGTCAAAGCTACCACTACCAATAAAGTGGGTTTAACTTATTTATATTTGTCTAATAGATTCAATCAAAAATAGGTTAATCACTATTAGGAATTGCAATGGATTAGCAACAAGAAATGTTAGTTCTATTAGTTATCTAGTTCCTATACCTTCTATTAAGACAAGCTATATATCTTATACATTGGTCTGTATTACAAATATTGTACTCATTACTCACGTCACTAACGGGCGATCGTCAAATATGAGAATAAGCAGTGTACATACATAAACCACAACAGAACAGAAATATCAATCGAAACCATTCGCAAATAACCACCAATAGATATTGGTTTGGATGTATTTGAGCGTCCCTGCTGTGCATGAAGTGTGAACATTGGACAGTGACGAGGTAGGGGACATAGCAATGTACGGGACAACCTCTAATAAGTTTAGCCAGTTTGATAACTGGTGAGTGGTGACTGCAATTTTATTTTAGGAATTTACTTATCTCTTGGCTAAAAAAACTTAATCTAAATTATCATCGCTTTACGTTTGCATACGTAACTGCACGTACCCAATTTTTTTTAAGGTACTTAGGTAGGTACATACGTATTTTACAATATTATTGTGCGAGACGATGACGTGAAAATATCTTCATTTGTAAGCAGTTTTCAACTCCCACGCCCAAGTAGGTAACAAGGCTAGAACTTAGAACCCACGTGTAAAGTAGGTAGTTAAAATTTATGATTCATAAATTTCTCAGCTCTAAGAAATACGTACATTAGTAGGTATTAAAAATAATAAAAAAAATATTCTTATTAAAAAATATACTAACAAAAACCTAAGTCATTCCATTATCTAAAAGAACCAACCTAAAAATATTTTTTTTCACATACAATAGTTTAGATTAGTGTAGGCAGCTAAACTTACCTACTGAGGAAATCGCTTATTCCACCTTATATTTTATTTTATTAACCCATTTCCGAAATTTTATACTTCCCTCTGTATAAAGGATTTTCATCTTCATGCATATACTACTACAAATATATAAATATTAATTATGAACAAGTTAATATGAGATCAAAACTCTAATGCATTTTATAATAAATCATTATTATGTTTTTATTATACAGTTTGTAAATCTAATTGCTTCAACAACTATTCTACATTTCTGCAAAAAACACAGGGTTCTTCCATCAATTTGACAAACTACGAGATTATGTTAATCCATCATGAAACGAGTTTTGAGTTACCCGTATAATTTTATTTTAGACTGGTCCTGTTTTCCTTGGACCGCAGACCATCGACCTCGGTATCACCTTCAACCCATATACAATTATCTAGCCAATACATACTTCACGAGGCATTTCATACCTTGATTAATTAAAGCTAGATATTCTTACGAACAAGATGGTCTCCAACAAGATGGACAGACCTCATCAAATATTTAACAAAACGCAACCATGACTGACTGCTCCCACAATGCCTCGAACAGAGCCAGGTGAAGGCGCATAGCTGGAGCTGCCATTCATCAGGCCCCGATTATGACCAAGACCGCTCTGTCGCGCGAAGAGTGCGCGACTAATGCAGACAGACAACAAACCACGAAAGATTCATTACATTTTTAGTTTCTACAGTATATGTTTAAATTTGCTATCCACTTATAATTGACACAATGACTTTAGGTACTCGCTTGGTAGTTCTTAACGGTCAGAATCTGGACTGTTAAGAACTACCAAGCGAGTCAAGTCATTGCTTAGGGGCTTTGACAGTTTGGTGCAAGTAGAATTATGAAGAAGATTCCTACGAAACTATCACGTTATGCTTATTTAGGAGATCAGCACAACATTCCGGCTTCTAATAACTCTACAATAGGTATGTAAGCTATCTACATTATCTGTATTATGTTTATCGCTCCTGTTATTTACTCTGCCGTGTCGGGCATAATGTTTGCACTTTACGATCCGAGGATAATGTCAAGCGATAGTGCATACTGGGCACTGTAGGTGCGAATGATCTCATTAACTTGTAGTAACTTCTTGTACATGGACTTAATGTTTCTACATTGTAGCATGATATTGACCACTGAGTATAATAAATCGCATACCTACGAGTTTTGGGTGTTTTGGACTGAGAGGTTTGGGTAAGTAGAAACATAATCCTATAACCTATGCAAATTATGAGAAACAAACATATTTATGATAGCTATTATCGTAACAATTTATTAAAAAAAAAATTGGTACCTTCAAAGGTGATATCCAATTTTTTTTTAAATATCTAGAGCTAAAACTGTAAATCAAAAATATGGATCGGTCTAACTAAATAACGTAACCCAAAATGTTAAAAAGTTTAGACACGACACGGCCATAGAAAAGGGAGGAATAATTTAGCGCTGTTTTACTCAAAGTTTAAAAATTATTGTTTTAAATTCTAAAAGTTAAAGATGGAACTTTTAAACTATTTAACAAAGAGAAAACAGTAAAAGTTATATGAGTGAATTCGTAAGATAACTTTTGTAATTGTTCGATAATTGATATTTTGTGGAAGAATAATTTCATATTTAATTTCAATATTTTGTAATTTGAAAATAATTTTTAAAAATGTCTCACAGTGTACGATTGCTAAAAGAGTGCTATAACAAGACTTTTTTTATCGTAGAGTATCTATACGTAACATGGGACTGTTTTGGCAAGACAGATTCTTTACCATCAGGATTTTATTCCTGTCACTTATAATAAACAATATATTAAAAAAATAAAAATAAGATAACTATATAACTATCACTCTCTCCCAAATCAAAAAAGCGTGTCTGACTGAACCTTTGAAAACATAGATATATTATCATCACCAATATTTTTTTGGTTGAGGATGGATTTTATGCCACCACGTTGCCGCGTTGCTTTGTCCCGGTTGGATTCTTTCCAGCTCACAACTGAAACTTTGTTACTTTTTATCTGTAAGAAGAATAGGTACCTACCAATTCCTCGGTGACTCATTCATACTGTAATATTTGCTGAAGTTGTTCATTTTATATTCCGTCTAATTCATACAAGCGGAAGAGTTTGGCGCCACACCACAGAATACAAATAGGAGACAGGTCATCCCATTATACATAAAATATGATAATATAATATAATTACCTACCTACCTACTTCCATGATAAAATAAAATGTGGTAAAAAGGTATTTATATCATACGATGTTTAAATCAAGTAGGTATCAATCTAGGTAAAATTAAGCAAGTAAGTAATTTACATTTTAGAATACACCATAAATTATTTTTTTCTATTTTATTTTTAATTGTTTTAAACAAATGTACCTCTTATAATGTAATTGGCTGCAGCCGTCTAATAAATACAAATATCAAAATAATATTATGTAGAGTCGTCAGCAATTGCCCAATATTTTCATTCATACCTACTTGTGTTTCATTCAATCTTTGTTATCAACGCAACAACGACAATTGGAAAACTTTTCAATGAAGCAACGTACTTAAATTATAGCTAGTAAAATAATTTAGCAACTGCATGTTACATTTAAATTGTGCTAAAAATAACAAACTTGTAACTTCCTTGTGCTATCACAAGCAGTGTCAGGGCTGCCACCCCGATAAAGCATGAAAAGTAAAGCGAGATATTGTGGAGTCAGTGCATTGATCTTCTGGTTCCGATCTTACTGGGTCACAGCATCCGAGCAAACCTACCTACAAAGATCCCTACAGATTTCAATAACAAAATAGAATTTTACGAAAACTTTGAATGTAGCCTTTTCCATTTTTTTATGCAGATGTTATTTTAGATTAAAAAAGTTTGATAACATTTTCAGTACTTAGTAGTAGTAGGTACGTACTCTATAGTAACTATTTCTTATACAGAATATCTGGGAATTTATACCTACCTGTACCTAACTCAGTGATTATGTATACAAGTGTATGTGTTTATATTATAGTAGCTAAAGGTAGCGAAATAAACGACTTAATGACTTAGGTATGTGCCATATAGTCCCCACTTTATGGTACCTACATAAGCAAGCCTATTTGTAAGCCCAAAGGCGAACTGCTACGCTGTAATTTAAGCAACTCCGCAAAATGAGTATGCATGGCCAATAACTTAATCATCATAATTACAAGCTACACGATGCAGTAGTGAAGGGGCATGATTAGAAAGGTTCCACAGGTAGGCTTTTCATAACACCTTTTGAATATTCCGAGATGAAAGCAGGTAGGTAGAGACGGACTCTACCTTACCTCTCTTGAGGCGAGACACGTCCGGGAAAAAAATGGTGATTGTTTTATTTCATTCAAGCCTGAACGTTTACCTTAGACAACAATATACATTTAAAATCACAATGATAAGAGCCTTTATGAAACAATTGTTTCGATTTAAAAATAAAACGAAAAGTCTCTACGCTCTTGAGTCTTGAACGCAATATTTGAATAACCAACTTCAAAATGTAGAGATTGTAGAGAACATTGTTAGGTAGATATTACTATACTTAGTAAGTACCTACCTACTACTTACAATGACTTCATAGACCTGATAAGAACAAAACACTTTCAGCTCTGATAACTCTGATATGAAACTTTAAATAGTAGATTAGTGTTACATTCAAAGAAGTTTGATCAGGAGTCCGATAGAGCACATGTAACCTTCGCTCATGACATCACTTCGCCTCATTACTTAAAGATTAGCCTCAACAATGGATAAACCACTCACCAACTGGTCTTACTGCCATCGCCGTTTCTGGTGATGTGCTCGGCGACAGAAAATCCGAAATAAGAACCTGGTTCGCCGAACTTTATCACAGGGATCCTCGGTTCCAGATTAAAACTACAGACACTGTACAAAATACACAATAATAAAACACTTCCGTATAATTTCGCGGCCATCGTGCACTGTTCAATTTGATGTCTTGGTTTTAAACTTTTCGTCACACCAATTCACCGGTATTTTCGTGTTATAATTTGGCACATCGCGATTTTCGTAAGTTTTTCGAATGAGCTGCGGCCGACCCCCTGCGCGCTTGGCGGTCGCCGGCAGAGTAGTGGAGTATCCCGCTAACTAAAGTTTGCTCGCCGGTTCTACGTAGAGCAACAGCCAGACATAACTCGTCTTACACACAGTAGAACTTGTATAGCGCTCGTGCCCGAGCCCGGTAGGTAGGTAGAATCGAAGGCGAGTGAACTCATAAAATGTGTTTGGTTGCGAACAGCGACATCTATTGTACAGCAGTGTATTATGAAAAGCTATTGTCGCCATCTAGCAGAAAACCCTACAGGCATTTCATGAACTTTGTTTTCATATGATAACATGTAATGGTCTTACAAAGACACACACTAGTTTACCTGATTTCAACTAGATGTCTCTCTATCATACTTGTATTATCTGTTTAAAGTAGAATCCGTGACTTTCTCTACAATTCATCATTATTCTCGAAGATACTAACTATGTATTCACTATATTTATTCAAAGTAAAGTCCGTGACTATATGGTCTACATCATACTTAATTAATCGCGAAGCAACTATTTCATACTTAACGATCTAATTTTATCAGTTCAGAGGAGAATTCGTGACTGTCTCTACCATTCCTAAGTATTCTTTATTCCTAAACATAATATAAAAAACATCAGAAATAAAACTACTATTTAATATGGGTCATTTATTTATTAAATAAAGGAAACATAAAATTACATTCCAGACAATAAAAGTAATTAATTAATTATTTAGGTAAAATGAGTCAATTAATAATTATTTTGATGTCACATAAAAATCAAATCAATATTTATTCACATAATACATAAGAAATTAAGAATTAAATTAATACTGATCCTAAAGCACACTTCAAAGTCGATTACAAGGAATAAAAACTTTAAAGTAAGCAAGGCGTTCATAGATCTTACATTATCAGCAGCTATTGAAACTTTAGCTTTGTAACAGCTCACTATTCGGCAACAGCCGAAACGAGTGTACAACCGACCTCCCTGCTTCGGTCTACATTTGACCCTCGGTTGTAAACTCGTGACCGATCGATTGGCATGACGAAACCTCTGTCGCGCCAGGTAGGTTATTATGATACTGCAACACTAGGATCATTCCTCAGACGTACTGCAGTACCATTCGGGGTCCGGAGACAATTTAGGGGATGGGATGGAAGGTGAGCTCGGTTTGTGAGTGCGCGAACAGCAGGTTGAGTTGGGAGTCCAATCCGACGTTGAAGACCTTCACTAACTTCGCCATGGATTCGCCCGGCTCTTTGCGGAGTAAAGCCACCCCGGAAACCTTCATGAGGTGAACTTCAGAGTCGACGGAACCGCCTCCAGTTGTGGCCAACTTCACGTGACAAGTGACGTCAACGTGGACGTACTTCTCAACCGCCTTTCCGCGTTTCCCTGGAACATCTACGTACTCTGTTTTCTCTTCGACTTGCGGCAGATCAGCGCGGAACACGCTCGCTTCGCCTAAAACCCCCTGTAAGGAAAGATATCTATAAATAAAGTCTTCTTCTTATTGTGTCACTAATTCCTTCGAACCAGTGTGGTGAAAGGATTTCAAGTGCGCCTCGAAGAGGCTCCTTTCGTGCACTCGACACATGTTTTCAAACTCTAGGTTCTACGACATGCCGTTTTCCTCACGATGTTTTCCTTCACCGTTGCGAGAACGTGGGATGCATACATAGATTTTTTTGACCGAAAAAACCCATTTACGCATGACTGCCACCGGTATTCGAACCCGCGACCATCAGATTGCAAGGTAAGGGCCTCATCCACTCGACCACCACGTCCTCAATAAATCAATAGTCCTCAATTAGTATAAATAAAGTAAAAAGGCTCAATGATTCGCCAAGGTAACTATTATTGGGACGCAGCCAGACCTTTTGGTAGATCCCAATTGAACTCTGACATATACAGAAATACATATCAGTAAACAAATCACGTCGTATGAGACTCGAAAGCGTCGGTACACTCATTGGCATGTTGCCAAATTGAAGGCGCTTTGCTAATTTTACATGCCATTAATCTTCTTGAGCTAAAACAGTATGGGACACGCCTTCTTTCTAAGACCGTGGGTTAAAAAAAGTGTGCTAAATAACTCGGTAAAGTGATGAATCAATCCCTTATAAGAAAAATTACTAAATTTATATTACAAAATATTCTAGAATTTAAAAAGAACATTAAATGTATTTCTACCCATTCAGCATAATTAAGCCGGCTTCTGAGTACAGCTTTAGAGTAGCGTCAACTTAACATAACATCCAGTTGTAAACTTACTAAGCTAAATTGCCAGTTCGATGAAGGAAAAAATCGCTTAGGAAAACTATAATAAATTCATCGTCGGAATAGTCATATTTTTGGATTTCACTCATGATAGTACCTAACGATAACGCTAAAAGAATAGGATTCCTTACCCCATTCCCAGAAACGGTAAACTTCATCCCCGGCTGGATAGCCCTGGGCTCCATTCCCAGTCCTTCGGGATGCGAGTCGGACCAGAAGTAGTTCTCGGGATGGTTGAGGGTGTCAGGTTTGAAGGTGATCCGCTTGCCGTAGCCCATTCCGACGGACTGGAGCAGCATATCGCGACCTTCGAACAGGTGGCGGCGGCTGCCGGCCGGACGGACGCGGTAGTGGAAGCCGGGGACGATGCGGGAGTCGATGTAGGTGCCTGAAAGAGTTGAATTCATGAATGAGAACTCTATATTTTAGCAAATAAATGATAGTAATACACTTTTATTTTCAGACATCATAGATCCATATTCGGTTAAATTACATCTAAGCCTATGTTAGTAGAATAAATGTTAAATGTTTTAATATTTCCTTTTTTTTTAGTTTTGTTTGTTAAGGTGTTACCTCAACCTTGGTAACTCACCATCTAATTTGCCCATAGCGGGTTTCAGACAAATTGGTTTAGTATTGGCGAAATTAAAGGCTAGACATGTATTCGTCCATGAGACTTGGTTGAGGATAATGACCGATGAGTTTTCTTATGACGGCATGAGGGCGCTATGCTAATGCCAAAGAAACTTCACGATAACACACTTTGACACCAATTCCAGGATCTCTTATGACGTCATAACTACTGCCCGCACATTCGCTGTACCGTGGGACATTTGCATTGTATGAATGTATGAATGATTTATTTGTGTCAAGTATGGTTAGTTACAGACATTTATATTACTTATAAGTGGAATTCCTAAAAGTTATTTTCTATTTCGACTTTATCATTCCTATGACCTTCTATTCTAACGATTTCCTTCATTTTCATGACGAAAAGTAAAGGTTATTTAAATACATACATATTAATTGTTTGATAGAATCGTAGTTACTGTAGAAATAATTGAAACTAACCTATCTACAATTACAAGTTACAAGTGTTATCTTCTCATCAAGGTATGCCAAGCTATCTACTTACCAATAACAGGAAGCTCGTATTTCTCAAGCCCGACCACGCAGTACTGGCATGGAATGTCTTGAACGTCAGCTCCGTTGACTTTAATCCTTCTTGAAGAAGATTCAATGCCGGGCTTCAGCTCATAACCCTTCTTCAGCTGCTTGATACCGATAGCCACGTTGATAACCCTCGTCATCAGCGCATTCCCTCTACCCTTCTTCAGCAAAGCGATGCCGGTCACAGGGACCAATTTTGTGGCACCATCGTTTTCATACCACTCCACTTTGCAGAGAGTACTGATTTTCACTCTCTTCTCGATGGAACCGTCTGCGGATATCTTTTGTTCCAGTTCTACTTGATTCTTCTGTAAAGAACGACAGGTTCAAAATAAAATTCAGTTCTAAAAAAATAAGTATGTAAGCAAAAACATTTTTATTCCTATCCTTGGATGCCCTGTTCGTCAAGTCCGTGTCTAAGGTAAAATTAATGAAAAACACAAAAATATAAGGTAACAACAGCTAAAAAAGATCTCTCTCCGTTGAGACTCGGTCTGATCCCCAACGGAAACAATATAGACTGGGATTATACTAATGTTATGCTGTAAAATAGCTTACCTGTTGTTGAACAACCTCTAATATGCCCTGAGGTTCGTGGTTAGCATCGTAGATCGTGAACTTGTCCCCAATCGACACTGCTTCAATCTCAAATACGAATCCTTCCGGTCTTGAATCAGTCCAGAAGAAGTTGGTATTATCATTGAGGGTGGACCCAAAGGGCTCAAATGTAAGGCGGCGCGCGAATCCACGTCCAATGGATTGGAGTGTCAGCGCCTTTCCGCCGAACAAGTATCTTGGTTTCACGGACATTGGAGGAGCTTCAACATCCTGAAAAATCCCCGTTTATTTATCCACTGCTCAAAATAAGACGCTTCTCAAACAAGGGCCAACTTTCGTTGATGTTAGTTTTAGCTATACTTGAAAAGTTAACTTGACATTCAGTTTGATTTGATTTCATAACATAATTTATATTCAAAGTTACATTTGATAACAGTATCTGATTTACAAAACATTGATATCCTGATCAGCTATGACTATTTTTTCATAATTGGAAAAATCTTTAGTAGTGACCACAATGAACTGTTAAACCCACTTGTATGGAGAACGAATGATGTCGAGTTTGTGAATTCCCAGGTTTAGCATTCAAAATGAAATTGGTAGAAAAAATAATCACATCAAGATCGGATCTTTGGAAAGGAATATTGATATGATTATCGGCATTAAAGCCCTTATGAATGATACTTATGGTTTACCTATTATGGACATGTCAAGCCGGCGGCCATGTCATTTTCGACCAGTCGGGTCTCTGCATCTTGAAGGTTTTGTGTCCGCAATTGGCGGGGGTCTGAAAAACTGGACGATCCACATACCATCGCCTACAACGGCCAGTGCATTCAACCAGTCTCGAAAGACACGCGAGTCAACAGTGTTGATCGTTGGTGATATTTTCTTTCTGGAAAATTCAGCAACGGACACCGCTACTCTCTGATCTAACCCCATCTAAATACCAAATCGGTCTGGACCACTGAAACTGACTAGCTGGCTGGACGAAAACTTTGGGCAACTTCTAATATTGTGCACTTCCAAACATAAACTTTGAACATTTGATAATAAGGTTGCCATTACAAAGACCAATAGTGTATAAAGAAAATAAAATTACATAATTTATTCGTTGTGTGAATCTATAACATCGTTATGTATATTACACATTGGATGGAGCGTTATTTCTGGAAGTTAATTCTGGATGTTTACAATAAACTTTGTTAAACAAAATCAAGTGTAAATCTACATGACAACCTCGCTTTCTATCGCGTTGACTTAGTAACAACTAGCTATACTGAGTACTCGTATTATATAATGAAAATTAATTCAATAAAACAACCAAACGTCTTAAAAATCTCATCGATTGTGGTTGACTCATGGATCTGTACGAAAACTCTTTATCAGGTTTTTCTTTTAAAACGTTTTGTTAGAAGGGTAGTGGATAGTAAGGAATTATTATTTTTCAGAACTCTTGTACAGCCCATGAACATTCCTGTAAGATAGACAAACTCACCATCCTGGTTTCTGAAAATATTAACCTTGCAAAAATGCTCTGAACAAACCACAATCGATTTCATCTGTTTCAATGCTTCATCAAGATGCTTCATTACAAACATTAGTAAGTTTTCTTGAAGGGATATGCTATCAATAATACAATGGGACACGATAGAATGTCCAAAGTTTCTGTTCCGTGCTACTTCCAAACTCGATCCAATGTCAGTTGCATAGCCGTTCCTTTCGTGGTCCAGGCAATGAATTTTGCCCCAAAACGATATTATGGATCTTCAAAGTTTTCCTCATTCCGGAGAAAAGCCCACATTGATGGTACGAAAGCGATTCGAATACTAGTTCATAACACATTTGGATGGTCAAGCAACATTCAACCAACTGTGAAGAATCGTCGCTGCAAAACTAATCACCTTATTTTAAACTCTTTCAAGGTCGATTGCCATTTCAAGTAGGTATCTATAGCGCAATCGACAATACTTCTTTGTGGTATTATACGGCGATTCTTCACAGAGCGACGTGAAACGATATTGCGAATCAAGTTTTAAGTAAGTTTTTAATCTCACCTGCATTGGTCTGACTTTGTATCTGAATCCGGTTCTGACTCTGGGATCAATGTAGACCCCGATAACCGGCATTTGATGCGGGGCTGGCTTCGGCACTCGGTACACGGCAGGAACGTCCCCTAGAGTACTGGCGTCGAGCAAAACCTCCTTCTCGTGAACACTCTTCGACCAGTAACTCTTAAATGGGACATCACTTAGCTCCTGAAATAGGAAAAACAATTCAGCACCTGCACTCTAATTCATCGTGACTTATTAATGTGGTGACACAAGACATGAGCGTGATGGCGACTAATATGACAAAAAAGCGCCTCTAGTGGAAAACTCGCGATTATTGACCTATTCTTGAGCACTTCACGTACCGATTCTAATTCCTCTTCGATAATAGCTTGCGCACTATCCCAATCTTCGGATGCGGCTAGCAAATTATCTTCAGCTACTTTAAAATCTTCATCACAATCTTCTGGGGCTACGATATATTCGCAGATATCTTGATATGCTGCCACGGACACCATTTTTTCTTTGATTTAATGTTTTAATTTATTAAAATAGGTACAATGACCGCTCTACTGACCGTGTTAAGAAAGAATAAAGGAAATCATTCGAGACAGTGCACGCTCATTTGGCAATGTATTTTAGTAAGCATTCATCTACTTTCAATGTGTTGTCATTTCTTTGCCAAGTTATGTAGTATTATATAATTTTATTACTACGTTGTTGCATTATTTTACGACTTTATTTGCATTCGGCACTACTTTCTTCAGTACCTTACCTACCTACATCATACACAATGAACATAACGTGCGTTGCAGTTATATAAGATCGTTCAATGTAATTGGCTATGATTGTCGTCAATTTCAATAGATTTGTTGTGGATGAATCGTCACGTGTGGTAAATCGTCGTCAGCAGATTTGATTGACCAATAAATTGCCTGCAGTTAAGTGTAACAGTTTGTTGACAACATTCTCGTCCAAAGTCCAGCCGCCGGAGCCGGGAGATATATTGAAGTCTATTTTTCAGCGAGCTATTTCTGGCCGTATTCTGTTTCGCTACGAATCTAACCGCGGAAACTGTTTCGAGGCTATGACCTCTTTCCCTTACCCTGAAGACGCATGATCTTTGAAGCAATCAGTGAAGCTTGACAAGTTCATGATTAAACAAGATAGTAATATGAATGGATGTTATCGTTACGAGTAGGTAATTGTTTTGTTGGCGTCTAGACGCAGCGCAGGGGGTCAGATGACGCAAGCATTAGTCTGATATTGAAACAAGGGTGTGACAATATATCATCAAACAGACGTAGTGTGCATAGCGGTTAATGAAACACTAAACACACGAAAGTTCAACAAACGATCGTATTGTTTTACGCGTACCTACTGTATAGCAACATTAGCAACGTACGGCATAACGTAATGTTTTGAAAATTATTGATTAGGCAGCTCATGTGGTAATCAGTTATAATAAAATGTGATGAGTATGAACTCGTAAAATTTTAAATACCATTAGTTATATTGCAATCAATGAATAGTGACAATCAACAGTGCGTCTCGATAGGAGGAACACGATCGATTGTTCTGCCTAGTAAAACATATAATTTATCATTTAAAGTCACGGCCTAACATAGCGGTCAAATAGCAATTATACTATTTATCTTTTGTATACTTGGTAAATAAAAAAAAATATCAGTAAATTGTCTCTAAAATAGGAGAAAATCATACTAAAGAATAAGGTTAAACAGATCTTTTAACAATTTTGGTCTACACGTATATTTTTTTCAGAATGTGTTTATCTTTTAACGATAACCGAAAGCCCCATGTAGTAGGTAATATCATAATATTAATATACACATCTAAGTAAGTATTAGCTATACTTACAGGTATATCTAACTCAGGGAATGCTTCCTCTCCGTCACTCTCATAGTCACTCGGTACTGCAATGAAGGATTTAGGAGTACTCTCCAACTCCTGAAAAAAAGCCTTAATTAGATCCTAGAGTCCAATTATAATACAGTGTATTAGGTAGTACTTTGGTTTCATCAATGTATTTAAGAATATTTTTTATCTCAAAAAACAAATAGCAGTACCTATATCATTGATAATGAAATCAGGTCGCATATAAAAATAAATCTTTCAAGACACTCATTGTCCTTGACTTACTGGTGTGCTGTATGATATCAGAAGTATAACAACAGCATATTAAGCGTTGAAATGGAAATTAAAAGGCATATAGAAAATTAATGAAGAATACCTACCGAATAACATAAAATAGCAAACATTGGATCGGTCTAATTTTATATACTGAGCTACGAATGATAAACAAAATCCCACTGGTCCATTGACTTTGTGAAAGCATTAAGTTTACTTTTTAAAAATAAATGAGCGAAGGTTTGCCAATCGACTTACAAAAGCACGTTTATTTCGTTATCACAAATATTAAGATTCTTTGAGCAGACCGGATCACCGACGGCAAAACAAGAATGAAAAGGGTCCTTTTTTTAAGCATACGTTTGAACAGGACTCGCCTGATGGGAAGCAGTGTTGTGGCCTATTTGGATAGCCCTATTTGAACTGAAAGTTTCTTACTCTCGCGGCAGGCAAGGCATCCCCCAGGGCCAATTCTTCATCTAAAGCAGTAGAGGTCCCGGCGAGACGAGCGCGCGTCAAGTTCCACAGACGCTGCAGAGCCAACGGGGTCTCTTCAGACTGCATCTCCATAGCGGGACTGGCTAGCATCTTGATTTGAACACCTTTTCTAACTGGTAAATATTTTGGAATCAGTATACTGGTGGTAAGGGGAATTTTAAGTGGATTATTCCATACATTATGTAATATCTTCCTACAAGGAAAATTATCGAAATTCATTGACGAAACAGGAAAAAGGTCTGACCCGATTAACTGATTTTAAATAATATAAATTTTATTTTGACAACTTTATATTGCGGACTTGATCCTTTTTTTTTAATAAAAACATTTCATTTCTTTTCCTTATTTTCTTTAAAAAAAAAGCAACTCATAATTCTAGGAAAATGAAAAAGCCTCAAAAGCCGCGATATATAGATATTTTCTTCATTCTAGTTCTCACATAACGAATTTATGTTCAGATGCGGTGGGCTATATTGTTACCTATTTGACTAACGTTTTACTAGTACATACTTATTCATACGTATACAGTAGGTATACTGTATACGTATCTGCAATTTCATAACTATCGATTGAGTAATTAACTGTAGGTTGGAGCTGTTTCTTTCTCGCTTATTGCTGTAGATGTGTGCAGCATAGAAGTATTTTTTTCATGAGTACCATGACGTAGGGCCTTAGATTGTTTGAACAACTGAAAACTTGTGGACGTAAAAGGTAAGAATATGAAGGTAAATTATTTAGCACGTGGGATTTTTCCACACGCGATCTGAGGTGAATCAACTTTAGCTTTTTGACTCATTTTGTTTATTTTGTTATTAGGTTAGGAAAGTCTCTAAGTCACGGAAGAAAGCTGGGTCTAGGTAGATTTTGTATGTGGTATGTACCTAAATATAGGTAATCTAATGGAACTAGATATGTGGTGTAAGTATAATTATCCTGTTCTTAAAGAAAAGGTATCTTGAATCAAGGATAAAAACAGGTACGGGATCAAATAGAATAAAAGAACTCCAAAAAACTTGCTGTAAAAAAATATCACGCATCCTGTGTTGGATTCCATGGTAAGAAGCAGGTAGGTACAGTGTACGGTAACCGGTGGCTTTTAAAGCAAACATACAAAGAGACCTCAACCGACTTAAGGGTAATCCTCAAATCCGAATTCCATACAAAATGTTTCGGACAAATACTCAAAAAGTACGCCGTATTATAGTAATTGCTTCACACTATTCATTTCGTCCATTTTTTTTGATTTCGCCAACATTCCTCAACAGTCCTTTATTTTTTATAAAGAGTTTCATACTTTAATTTTGATTTTATACGTGTTTTTAAGTAAATAGGGTTAATTTTAAAACACGTATAAAATCTAAATTAAAGTATGAAACATTTCACTTTTTTTGTTGACGAAATTAAAAAAACATGGACGAAACGAATAGTGCGAAGAAATTACTATAAATCGGCGTACTTTTTGAGTATTTGTCCGAAACATTTTGTATGGAATTCGGATTTGAGGATTCCCCTTAACAAAAATATTTTACTACCTTAATTATAATTTTATTCACTTATAGTATTTTGAAGTAGTTAAATACTCGTATTTTACGAAACATCCGCATCATTACTAATTCATAATATTAAAACACTACCTACTTATTCTAGTCATCATGTTGTTAAACAAACTAATAGGATAGGTTTAGAAAGTGTTCTGTTTTGAAGTAACTAGAAATGGTCGATCGTCGAGAGAGAAAGCGATCACTGCAGTTACCAATGTCGGCCATTTGCTGCGCCCGGCCGGACCGTTAACTTCACTAACCACTTTTGGATCATCAATTTCCTGTTCATCAATTTCAATATTTTCCTTTCCTATATTAATATTGCATGCATTTTCGTACTTATTCAAATTGTTTTGATCATTCCTTCGACTTACCTCTCACGTTAAAATTTTATACTGCTAGACTCTCGAAGTCTCGACGTCAAGGTTTTATTTCGGCTGGAGGAAATCTACAATTCAAATAGCAGTCACAGAGGTGGACGTGTCACAAGCCGCTCGGGAGGAACCGTACTGAAACGCTGCAAGAACACAACTGAGGGTTGGCGCTTCGATGAAGGTATTTTAAGCTCGAACGGTTCTCCCCGGTGGAATCTGAAACGTGTGAAGAGTGTGGAAGTATATTGAGAGAGCGAGAGATGCAGGGGGCACGCACCGACCGCGTGCTCGGTAGACACAGACACATACACTACAGTAATGGTTACGCATGCGCCCTGCGCTATCAACACCACAGATTCTAATATAGTTATAAAACTTATCAATAACTCTTGATTCTGAATACGTCACAGTTCCCTAGCTAAAGTACACAGAAGGGTGGAGGCCAAAGGACACGCCTATCTAAGTATAAAGTGATAAAACTTTGAAAGTATGCTCCAATTAAATTTACGTTTTCGAGCAGGTGGAACTCGTGTATTAGATAATTTACATACAAGCAATAATCCTAAGGTAAATGTATGCGACGTTTTCTTCAATAAGAATCTTCTCTTAATTTCAAATCAGTCAGCCACTCGCATATCTATATTGTGTTGTGACACAGATTCACAGTTATGTACGTTGCTCTGGAAACTTCTACCACCTTCTATATACCTATTACTGCCCTCAGATCAAGAATGAAGTCTGAATATAAATAGCTTGTCACAT
Source organism: Lobophora halterata (assembly GCA_932526365.1). Taxonomy (NCBI): domain Eukaryota; kingdom Metazoa; phylum Arthropoda; class Insecta; order Lepidoptera; family Geometridae; genus Lobophora; species Lobophora halterata. The sequence goes on along the minus strand of OW052014.1, from coordinate 6,712,661 downwards.
ATGTTTCCCGTTCTATAGGAATTATCTACTGCTTCGGAATCGTCCACAATATTAGGAATAGGAATACATTCACTGAATTTGAAATCTGATTGCATACTTTTGCTACAAGGACATTGCGTACGACACGAGTTGTTAAGAATTCATGGATATATAAATGATTCGAACAGGCCGTCTAAATCATCTTATTCTATGTAGGTACCCATTTATCAACCCACACATAAACGTTAAAAGGTAATATTCCCTTTTTGAATTATTGAATTTCTAAAACCCAAGAAAACATAATTTTTTTGAGCTGCTCAAGATTTATACTATTGATTTTATCTTTACAATCGATAGATATGTATAATGCAAGATGACCGAAGATATATTCTCCTAATCGGAATCCAGGTGGTTCCAACCATCGATCGCTTCTTTGAATATAAATAAGAAAGTCTCTACACAATGATTCATTACTAATACCTTTTTAAGGTAGAGCGCCATCTGCGCTCGCCGAGAGTCCGGTGACGCAGTAACAGCCATCTGCGGCTAACTGCATTAAACGTCCATCCGAAAAAAAAAAAAAAAAAAAAAAATGATTCATTACTAATTTAGATGATGCACTTTTCAGGAAAACGATGTATTACTATCCCAGATAAGATAATAATTTGGTACACTTTCGTATCTCATAAATCCGTAGACGGTCGCAGATACTCCTACGGTAACGTTATCATCAAAACAAATAAAAGATACGAACAAGCAAAGTCACTTATCTCAGGATTAATAACATTTATAATTTTTCATGCAAATATCTTTGAAATCTTTGCTTACATTCATTATCTTGAAAAGTCTAAAGTAATACCGAAGGAATAAAATACACTGTAATGAAAGGAACATACACCAGGAAATTTCGAGCAATTATTCGATATGCAATTATCGTTTTATTTAATTAACGTTTCTCAGCATGAAAAATATGCTGAGAAACCTAGGTTAATTACCTACCTAGGTGTAAATCGTAAAGATAGCGATACATAAGATGTCTGCAGTGTAAAATCACAAGCTTATTAAAATGACTATAATTAGGTAAGTTTTAATTTTACATCTTCCGGTAGATAATGACAATCAAATCATATTCTTATAAGATTTTTTACTTTTTTTTTTTGATTAGATACGAAAAGGTTTCGATTTCTATACCTCCTCAAATTCTTGTTTCTTAAACTCCCTTATCATTAAGTAGGAGTTAATATTACTCCTCCTCCTATTTTATTTCTCTTTGCGCTTGGCTACTATCAAATCCGTCACAACTCTAAAATCTGCACAACCTTAATATATATTTATCTATTACCTTACCTTATCAAATTACCTATTATCTTATCAAATTGGCATCGATACGTGTATATACCTTATCTACTATGTAAATCTGTTCCTGGCATTCACACAAAACTACATGTATTTTAACTAAAAAAATGTAACTGTGAGTATTATGTTAAATAAATAGAATAGAATAAAACACTGTGGAACAGCTCCTATATCTGTTCAAAAGCCCAAAAAACGGTTGTCAAGGCAGATTATCTTATTGAACTATGTTACCTACTTTATCTTCCTCTTCATTTAGGTAGCCGTCCGGCCTGGTTTCAGTGCTTATCATAGATATGTTAATACAGAACAGTACAGGCAACTGTTTCACATCGCCGCTTCAGTATCGTATATCCGTAACGACCGACACCCGCATCGTTCCTGGAAGCCATTGTTTTATAAACACCTCTTTAATAGCCTCTGATCGACTGGAACCACTTTATTCTGTGAAATCGTTGACGGGTTTATATGAACGAACAAGATGTTCAGTTAAAAAAACGGAGATTCCATAAAAACAAAACACCTGGACTTTTGTTTGACTTTTCGAGTCTCCTATCTGTAATAGTTCAATATGTATTTTGTTGAACTAGCAAACCTGTTTTGTTGATGATCCGGTAATATTTGGGATACGGGCGACCTACAAAGGTTTGGGTCAGACAAAAAAAACACAAAAAGAAACCAAGCAAGAACCTTTAACGTGTACAAAGAACATTTCTTTGAAAACTCCCCTTTGGAAAAAATATGGTCCATGTTGCAATGAAATATGTTGCTGTGACTGTGACGTTTACCTAAATCAGATGAGGACCAAAAACGTTGAGTAGTATTAAAATTGTCTATTACGGAAAACGGCGAATAAAATAATAAATAAGATAACGACTATCAATAGGAATAAAGTTATCAACCAATTATCAATGGATAGATCACGTTAGTAGCTTTACAGCGTTATTAGGTACAACCATCAATAAGACTCTCCACCTACATTGAGTTCAGACCAATCAATGCATTGGTTGTGGTCATACGCTTGTCTATTTGTGAGGTAAGCGCCTAGCTAGATAGTTGTACAATCATGTAGAATTATTATACAACACATTAGATACGCAAACTTATAAATTATGGAAATTCATGAAGTCGCGTGCCAACTGTCTAGCACCGTTAAATCTCTAAGTTCGAACAGCTGTTAACCGCGAGTATGATTATTGAACGTGAAACGTGCTATATTAATACTATACCTACTTATAAAGTCATGTTTGACACCGCACACACGTGAGACAGATCGGAAATACCTAGTCTGTTTACAAGATGGCTAGAACAGACGTAGAGTTCTGTCGTATATGCTACTTCAGGGTGTAACGATATTCCCGATATTAAAGATAGACAGATATAGGATACTCCTATATTTTTATTCATTTCTTTTTTTTTCATTTTCAATCATTGGCTTACATTGTGATAATAGTTATATTTCAGTCATGATTAGGTAGTTTATACTACTTATTGTCACTTTATCCGACACAAGCTTCAGTCGTGAGATTCTCTACTTACAGCTCTATTTACCTACCTAGTAGGTTATCTATTTGACTTCCTATTTTGTGAGTAATATAGAACTGTCCTAGAACCGGTTATAAAACACAATAACCTTCTAAAATTACTTTTAAGGACAGTACACTAATAAATCTGAGCTGTGGACCTTTGACGTAACCGTAAATACCACACTTCGGTACCTACTTAGTAGGTGCCCAGTACATCAAAATAAAGTTGCTAGTAGGATCAAAATTGGGCATCAAACTTCTTTAGCGCCTCGCCCATATTGTACTTTGCTCTTCGCTCAGTAGAATCCCTACAAAAACGTAATGTGCACGTAGCAAGGGTTCGTTAAACCGACGCGACTGACTGATCTAAAGTAGCATTCCACAGTCATGAATCCGCTAATGCTAAGGCTAGATATAATGTAGGGTCAAGCAGCAGACTGCTGACGCATCGATTATGCAAGTATAGTAAGAATGATGTATGCTAATTGCATTCTATTGAAACCATACACTTTATTACCGTAATGGCAGACACGTGGAACTTGTACCTATCTGGCATTCGCTACATTTCTTTTCACTAGTTCAGTAATAAAAGTGCATAGCTAAGTATGAGAACAAGCTTAGCATATTTTTTTGGTTACTTAACAATTTCTTTATCAATCATAAATGAGTTAAATACTAATAAGTAAGCATAGTATAGTATTATTTATGTAACCATGGAACAATGATTTTTCTGAAGTAGGTACTAAGAGATTTATTTGCTCGTTCTAGTTATTTTGCCTGTAAACTGAAGATAAAAAAGTATCTATAAATAAAATGTTTATGTTTACCAGTTCTGAATGTTTAGTTTTATTTATCTTTACGATAACCCTTACCCGCTTATGCCAAAAATATTCCACTACCTATCAAATCTTGAAATTGTGTATCTGAGCAGAAATATTGTTATGACTAGTTAGGCAACCTCTAAAAAAGGTATTATAATGCTACGTATTGTAATTAGTAGTACAAGTATTGTATTGTAAGTTCTATTACGTATGTATATGTGATCTACGAGTAGGTATATTTTAAATAGATTTAGCTTTACATACGGTTGAATAGAAAAAGTTACTTTTTATCCAGCTTCGTGTCCTTGGAGCCCTGCAAAACTCAAACAAAACATGGTTTAGTTCATAAACATGAAAAATACAAGTAAAATCAAGATACTGAAGTAAGTAAAATGATTTTAAATATAAAAAAAAATAGTAAGTACATAAGTTTCATTAAGCACTTAAGTTATGAAAGCACTCGATAATCCAATAATAGCTCGACCTCTCACTCACCTGATAAGGGATATTAATTCCGTGCGTCAATGCCCCCTGAAATAGCCTTTACTAATTAGGTATGTACCGGATTTTATCACTGCAATTCTCACCCACACGTGATCTATCTACTTAAAACAGACGAACCAGTCTGTAAGTGTGGAACATTGTGAAATTATCAATTTCCTTTGAGAGTTTGATTGTTTGAATTTGAAAGCCAGCAAAAGGATAACCTTCGAATGCTCAGGGTGCTTTTCCACTGACGCGGAGCTGGCCGGAGTGGAGAGGAGCGGACCGTGAATTGCCCAATCACAGTGCTCGAAGTGGAGTGGAAGTGGAATTTCGGGAACATTGGCCAATTCACAGTGCGCTCCTCTCCATTCCGCGTCAGTGGAAACGCACCCTTAAACTAGGGGAAATCCTGGGTTTCTTCTGATAAACATTTTTTTATAATAAGTACTGTGGAAGATAAAAAATAATTATACATCATCATCATCATCTCAGCCAGGTAGGACCCACTGCTGGGTATATGCCTCCTTTCGCTTTAGCCAGTAGCCAGCCTCCACGATCTTGTGCATCTATGATCCTAATTATACATAGAATGTCATAATAAGTGACCATACAACTGAAGCTGACGACACCGTGGCTAAGTTGGTAGTGACCCTGCCTACGAAGCTTAGTGTTCCAGGTTCGATCCCCGGCCGGGGCAAATATTTGTGACGAACACAAATGTTTGTTCTCGGGTCTTGGATGTTGTGATGTCTTGTATGTGTCCATGCCACCTGCGACACAGGGAATCCTAGTGCAGGGGTGTGAGTGTGTGAATGCTTGTTTGAAGCTGATGTTTTAAATCAATAAATACACTAACTAATATGCAGTTAGCAGGCACAAAATAATGATAAAATAAAATTGCCAAGCGATTCGAAGCTAAACTTATTTACTTTTGTGTCTAGAGAATGATATACTGCATTTCTGCAGAACCAGTTTCAACTGACGAAGTTCATGACCCTGGGTGAGTGGGTGCTATTGTTATCAGCAATGGCTACCAAAGTAATTACTTTGAGACTGAAACCCTACAAGCTTATTATAAATTAATAGAACAGAGTCTATGAAAGTGCCGTATTGAGGTCGTGATAAATAACTATCTGGCTGAAAATAACATTATTTCCTAACTATATGCATAAAATACCGAATACTATAATGAATAGTTTTTTGTCACTGAACAACAAACATCCGTTTTTTAACCCATCTTCACCTCACAAACTTTCGCATTTAAAATATTATAATGTATTTAGCATGTAAAATATAAGTACCTACATTTAGTACAAGATAATTGATTGATTCAGGCGTTACTTTGCGGAAATCCATAAATATCAACAAATTATATAAATATATTTAGTAATAAATCCGCTTGATTTCTAAACAAAGGTTTTAATTAACTTAACTTTAGTTTAGAACTTTCGTTTCGAAACGAGAGTCTCTCGTTTCGAACTTCGGCGAGTCCACACCTCCTGATGATGCCTCGTGTAGAGGCGAAACACGTGTCGTATCTTTAAACTTTGGTTTTCTGTTCGTTGACTCTTTGGTTTATAATATAGTAATATGTACTAAAGTTCTAAACTAAAGTTAAGTTAATTAAAACCTTTGTTTAGAAATCAAGCGGATTTATTACTAAATATATTTATATAATTTGTTGATACATTTAGTACCTTTACCTATTTCGTAATAGTACCTATATTCAGTGCAGGCAGGTACCTACCTACTCTAATTTGTTCTGTGGCATTAAGTAAGATGTAAATAAACAATTCACAAACCGCTCTCTCATCAGTTGAAATAAATATTTATTTTATTAGGTTTTTAACATAATTTACATAGTATTGAGTATCTAGTTACTGTACAGTATAAATTTATTTACTTATAAACTAAATATTTTAAATAAATAGGTTAAAAAATTACAGTTTATTCTAACAATCTACAGTACACATTTCAAAATAAAATATTAGGTACTGAACTTAGAAAAGAGTGTATAGAAGATTACTTTAGGAAAACTAGTAGCGCTCTAAGTTCAATAATAATGTATGTATACTTATCAACGTTAATTACGTTACCTATGTTAGCATTAATAACTTATCATTGTGAATAATGCGCTTTGGGTAGGCGATATTTAATTTTAAATACTCAAGAAAGAAGAGTATTAAGCGACCTCTTATAGTCCCTTGAAAATATCCTGTCCCTTTGTAGTTCCTAAAACCCCAGATACTGAGCGTCACTACTACCACAGAGTATTAAGATATACACTACCCACAATATAGACAGTCAAATACTTGACTGAGTGTTAGTATCCTCAAGGAAGACGCGTGTAAGACTTCTTTCACATGTCCCAATGTTTCAAAATATCTTACAACATGCTTAACGCTTTTTTCTGAGAATCACTACTACTGACGATATCAAAAGTATATACTTGACAGCGTGTAGTATCCTCAAGTAAGACGCGTATAAAACCTTTTTGCGATGTGACATTCAAAAATATACTACAATATGCTTTACGCCTTATTCTGAGATTCACTACTACCACAGAGTACTAAGATATACACAACTACTACTGACGAACAGTCAAATACTTGACAGCGTGTAGTAGCCTCAAGTAAGACTCGTATAAAACCCCTTACACAAGTTCACTATCAAAATATCCTGCAACATGCATAACGCCTGATTCTGTCTACTATACTGACAAAAAAGTCAAATACTTGACAGCGTGTAGTATACTCAGATGAAACGCGTATTATACCTTTTTTACATGTCCCATATAAAAATGTCCTGCAACATACCTAACGCCTGATTCTGAGCGTCACTACTACTGACTATATCAACAGTCACATACTTGGCAGCTTGTAGTATCCTCAAGCAAGACGTGTTTTCAGGTGGTAAGCGGTGGCATAGTTGGGTGAATAGAAACTTGGCACAATCGTAGTGGAATACCAGAGGATCCAAGATGTCGGTTAAATCGGAAGGGGTAAGTAGACAGCAGAGGTGTGACAGTGTGACGCAAAGCTGGAACAAATAAATCTAAAGTAGAGCTTTTGCAATTATACTGCCAAATAAGTTGTTCACGCACATTCTATTAAATTAAGTCATAAATACATATAGTTTTTAGGACTTTCAATGAAAAGAGAAGTGCGGTTTCAGACTAGCGAATCTTTGTCGCGCGTATACGGGCGGATCGGAACTCGCGATACTACAAAAGCTAAACTATGAATGAGCCCTTAATCTAATCCTTAAGGGGAATCCTCAAATCCGAATTCCATACAAAATGTTTCGGACAAATACTCAAAAAGTAGGCCGTATTATAGTAATTTCTTCACACTATTCGTTTCGTCCATGTTTTTTTATTTCGTCAACAAAAAAAGTGAAAGGTTTCATACTTTAATTTAGATTTTATACGTGTTTTAAAATTAACCCTACTAACTCTAACGCGCGTTAAAAAAAATAGTTCAAACAGAACCAATGCATTTTGCGCGTTTTATTTAAAACACTAACGTGCATTTGCACTGACGTCGTGCGAACGGCTACTTGAAAATGTATTCGTTCTGTTTGAACGGATTTTCGACGCACGTTTAAAATCGCTCGTGCGAATGAGCTCTAAACGAGCGAATTCGCCGCTCAATTCACACTAACTGCTACAGTACTTTAATATTGATGAGCGTGAAATTAAATAAGATTTATTTGACAACTGAATTTCAGCCAAATCGGTTCAGTGAATTTGACGCAATTGAGAAAAAAAACATTCACCTATCTGTTCATCCATTTGTACATCTTCCCTCATAAACTTTTGCCTCGTAGTAAGAGTATCAGTAGGTTCTAAATATAAAAGGTATGTTAATAACACACCTGTTCAACCAGATTATCCTTATGCTTATACTCGGTATAATCATCGACATGAGCGGCATTTTCCATAGCTGAGAGTACACCCCTCCACACAAGTGCGTAATGCTCTCCGTAGTGATGCCGCACAGACGGAGCGCGCAATGCGACTGCTGCGTTGATTCGCACCTTTAGATTCTTGCATTCCTTCGTGAGTGTACAGAGACTCGAGAATACTTGACTCTGAAAGAATATTCAAATCAACATCACATCAGGTTGTAACAAATATCAGGGAAACGTAACGTAATTCGGTGATAATTATATTTATTTATTTATTTCAGATAACCAATGATCCCATATGCCGTATCACAAAAATTATAAATTATATCAAATAAAAAAAAATATTGTAGTTGCATCTCAACTACCAAATAAAGCGCATCTCTGAAAAGTACGCAAATCTATGCCTTTGCCCAGCAGTGGGACGTCCACAGCAGTTGCATGTACAGTCAGCTGCACAGACATGTATACACTCCCAAGCGTTCACATTTATATTACTTTTAATTTTGCAAAGAAAAGTGCACGCAAGCATTTTCACATTATGTAGTCATCTTACTTGTCAGAATTCTTGTTAAAAGAAGAATGTCTTTGCAAAATTAAGATTATGGTATAATTTGAAAGCTTGAGAGTGTATACATGTCTGTGCAGCTGACTGTACATTAATATAATAAATAACGTTATATTATTACCTGCCATCCCGTGAAGCAAGTGAACAGCTGATCATTCTTCATGGCATTCCCGATCGCGTAGCAAGCGTTCCACCGCACCTTCATATTGGTGACTTTACACGCGCAATCCAAAAGCTTCCCTATTGCAGTCTCGCATAAGGTCTTCATTTGCGGCTTTGCTGCTAGATTCTCGTTCCTTATCAGACGTAAGAGGTTGCCGAGTCCTCTGGTGGCGCTCATTTTCACCTGTGAAAAACATAGGTTGCTTGTTGAATTATGACGGGACTGATCCGGCTCAAAGGACCATGCATAGGACCAAAATAATTTACATTATAAAAATATTTTTTTAAAAGCAAATCTTTCTATTTAGTACATTCATTTGATACCCATATTATGGGCGTGCACATAAAATAACTAGTCCGCCATCTTGGGCCGTCCGCGATATTGGATTTAGAATGACGTCCAAATTAAACGTATATACGTATTTTTACTTTTTTTTAAAACATTGCAAGTAAGATAAAGCTTGTAATAATACCGATACGGCTAAAGGGATAAAAACAAAACTGTTCTTTTCATATTCAGATTTCGTGTGGTTGAGTGGTTCTTTCCATACTTTTGCATGACAGGTTTTTTTAGCGTTGATCAAACTTTTTGATAAAATCCAACTCTAATATTATATGCAGAAGTTGGTTAATTTTCCTAGTTCCTAGTTTGTTCCTTAATCACGTTAAAACTACCAGGCCAAATTGGGTTAAAGTTGGAATATGGTTTCGACAGATGCTAAATTTTATCCCTAAACCACACGAGCGAAGTCGTGAGCAACATCTAGTTGCCTATAAAGATATTTCCAATGAAAACCTATAGTGATTAATCATCCCATAATAGACACGTGTTGGTTTCTTTCAACGTGCGTCAGTTTAATATCTTTTATGAACCGTGTCTAATCACTTTGTCTATTCTAGGGCTGATAACTCGTCTGACGGGGTGAAAGGTGAAATGATTAGTGAAAGATGTTTGTAGGGACGGACATCCTGTTACAGTTCTAGAGAAATTTAAAATGGACTAGCTACTGTTCGCGTGTAAAGCGATTTTGAAAATCTGAATGTGGTCATCGACTTATGATGCTGACTTTACCCGAATTTTACCGGAATTGTTTAGTGTAAGACTTTTTTGACATTCTGTCGGTTTGTTTGGCAAGAGCGCGACGAAAATGCCTAAAATTTAATGTATTGTGAATAGAATTTGTGTGTATATAAATGAAATTAAAACCATGCATGGTTCTAATTAAATATCAAGCATACCTACATTAATTATGATAACTTTAACAATGCAACAGTAATAAGCTAATAAATTAACTCCTAAGCTAATGACATTTTTTTTTGTTTCATGCTCCTAAAATACAAATTTCGCTAGTTTGAGAACCAGTGGATTCTTAAACTTTATAGTAAATCTACCTGAATAAATATTAATATTACTATAAATATTACCATTACTGTTTATTAATATTAAAAAAATATCCTTAATTGGGTTGGACATTTTCACAATGAGTGACAATGATAAAGGCCATGATAAAAGCCGTTTTGGCCGAGTAGTCGGTCGAACCATTGACTTTTCAGTTCAAAAAAAATATGTGTGCACTAAATAATGTGCTTAGCGGTGAAGGAAAACATCGTGAGGAAACCGGCATGTCATAGATCTTAAAAAGTTCGAAAACATGTGTCAAGTGCACGAAAGTGCACTTCGAGGCACACTTGAAATCCTTTCACCGCCCTGGTTCGTAAGAACTAGTGACACGATAAGAAGTAGACAATGATAAAAAAACGGAGTAGGTATTTGGGTTACCTTATCATTATCGATGGCGCACTGGACGCTGACTTCGAGCAGCCGGAGCAGAAGGTCATCGTCTATATCTTCGCATTCCGGTTCATTCCTGATAGACAAACAAACTATGGGTCAAAAAAAACATAACAAAATGGCAGTGATTGGAAAAAACTGGATTCGTGTGGATGTTGGATTTGTTTTGCTTATTGAGTTTAGCTTGGTCATGCAGAGATAGCTGCTGAATGTTACCGATTAATAATAACCTAGCTGAAGATTAACCCTTCGTGGTATTGAGATAAAAAGAAGCTGTTTTTTGTTTTCTTCCAGCTCACTTACTAATACCTAAAATCAATATTTATATAAAATATATAATAATAATAAAGGTTTTACAAAAACATGCGACAACCGACTTCAATCCGACTGTTCTGGTGCAAACACAACTAAATAGTCATAGGGAAGCAATACAACTGGTAGAAAATGCTCTAGCATTAAGTCTTCCTTTTTTTTACACTTAAATGTAGTACACATTTAAGTGTGTGCAATAAAGTATTAAATAAATAAATACACACAATTTCGTTTACTAGGATGACGTTATTTTTTCAGTGGGACCAAACTGGAAGTACCTATATCCTTTAGAATAAAAAAAGATTTTTTCAAATCGGTTCATAAACAACAAAGTTCTGAGGTAACGAACATAAAAAAAAAACATTTTACCAAATTGATAACTACCTCCTTTTATGAAGTCGGTTGAAAAGGCTTAGTCCTGACTGACTAACAGACAATGCACACCCCGAACCAATCGATGGTAGAGGTAAAAGAATGGCAAAGCAGGTTCAGCTAATTTATAATAATAGTGTTGTACAGTTTGTCTAATGTCGTATCAATGAACAAGAAATGTAGATTCAAAATCTAAAAGCCGCTTTTCTATGCTTTAGCTCTATCTCGCTTCTTTTACGAGATATAGCGGTATTCCTGATGAATTTTAGAATGCATTATCATAGAGTTGTAATCTACTCTAGAAGTTTAAGCCGGATAGCTAATCAGGAAGTGGTCGTTCCACCCGGAACCACAGAAAAACAGACAGACAAACGTTATAAAAACAACCGTGTTGGCCAAGTGGGAGGTGCCTCGACTTTCGATCCGAAGGTCGTGATTTCGAACCCGGTCGTACACCAATGGATTTTTCTGTTCAAGAAGATTTAAAACACGTGCTTAACGGTAAAGGAAAACCGGCATGTTATAGAACCTTAAAGTTCGAAAACATGTTTCAAGTGCACGAAAGGAGCCTCTTCGAGGCGCACTTGAAATCCTTTCACCACATTGGTTCGAAAGAACTAGTGACACATTAAGAACAAGAAAAAGCAAATGGCCGCCGATCTTCAGTCATGGAAAGGCACTAATAATATGAAGTTACATACACATTTAAAACGAGTGCATCACTCAGATTGCCAAGCGCCCACGCAGCTTTCATCCTGACAACTAGCAAAGGTTCAGCCAGAGCTCTCAGAATGTTTTCACCGCAGTCGCTTACAAACCCAATGTCCTGAAAAGTCAAAATATAAAGTACAGATATGTCAATTTTTAACCATACTTACTAAATTATTGTTATCGTTCGACTAACTTAGTTGACTTTCAGTTATCATTTAACTTTGTGGAAATTTTTAATTGGTTCTCAACTATTTATTGTACCTTGTAAGTTATAAGTATCTACCTAAGTCTCAAATAACAATGAAAATCAACGATGGTAAGTAAATTACTATCATCAAATTTGAATAAGTATAAGTTCACTATTACGCGGTATCCTTATTGGCTGAATGAAGTAGCCAATAACGCCTTAGTCCACTATATCGGGGTAAAATGTAGTTTTTGTCCTTATCCATAACTAGATCAGGATCTATACAGATCATAAATATACATTCATTTAGCGGGATTCAGCAACTAACATCTTTCCAACCTAATCCACTCTCGAAACATTCGTATTTGACTTATTAATATGATTTTGGCCTTGCAAAAATAATGCTTATTCGGCAAAGGGTCAATAATAATAATAATGTTTGGACATTTCACACAACGCTATCTAGCCCCAAACTAAGTAAGCTTGTATTATTGGCACCAGATAACTGATATAATACTTATATACTTTTTATTTTACCACCCAGACTCAAGATAAACACCGATGTTCATCAATGTATAATCTAGTTTAAAAGAGAGTCCGTCGGCGAGTCATTGTGACCCCGCCATACAGGCTTTTGATCTACTGCGGGGAACATGATTTACCAGTGGTACGATTTTTTTAAAATAAGGTTTTTAATAGTAGTTTTTTCATAGTTCATAGTTTTTTTTATTGGCAACTATTTGTTACAAGTCATTTCCAAAAATGATATATTATAGCACATATATGCAGTTGCACACAGTAAAAACAATAATTAAATTAATAAAAAATATCATAATATAAATTTTTAAATAATTGTAAATTATTGATAATTAATAATATTTAAATAATGTCAAACAAGTTTTATTATAATTTCATTGCATTAAATTTTGCATTGCATTCATCCAATTCATAGAACGATTGCTCTATGAGCCATTTTTTAAGTTTAACCTTAAAGGATTGCGTCGATGGTGCCTTAGTGATGCTGACTGGAAGGCGGTTATATACTGACGGCCCCATCATGTGTATAAGTTTCGCGGTCTTAGTGAGGCGTCGTGGTAACGCATTCAACCTCTCAGGGTTTCGAAAGTTGTATATTTTATGACCCAATCCACGCTCATCGTAGTCATCCAGGTGGTTTCTGACATAGAGAGCAGCCTGGTAGAGCACTAGAGCAGGAACAGTCATAATCCTAGCTTAGTAACTTAGTATGTACCAGTTTGTTTTTGTGAGAATAAACGTTATTTTATTTTTATTTTTTTTTAGTGATACAATTGTACTTACTTCTCTAAGGGTTCTGAACATAACGGCCATGGCTAAAGCCCGCACAGCGGCTGCCCTCACGGTCGCCTCCTCGTCACTGCACGAACCAACCAGTAGGGTACAGCATAGCACTTGTAGCCGCCTCTGAAATATACCTCTTAATTTAGTATAAGGAATAAGAATATTTATCAACCGACTTCAAAAAAGGAGGAGGTTATCAATTCAGTTGAATGTGTTTTTATTTTGCTTTTTCCTCAGAACTTTATTATTTATAAGCCGATTTGAATTAATATTTTTTTGTTTGAGAGAAAATTTCATGAAACTCGGTTTAGTAGTTTAGTTTTTAAATCAAAATAACTGAAAAAAATATGTCGTTGAAGTGAACTAAATTGCGTATATTGCTTCCTTGTGACTTGTCAGTGGTACTTACGGTCCCTAGAACCGTCGATTAAAGTCGGTTGTAGTATGTTTTTGTAAACCCTTGTTTATTTTGTTCATACAGTTTAAAACTAAGGTACAGACAGCGTCATAGATAAGTATAAAAGAAAATAGATTATATTTGTATAACCGTATGTAAGCCTTCAAATTAATTTTATATATTACATTTTTTTGAAAGCATTTATAGCTGGGTGTCTTGTGCAACGGGGATACTTATCTCTGACGCTGTCTGTACATAATAAAAACAAACAAAAAAATACAAAGAAATGTACAAAAAGGAGGCCACTCAGCATTTGCTTCAAAACTTCTCCTCGAAACTTGTATTGCATGATTCCACCCGGAACAACAGACATACATACAAGAAAGTGCCTTAATAAATATGTGGTAAAAAATTTACCGGTAGTTCCTTGAACGATCTTTCGCCAATATTCGCTATGCAGTCGCAAACTACCGCCTTTGCTGGGGAATTTTCGTGGCATTGCAACACTGAAGACAGTGGGGTGATGAGCTTCTCCCACAAGTAGACACAATTGTTTAGGGGCGGCGATTGGTCTGTTAGATCTAAAAAAAAATTTTACAAATAACGAGAGTAGCTAGCTAGACGATCTACGAGATCACGCCTGCCCATGAACAGAATAGTGATACACAGGATTTCACATAGGCCGGAGCATCACTGCTAAAGCGCTCCCCGAGCGAGTCCCGAAAGCCCAATAACTTAACTAGCTAGTGCTCTTCAAACGGCACTGTGTTGGTACGATCTAAGTACCTATTTACAAAAAAAAAGTATACAGAGTGAATATTCTGGACCGCCCTCCACATTAGACCTGTTATTTTATAGTATACATATTTTTTTTTATATTTTTAAAGGCAATATGTTTATTTTATTGCTTATTTTCATCAAAATCGAGCCCGTGACTCGTTACAACATTTTCCCATAACTATAGCCGTTTAGATTTAGCCCTCAGATCCTCGCCTCAGGGCGGTCGAGCATTTTGACCCTGTATAAGTATTCTATCAGTTATCTGGTTCCAATAGTAAAATCTTTTAGTTTGGGGTTAAATGGCGTTGAAATTTCCAAACATTACTATTTTTATTATACCTAATTTCTGTATAGCGTCACCGATGATGCTGACAGTCCTCGCGGCCTGCAACACCACATCTTGATGCTCGTGTTGTAACATCTCACACAGTATATCCCCCAGCAATGTGATGTGCGAGTGCAGGAGATCAGGTAGATGATGAAACGCGATCGCTGATAGGACTTGAAGGGATTCCAGTATCACTGGGATTACTGAGGGTTTACATCGCTGAAAAAACAAGGTAAGGGTTTATAAAAGCTTCTGTCCGCTTCGCTAGCATGGTATAAGCTCAACGCACACCACGGACATATGCGGGACCCATACGCGGAAGAGACTGATAAGATAAAACTTTAAACTAAACCTTACAGTCTATGATATACGGTTGGAAATGCGAGGCGCGTCGCCGACCTGGGCAGCCTCTTGTGGCTGCTACTGTAAACCGTATGTCATAGGATTTAAAGTTTAGTTTCCATTGTTTACTAGTCATAGTCATAACTGAAGAGGCAGGATCTACGTGTGATTGTGCGTACAATCACAGGACACTGTCTACTGAACAAACACCTCCACAACACTGGTAACACTGACAGCCCACTCTGCAGAGGCTGCTAGAGAAGAATAATCAGCTGCCAGTAGCCAGCAGGTAACTTGCTCACGCAAAAAGGACCGATTAACGAGTCCAATTGCGGAAAACGGATTCAACTACATACATACATACAAACAGGGGGCCCTTATTGGCAAATAAATATTTAGTTATAGGGCCCCCTATTAGCAATTTTCAGGTATAGAAGCTACGCTTTCTGTAGGTCTTATGGACGGTAGTATCATCATTTTCGGGTCCTTTTCCCACTTACGTGGGGTCGGCACAACATGTATTCTTCTTCCATTCGTCTCTATCACCCGTCATCTCTGAACTTACACCTGTTTTATTCATATCATCTTTCACACAGTCCATCCATCTTTTCTTTGGCCTTCCTCTACTCTTATATCCATCCACTTCCATATTCAGCCCTCTCCTAGTCACATGACATTCTTCCCTTCGCATCACGTGTCCATACCAAGCTAACCTATTATCTCTTAATTTATCCATCACTGGCGCCTTCAGGCTTCCTCTTATATACTCATTCCTTATTTTATCCATCCTCGTCACTCCACTCATCCATCTCAACATTCGCATCTCTGCTACGTGCACTCTTCTTTCATCCGTCCCCTTTGATGGCCAACACTCAGATCCATCCATACAATCCATCCATCATCATCATAATCCATCTTATGGACGGTAGTAGCCGGTTTATATTTAAATAATAGAGACAGTACTCTTACATCAGTTCAGCTCTCCTAATAGATGCCACTGAGCCCTGTATTTAGCTCTTCTCAGTCTTTCGTGGTGGCAATGCCCTTATCAGAAACTCTCATAGTAGTCCTGTTACGTATGCCCCTTTCAAATATGAACCATAAAAATACAACTTACATTCACTTCATTCCCTTTAAAAATCCATCCCATATTCTTGAAACAGATATCCAATATCCAACTTCTAAAGTAATGAGTATCTTCAACTTTATCACATATATGTTCATCGACGGCTGTGAACATTTCATCATCAGAATAACCTTCTTCGAAATCGTCACAATCACTGTCAGATTTGATTTGGACTGGTGTGGTTATGTTCAGTGGTACCGAGTCTTTTTCTATTGATTTGAGCACCTCTTCTTTCTTAGTATCGACGGATAGAACGCATCCCATTGTGATTAAAGCACCAACTTGTAGTGTTACATCTGAAATAGTAGATACAATATTTTAAGTTTTAAGTGTAGGCGCGTACTAAGGAATTGTGTCAAAACGCAACGCAAACTAAGTTGCGGGTGTCACCTAGTGTAACATAATAATTATTTGTACACTAATGCCTACTTGCACCAAACTGTCAAAGTCCCTAAGCAATTACTTTACTCGCTTGATAGTTCTTAACAGTCCAGATTCTGACCATTAAAAACTATAAAGGGAGTTAAGTAATTGCTTAGGAATTTTGAAAGTTTGGTGCAAGTCAAACTTAAATGTGCGCCCATTTCCTTATTCAAAAACGGATACAGCCATTCAATATTAGCACGATATTCGAAATTCGAAAATAGTTAAGATATAAGGTCTCTCATAATACCCTGATCTACGTGTCTGAAGTTCGAAATGTGAATAAAGTTCTCAACTTTCAGCATGAAACTTAATACAAACTGGACTTCTTTAAACAGATTTTATAAGCCTAATGTTCGTAGCAAAAACCTCGGTCTGCCTGCCTCCCACCTATTTCTTAGCATTTTTACCATGTGAAGACAATAAATGTATTGAGTATTAAGCAATCACTTTTTTAACCTAGGGCCTAAAATGCAGTTTTACTCCCGCTAAAGCGTGCATGAAATTCAACTTTATGAGCATGAGAAGTGAAAAAATATTTATAAATATTATTATGACATACCTCTATGCACTAAAAACTTTCTAGTGCACTTCACCAACTCGCTAATAAGCCCCTCATTCATCTTGTGGTAGGGCGTGGCTTGCACGAGCGCCGCGCAACACTTCAACGCGACTATGATCACCGCGTGGCTTCGCTCGCTTTCCAGAATACTATTCAGAATTCTGTGCATACATGTGATGATGTAACCGAGAGATACTGAGAATGGGATGAAGGATGCTGTATCTTTTTTACTGCAAATTTTAATAAAACACAAAATTACTATAAAAATAAAGACTTAACGCATACATATTCATACTGTATTTAGCTCAATCAGGTGAGTAGTTACGGCGTTATTAAAAAAACGTCCATCTATTTATTTTGGCAGCAAGGTATCGGGTTGCCTGAAGAAATCTCTCATAGCGATAAGGCCGCCCCTTTTACTACCCACATTAAGTCATTTTTATACTTGTTCTGTTGTTTTACTCTGCTTTTTCCTTGTTGGTGTACAATAAAGTGTTCATCTATCTATCTATCGGGAAAAATGTACTCTATTTTTTTCTAGCTCATCAACTATACTCATTAGTCATTCCGAAATTCATTCAAATAGATTCAGTAGCTTTGGCGTAGTTGAGAAACAAACATCCATCCTCCCCAACTTACGCCTATAAAATATGATTGTGATGTGGTTATTTTAAAGGAATGTTTGATGCAGTCGGCCATTTGTTATGTGTTATGATTATTTGCAGCTAATTACCTAATTTCAGCTTGTGACAAATACATTCTGGATCCTGATAAAAGCGCCAGTATGACACTCAATACACTGGCTCGACTGCTAGCGATGGGGTCCACCACGGCACAATACGCTAAGGTTTTCTTAGCTGATTCCTCAGTCAGCCATTTGGAGGGATCTGGAGTATCAGGTAATAGGGCCCACCAGTAGCCAAACATCTCTTTGTTTTCTCTGATCTGAAAGGAATCAATTTATACATCCAATTTTACTCAAATTTATTTTGACAAAATTTCGACTAAATTTTTTCAAGTTTTTTTGCCGTACGTGTTCAGTAACGGCAACTGACTATGCGTATTTTTTTTTTATGGTGACGAAAATTTGACCGTGTATAGGTACAAGCTGACGCCAGATTTCGTTGCGAATTAACAAAAAAAAAATCCTTTCTCATTAGAAGGCGCGTGGCCTTCTTGACGAACATACCCTTGAAATTTCAAGTCTCTGGTTTGACCTGTGGACTGACAGACAAGTCAGCCAGTTGCTTCAGTAGACTTGAAACTTGGAGGATGAATTCGTCAAGAGCTGAAAGAGAGTACTAAGAAAGGAATTTTGAAAATACGCAACACAAACGAAGTTGCGGGCGTCAGCTAGTTTTACACATAATATTTTTTTTTAATATTCTGTTCTTCATACAACTCTCATTACAATAGAACTTTATACAGGTTCTATTGTAATTATATGTAATCATCATTTCTATTTCCTTTTACCTTTAGGTGCTTAATTGATAGAAAGTTTAGGAATAATGTAGACAAAAAGATTCCATCTTACCTTCACCAAAACAAGTAGAAGATTAGAAGCACTCTGCCTCACTCGAGACTTCAGTGCAATAAGTTTAGCCTCTCCACTATTCTCCAAATCAGACATATCAGAATCACTAGTCAGCGCCCAGCTGTTTTTAGGTTTCTGTGGTTCTAAGTAGTTGCCACTTGCAGGCTTGTACGCGGAGTTATTCTCAAAATTATCTACATCTTTCATGAGACTACGATCTGATACAGGTATCTCTTTTTTTAAGCTTTCTATAGCATTGTTCCTCTGCTTTCTGAGCTTTTGTTTCTGAAAGTATATAAATTAGCTGTTAAGATATGTAAAGTGCATAAAATGAAGGCCCTTTCAGGCAATGAACAACTAATCTATCTATATCCAAAAACCTCCTCAATCTAGCAAAATTTATGAATTTTTTTATTGAATACCTGATTTAATAACAATAATAAATATTTTGGACATTTCATCGCCATCTATTTGAACATTGAATCCTTATTTTCAATGTAAGTTGATAGTTACCTTGCCTCCTCTGGTATTCTGGATAACAGGCGTGACAGCTATGGTCTGCTGAGCTGGCATAATCTTCTCAGGTTGTGGGCCAAGATTGACCAAACCATATAGAGTAAAATACCGGCAAATACCCATAACTTCTTGCAATGGAATCTCTACAGTCTGGTCATTGAAATAGAGCTGAGACAGTACCCTCAAAGCTGATATCACAACCTTGAAAAGTAGATATTTATAAAGAAACTAATCTCAAATGAAAAAAACATTTAGCGGCTTTTAATTAACTAAAAACGAATGGATAAATAAGTCTAAAGTCTCTCAATGGGAAGCCAAAGCAGACCGCTGTAGAATTAAAATTAGTAATAAGAAATCATAAGAGATCATTTAAAAACAAATCAATCTCGGTACCTATTCTGATTGGCTAGATATTCTGTGTTCTAACAGAGAAAAAGTTAATAGTGTATCTCCAATTATCTAAATTCTGCATCTTCAATCAAAAGATAAAAAAATCAAGACTAAAATATAAAACTCAAACCTTACCTTGCAGAATAAAAATTCATCTTGTGATTTAGTAGAACCTTTCATCAATAACTTCACCACCACTTGTGAGATTTGTCTCTTGACATCGGAAGCCAGCCCATCTATAGCACTTCTCCCGTCATCTGAAGACACCAAACTGACTATGCATTTTAGAGCAATAAGGCTGATTTGTAATGGATTTTTTGTACTCAAAATATGAGCTTTATCTGTATCTAGAAGGCTCAATAGGATTCCATGATTGCCTATGAGGTGTTCTGTGAACTGGAAGAAAAATTAACAACAAATTGATATTTTAAAGTTTGTGTTTGATGCACATTTGTTGCTCAATCACTCCGAAACAACTGAACCAATTGAATTGTAATTGGTATGGGTATAGTTTCAGAGGTCAGACCTCTTCAAATCTCTTACAAATACAACCATGACTGACTGCTCTCAAAATGCATCTAACAGAGCCAGGTGGAGGCACATAGCTGGAGCTACCTTTCATTGCCCAACTAAGGAGAAGAATGGGTATAGTTTATAAGCTGGACATAGGCTTCTTTTTTTATGCAGATACCATACAATTTAATAAATAAATTAGTTTCATACAATGGTTCTAAATTTGATTCACATACCTTATGTCCCGATTGTGGGTTGGACTGCAAGATACACTGCAAGTTATGAAGAATATCTGGCAATATAATATCTGAACATTGTGTTAAACATTCTATATGCCAAGAGATTACTTTCCACAGGAAATCAGAGGGGAAATGGATATTTTGTTTGTTTATGATGCTGTTGATGAGGTGTGATGTTTTAGCTGATATGAACTCGTCTCCTGGCCTTATGTTGAGGCACAAGGCAGTAACTAAGGTGGTTGCATCCTGCAACCGATAATAGGGTAAAATTGTATTTAGCCTCATATTTTCAGAAAATATATTTAATTGCATTTGAGAGGCTCTAGTTTTAATATTAGTATGATACATAGGTAGGCTGAGTTCAAAAAAAGGGGAGGTTATCAATTTGGTTATTTTTTTTTTTTTAATGTTTGTTACCTCAGAACTTTGTTGTTTATTAACCAATATGAAAAAACTTTTTTTGTTTGAGAGGATATACTTTCAGATTCCCCATAGAAATTTTATCAAAATCAGTTCAGTAGTTTAGGTTTTAAATCAAAATAACTAAAAAAACAAGTCATTGTAGTGAACGACAGTCACTAGAACAGTCCGATTGAAGTCTGTTTTTGTAAAACCTTGCGTAGGTAGGTCTATGTTGTCTGTCAGAGGTAACCCTGATCTTTAAACCAGCCATTGGTTTGAGACAAGACGAAATGACGAGCTGGCAGAAAGAAACAGTAACTTTTTCTGGCCATATATCAACATAACCTATAATAAAAAACTTACATGTATCCGGACAAATATCTCTGCTTTGTAGGGTATAGAGTTCAGTTCATCAATGTAAGCATTAACTTGAGCTTTGTTGTATTCCTTGAGGTATAAGACATTGCACAGTTCACCGCAGAGACGTGAAAATTGCTGGGGCAACTTACTATCCATGTTTATGGATGTAATTCTCACAGAATAATCTTAGAATGCTTCGTTTTAGTAACATGAAATATTAATTAGCTTTATCTTTGTATAAAATGAATACTTTTTCTGTCTAGTGGTGTTAATTTAGTGATTATTTTGATAAACAGAAAAACATATTGGTAAACTATCGATCGAGGAAATCTAATAAAGAGTACTCTGTGAAATCTAACCACAGACAAAGTACTCTAACTAAAGGACTATTTACACAAGACCTTATGATGAGCAATTCCACTAAGCCAACTTGGCTCAGCCAAGCCTCTTAATCATGGAATGATGCATATGATCAGATGTAAATGGATATCTTTATTCAGGCCTTAGACAGGAGCCTCTTCAAGGTGCACTTAAAATCCTTTCACCATACTGGTTCGAAAAAACTAGTGACACGATAAGAAGAAGAAGTCAGGCCTTAACTTAAATCAAGACCATCTTTACTAATTTGATTGATCCATTTCTCTATTTTTACGATATTATCTTTCCCTACTACGTACGGGTAGAATTGGTTTGGACTAAGTGAATTAATTCTTAGTTACTCCACTTGATTTTAATGGGCGCAGTGGTGTGCTTGTTTGTTTTTATTAATCTAGGTATGGTATAATACTCACTTAAATTAATTTGTTATTGTAGCTCATAAATTTGCCTACACATATTAATCAGTGTTTCACTATTTATACACATACAATAGATACATTCGTAAAATCACTTATTTAGATTTTTGGGAGATTATAATATATTATACTGTCTTCACCAAGGCGCAAGGAATAACAATGAAGCTGATTTAACACTTTCTTTAGGACTGTCTTAGCAGATTGGCTTAGTTAAGTGGCTCGTCGAATGTCCTGGTGTGAATGGTCCATTATTTGAAAGATAAATTTTACGTTGACACTGACTGACGTATTTATGTCTAGGTTCTAATATTTTTCCAAGACATTGACTAATTAACTATTGTGACAGTAACACGGGCAAATTTTTATGAACGTCATTGTAAAAAAAATATTAACATCAAAGAGAATATAACCACTACGTTTAATTAACATGGCGCCATTTTTAAACAAATTATTTTAAATTTAACGGAACTTTGATTGGAAATATTCAAATATACTTACCTACTCTTTTAGTAGTCATGTCGCTTTTTAGACCCGAAGTAGGCAGAAAAGAAAAAGATATCAAACAACATCCTTGGGCTGGACACATCAAAGATAACCTTTCCCATCGAATGAAATATGCTCACAACTCAATCAGAAACCCTAAATACCCACCCCAGAAAGAGAAAGAAAAGCTACCAGCTTCAGACCGAGTTAGTTTCACAATAATTGGCGACAGGGTGACTAAGGAATTTATCTATTGCACTAATTTGATAAAAGGCTTGCACAAGTACAGATGGAAGAACTTTGATGCTCCTGTTATAAGAGGTAAGTAGTAAACGCATCATGGGTATGAAATGAAGTGAGCGAACAGGCGTCTATTTATGCAATAGGTACTTACTCAATATCCTTCATTATTTAGGTAGTTACCTAACCCTCATTTTATACCTATGTTGTTGTAAGTACATTAATGCAGACTTGCACCAAACTTTCAAAGTTCCTAAGCAACTTGCTTGGTAGGTAGTTCTTAACAGTCCAGATTCTGACCGATAAGAACTGCTTAGCGAGTAAAGTAATTGCTTAGGAACTTTGAAATTTTGGTGCAAGTAGGCTTAAGTTGGTTCTAAAAGTACCTAGGTACTTAGGCGTTGTCCTAATAGAACGCGATCACGCGATCGTCGCGCGAGCAAGCGACGCGACCATCGCGCGATCACGCGATCAAACGTACTAACGTCAAATAGGCGTCCCGATTGGCAATCGCGCGATTGCGCGACGCGACGCGATGCCAATTGGGACGCCTATTTGACGTTAGTACGTTTGATCGCGTGATCGCGCGATCGACGTTCGCGCGAACTTGCGATGGTCGCGTCATCGCGTTCTATTAGGACACTGCCTTAGGAAGTACCTAGTTTCTAGTGCCTTATAAACTAAGGTTACTTAAAACGAAAGAAAAAATTAACAACAATTATTCACATCTTTCATAATTGAATAAAGCTTCTACCTACCTATTTCCTCAGCTAATTTTGACGTTTTTTGTCTTAGTGTTTCCTCTGGCCTATATTTAACTTATTTCCTAAGTTTTAGTATTCTTCAGGTGTGACTACGATAGAATGGCCTGCAGTTTGGAACGACCTGAAGCTTCGCTATGGCGGCTTAGCATTTTGTCTCAAATCATCTGTAGCTGTTTTACTGAACGATAAAATCGTCGGTGGCGAGAAAGAGCTGAAGGAATTGGTGGAAACCAGATACATTTACCATTTGTGCTTGGATTATTACAACGAGGCCGTTACTGAATTTGCAAGGTTTATAAGATCCAGTGGTGTAAGTTCTCTTATCTCACTTTCTATATTCTAGTTTTCTGAGTTTATACCATCGCCTTTGCTCACTGTTGCTGGGATATATTTCAAGTTCTGAACTAGTCCTACCTATGTGTATTGCAAATTTAAACGTACATACAGTAGTTTCGGTGAATTCGACGTTCAAACCTACAGTGTACGTATGAGGTAGGTATGTTAAGTCATTTATCTTAATCTTTATTTCAACGATGTAAATAGTTACATAAATGGTGATAGGTATCCTAGTGCTGTTGCCCCAACCTAACTGTTAAGGTCGATCGTCCTCAGCTCTCACCGAGAGTCCGGTGTCGCATTAAACATCCATCCGCAAAAAAAAAGGTTATAGTACCTACCTATAGGTCATATCTAAGATCACAAAGTGTGGCAAGTACCTATATTGGCCCTTTTAGGGCACAGCAGGTTAGTAATCCATTCATCCGTATTATACCGTAGTACGTACCTACAGCTTAGGATGACTACCTACAACACTTTCTGCCTACCATCTGAAAATTCCTGCTAATGTTATTACTTACGTAACTTGATTTCAGAGACCTTGCGCTTACATGCATATTTCCATAAACAACGAGCACATGGGCACTCTTATATTTATGGTGAGCTACATACATACATAAATATACGTTGTTTTTACCTGTGGTGCTATGATTTTTTTTCTTCTCATGATGTTTTTTAGCTGTACGCTGACCTCGTGCCCTACACCTGTGAGAATTTCCTCCGCCTTTGCAAGGAGACTAGAGGCGGTTACGGAGGCACGCCCGTCCATCGCATCGTCAAAGACGGATGGATACAATGTGGTGGTTTCGGTCTTAAAAGCACCCCATTGGATTGTGAAAATTTTATGATTCCTCATGATAAACGAGGTGTTCTCGGCATGGCTAATGATGGAAGGTTCAATTTCACATTTTTTTAACATTTATAGCTCAACCATTTTTTTGCACATAATTTGACTGCGTACTTGGCATCTTCTATTCATCAGCTAAGCTACGACAGATATTTTTGCTTACTAGGTAGTTATTAACTACCATGAAATTCCAGCTACGTAGATTGCTCAACACAGTTCTTCGTTTGACTGCAACTTGGCATGTTCTATTCATCTGCTACCTCAGATATTTTTGCTTACTCGTTTTAACATGAAATTCCAGGCACGTAGATTGCTCAACACAGTTCTTCGTTTGACTGCAACTTGGCATGTTCTATTCATCTGCTACCTCAGATATTTTTGCTTACTCGTTTTAACATAAAATTCCAGGCACGTAGATTGCTCAACACAGTTCTTCGTTTGACTGCAACTTGGCATGTTCTATTCATCTGCTACCTTAGATATTTTTGCTTACTCGTTTTAACATGAAATTCCAGGCACGTAGATTGCTCAACACAGTTCTTCGTTTTACTACAACCAGCCCCATGGATGGCACACAAATACGTTGCATTCGGCCAACTTATCGAAGGTGAGGCCACTCTCAAGCACATAGAAAACGTCAAAACGTGGTACGAATCGCCAACTGCTGAAATCATCATTTACAAATGCGGTATTCTGAACATGGAGTGTCACGATATCATGATCAATAAGGGTGCTAATGAATATGTCAGCGGGCATATTGAGGATCTGAATGCTTTGGGAGAACTTATATATGAGGTAGGTGTTACATAGGTATTATCGTTATATACAGCAACTTTTATTTAACACGTGTATTTTGTGATTTAATTTACATATCACCGCCTGCGGAAATTTCGTTTTGTTAATATTGGCTTGGCGCAGCCGGTAAGATTCCAGAAGTGGCTCTGCTTTTAATTCTGATTCGTTAGCCTTTTTTGGCATAGATTCGAATCAGAAATAGGTCCTATCTAGTTTATAAGTAGCGATATTATTCAAATCATACTAAAATGTGGCTACTAGGTAATTTACCTACAATTTTGTAGAAACTGCTAGAAAAAGTATTTTTGGAAGCTCAACTGAGGGAGATAGAGCGATTACGCGAAGAAGATGGCGAAGGAGAGATCAGCCCTGAAGATAGCGATGCTGGTATTCGCACTACACAAAGGTAAAATACTAATAAAACAGCATGTGTCTTGACTGACTGACACACATAGGTACTTAATTTATCAATTTTACTACCGCCAACCCAAAACCGCTGAATGTATCTAGAGACTAAAAACTTATGAGGCGGTATTTGTAAGCGGATTTATTTTAAAAATTCGAACCCCAAAATGTGCTATGTATTCTCCGACATCGTTTACACTATGAACTTCAAATGTTCAAAGACTCACGTCAAATTCAGGATTTTGTTAGTCTAATTTAGAAATATGCCTGCCAACTTATTTCTCAATGGGTGGCTTAAACATATTGATGGTTGCTGTTGCTATCTTGTATTTGTATCTACCTTCTTATATTGAAATTATAGTAGTGATGTCTAGTATAGGTTTTTAAGGTGTTACCATTGCCTTGCCACCAATTGCTATTCAGATGGGTGTTACTGGAACAATTAGTTATTTTTTGTCAGATTCCTTCGTAAAAAAGAGGACCTAGAGCAACAAGCGCAACAAATGAAAAGCCATGCGGACAGTCGTCGGCCTACCACTGAAGAAAACAATGAGTTCGATGTTGAGGTAATTTATATTTAGAAAAAGGCTATTGAAGTAGCACAAGTGACGAGACCATGACCAGAAAAGTGCTACACAGACTGCAAAACTGCTTTAGTGCTCATCCACTTTGAGGCATTAAGGACCCAATAATAGCAAGGTCCTGTGCGGAACTCGATTTTAGTTGTTTACTTTTTTAATGTAATTAAGTGACTAGACGAGCAAAGCCAAAACCTATGGCTAAACCAGTCCTACGTAGGAATTTTAGTTATAAAGTCCAGTGGTCCAATCTGAGTGAGATTTTACTGCAAGCTTGTTCAACGATTTTTAGACATTTTATGTAGTCCAGGATACTTAAAACGCCTTCCAGGATTACATTTATTATAGTATAGTACCTACTCTTCGCGAAAGATTTCGTTTGAAATAGATACCGGACTAATGCCGACTTGCACCAAACTGTCAAAGTTCCTAAGCAATTACTTTACGCGCTTGGCAGTTCTTAATGGTCAGAATCTGGACTGTTAGGAACTACCAAGCGAGTAAAGTAATTGCTTAGGAACTGTGACAGTTTGGTGCAAGTAGGCATAAGTACTTAAAATGTCTTAGAAAATTGTTAAATACGCTTGCTAGTCATATACTTAACTAGTTCACCTTTTCTAAGGAATATGAGTATGAGCCCGAAGAAGACTACAAACACCAGTCGATCCACACGCCCAGTCTGGTGGTGAAGCCGGAGAAGCCGTACTACATCCCGTTGACTGATGTGCCGTACCCGGGCGAGATTGACTCCGATTTCGATCTGAGGAGGTTTGTTCCAACTGGCAATTTTTATCTCAATCTTGAGGAATATGAGTGTGAGCCAAGGAAGACTACAAACACAAGTCGATCCACATGCTGAGCCTGGTTGTGAAGACGGAGAAGCCGTACCTACTACATCTCGTTGACTGATGTGCCGTACCCGGGCGAGATTGACTCCGATTTTGATCTAAGGAGGTTTGTTCCAACTGGAAATTGTTTATCTCAATCTTGAGGAATGAGTCCGAGGGTCCTCATCATAGTAGGTACCTATATTTATAGTTTTGGTAAACACTTCAATTTTAACCATGTTTGTTTTTAGATTCCTGAAAGGAGACTACTGTCTCGAGAGCGATTTGCAAAAGAATGCTCCGAAGAGAAAGACCTTTCAAGAAGGAATCGTTTTCCCTTCGGATTTATTTGCGATGTCCATTTCAGGATCCCCTTCAGGTACCTACCTACATAATTATATTAGACACTGGTGCTTTTATAATTCGCTCAACGCCGAATATTATACTTGGCGTAGAGCGAAACCTCAGAGCAGCTGTAGTGAGCGAAACAAATATGCGACGCAATGTAACGCAACGTAGCTGCTGCATAGGTACTATACTTTTTTAATACAAATATAGCATACATAGAACAAATATATTTATGGCTTACAGAGGAGTCTTTGAATTCGGATGAAGAAAAGGAAATAAGAAGATATATAAAGTGAGTGTACTGTGTACAATAATTTTCAACTTGGCTTAGATAGCCAAATCCTAAAGTACAGGGAATGTTGTAAAATGCTCAGATTTTTCAAAATCTAATTTCACTAGCCTTGAACCAATTAGTTTTGAAAAAAAAACGCTTTTTTTTTAAATTAGTATAACAAAAAAAACAATTTGTTATACTAATTTGTTAACATCTTGTTCAAAGGTTACACGTGGACAGAGTCAGTTTTGCTGGTGGAGTTATAAGAAACATTGCAAGAGGCAACGCGAAGTTAAATATTTTTGAGGACACTACAAAGTAAGACTAGCATTCTCTTATCGACATCTCTGTGGTTGTATTTTTTTAAACCAAGAAAATTTATTACGTATGGCAATATTTAGTGCAAATTAAATTTTCAATTTGAGGCTCCTGAACTTATTTTTAAGCTGTGGCAACTGTGATACTTAGTACCTACTTAGAAAATATGTTCCAGGGCAGAGATGATTAACGACGATGCATTACGAAGATTCAGGTAAAGTTCAGCCAAATAGTACCTTTGGTACGCACAATAAACGCACTAATCGAAAAATTGCCACTAATATTTTTTTTTAATTTTGCTTTAGACTGGCTTCGGTTGACTATCGAGCCCGCGAAGCACGTGACAAGTAAATATTTTATTATGGTCTTTTATGTTCTTACTTTTTTTATTTGCCTATGCTGTTTCATCTTTATCTAGCTGTTCGCTCCGAACCATAATCTCACGAAGAAAATCTTGTCAACAAACCTTACTTTAAAGATTCAAACCAAAGTGTTTATGAAAAAATTAAATTGACAAAAATTACATTATGTACCACCTGACGCGGCATTGTTTGATGACCAGCTTTTCTTCAGACCCTCGTTTCTCCACAATTCCTGGACTGATCTCGCTCATACACGAATTCGCAAATTGTATTGATACTACCTTTCAACTGAATGTCATCAAGATATCATTAGCGGTTCGGACAAACATACATACAAACGCCAAAACTCGTCCTAGTACCTTTATAGACTCCAATAAAAAAGTGTTCTATGGCATGTGATTGTCATCCATCCATGTGGTGGATAAGACCCATTGGCTCTCCTAGCCGAGAGTATGTCTGAGACCCAGAATCTCACCAGTGGGAAAAATATACGCTGATTGTGCTATGTTATATACTATAGTGTCCCACAGCTGGGCAAAGGCCTTCCCAAAGTCTTCAGTAACTTTTAAGTTTCTTTTTTTTTATAGAAAAGTCTCAATAAGTATGCCTAATTCTCCAAAGGAGACGCATACTAAAATAAAGCGACGACAGACGGGCTTCGTGCGTCCCGAAGATTTGGAAAAGGTTCACGTCTTTCATAAAACGAGCGAGGATCTATCTGAAGATGAATCTGCTACTGACGCTAGGTAATATTTATCTGTTTTGATTTTAATATTTAATCAAATTGTTAAGGCCCGGAAACCCGCGCGCCGCTATCTAGCTCTACATATGTACATTTTTGAAGATATAAATTGACTAAGTATAAATTGCAATAAAAGTGGAGCGGTGAATTTGTGAATACAACCTCACGAAATGTTTTGATGTGTTTAACTTGCCTAGACTGAACGTGAACGCGTACAAAATAATTTTTTAAAACTCAAATTTTGCTTTAAAATTCATCAGTGCTGGTCTATTATGAGACATTCATCTCGATGATCAGTCTCGGAAGCCCAGTAATTTCACTAGCTACAGTGCTATTTAATCCTGAAAATAGTAATGCTCAACACTGCTCTGCGGCGGAATTTATAGCGCTGTGTATGTATGTACCCACCTAGACGGAATCCTCCCAATGTTTGATTTCTTTTAATATTTATTTTTTTAGAAAAGTCCGCATAGCCCCTTCCGCGGTGTCTAACACGACCGCTCCCCACCCCTCTCGCCGCGCCACTGGTTTCGTGCGTCCGGTCAAAGTTGAAAACTCAGACGCAGAGGTTCATAGACAATCTGTGCTTGCGAGGTTGTACGACGAAGTCACTTGTGACAGTGATCACGGTCCTACTTTAAAAGATTATAAGTAAGTTTGAAGAGTAGTTCTCGTACTTGAAAATGTAAGAATTACGTTAGGTGACAACATTTTGTGGCGGAAAATAAAGAATTTGATAAATTTCTTAGGATCTTATGCCGAGTTGCACCAAACTTTCAAAGTTCCTAAGCAATTACTTTACCCGCTTGGCAGTTCTTCACGGTCAGAATCTGCACTGTTAAGAACTACCAAGCGAGTTAAGTAATTGTTAAGTGACTTTGACAGTTTGGTGCAAGTAGGCATTAGAGACACACTGCCTCGTTGCGTTACGTTGCGTCGCAGTTTTGTACCTACTGACATTTGCGTTGCAGCGCTAGATTGGGACGCATTCAGTGCCAAATGCCAGTACAGAACTGCAACGCAACGCAACGAAAGAGTATGGCTTCAATAGGATTATAAGTAATAAGTTAAAAGAATAATGAAGGTAAACAGGGAGAATTATGCTTTTTAGGCCCATGTCTGAAACGCATCACAAGAACGTTCTTCTGACTTATTCCCCCAACGCCTGCATCAGAAGTGACGAAAGCAATCGAGAAAAGTACATGCGCCATTCTTTGACTGTCGAAGACGAGTCATTCGAGCAAGTGCTAAATCTGCAACACGGGAAGAAAGTCGCTCGAAAAATATCTTCAGACTACGTCAAAACCATCGACCAAATCGAGCATAGAATAGAAAATTCCATACGGAGCGTGGAATTTGCGAAGACACGACCGGCCATTTCAGTGTCTGAGTACCAATTGAAAAATAAGCAGTACCAAGAAGGATTAAAACTACTTGCCACGTCTCAAGTGCAGACTTTTATGAAGCCGACTAACAATTTTGGTGAGCATTGAACTCTAACATGTTAGAAATCAAGCTGGTTTTCTAAACTGTGATTTTCCGCAGATGAAAAGGAGTCCGTAGGCGGTCTTCGTTTGCCCGGTGACTCTCCGCTTTATTCCACGACTGATGTAAGTTGCCATAAAATAGTTTGAAGTAATTTAGCACTTAGATATATTTTGAAAAATCTAATTGCAAAAATGTATTCTTTTCAGTTAAAATAAGACGCTGTTGGATGCTATCGAAGGATAGGATTGTTCGAACTTTGTATATTTTTACAAGAATTTCAGTAGTAAACTATGTAATTATATTTTGTTCATTAAAATATTAGCTTTATCAATAAAAAAACGTAAATATTAATAAAAACAGTTTTAATAACACTGGATAGCATTAAAGTTTTCCATCACAATTAAATAAGTTAATACCCCTCAGGTACGTACATTAGTAACATCAACACAATGCCAACTTATGCACATTTTCATACAGTTTGAATAAAAAAAAATTAGAAAAATGTACATGAAAAGGCTTCAGTCGTACCAACGCGATTCGCAAAACAGAATATAAAATTTATTTTGACACACCAAGTTTACTCGACTCATATAATATTGGCATGACAAAAAAAATACGACTATTAGCCTCCATTTAAGCACTACTCACGAATGCGTACTTTTGTGACCTAAGGCGGGACGTAAAAAATCGCCACTAAATTACACATTCGTTACAATTTAATTAATCACACTTATCTATGAATAAAGCTTTCTGCCCACTATCCCATATCATCCAATGTCAGTGCTCCGTCAGGGACCGTGTCAGGCAAAAAATATTATTTTTATTGAAAAGTATGACACTATCTATACCTACTACACCGTTCCGTCACCCACCGTCATGATCCATGCAATTTTATATTTTGCCAGTGCTGAGATGCTCCGTGCATGGCACGCGATACGCGGGGTACTGGGCAGTAACCTTTATACAGCGAATCGCGTAGGCAAGAGCACTATACTGGCTTAATACGGCAAATGTAGAAAAACTTCAGTCCAAATACCCGAACTGCGGGCGATTTGTCATGTCCACAATATCACACTGCTTGTAAATTGACAGCTACTTTATCACTACACTGATCCTTACACCTCACCCTGACACGCGTGAAAATAAGCTTGAAGGGGCGAAGTCGCGTTTAAAATACTAAACAAATACAAAATTCAAATCGAAAGAAAGATTTCGAAATTAACAAAACGAATCATTCAGAAGGTTCAAGCAATGAAATGGTTTCGACATGTAATTCGCGTGTTTTAGCATTTCCGTGCGTCTAAATTCACAATACCCCCCTTTTAAATTCATGATAGAAACTCAAATCGAAATTCATATTTATTCAAAAAATGTCAACAAGACGTCGAATCTTGAATGAAAACCATACTGAAAAATTTGTACAGTCTACGAGATTTTGTGAACGACGATGAGCATGATGTATAGTATACTTCATGTTTATTATACGTCGTATACGACATATCTCGTATAACTCGGGCGAATGAACATGACACCTGGCTGACACGTGGCTCGGAACTTGATGCGTGCCCCGCGCGGCGCCCTCCGTGTTTCTTCTTCCTCTAATGACGAAGCCTTATCATTACCAAGTATTACAGGACCTCTTCTCTATCAAGATTATCTAATTCCACGCTGTATTTTCCAATTTTCTTATGCATTATATTTATTATCCAAAGTGGTAAGTCAGTCAGCAGTCAAATGTGCATACCATGCTTATGTGTCATCCTCACTAAGATATGGAGTATTATTCTGGGGAAACTCAACCCAGAGGGAACTCGTTTTTAGTGCACAAAAGAGCTGCATAAGAGCTATCGCGAAGATAAGGGTACCGGAAAGCTGTGAGCCATACTTCAAAAAATTTCAGATTCTAACATTACCTTGCATGTATATTTTTGAAGTTGTAGTATTTGTTAAAACGAATAAAAAACTATTTAGGCAACTCCAATCAACTAGGAATAAAAACAAGGTGTGTTCTGTGGGCGCTAAAACTGCACTATTTTCCAAAAGTGTGTATGGGATGGCCCCTAAAATTTACAATAAATTACCGGCAAGCATTTTGAAAAATGATGATATATTTACATTCAAGCGTAAAGTATTTAGTCTTCTTGTTGAAAAGGCATACTATTCAATCAATGAATATTTTGATGATAAACTGGAGTGAGGCTAGGTTATGATAGTAAGTTATGCATGATTGTGTAGGGAAATTTTAGAATTAGGTGACCAAAATATTGTACGCCAATAAGGTAAAACATAGAGCTCAACAACCAACCATGTTACCATCCCATTACCTGTGTTTCACAATAAATAAATTTGTATTTGTATTTGTATTTGTACTTTGCACAAACGTCATTAGAGCCAGGAGTCATGTTCATTCGCCCGAGTAGTAGATAGCACACGACATTACAGGTATATCGCATACGTCATATTACGACTTAACACACGTGCCGCACACAACAAAACATCTATCCACCAGACACGTGATTACCCCAGTTTTAGGCGGTGTCCTTATTGGCTAATACTCGTACGAGTAAACGATTTTATTTATTTATAATACTATTTATTACACTTTTCGGGCTATTGCACGATCGTACGCTCTTACGATCATTAGTCAACAGGCGCCACATACATATTAAGAACCGTCCCCATTTCATAGCGAGAAAAAAATCGCATCTTCGCCCCACAGAGCATACTCACGCACCCTATCAATGTCCGTGTCCGTGAGCGAATGAGATACCATTCGGTTCACTCTCTTCATTGTTTGAATTGTTTCCGTTTCCGTTGTTCTTATTCTCGAGTTGTTGTTGCCACATCGAAGCGTACACGCCGCCTTGTGATAGGAGTACGTCGTGGCTGGAAATTGGACGATTTGGTTAGTTTTGGCCAGAGCGGTACTGACCGCATAGCTCAATTGGAAAGAGCATGACATGGAAAGTCAATCTTTCGGGTTCTAGACCCGATGTGGTCAACATTTTGGAGCGCGAAACTTAGAAGAATTTAATAGAACTTTAGAAGGTTGGATTAATCTTTTAAGTCTTGTTGATTTAATATTGAACAAATCACTACGCACTGTACGGCGCGCAGCTAATATTATTAAGACTTAAGCTTCTATGGATGGATTAAGATTGATGTTACTAAATCACTCCTAAACTATTGAACTGATTGGGTTGAAATTTCGTATCGACGTTATTAAGAACATTTTAGTACATTCAGAGCAATTTAAGTGACCTTGAGAAAAAATGATAAAAAAAAATAGATAATGTGGGTACTTACTTTCCTCGCTCGATGATTTCACCTTCCTTTAGAACTAGAATTTCATCCGCGTGGATAATTGTGGATAGTCTATGCGCTATGATTAGTGTGGTTCTATTTGCACATACTCTACTCAGTGCAGTCTGAAACATAAAAAAAACCCAAATTAAAGATTAATTTTCCAGAACAATATATAATGTAAATTAAAAATTAGCTCAATGTAGATCTGGCTAGATTCAACCACGATATAAAGCCTGTAGTTGGTCAAAGTTGGTTGAGAAAATCCAAAAAAGATCGGGCTCAGTGACGAATTAAAAAGTTTCTATCTAATCTATCTTATCTATATTATTTTCTAAAGTAGGTTAGAGGTACCTGAATATTTCTTTCCGTATTCGTGTCTAAAGCTGACGTGGCTTCGTCTAGTAGAACAATAGCGGGATCTTTGAGTATGGTTCGTGCGATGGCTATTCTTTGTTTTTCACCACCACTTAAACGAAGACCTCTTTCTCCAACCTGCAACATAAAATGTATAAAGTATACATACAAAAGTAGATACCAACTTTCTTGATAGCACTGTTCTCAATCCTACTAATATTATAAACGCGGAAGTTTGCAGGTATGGATAGATGGATAATGTTTGTAACTCTTTCATGTAAAAACTACTAAATGGATTTTAATGAAACTTAACAATAATATAGCTTACACATCAGAATAACACATAGGCTACAATTTAAAAAGATACCTGCGCAGACGAAGTCGCGGGGACCAGATAGTACTCAATATATTTATTGTAATCACATGGTATATGAAGGTATCAATTTCACAATATAATAATTGTGGCAGGATCACATGTGGATGCCTAAAGGGCACAATAGGATGGCAGACAAAGGTTTTCTTATCAACCGACTTAAAAAAAAGGAGGAAGTTCTTGAGTAAGTGTAAATATTTTACAGTAGAGAAATGTTTAAGAAGGTATTATTTAAATCGGTCTCTATTTTCTTTTTTAAATCGAGGTAAGGTCACGATTGATTTTTTTACTGTGTTTATTCTTACCATAGTGTCATAAGCATCGGGGAATGTGAGGATTCTATCGTGAATGTCTGCGTTCTTGGCCGCTGATATGATATCCGCTGAGGGAGCATCAAGCCTGCCGTATTGAATATTGTACCTGAAATTATAGATTTATAACTAAATTTAGACTATGGCATACACCATTCATCTTTGTTACACAGAGACACCACTTCTTTATTTATCGCTCGCTGAATTTGCAACTTAAAAAGTAGATAGATAGATAACTCTTTATTGTAAACCCCGGAGAAACATACAAATTGAAACAAAAACTTATGCTAAACAACCAAAAATAAAAGATGTTACAATGGGCGCCTTATCGCTAAAAGCGAAAAAATTTCTTCCAGGCAACCTTAGGATGGAGATGAGTAAAAGTAATATAAAGTAAACTCATATTGAATTTCGACTCAATTGATTTCGACTCACCGGCGTGATTGAGGAACGAAAATCGATCTTTCTATCCATCCCTCATCTCATCACCCACTTTCGCCTTATAAAAGTGATACAGAGATATTATGTTAGGCCCCGTTCCCACTTGTCGTCGTTGTGGTGTCGGCCCGACAAAATGTCGGATGCTCTAGTGGCTGAACATTTCATAATATGAAAATTGTTTCGGATAAATGAGCAGTTTCATAATATGAAACGATATTTTGTCCGCTCAGACAAGGATTCACATAAACTGGTGCAAAAAAAATAACCGAATCAGCTTAGTAGTTTTGATGTGATTGAGTAACTATCATTCATCCATCCATGAGCATGTATTCACAAAATAGTAAGATGTGATGTGATATGATAAGTGTTTTAATGTGATGTGATTTAAGTGAGGTTACGTGTGATTAGGTTATAGTGGCATGATATAGTGGCTTACCATATAGTATTATTGAAAAACACATTATCTTGCGGCACCACGCTTATATTGGCTCTCAATGAAGTCTGCGTGACGGTGTGCACGTCTTGACCGTCCTCCAACACTGCGCCTTCATTCACGTCATAGAACCCGAATAGCAGTCGTGTGTCTTACCTAATAGTATTATTGAAAAGCACAGTATCTTGCGGCACTACGCCTATATTGGCTCTTAAAGAAGTCTGCGTGACGGTGCGCACGTCTTGACCGTCCACCAGCACTGCGCCTTCGTTGACGTCATAGAACCGGAATAGCAGCCGCATTATTGTGGATTTACCGGCACCGCTCGGTCCAACCTGGGAAAGAGCTTTTTAGTTTAGTTTCACCTAAAATGTCGACACGGATGGTCAAGTGGCAAGTGCACGCTACAGCACTTACCTACCTACCTTAGCTGCATTCTGTAACGTCTTGAACCTATAGCCTGTAAATTACTGTTTGTGTAAAATAAATAAATAAAGAATCAATCATCAATATAATATGTATGTATATTAGTATATGTAGGCTTAAGGACCTGACTGAATGCCTGACAGGCAACGTACAGGCCAAATCATTGAACCTAGAATCTTGAAACTTAGAGGATGTGTTCGTTAAGATGTGTCAAATATTCTATCGCAAAGCAGTAATGTGTAAGCATTACTGTGTTCAGGTTTGAAGGGCACTTTAGCAAGTGAAATTACTGGGCTTTCGAGACTGACAATCTAAATATCTCAATGACATAGGAGCAATGAGTTTTAGCAGTGTGAAGCGCTTTAGCAGTGTGGAGCGCTTTAGCAGTGTGGAGCACTTTAGCAGTGTTGTATCAAAGTCCTATGTTAATCAAAGTCCGGCTTATCACTGCGTTATTCATGAGGAGGCGTGACCTTTTACTATCCGGAGAGCGCTTAACTGATCACGTATCCTGGCCGGACGCGGTGGTAGAGCCCTTAGGCAAGTGTGTTGAAATGCCACGCCAATCAAAACAAAACCTCACCAAAGCAACAGTGGTCCCCGGTGCGATCTTGAAGCTGACATTGTTCAGCACGAGTCGCTCCGGGCCGTATCCAAAAGATACGTGTTTGAACTCGACGCCGCCGCGCCGCACTATGAGGTCCGGCGCACCCAACGCATCTTGTACGTCGTTGTCCACTCGCATTAGGTCAAACATGTTCTCCATATCGATGAAATTCTTCTGGATAGCCCTGTAGAGTATTTAATAATACACGATCCAACTAATAATTTAAATAATAATTAATATAAACGAGTCTTAACTACCAAATAATAAATATGTTCTATTTTATAGGTAAACACCGACAAAATTAAACTTCCTAGTGTTACGAAGTCACTTGCCATTCGACCATCCGTGTCGTAATAATTTACGATCCCACGCTGAATTCATGCGTATCAAATATACGAATACACTGAGCTATACGAATATATTCCATTTTTATATTTAACCTGCTGTGTCCCGTTGTTGGGCAAAATCTCCCCAAAATCCTTCCACTTGTCGCGATCTTTTTTTAAAAAAACTACAACAATCCTGTAATAAGTGCCGAACAAAGGCACAAAGAGCTGTACGATGTTTGACGCAAACAGCGTATACGCTCCTACGCTGAGCTGCATAGTATTCACAACCAATGACATTCAGAACAATACAAATTCTCATTTTTGACATTTATAAAATACTACAAAACCTGTAATAAGTGCCGAACCAGTTCAAAGGCACATAGAGCTGTACGATGTATGATGCAAACAGCGTATACGCTCCTACACTGAGTTGATTAATATTCACTACCAATGATATGCAGGGCAATACAAATAAGTTCTCATTTTTGACATTTATAAAATACTACTAACCTGTAATAAGTGCCGAACCAGTTCAAAGGCACATAGAGCTGTACGATGTATGATGCAAACAGCGTATACGCTCCTACGCTGAGCTGCATAGTATTCACTACCAATGACATTCAGAGCAATACAAATAAATTCTCATTTTTGACATTTATAAAATACTACAAACCTGTAATAAGTGCCGAACCAGTTCAAAGGCACATAGAGCTGTACGATGTATGATGCAAACAGCGTATACGCTCCTACGCTGAGCTGCATAGTATTCACTACCAATGACATTCAGAGCAATACAAATAAATTCTCATTTTTGACATTTATAAAATACTACAAACCTGTAGAAAGTGTCGAACCAGTTCAAAGGCACAAAGAGCTGTACGATGTAGGACGCAAACAGCGTATACGCTCCTACGCTGAGTTGATTAGTATTCACTACCAATGACATGCAGGGCAATACAAATAAGTTCTCATTTTTGACATTTATAAAATACTACAAACCTGTAGAAAGTGTCGAACCAGTTCAAAGGCACATAGAGCTGTACGATGTAGGACGCAAACGGCGTATACGCTCCTACGCTGAGTTGATTAGTATTCACTACCAATGACATGCAGGGCAATACAAATAAATTCTCATTTTTGACATTTATAAAATACTACAAACCTGTAGAAGGTGTCGAACCAGTTCAAAGGCACATAGAGCTGTACGATGTGTCATACAAAATTGCAAACAGCGTATACGATCTTACAGGAACTTGATTATTTACTGCCAATAACATTCAGAGCAATACAAATAAGTTCTCATTTTTGACATTTATAAAATATTACTAACCTGTAATAAGTGCCGAACCAGTTCAAAGGCACATAGAGCTGTACGATGTATGACGCAAACAGCGTATACGCTCCTACGCTGAGTTGCTTAGTATTCACTACCAACGATACGCATAGTAACGAGCCGGCGAGCAGACCGCTGCAAATGATGATGTTCTGCATTGTATTCAGCATGTTGAGGGTTATGAGCGAATTGAATTCTTCTTTCTGAAAAATAAAAAAAAAACTTTAGTCGGTATTCACACTAGTGATTTCAAGTGAATTCAAATTTCAAGATTCGAAAGAACTAGTGACACGATTAGAAGAGTGCACCCGCAAACGGGTCGCC
The DNA here is from genome assembly GCA_932526365.1 of Lobophora halterata. Lineage (NCBI taxonomy): Eukaryota > Metazoa > Arthropoda > Insecta > Lepidoptera > Geometridae > Lobophora > Lobophora halterata. The sequence goes on along the minus strand of OW052014.1, from coordinate 6,673,416 downwards.
GACTACAGGGACCGGTGGTCGGCGTCTGTCAGTTTTTATACATTTTATTGCTGTAGCGCGTGACCGCCACCGGCAACGGACTGAAAAACTGAAGGACCCTGGCTACCGGTCGCTGTAGTCGGCGACCCGTTTGCGGGTGCACTTATAAACGCAGGAAAATGGATTGATTAGCTCCTTTCCGCGGCTTCGCTTGTTTAGTATTGAAATAAAAGTAAAAATTAGCCTGTCCTTTACCAGCCTAAAAACTAACTAACTCATAAACTCGTATATTGCGGATATTCTGATTGAAAACTTATAATTTTTGGAAGTTTACCTGTATAAACAATGTTCTCTTTGTAACATAATTTTCAAGCTTTTACCATAATCAAATCAGTAACAGAGATTTAGAAGGCTGAAAAGTGCCTCGAGTTGCTTCGAGAAAAGGTAGTGACGACCGTGCTGCTCGTCTTGGCTACGGAGGCACTGCCGTGCCTCCAGACGATTAAATTCAGAATTTAAGACTTGTAAGGTGACTAAGATAGATGGATTACGCCAAAACTAATGAACTGATTTGGCTGCAAATAGTTCAATCGCATTTATGATATTAGCAGGGGCAGGATGTTTAGAAAAATATGTGGAAGTACCTGATACTTGACGATAGAGTCTCTATAAGAGTCCACTTCGTAAGCTTCAGCTCCGTAGTACTTCACAGTCTCGTAGTTGAGGAGAGAGTCCACCGAACGCGCTTTTTGATCGTTATCAGCCAAGTTCATACGCCGTTGGAACTTCGTACGCCATTCGGTCACCGCTATTGTCGCAACTGAAAGAAACAGTGAGCAAATAACGAAAAAATCCAACTTCATTATGTTAACTTATAGTCAGATCAAGTGACGAGTTTAACATGCAATTTTGTATTATTCCTTTTACGAAGGACAGGAGACGCTACTCAAAATCTCATACGAAATACTATACTTCTACGGTAAGCGTCAAATAAATGCGTATAGTTTCGTGATAGACCTACAGACCCTACAGTTTGTTATTTACTCAACTGACTTCAAAAAAGGAGGAAGTCCTCAATTGAAGTGATTTTTTTTATAGTTTTTTACCTCAGATTTTTGTTGTTTATAAACCAATTCGAAAAATTCTAAATATACTTTTAGATTGGTCCCATAGAAGTTTCATCAAAATCTGTTCAGTAATGTAGTTGTAAATCGACATAAGTTAAAATAATATGTCGGCGAAGTAAACGAAATTGAATATTTATCTAAGCACGCCGGTTTTTCAATATAAACACTTACTAATATACAGCACCATAGTTGAAAAGACGATGAGTCCGAACCAAGCATTGAACGCGCGCCGTCACAAAGTACACGACCGCTATCATGATGTCGATCAGCGTGGGCGTGATCGAGAACAGGATGTAGGAGAGCAGGTTATCAATGGAGTCCGTCTCTCGGTACATTACTCTGAGCACATAGGTTTTTAAATAAAAACACTTACTAATATACAGCACCATAGTTGAAAAGACGATGAGTCCGAACCACGCATTGAACGCCGTCACAAAGTACACGACCGCTATCATGATGTCGATAAGCGTGGGCGTGATCGAGAACAGGATGTAGGAGAGCAGGTTATCAATGGAGTCCGTCTCTCGGTACATTACTCTAAGCACATAGGTTTTTAAATAAAAACACTTACTAATATACAGCACCATAGTTGAAAAGACGATGAGTCCGAACCACGCATTGAACACCGTCACAAAGTACACGACCGCTATCATGATGTCGATAAGCGTGGGCGTGATCGAGAACAGGATGTAGGAGAGCAGGTTATCAATGGAGTCCGTCTCTCGGTACATTACTCTAAGCACATAGGTTTTTAAATAAAAACACTTACTAATATACAGCACCATAGTTGAAAAGACGATGAGTCCGAACCACGCATTGAACGCCGTCACAAAGTACACGACCGCTATCATGATGTCGATAAGCGTGGGCGTGATCGAGAACAGGATGTAGGAGAGCAGGTTGTCGATGGAGTCCGTCCCTCGGTCCATTACTCTGAGCACCTCGCCAGTTTTTCTGGACAAGTGCCATCGAAGAGGCAATTCGTGTAAATGTTTGAATAACTCCAGCTAAAATAGATAATATTATATTATACAGGTCGTCCCACGGATATGCCACATGGAGGGAAAGTACCTTGAAAGTTGTAGATGGGACATTTTACTGAAAGAAGATATTATTTGAATTACAAAAACAATTTAAACTGCATTCATAGATATTTAAATAATAAAATACAATAAATAAAAACATGGTTGAACCGGGAATCGAACCCGCTACACAAGAAAAAAAATCAACCCGTAGCTTTATCATACCGATCGAAAGGCTTCATCATAAGGATTATTTTTTGCTAAATAAAGTGTCAAAAATAAAAGGAAGACCACGAATTTTAACATTTTGATGTAGATGAATTAGCACGCTATAACCATATTGACCACCCTACAAGGGTTGGCTGGTAGAAAATGCCTTAGGCATTAAGGCCGGTCATTGTGTTTTGTAATTTATATTTTGTGCAATAAAGAATTTTAATAATAATAATACAATGATGTACAAAAGAGTTCACAAGCAATAGAAAATATGTGAATTGTTATGTGTGAAGAACTTGAGTGTGTTTAATAACATCATATTTTGAACGGTTTTTTTTCGTCTCCACGTTAAAGTACACTTATATTAATAACGCAAAAACTTTGAAGTGTGCTCAATAATAGATGGATGGATGTATTACTAAATTTATCGGAATAACTGAACTCGGTTGAAATTCAGTACAAATATAGTTTTGAACCGGAAAAAAGATAAGGAAAGGAAATTTAGAAAAATAATTATATTTAAACCTAAAAGTTTACTGTAACTAAGCTAAGGGATAACAAATAATGTAGATAAGAAATGCTCGACACCATACCATATAAATTTTGTGAATAACTATTATACTAAAAACATAAACGAATTAAATTAAATGGATGCTTTTTTATACGATAAACAACGCAGGCAAATCCGTAAACTGCAGCAATACTCAATATATTTACTGTCTTCACCTTTTCACAATATAATTGTGGCAGGATCACATGTGGATTATTGTAGATCCCTAAGGGCACTACAATAGGAGGGCAGACAAAGGTTTTTTAACGGTATAAAAAAAATATAAAGCAAATTAAGGGGAATCCTCAAATCCGAATTCCATACAAAATGTTTCGGACAAATACTCAAAAAGTACGCCGTATTATAGTAATTTCTTCACACTATTCGTTTCGTCCATTTTATTGATTTCGTCAACAAAAAAAGTGAAAGGTTTCATACTTTAATTTAGATTTTATACGTGTTTTAAAATTAACCCTACTAACTTAATTGTGGAATTCGGATTTGAGGATTCCCCTTAAAGATAAAACCTACAACTAGCAATACCTATCAACAATACCTGTAACTCCCTAGTAGTGTACTGCTGCACTTTGATCCATAAGAACGATCGTAGGTTGTTCAAAAAGCCCATACCGCCAGTGCCGCCGCCTTGGAGGAACTTGAAGGCCACGTAAATAACCACTAGATCCCAACGGAATAGTGGCTTTTCTGTGACACTGTCAGCTGTGAGACTGTCAACTGTGGGCCGAAACATAAAAAAACTATATTGCAGCACTAGCTGACCCGCGTACGACTTCGTCTACCCATTTTTCCGAGCAATTTTTCTAATTTATAAGAGCCTTCCTCGAAAAAAAAATTCTAAATTGGTCCAGCCCAACACATTTAGCTATTAATTTTTATTTGAATACAACATATGTAGATGAATCAAGCATATTTTACCCATATAACCGCCCTGTAAAGTAGTCTACACACCAAGAAGGGCGTTGTTGTGTAAACAGTTTTATGGCGAAAACGAATATTGTAAAGGTGCAACCAAAAAATACTTAGTTACTTACTTAAAAAAAAAAGTTAATAACTTGACGGCTAAAATATATAGGTATATTATAAACACATCGAAAGTTTTCTTATCATCATCATCATTGTTCCATCCAAAGATATATCTAGGGTTCCATTTATGAAATATGATTCAGGTGGTTTGTTGGACTGTTTGTCATTTTTTACGTGGCTAAAAATGTTTTTTTTAGCCAAATGAGACCGGAGAGAATGGCGTGTACAGAAGGAGGCCTACACCCAGCAGTGGGTAGTTATGGGCTGTGGATGATGATGATGATGAAAAATGCTTTAGGGAACGAGTCTTCTACGAAAACTAAAATCAATGACTCGAGCATCACATGGGTGCTATACCACTGTGAAAACTCGCCCACTTTAGGAACAAAGTTAGTACAGCTACACATTGCTCCTTAGGGCCGAATATCTGATACTGAGTTGGTAGTTGGTACCCATCTAGACGGTATCCTGTATGGGCGCCTCTAAAAGTTGAACTTACCAATTTTCATAAAATAAATAGGCACGTAAAGGTTGACCACTCTGCCGGCAGCCAAGGCCAATACACTGACGAACACGTAGAATTGGAGTAAGGGACTCTTGCGAGGCCACAGAAACGGTAGGAGGGTGCAAAGCTTGCTGAATACATTGCGAAATGTTGAGCGGTTGTCATTCTGAAATAAAGAAGGTAGAGTCACAAGCAGCTGGTTTCATATAGCAGTATCTGGATATAGCTGGTTTTATATAGCGCTCAACAAACGAACGACGACGGTTGCAAGGAGATTGCGCTGATGATCAAAAACATCTCGCGCTTCTATAGTGATTTATTAGCAGTATGAACGCATGGATGTCTGTGTTTATGCGGAAGACCCCGCTTCACCTCGCACGAGCTCGTACCGCATCTTTGTTCCAGACTCGCCGTGGATCGGGTCTGCGACGGACGTGTCTGCGCTACCACGGACGAAAGGGCCAGGCCACAACACTGCGTTGCGGCGTCGCCTTCACGCAAGCAGAAGTAGAACACGCGCAGTGCGGTTCATGTCTCACTAGAAACTGAAACGTTGGTTAACGTCTTATCGTACGATGTCGTATCCGATGATTTTTTTGCGTTGCAAAATCGCATCGCATTTCTGTACGATGTTGTTTTTTCGATACGACGCCGCAACGCAGTGTTGTGGCCTGGCCCATACTCTTCGCATGGTGCGATGGTGCGGGTTGAATCATTGCCGTCAGAGTCTTCACTAAATCGAATTCCTTAACGCAGAGTGGCTCAACTCAATGTGTATCCGCCGCTTCGTGTTCCGGCACGTCGACTAGCTTTTCAAGTTTGTCAACAGTTCAAAAGTATAGTATCTAGTCTTACGGGTGGAGTGTCGTAGTAATAGTACTGCATGTATGAGCGGCAGATTTATCAGCTTTACAAGGATTAAATATAATATAGTTTCTTCTTCCACTTCAGAATTTAGAGTATGTGCTGTCAAAAACATCAGAACTCTTGTTAACTCAAGAGTTAAAAACTTATGACTCAAAATATATTTGTTGCTTCAAATAAACGTTCTCTTAGCACTTACCTGTTTAATTTTGATATCCTTTTCCCCATTAAAGGAACTAATATGATTTTGATATGGACATGACATCTTAACCTATAGATCCTAAAAATATTATGACAGTTTATAAATTGACGTTTGCCTCTACCAGACTATTTGGAGGAAGGAGCGAAAGATCTTATTAAAAACTATTAACACTATGGTTCACTTAATGGTTCACATGTCCTTGGGCGTACGAGCTCTATTTAAATGCAATCGTTTGTAAAACAAGTTATTTGAAAACAAAGATTTGGGATACATTTAATTTTATCTAAATGTATGAAAGGATTTTCTGACGGGTACAATGCTGACCGTACGCTTTTTAACTTTAGTTGATGCAGTGATTCTAATTTAAAGTAAGACCACAATGTACCTGTATTACGCAAATAAAGATTCATTCATTCATTCATAACATTTTTAGTCACATTATTGAAGCAATTGCGAAGGCATACCATGTCTCCGAGCAATGCTCTCTTTCTAATTTGAAATAATTTAATTTTAATTTTTTTTATTCTCCTTGGAAAACTAACATCAATTATATTAAAAATACGGTTTAAAAACTTACCCTAGGGGGTAACTGCCTTCTCCCTTCATCTTCGTTCAGGAACGGTTCAAATGGCAAATGCATAATCCCGGGGGCTTTAATGCCAAGAATGAACATAATCATGCAAGACACATATCGACCCACAAATAGGGCCATTTCCAGACGATCTTGTATACTGAAAAAAAAGTTAAATTCGTAGAATTTACCGCATATTTATTTGATTCAAAAGAGCAGCTGCGACGACTGTTATTTAGATTTTCAGTGGAAATCCAGTAATACTCTTAAGGCGAAAGGTACCCCTGATTAGCCCTCTCGCTCTTGCGTACATACATTTTCGACGATTTAAAAATTACTACATTGTTTTAACGGAACAAATCCTCCAGGCACTAGAAAATAACATGTAAAACCTTGCACAAAGAAATAAAAATATTGATAAGGTTTTATACATTTCTATTGAATTCGATTTTTACTGCATGTTTGTAATGTTATTTTCTAGTGCCTGGAGTTGTGGAGGTCTCTTTTTTTTGTAATAACAAGCAGAAATTTTGAAATCTTCAAATTAGGTACGCTCTAGCAAGAGGGCAAATCAGGGGTACTAACGCCTTAATTTAACATTAAAATCATTGTAATAAAATTATAGGACTTAACAAAAATAAAGATTCATTCATTCATTCATAACAAGTTTCGTGCTCAACTGACAAGCACAACCCCTTTTATTATTCATGTGTGTTAAAAATGAAAGCATTGAGTATGTATTAATGACCACATTAGCGGTATTGAGGCAGACCTTACATGGTGCAAAACAATGACATGACCCACCAAACCATATCTGTTTCATATTAATAAAAATATATAATAATATACTTCATACTAAAATAATACTAGTTATATACAGGGTGGGCCATGAATTAGTTTTCAAAAAAGTAAGCGAACAAAATTTTTTTACGCAAAAGTCGCCTTGAGACCCTGTATATAGATCTATTGCCACTAAATTTCCCTGAAACGAGTTAGCTATTTGACCTCTCCAAGCACCCCGCGCCCCTCGGATTTGCGCAGGAAATCAGATTTAAATGTTAACTAATTCATGGTCCACCCTGTACCAGCTAAATCGGGTCAGTGGTTATGGTTTAATAGTCATCTACTCAATCTAATAGGCAAATGTTTGTTAGAATATGTAAGTGTAATTTGGTTATCATAATTAAAGCCCTGGATATACATAAAGATTACGCAAACAACGTTGCGGATAATAGAATAGACACTAATAAAAAAACAAAGATACTCACTTCTGCAAACGCCACCACCATCCTTCCTTATTCAAATTCAAGAAGCTTAAATTCTCAGATACAAATATCATAGCCCAGAAGACCAGTAACACAAAGCCGTGTCCGCTCGGAGGCACAGCGGGAAGGAGATACCTCCTTTCTAGCATCGCCAGGTAGGCCGAGAGAGGAAATACTAGAAGCGTGATTACCAGGGCTACTATCTGAAACAGAAAATCAGAGCTTAAGCATGCTTATTATAAAGTCCAGTTTCCAGTGGCCTGATTTTTGTGAACTACTCAAAGGCGAGTCTAGATCATGATCATCATCAGGATATCGCAGTCCATAGCTAGACACACTCTTCGAATCGCACCATCGGCCTTCCCACATTCCCACATCTCCTGCCTGCAACCTTTCGAAGATCGAAAGCCCTTCCTTATTAACAAAAGCTGGCATTAACAACACATTCACAAGTGCCCTCCTGTAGTGCCTGTGAATAAGAGAACGGCGTGTCCCTATTGTGACCTGTAAAAATTATCATCCTAAATTTTGTCAAAGTGTAGTGAAATTGCATTAGGTGAGTACTTTGACAGCGCCAGGTTTCGGTAAGGGACCTGATTTGAGAAATTTAATAACGTTATCCTACCATATATCCATATACATGTCCTCCGTCGAATAGTAGAGCTTGTAGCAAGAACCTTATCACAGCCAAGACGGGTATGAACAGCGTGAAGAATATCTGCACGACGAAAAGCCGGGACCGTGGTATATCTGTCACCTCAGTTCCATACCTGAAACAAACGGATAATTAAATACATAAGGTAATATTATTATTAATAATTATTATTAATTTACATTATATTTAAAAACACATTTTTGTATCCTGAAACCTCTAAAGGTTTGTGTGGATACAAGTTTCGTCTTCAGCTGACGACGCCCGGAACTTCGTTTTCTTTGTGAATAATAAAACCCTATTATTAGCCCGCGCCTGAACTTCTTGACGAACACGAGCAAGTTTCAAGTCTCTATATACGTTCAGCAGTTTGTTATTTGCCTGTAAGTTATCTGTCAGTCAGTCAGGTCCAAGCCTCTTACATAATATTGATGATACACTATTTCTTTCTATATTTAACATTAGAATATACATGTTTTGTGCAGGGACGGCCTATGGCGGTGAAAGCCTCCTCCAGGGTTTTCCACTCTATCCTGTCTCTAGCTATGCTAGGCCATATTTTTCCAGCCACCTTCACCATGTCGTCGCTTTAACGGGTTGTTAGGCATTGTCCTAATAGAACGCGATCACGCGACCATCGCTTGTTGCATCGCTAGTTGCGCGAGCGCATCGCGCGAATGCCAATCGGGACGTTAGTATGTTTGATCGCGGATTCGAGCGGCCGACGTTCTCGCTAACTTGCGATGGTCGCGTGATCGCGTTCTATTAGGACAATGCCTCAGTCTTTCTCTTCTACGTTTTGTGTTGTGGCGTCCAGTTTGTGACAATTTAACACCATTTATTCTTTTGTACCCGCTGTAGGTACCCCGCCCAGTTCCATTTAAGGCCTAGGATCCGTTGAACCACATTGATTATTCTGATATTTGTTAACGTTAAACCACATCCTTTGCATTGGTTTTTCCTCGGATTGTTTTGTTTTTGATACGGTGTATCAACTTCACCCCGATGTAGCTCTGCTTCATTCCTCGTCAGCACAAAAGGAACCATTTTTTTAATATTATGTGGTGGAACGAGCCAGGAACCTTATCTAATTGAAAGAGATCACGTTTCGTCCATGACCAGATCAGTGCTACACAAGGCTATAAACTACATCGCGATATTTTGATGGATAGTCTCGAAATCGAAAGCGGGTTCCACTCACGTAATATCCCCGCAAATTTTATATCTTTACCACGGTCACTTTCCATTAATATGATGAATAGATGAAGTATATTAAAAATTAAAAAAACACGTTTTTATACTTTTGCTCTACCTCGCTTCCATTACAAGGTATTATCTGTTTTTATGGTTTTAGAATGCGTTTTCATCGAGTTGTGACTTACCCTAAATGTTTCAGCAAGTTAGCAAATCGGGAAGTGCTCTAAATTTGATTTGCAAGCCAGGAACGACAGACAAACAAGATAAAAACGAGGTAAAATCGCGGTTGTCTTGGTCAAGTTGTTTATTTTGAGCCAGTGCCAGTGGCCAGTGCCAGTGGCCAGCCCAAGCTTCAGTCTTCCGGCAGCTCAAGGGTCTTTCTTACGAAATTAAATCTCTTGATCTAGGCACTTTACTAGACTAACATATTAGTCACCTTACATTGCAATAGACGTATTACGAGTTTTCAAAGTTCATGTTATGAATATGATTCATAGTGCAGGTTGGTTCTTTTTACGTCTAGAACAGGTGTATTGTTGAATTAGTGAAACCATTATTATAGCAGGGAATCCCTATCAAAGGTAAAAACATGAAAACTGATTGCGAAATCCCCACTCTTCAAATAATAATTTAGCTTCATTTACCTGTCCGTTGTGTAACATAATTAATTGTATTGTAATCGTAATTTCAAGGTAGATATTTACGTTATACACACTACCTATTGTCCTCCCTCCTCCTAGTTAAATATAAACGGTACGTAAGAACCTAACAAATACATTGACAGACACATTTTTTAAAGGCAGAAAAATACTTAGTGCGTTTAATTTCAAATTTTACAATTTCCAATATCAAGTTAGTCAAATTCTTAAAAATCTTCAGTCTAATCAGTTATGTAGTTTTGGCGTTTGTTTTAGCGTGTTTAATTTACGAAGAACCAGCCATCTATCATCACAATTTAATGATTGTTAGAGTATCCTGTTGGTAATTTATCAATCAATAAACAATAGGTAGATAGCATATGATAAAATCCCCATATTTAGAACGTTCGCTAAGCACACATTAAGAAGGTTGATAAGAGCTATTTATCTCTACGTGACCAAGATCTTTAGGTAATACTTATTGATATTGTAAAAATTTAACACTGGATTTTTTACAAAGAATTTTTGAAAACTTCTGAGAATATTTCTTGACTTTTTATATTTCTTTTTTTTTTTAATATACTAATATAACTGATAAGTAAGAATGGAAGCCTGCAATAAGATAAAGAATATGCCATATTTTGTTTCATACTTTTACACAAACTGATTTTATGTAATAGGGTTTTATCTACAATATGTTTATATGCTTTGTTAAAATACAATTATTGCTAGCTTTTTAAAGTGGTTATCAACAAGTAAAATTCTTGTTTACAAAATGGTAAGTAACTTTGTTAGAAAAACTAATTAAGTTGTACCAAAGCATGTAAACAAGTACCAATACAGGTAAAGGGATAAATCATTCAATAAAAGTAGGGCTCCGTAATTATTTAACAATAAAATAAACTCTATAAATAAAATATGTACATAAAAATTAATTATAATAATATAATAACTAAACTAAAAATAATGGGATTGTTGGAATAGTTCATGTGTTGTGTAACCCTAATAAAGATCAACAGCCTTTATTTTAATTTGTAAAAGAAATCTGTAAATAACAAGGTACGTAAATAACAAGGTTGGGTGATGGCCTAGGCAAAACTAGTTAAGCCTGAAGTATTTAGGCCAAACTAGGTTGTCCTGGGCTGAACTACTATATCCTGACACGCTTAGGACTAACTGGCTTGGGCTAGGACAAACTAGTCTGGCCTAAAATCGAGTTTGGCCGGTAACATATCTATTGAATATAATAAAATACTGCAAGAAAATTTCCTCAGTTTTAGCACATGTCGTGACAACATCCACTATTTTTCCACAATATTGGCATCTATAGGAAAAAACGAAATTGAAAAGAAAGTAGGTAGGAACCAACAACATTTTTGCTATGATATAAGTTAGAGAATTACCTCCAACTTGGCATATAATTGTGCCAACAGCCACTCAAGAATGACTAACCAAGAAATTCAATTGAGCTGGGGGTTTATCTTTTATATTGGTTTGGCTACGGTCTTAAATATGAGTTTTATAGCATGATCAAAATTATTTGGAGGCAAGTGTGCATAAGTGTGCTTGCTGGCAGAAGCAATATTACTGTTGTTGATTAAATTTAATTTACCATTATCAGAAAAAAACATGTGTGATGAACATTGATGTTTCTCTCAAGTCTGAGCGTTTTCCATGTATTTACTTGACTGCAAACTGTTTATAAATAAAAACATATTAGATAATCTAACAGTTGTTTGGTTCCCATATTACAAGGTCTGCTTGGCTTGGGGCTAGTCAGCATTATGTGGATTATCCAAACATTAATTATTTTTTTTATGTAACATATAATTCATTATTGACCAAACACTGAGTCAAGGCAAGACAACTGTGTAGGACACCAATCGGATAGATGGAGCTATAATCTATACACTAGGTAGCTGAAATACGACGGATAAGAGGAGCTGAATATAAGGCTCAGTGGCGCGCCGTAAATAGGATACCTATTATTTTAATTATGACACCAAATAGGCATGCTTAAAAAGAATGTGTTCAAACTTACTCCTTGTACATAAATATTTGTATGACACCAAATACTGTTAGGAATCCTCCAATAAGTATAGCTGAAAATGTTTCCATAAAACACTGTGAGATTCCATGGTCTACCCACACTTCCCCGAGAGTTACGTTGGGAGGACAATACTCCATAATCACCACTGAAAAAAAAGGAATGAACATCAGCAAACATACAAGCCATTGCGATGTAATTTTATTACACTAATTACCTACATGTAAACAAATTAGAAAGGTTATGATTATCAAAATAAATACTTACTGGTTAAGTTTTAAATAAGTATGCCAAGATCTTAACACGTTTCAGAAAATACACCGGCATCAATTCATAATAAATTATTACGCTGTCGATCAATTTACTGCTAATCACCTTTTGCAATTTGCAGCACTAAAAAATCAAGAATTGGCCACAGACTGAAATTAAATTGTGATTTGACAACAGCCCAGTACAGGGCTACCAACTCGATGAATTTACATCTCAAAAAGTGCTAGATTGTGGATAATAGCGGGGTGGAGAGGTGCTACGTTCCCTCCAATGGTTCGAGTCATCGTAGAATTTTAAAAAAAATATATAGGTTGGTGGGTGCGGCATTTTTCAAATTATGCCCCTCCCACCCCCCCCCCCCCCCCCACCCCCCACTAAAAATTCTAGATCTGGGGCTGAGGTATGTATGTTTAATGCAGTTAGTCACTGATGGCTGTTACTGCGTCACCGGACTCTGTTAACGTTGGACAAACATACATTTCCCTAAATACTTATATACCCACACATACACATGGCACACCTACCTACATACATTGACAGATCAAATGCTGCGGCGATTCGTGTTGATTTCTATCTTAAAAAAAAAAAAATTAGTGCGATAGGACCAATTAGTAAAATTGAATGGTTCGGTCAAGAAATAGCGATACAGTTCAGCACCCTCACTCACTAAGAAGTCATCGGTTCTCGTTAACGAATGGTAAATAATTTTGGCACAAAATGGGAGACTGAAATGCCAAAATTGATTATGAGAGCCGATGACAGCAATGCGAATTACATTACGTAGTTAATGTTTGTATGAGGTTTGTTAGATTTGATATGGAAATAGCGCCAAATCAAGCATCCTGGTATGTTGGCAGCACTGACCAGAGACTGCACAACAGTGTCTTATGTAGTGACAGTGAGACTCATTGATGAGTGACAGTGACATTGAAATAAAAATAAAATAGACAAAACAATGTGTACTAGGGAGGTGTTTTGGTTGACCACAAAAAACCGGTTTAGCAAGCGCCAAAAACATGTCTATTGTCTTATTTATGTTTATTATATCCAAATAAGGTCTAGGATAGAAAATGAGTGAGTACCACTTAAAATTTTTAAATTGGTCAAACCATGAACCAAATCTAATATTTGCACCTAGTTTATTACATAAAAGTGAGGGTTGCGCGCCTTTTGTCCGGCTTTTTTTGACGGCGTTTGAGTCGTTACCCGTTTCTACTGTATTCACATGTGTTAGTTACTAGTACTCTCATAAACTGAGGCGGCTGGCGGCTGAATGTGTGCGTGCGCTAGTTGTACGAAGTGACGGGTGTTGGACGATATTTTTCGCGTTTTTTGCAATATTAGCTCTAATATTTGTATTAAACATTGCGCGATCAATACTCACACGAGACTTAAAACCGTTGGATAAGTTTAAGTGGCGTTCACAATGTAAATTCAGGCTCCTATGATTGTAAAGAAATATTTATTGAAAATAAATGATCAGCATGTGTCACCTTTCATCAACAAATTCCGTGAATCGGTGAACATTCGTCATGTGAGAAAAGTTATGACTATCAGTTGATAATTGACTCCCTCTTCTAAGTGTTTGTGTTGTGAAGAAGTGCTACTTATTTCTTGTTTGGTGAAGGCGATAAATTCAGTACCTATCAAAATGGCGGACCTCGAAGCAGTACTGGCAGATGTCAGCTACTTGATGGCTATGGAGAAGTCAAAATGTACTCCAGCTGCAAGAGCTAGTAAAAAAATTGTCTTACCCGACCCAAGGTAACAATACCATCATGTTTTCTACTAGAAAACTGGTAAAATTATCAAAATAAGAAACATTGTTTACAAAAGTTTGTACTTGTTTACTTACCTAGCTATTACATCCTAAAGTCCATAGAACATTAAAGCTATGAACTGTTCAAGCCAAGATGTATCACATGAATATGTATCACAACCAACAGGGGATGCAAACTTATTTAAAACTTCCGAGTATTCAAGTAGATACCTTTCTACAAATAACAAATTCCTGATAGGAAACAAAGAATAACCATTAAGTAATATGCTAGTGAAAAAGATAATCTTCAAACAAGTTCAGCTGTTTACATAAGTTATGTTTATGTCAAAAGGTTAATAGGTCACTGAACTGTTACATTTAGGGCATTGTATTGCATAAAATAGTTAGCTAGACCTAAATTATATTTACTAAAAAGCAGACTCATTTCATTAAAAAATATTAAATCATCTATCTGACCTTATTTATTAACTAAGTAAGTGGTGTCGGCACAACACATCTTCCTCCATCTGTTCTATCAAGTGTTTTCTCTGTACTTCCACCTGCTTTGTTCATATCATCATATAAGTTCAAGAATCTTTTTGCTACTTATGAAACTGAAAGTACTGAAACTGAAAGTCTGAATAAAATGGACCATTGTAAAAAGATGTATTGACTTGACTTGTACAGTTAGTATATAATTTGATTTTCCTGTATTTGTATACAACAAACTAGTAAGATATTGAACTAAAGGTCTTTCAATCAGCATAGTAATTATGATGTGGTAATATGATGCCCATTAATTTATTTTTGGTAGGGATTCCAATGGATTTACACTACTTTTTCTAACTTTAACTACCTACTTGAGCCTATTACTGCCAAATCGAAATCAATTAATTTGAAAATTAGGTTTTTGAAAAGTCTGACCAAAACAAACAACTCTGATCCCATGGTTGTAAGTGGAGATCCCATTTTCCGCAATCTAAATCCTTAGTTAGTCCTTTCTCCATGAGCTGTTACCAGCTGGCTATGAATGTAGCCCGCCTAACTTTGTCCTTCTGTACAAAGTAAGGCGAGGCTGGGCTCTTCACAGGCTTTGCAGAGAAGCCTCAGGTGCCTGATGATTTCATGTTGTGGATCAATGGGTGTTCTGAAAAATTATGATTTTTCATGCTCTTATCACATCTAGTCATGATTTGGGATATTTTAAAGTATCTATCATAAGAAAACTTTATTATTTTACTTATTCTGGTTGTTGACAATTTATTGCAAAATTTTATACAAAATTATTTTTATTGTATGATGGAGCTATAAAAATGCAGTTGACATACTGATAAGGCAAATCAGAACAATTTGTTATCAATTAGCAATTCAGTATCAAATGTGCCCATGTGTATTACCAGCAAGAGTGATAATATTTTATTATTTACAATACAATTATGTACTATGTCAGTTTGATTTATATTATAGTTCTCTATATTATTTTAAATGATGCACAATTGTCTCAGACTGGTCAAAACTGTACAAAGATAGAAAGCGTAACAGAGGGCGCCAACAAACTAGATGGGAAGACAATCTAAAAGTTCTAAAAACTGGAGAATACACCCCATAAATGCACGATACACCCTTTAGCGGGGCGTCAGTACAAGTACAGATCATTTGTAAACCTTCACAATCACTGGAGAAGGGTAGCGCAAAACAGAACTCACTGAAAAATGTTAGAGGAGGCCTATGTCAAGAGGAACACTAAACTATAGGACATTTTTTAACGCAAATGAAGCCAATATTTACAGACATGCAACATTCCAACCATTTAGTTCAGAATAAAAAGCTATGTTATTATATTATAAGACTTCTTGAGACATTCAAAAATAAATATACCTATTAAGTCATCATGTAGGTACTGTGATTAGTGCCCGCTGACTGTACTGTACTTGCAGGCAGTAAGTTTGAGGCTAGTGCTGCTTTCCTCAATGAGACCTACATCCAAGCATTGTGGAAAGTTATACACTGACAATAATTTTCCAAATGGGTTGCTTCTAAATGAATGTCAAATTCCAGCTACATACTTCTCCTTTAGACATATGCATACTGCCAACACTGCTTCCAAAAATTAGATGGGAAGACACTATATATTTTATATGTTTATGTAAGTAGAGATGCTGGGTGAAGATATTTATTCTTTAGGAATACCTACTTTACTTTTAATGTTTAGGAATACTATAAGTAATGGCAGCCCACCGCCGCCGCCGCTGCTACACTGACTTGAATTTAAATCTAATATTTAATGCAATTCCACCAAATGTCCATTCTGGTATCAGTCTTAAAGATACAATCCTATGTACAAAAACGTAGTAATTATGAAAATAATACCTAATACTTAGTCAGAATGTCATGGACGTATGAGCCTTACTGCCTCGATGTGGATAATCATGAATGCTCGCTCTACTTGAGTTTACTTTATCGTCTTGATGCTACGGAGCGCCAATTTCCCGAAGAGCTCTAACACAATACGACGATGGTGCAATGCATTTCAAACTAAGCATGACTAAGCTCAAATCCGCTCAATCATGAATTAATCACATTCCCAAAAGATACGAATAAAATCTTAGACATAGTTCCGTAAACTCTACATCAAAGTAACATTGGTGGAATGGAGAGGAGCGGCCACTCTGCCCAGCTCCGCATCAGTGGAAACGCACCCTTAGATAGATTTGTATCTAAAACTTTGTGGTTGAAAACACATTGAGGTGGAGTAAAGTTCAGTTCAAGTCCAACAATAAATATAATAATGTCCCAACGTAAACAAACCTATAAAAATAACTCCCTCACTTTCATCCCAGGATCTAATGACATTGAATAAATGCGTTTTGTGAACTAATTTCTTTCTAAAGCTTTAGTTTGGCTCACTTACTTACATTTTGCTGATTCTTACTACAATAATGTTATGATAAATTTAGGAATTATTGTGGCTTAATAATAATAATCTTAGAATAGATCCCACTGTAAAAAAATAAGTAAAATATAAAAAAATCTTAAAACTGTGCCTTTTGTTTCAGTGTTCGGAGTGTGATGCACAAATATATGGAAAAGAAGAATGAAGTAAATTTTGATAAAATATTCAATCAAGTATTAGGTAAGTAAGGACAGATTCACATGCTTTAAAGATATCATGATTAGTCCCATTCGTCAAGGTAGGTACGTATATTATTGTACAGGATGGCCACACTTTGGGCGCCACTTTATTTATAGAGCTAAACACATTTCTGATAGTGAGAATAGATTTTGTATAATAAGTACAAACTAATGAAAGTAAAATGGTAGTGAGTGATACAATTTACCTTTGCGATATAAAATAAAGTAGATAAATAATATTAGTAGTTAGCTCTAAATTCTTGTTATCCAAAATCTGCCGTAGTGTTTTATTTTATTTGGCAAAATTTTTGATAATTGTCATCATCTGTTGCGATAACTTATGTTTTATGCGATATAATGCAGCCTGTAGTATGTGTTCATGTTCAAAGCAAACGGTGTTACCTATTAAACCTGTTATACTATACACGCGAACCCTTTGAGTGGATCGTTTCATCTCGAACGATTTACGCCTAAGCTTCTACAATTTGTTCACCGTTTGAACAAGCACTTATACGCTCATTCGTTCATGTATGGAATTAGGCTGTGATTTGCAAACCGTAAAAATAATGGTCTATATTTTCCTACTCAAAGGTCGCTCTTGCAGATGCGTGTGAAACAAGTTTTCTTTTCCTTTGATACGATATTTTTCTCGTGGATTGTATTGTAAGTTAAACTAAGCCCATTATTTCTCGCTGATAACAAGTTTGCTGGGATTTGTATCGTAAACAAGATTAGCCAGAGAGATGCCCAAGATACTCGGCCACGCACGCCTAGGATTAATCTGTTTCTGCGTACAATAGGCTTGAATGTCGAACCCCTAACGATAATCAAGCTCTCGCCCTAATCCGGATGCTCGACCCGACTCGATTTTCCGGATGTTTCGCGTTTTCTTTTGTTTTAAAACCGGTGCGCAAGCTACACAAGTCACTAGTTTACCTGTTCGTGCTGTATCCATTTGCATTTAAATAAGTATAAGAACAATTTTCAACTAACAAAGTATTTTGTAAAATATGCAAATGGATTTGCATGCAAGTTATGACACTTGTCAAAGGGCCTTGCAAATGCAACAAATCGTTTTAGTACTTCGTTAGAAATTGTTGGTTTGTTTAAACGTTTTCTAAAAAAAATTCTATGAACTATGATATATACTTAATTAAATTAGAGATTAGGCGAAGCACGACTATCCAACACACGACGTTCAATAATCTTACCGACATCACGCCCTATTATTATGCGAATACTATATTACACAGATGTTGTTACTAACGCACATAATGTAAATATTATTTATGATCTAACCTCACTTCACATGTTGCAATACAACATTTTGTTTCAGGTTATTTATTATTTAAGGAATTTTGTGAACAGACATCAGAAGAACCAGTGCCACAATTAAAATTTTATGAAGAGGTAATCATGTTTTTGTGTCATCCTATTATACCATATCACTGTATGTAAAAGGACATTTAACTTAATTTAATCTTTGTTTTGCAGATAAAATTATATGAGAAACAAGAATGTTTAGATGAAAGGCAGCGAATCGCGAGGGATATCTATGACAATTTTATCATGAAAGAACTATTAGCACATTCACACGTGAGTATTTCTACCAGGCGTTATCAGTACCTAAAATATTATATGCTCAGATTGCTCATCGACATAAGTAGGGACGCGGGCAGAGAGGCATTTAACAAGATTAGTGTTCCGTATCGTATTAGACGTTGCTAGGAAGCGCAGATAAGGAGGTTAGGTAAGTTAAGTACCATACTTCATATCAAAAGCAATTTTTTTCCTATTTCATATATGCTCCAATTCAAAGAACTTAGTATAAATACATAAGAAGGTAGAGTTTGCAGGGCGGTACAATATGTAGAGTGCCAATTAATTATAATGCATTCGAGTGCTGGAATCATACGACTGCGATCATATCTAATCTGATATGGTCGTAAGCACCAACTACAGCAGCTCCAATTGCGGTCAAGTCACGTAGTGGAGCTCTCTGCTAGTCGGGGATTATCCACGTTCGCTCGGTTCTGCGAAACCTCGTTATGCAGAACCGAGGCGGAAATAAAAGAAAAACACCCTATGGCGCTTTGCAGATTGCAATCTGCGCGTAATGAATAACATAGAGTCGACGAATTACGAAATTCAAGGCTTTATTCTTGCCCTACTCTTACCGAGTGTTATTCTAATCTACGGTTTAGTATGGGTTGGCTGTAGCTTACGGTATCCTTAGTTAGTTACTTTATGCTCCATCCTTCTTCGATTTTTTTTATACATATATGTAGTTTGGGCGTTTTAATCAGATTTTACAATGTAAATGAGCAGTTGGAGATTCTACAATTTCGAGTAGTTAAACTAGTAATTATTCTCGCGAATTGGAACTGGGACGTTGCGTTGCGGTACGAGTTTAATTAGAAATTGCGAAACGAGGGGTCGTGAGCTTCAGCATCCGGCAGTACGGAGCTCGTTGGTTTAATGACCCTCGTTAGTGGACTGTTGGCGACTCGCCCGCGTGAACCTTCCATAACAGAGGATTCGAGCTCCACAACTTGCATAATTTCACTCAAAACTATAAAATAGCCTTTCGAATTTGGAGCAGTTTCTTCTACGGACAATTTGCTCCCTAAATCGCCACGTGTTTTTTTTGTTTCGAACAGGCTCTACCTTTACCCTTAAGATTATTCCTTGTAGCGTTTTAATTCGAATCGGTCAAAATGTCTATGTCAGTTTTTAGAAACTTGAACCGCCCACTACCCTAACTAAAAAGGGCTGATATCAATTAATTACTCATGAATATGAAGGGTACCTTCTAAGGGGGCTTTATAAAAAAGGTTTTTGATATATCCATAATATATTTTATCCATGGGTCAATGATATTTTCAGTATAGCTAATAGAACAATTTTGAGTAAAAGTCTTTGTGAACAATGATAACAACTCTTAAGTTCTGTCCAATATCTGTGACAAGAGACGAGACGATAAAATCTAGATATATTTAACTAGTAATTAAATTCTGAAGAGTTTCGCCTCTGTGCAAGAAAACTAGTCATACTTTCCATTAATTAAAAAAATATAGAGTTCAGTAAAATCTGTTTCTGAAAAAATACTGAGTAATAATAAAGGGGAAGATACTTTTTGGGGCTAAGTAAGCCAACAAATAAAACTCTACATAGGCGAACTACGCCTCGTAAACTGTAAAGGCATTTTCTTCCAAGACGAAGTTAGGCTAATGCGTTCCCCTCTGGCAGAAAAAGTTTCTTGTAACTAACAATATTGAATAGCTACTCATCTTTTATTCGTATAGGTACCAGTTACTTTAATCATATTGTTCTCTTTTCTTCCACAAGAGATTTTCTGCTGTCGGAATGAAAACAGCTAATTTATAAAGACAAAATATAGTTTCACCTAAAACAAGATTCCTAGGTTAATTTATGCTGGAAAAGATGTTATTAAATTTGCTTTGTTAATAAATTAGGAATATAATGGTATTTCCTTGCTGCGTCTTCCGTCTCGTGAATGGAATATGAAATCGGCAATTTGAAACTTAACAATCCACTCACAGCAAAAAGCCATTCATGTATATTTGTTACAGGACTATTCCAAGGAATGCGTAGCGCACGTACAAAAATATCTAATGAAACATGAAGTTCCACCAAATCTTTTTGAGGTAATTTCCTAAAATTTTCAACTTTTTCGTCGTTTTTATAACCTTTGCTAAATGCAATGCAACGCTTATGCGAAAAGAGTTATAAGTTAGAAGCCTTTGTCTGTCTGACATGGCATCGTAGCTTGGGAACGGAAGGTTTGTGATGTTTTTCATGAAAATCTATCTTGCCGTTAAAATATCATCGGCTTTTTTCCAAGTTGTGACGAAGTGTTTTTACCCGACCGCGAAGAAGGAGGGTTATGTTCAATTTGATCATGGATATAGGTGAAATATTAAGAACAGAATTATTGTTTTAGCCCTACATCGAGGAAATATTTCAACAACTAAGAGGCGAACCCTTCAGAATGTTTTTAGAAAGGTAATGAAAAAAACAATGTTTAAATCGATTGTGATTCTGGTTTCAATTTATTTAATGTGTGTTTTTGTTTCAGCGATAAATACACAAGGTTTTGTCAGTGGAAAAACTTAGAGTTAAACATTCAGCTCACAATGAACGACTTCAGCGTCCATCGTATTATCGGGCGAGGCGGGTTTGGTGAGGTCAGTCTATTGAATTTAAAGACCAATTTGCGCTATTGCGACCGACCGGCACCGATTTTTCCGAAAGCCATTTTCAGTAGTTGCTCGATCGAATTGAAAGTTTGAGACTGATAATTTGATTCAATACAACACTTACTGGAACGGGACAAAGTCCTGTTTTCTGTTGTCCAGTTTCTGATTTAAAAAGAAAACACGCATTGCCGTTGATGTACTTTAGATCATAGGAATATGTAGTTGGAATCAGCAGCGTGAAATGAAAATGTCGACTCACCATCAAGTGGACAGCATTCGCTCGGCCTAAATTAGAATTCCATTCGAGCCAGCGCAGTACATTCAACTAAATCCATATTCATCGCAGCTGTAGAAAACCGCACACTTGTAATAAAGCCTACTCGAGGCTTAGAATTTTGATGGACTCCATCTAGGTCGCGCTGATGTTCAGCGATCGAAGCATACACTTAATATCCTCAAAGAAAAAACTTTTAACGATTATTTAAACATCCGGAAAGATACTCTGGAGCCATAAAGTAGTTTAGTTCTGGCGTATGGTGATCAAAGTTGTTTATTGTTTGCTTCAAATGACGTGCAAGAGATAACGTTTCAATCAACGTTGAATTTTACTACGTAATTGAGCCGAGAGTAGATAAAATACATTTGCGCTTAATGCCATTAGTGATGCTCATTTGATATCAATACAATAAATAAAATGACATCATAGTCTGAGTATCGCACGGTCTGTTCCGTGCTACCATGATAAGTCTGCCCCCTTTTCCTGCTGTTGTATTGAAAACAAGATCGCTCTAGTGTGACTTTAGGTAGACAGAAATACATAAGTGCGGTTTCAGATTAGCGGATTATCGGGCGTATTCGCCTCTCGTCTTTTGTTTTTGCAGCGCGTGTACGCGCGACTACCCACCCTCGTTGCCGCAAGAGACGCAGTCATGCTACTGATAAGCGCTAGAAAAAGGCGAGCGTAAACGCCGGTATACGCGCAAAACGCTTTTGAAGTTTTGACGACAAAAATACGCTAGTTTAAAACCGCACTTATGCATTGCTAAACTAACCGTATAGTAACTTTTAAGGAGCTCGTTGTGGCACGGTTTGTTCGCACTCAGCCTAAAATGGCCCCATACGACACATTTGCCGTGAGAAAAAGCATTTAGTCATACATGTCGTCTATGAACCTACATTATTTCTATTTTTTATTATGGTAACCAGTCCTTGTAAATGTTGAGACACGCAAAAACTCCCGTAGCAAATTACAATTTGTCACAATATGTATCGTGACTGAGCTAGCTCATCTGGAAGTCAAAACACTTCCTCGTGCAAATAATAAGTCGCCAACATATTATTGTCAACAGGAATATGAGGAAGTGGAGCGGGATCAATTTTCCCAATTCGTATCTCGCAAGGATATCTCTAAAAGTCTCGTGTACGGTAGAGCTTACTAAAGTATAAAATATTCATCAGATAACATAAGTAACATCGATAATGTGTACATTATGCAGGTGTATGGGTGTCGGAAGGCGGATACCGGCAAAATGTACGCGATGAAATGTCTCGACAAGAAGCGTATTAAGATGAAACAGGGAGAGACACTCGCGCTCAACGAGAGGATCATGCTGTCGCTAGTCAGTACTGGGGTGAGTTTTATTTTTTAACAAGAACTTTCAGTTTTTCTACTTTACAGGATAATTGTCAAAAACTTTGAACGGTTTGAACGAACTTTTTCTTCTAACTTTTACTATTTAAAATATTATAATACAAGCATTCATCGAAAGTTTAACTGCTGATTCCAATATCTTATAATTGTCCTTCATTTCATTTCATTTAAAACGCAAATAATTTTTTACATTGTGTCGTAATTTCTAAATCTAAGCGCATTTGCAAATACTTACATTAGTTTATCATACGAAACATACACCGTTAGTGACGGACGTTATTGCCATACAATTTTGACGAATTATGTAGTTTAAAACGGTTCATATATTTGGTTCATATATAGTTCTTATATATGTATTACTTTACTAACGTATGATCGTATACTATTGGATCTGATCTTAAATCTGGATCTGTTATAAACTTCTGTCCTGTATCATGAAAAATCACCATTAAGATTTTAGACCGACCGACGCGTCGGTCGTCGACGTCCGAAAATATGAATCCCAACCCAGCATCCCTTTTTCGTCTTCTCAAGAAGTGCATCATAAATCTACTACTTCTGATCTTATCTTACGTTCTCAGAAACTACGTCCGACTCAACTTCTAATGAAATTCCTCAGTCCAGATCCAAAGATTTTATATACATATGTTCTAAGATAAAGATATACTTAGATAAGTATTCGATCTAATTGGTTCTCGCAATAACATTTTACTACGAGTAGATTTTGGAATTCAGTTAGTATTCTGCTAATTATTAAGGACCTTATTATGAATGTAGTATGAGTCAGATAGGTTTAATTTTGTAAACAATGGCTCAGTGCTAGTTCAATGGCCATTTAGCGTTAATGTTGCGTTCAAACAATACAATTAGAAGCAATTAGCGTGATATTAGACTTAAATGAGTACGCTTCCGCAAGTTTGGAGAAGGAAATGGAAATATCCATAATTTGCCATGAATTCTGTTATACTAATATAGTATATTACGTACCTACATTGTATTTTATGACTGACTTCCTCAATCTCAATAAAAAAAGAAATAATAACAGTTCATCATTATCATCAAATCAGTCTCTTGACGAGTTGACGCCCTCAGCTACAATCTACAATAGACCAATAAGACGCCACAATAAATAAATTGTTTTGATAAAAAATATTTATTCAGGAGAATAAAGAAGCAATGGAGAAGTCAAAGTACATAGAGTCGCTAGTGAATTATGTAAATCGTGTTTTGAATAATTCCGTTTCTCATTTTCTGGGCTAACACGAACTGTCAATGGGACCCGGAGGCGACACATGCGTGTAAATTGATTTAGAAGAATTATGTACATGAATATAATATCGTGTTTCAAGTTAGTAAACAATAATGATAGATTGTAGGAATTCGTGTACGATGTGATTAAAGACTTGGTTTTTTAGCAAAGTTTGCATTTTACTCTACCTACGTGTTTGGATAAATAGCGAATAACGCTTTGTAATTACTAATGTATTCCTGTGCTAAGTAATTAAAGAACATTTTATTGGATTTACTTGAACCTACACAATGATTAATTAGGTATCGATAATCAGGATTACCAACGAATACTGATATGATAACTTGCATGATAATATTCAAAACTAATGCGCGTTTATTTCATTATTTTGCGTGAAGAAAATGATATGGTACTCCTATCAAATTTAATAAAACCACATTGATTAATACTACCGGTATAAATATCCCTGATACGCATGAAGATTTTTATTTTTGAACTTAGTAAAAACTCCCTTCTGTGAACAGTAAAAATCAAATCGTTTTTTAAACTAATTAATAACAGCTTTATCAAACGGTGATTCAAATTTTTAAGGATGCTGTATCGTTTAGATAAGCAAAGCGTCACGTCTATGAAATTCAACCTCTCTTCATTACATACTAGTGTACCATACGGTTTGCCTTAAAACTATATCTGCGGAAATGATTCACATAAATTTAATTTGTTAATAATTTATATATCTTCTTTCTTCCTAAGATTGAGCTAAAGGCCAAATACTAAAAAGACGATGATGATGTTATTCATAGAAATATGACTGAATATCTGTAAAAAATTATCGGAACAAAGCAGGTGAAATGAAGCATTTTATTTATATCAATAAATCAAAAACATCTGCCCAAGCTTTGCATTGAATGAAAATTGTCATTATTATTGTCGCTGCGCTAAGGCAGTATTTGTTTAAGAGTCTAGACTTGAGAATGTGTTGCTTTAACCTTCCCGATCGCGGTTTATTGAGGCCTCGTTAAACCTTTGCCAGCTCATAAACATAGTCATTAGAGACATAGACAGACATAGACAAAAAATTATACAAAAATTTACCCCATTATGAAGAAAACCACATTCGATTTCATAGATAGAGAAAGTATACAAGGATAAGTATTAAAAATAGAAGATAAATAAGAGCAAAGATAAAAACAAAAGTATTCGGAAACAACAGCTATTGAATAATAATAATAATAATAGATAAACACAAGAGTGATAAATGATGAATTGTAGATATACTAAAATATTCTGATGATGGATGCTTAAAATTATGATTTGTGGTTGTGAATTGACGGCTTATAGAATACAAGAAAGGCCGTTGGCAAAACAGTCGATGTTATTACAGTGTATACAAGTCAGGATTCGGATACAAACCACAACAGTTATTCGGTAAATGCATTCATATCGTTCACAGTTGGTTATTCCAAACCTGACACTGGTGAGTTTTATTTTCACTCATCTTCAAGGAATATTAAGGCGTTAAAATAAAGGCGAGATTATTAACATAAGCATACATAAACATGATTTCAACGCAATTTTTGTATCATTTTTTACGATGTACGTTTTTATTGAAGGGTCGCTATATGTTTTATGCGTGGGCCCTTTGCATGCAAAGAGGAATAACCAGTAATTGAATGTGCACGCACATGCGCCAACAAGTTGACTGTTAAATATTTACTGGAGGTATACAGTCGTAAAAGCGAACCCATGGCTACATCCATAATTTGCATTCAAAAAATGTGTTTTATGATGTTTCCTTGTGGCTTTTATCGGTAAAGATTTCTGTTGTTAGAAAATAACGGTATGTATTATTACACGGTATGTATTACGGTATGTATTAGTACATTCACAAATAGGTTACGAAAACAGTGCGTTTTAGAACTAAAGGCTACTTTGTCGTACCAACTCTTAAAAACAAAAGTTCAGTATACCTCGTATCCGAGGTGAATGAGACGTCGGACAGAACAGTAGAAGTTGCTTTTTTTTATGAGTCAATTACATTAAAAATAAATTATTATTAGTAAACTCGTGATAATTATTTTAGTTCATAAATTTTGGTTAATTAAATGCCGCAATCATTTTCGGCTGCTCTTTTCAAATGACCACTTATCTCGTCTGTATATCTATCGGATATCATAATCAGATTGCCTATCGATCACCGACCGTTGATTCAGTAGATACAATAGGGCGCGATCATACCCGTACTATATTTATAAGCGATTTAGTATCGGGGACATAAACGATATCCAGTCAATTGGACTGAATCGAATTGGATCGCCCTCGATTTGTCGTAGAACAATTCGCGTCCGCTGCATTTTGTTTTACCATTCCATTTCAACGATTCATTTTGAAATTTTACACAACTCGGTTTCTAGGTCGCGTTTCGGGTCAGCAAAAACGGGATGAAGATTTATGAGATAGTGCTCTTTACGAGTACATTAATATCAAACAGTTCAAAATATATTGTTGGTTCTTTTGTGAAGCGTCATTTTGTTAGGTAAAATAGCTATTATCATATATTTTGTAATAGAGTTCGGTTTCGCAGTAAGTAGAGCAAAGCTGTAGATAATAAATCGCTAAAAGCATGACACGTGAGTATTTATTATGTAAGGAGATAGTATTTAATTCCTCGTGACCTATAACTGCTTACCCTGAAACTTTAACAAGGCCGTGTGGGTTCGGAAGTTTATAAAACGAGAACTGCCAGTATTTCTGTTATAATATTAATACGTAGAGTCAACTTTTGGCATGAAATTCTTTTACATTGTGACCTTATTTGTTGATGTTTTACTTCATGTTGTGCTGCTGTGATAAATCGTTTGTCTTTATGTTTACGCGAAAGCTAAACTCTCAGTTTATGGTGGGGGGCATGTAAATGACAAATTGATGTTCCATCAAGTGAGTCGCCAGTAGATCCAATTTTCTGGATAAAATTGATTTGTTGCAGCGGCGTTTTTAGCTAGCTGACCGTAAAAATGTAACGTTTGTATTATGTTCCTTTACTAAGTATACAATACGTTTCGTCATATCTTTTTTGGGCTTGTAGCCAAACTAACGTTTTGCTTTATCGTTTTGCTCCCAGTCACTAATCTACTGAGAATACCTCATGGATAAGCTTGCAGTCGACAATGGCAGAACTCTATTTATCTATTAGCTATCTTTATGCATAACTACACTAGATTATTGACTTTAAACTTCTGAAATCGTAAGGAATATTTTATGCATAACACAGCAATCTAGCCTAAAAAAATACGCTTGTTACTTAAAACAGAGTAATTGAATATTACGTTCAAAGAGTAGTACAATTACCTTGTTAATTTGTAGGTAGTATTTTAGTTTCGGGGCACTAGAACACGCATATCATTATTTTGCAAATTAGTTAAGTTTGTCAACGGTGAGGCTAATTAGATATTATGTGCCTTTGTTATTTATTTATTTATGTTATATGGCCAAGGCTATGCTGTATAAATACTCTTGCTGATTGGGCTTAATTTGCTAATATCACTATTTACTCTCATCAAATGTTTCCGAGTAACGGGCGCTATCGGATTCGAGTGCACTCAGATTATTCCTTCGAAGACTTGGTTTATCTTTTACGAGCGTAGTCTGTAGGGTGGCGCCACTTCGTCTGACTGTGGCGAGAACCTCGCAAATAACACTATCGGGAATAGCAGTTATCTCGCCTGGACACGCCCTGTCTCGAAGTTGTTTCTACGAAATGACATGAACTCTAAATTTCACTTTACACGTACTGTATGCAATCTCTGGAGGATAGGTGGGTCTTACCATGTTTCGCCAGATAGCAAAGTTGCTTAGTTATCTGAGGTGTTTTCGTTAAAGTTGTAGCTAAGTTTTTACAGCGCTCGTCCTGAGAGATCCTGTCTGGTTTGGAAGTTATTTTTTTATACACTTGACGAGACGAGCTATAGGCACTCTCCTGATGGTAAGAGATTTCGCCTGCCCATGACTAGACCAGTGCTACACAGGAATTTGAAACCAAAAATATGTTGTGGTAAAAAATTATAAGCAGGCTTACCAAAAACTAAGTCTTGGGTTTCTGTGTTTTTACAGCAGCTAATAAGCGGCATGTTTATTTACAAACAACAGCGTTGCTTCCATACCGTGGCAAAATGCAGTAAAATATTTCCGTTGGTCGTTACATATCGACATTTCATATGTTTACTGCTTTGATATTTCCAAATTCCGGTGGCTATTTGCCATTATGCTATTTCCACTGTAATGTAAGCATGAACTGTGTACGATTGTGTCTTTTGATCTGTATTATGATACAATTGCCAAATTATACTGATATATTTTTTTTTTGTTTAGTGCACATTAATTACTTTTTACTGTACTCTAATACTATTACAATCTAGCCAAAGTAGGCTAATGAGTAATTTTACTCTAACTTAGTTTTATAAATACAGATATCAAGAAAGTGTCCAATAGCACATTTCTTACAGTCTCTAATTAAGGGGAAGACACGTCGTTAATGTGTTCTTTGTAAGTAGCACTATCATTGTCACTACACTACACTATTTATTAAATATAGTATCCACACTGCACTACACTTACTCGAAAGGTTTCGTTCTTTTAAGTCTTCTCACTATGTCCGTGTTGTCGAGGAGCTGGATTGCCTCGACGTTCACATGATGGTGAAGTCTGCGTTCGTGAGCTTCTGCATATTTTTTAATAACTTTATCAACGAACTCTATGTTGAGGTCCCGGTGGAGGTCGTCATTTCTGATGTACCAGGGCGCATTTACAATGTCACTGAGCACTTTGTTTTGGAACCGTTGGATGATTTGAACATTACTTTGTTTGGTACAGCCCCACAGCTGGATATAATTATACTGATATGATATGATACAGACAGATCGATTGCTAAATGATACAGCATCTTTTCTCTACCAAGTTTTAAAGTATGATTTGGGGCAGAATGATGACTTAACTAAATATCTCTAGAGTGGTCGGTAAAGGATAAGACTTATTTATTTCCTAGATCATTTTGTCTTACAACTGACCTGACCATGTTAGACCAAATCCCATTTGACACATCAAACAAGAGTAAAAACTTAAATTGGCTCGTACATATTACTGTCATCTATAGGTAAAAAAAAATATCCTTAACTACCCCAATCCAATTTTTAAGCTAACGTAACGAAGTAACGAGACGGGCTATGCGCTCTCTTGATGGTAGAGATTGCGCCGACCCCTGACCAGAACAATGCTACACAATACTTAAATTCACACAGGCTGGTACAACAATGCTATAGTGTTCGTCGGAGACATTTTGGTGGTTAGTCTAAAGCCTAAAAGTTTCAGTATCTATAGTGCTCTACAAACCAAAACACAGTAAAGGTCGTAATTAAATGGTCCATGAACAGCTAACGACGATGTATTTTCAAAGCACTTCGAGAAACCTAGTACGGAATCCTCTTCCTACTTTACTTTATCGATCGTTAATCCGTTCTATTCCGGAAGAAGTTGCATCGCAAGACCTGAACTTTGACCTGATTTAGAAATGTGTTTTCCGTCTAGGTATCTCGTGCGGTTCCAATTCATTCCGTCGCTGAATTGAAAACCGTTTTTATACCCCGATCATTTGGTACTTTTGCCTGGAAACTTAAGCTGGAGTCATGAAAATTCCTGGATAAATAGGTTTCGGCGTGTTATTTAAGAAAAGGGCACCTTTCCTTTTGGGTCATCTTACCCTGTTTGCCTTTGTTTTTTATGTAAACAAGTGTCGAGATGAGTTTGAGAGATGAGACGTTCTCCCAATAGTAATAGATCACGCCTGGCGATGCCCAGAACAGTGCTACAACAGTGATTCGCATAGGCCGGTGCAACACATGCTATTACCGCTGGTCCATTTTGAGACATTTTGATGGTCAGTCTCGAAAGCCGAATAATTTTACCCTACAGTGCCCTTCAAACTGGAACACAGTAATGCTTACGCATCGCCTATAAGACTTTTATGCATAGTATATCATCAGTTTGTTGTGATTATTGTGATTGTCGAGACTTCATTGTATTTTCGTATTTCAGGTGGACTGCCCCTTCATCGTTTGCATGACCTACGCGTTCCAAACTCCGGACAAGCTGTGTTTCATCCTCGACCTAATGAACGGCGGCGACTTGCATTACCACCTCTCCCAGCATGGCGTTTTCAACGAGGCCGAGATGAAATTTTATGCCGCTGAAGTTATATTAGGTAACCGCTCTATTTAATTCAAATTCAAATTTGCTGGGCACAGGTCTCCCCCAACTCATTCCACGCCTTCAGGTCTTTGGACATTGTCCACCTGTCTCCTTCAAAAGATTCCTAGGTGACCTTAACGATCATTTTTTCTTAATATAATCGGCTTATGATGTTCTCCCACTGCTGGGATGAGTTGGTCAAGGCGCGAAATAGGCAGGCGGTACGGCAGAGGTTATATAAGTATTTCAACGCTCGCGCGCAATCCTCCGAGTTGCTCCGAGATGCTCCGAAGTCCATCACCGAGCATGGAAATATAATAATACCTTATTTCCATTGGATAAGTACTAACTTCAACTCAACATCATGTTCTTCTTCTGGTAGTGCTTCTTAAACTAGTGAAGGTTGGCAGACAGCTCTGCAAAGTTTTCCTGGTCTTTAGCAAGGCGAAACAGTCTAGCGGCACTCGCGATCCCCGTCCATTAGCAAATGTTTCGCAACCATGACTTGTTACTTATAATTTTTTCTTACTTAAAATATAAATCACTAGCATAGACCATAGAGAATAAGAGGGGGATCTTCTAACACAGACTTATAACTTACCAAAAGAGCCTCATAACAATAAATGTTTGTCTATATCTGTCTACATCTATCACCTTACTAATAACTACTTGTAAAATTCGAGTAAACATTTTCGATTTTTTAAATGTTAATCGGTGTTAATTCCTTTCAGGGTTGGACCACATGCACAAGCGGCACATAGTGTACCGGGATCTGAAGCCGGCGAACATTCTACTGGACGAGCACGGCCACGTGCGGATATCCGACCTCGGGCTGGCCTGCGACTTCTCCAAGAAGAAGCCTCACGCTAGTGTGTAAGTAATTCATTCCTTATAAAAATTACGGTCTTGGAACTTGTTCTAAAGAGAAGGCTCACGCTAGCGTGTAAGTAATTCATTCCTTATAAAAATTACGGTCTTGGAACTTGATCTAAAGAAGGCTCACGCTAGCGTGTAAGTAATTCATTCCTTATAAAAATCACGGTTTTGGAACTTGATCTAAAGAAGACTCACGCTAGCGTGTAAGTAATTCATTCCTTATAAAAATTACGGTCTTAGAACTTGATCCTAAAAAGGCTCACGCTAGTGTGTAAGGTCACTCACTACTCGGGCGAATCAACATGACACCTGGCTCGAATGACCTTTGTGCAAAGCACGGCGTGGAATTGGATAATCTTGATAGAGAAGAGGTCCTGTAATACTTGGTAATGGTAAGGCTTCGCAATTAGAGGAAGAAGAAACACGGAGGGCGCATCGCGGGGCAGCGGGGGAAGCATCAAGTTCCGAGCCACGTGTCAGCCAGGTGTCATGTTCATTCGCCCGAGTAGTACTTACCGATTAAAACTATGAACTTTGATGTTGGACAGGGTTGAAAGACCACGGAAGTTCGAAAAGCTTTTTTCCTTCAGGCATACAACTGCCCTGAACACAAAACATTCACGGTTCTTTACGATTAAATACATTGTTGTTTTATTGCCCGACTTAATCAAATCAAGTTACGATTGTTTGTGAAATTAATGAAACAGATATTCTACAATACGCCAATCTACTAAAATTTTAGTTTTATTGTAAAATCGATGCAATTTATCTTTATTTGAATGATTTGTGAGGACTAACATAATCTCGGGGGATTTACGAGGGTACTAAAAGATAGGTCCTCTTATAATAACAAGGTTAGTGAACTTTGAAGTGCTTTAGGTCGCATTTGAAAACCCGTTCTTGCTGATTATTCTGAATCTGATAACAAATAAGGTTTTTTTATTACAACTCAAAAACGCAATAGCTTCATCATTTTATTCATGGTATAGCCTGCGCAAATTATAGTACGGTATGGCAGTGGATTTAAAATTTATCAAATGGATTTAATACTTATCTAATGGAAACAAGGTGTATATTTCAAACTTAATGATCGACCTCGAAGCATCTCGTGCAAGTATTGAAATATATACCTTGTATTAATTTATTTATTTAATATCTACTTTATTTTACACTGCACAGCACACACTTGACAAAATGTAGTATAAATGGAGGACTTAATGCTAGAGCATTTTCTACTCTCTCTAATTGATTGTCATTATTATATCACAACTGGACAAAGGCGGCTCATGATTTTTGCAGTCTATGCTTGGCCAAATAAAACGAATATGTGTGTCAATCAAGACAAACTTTTTATTCAATTTTTAAAATCCTCTCCATGATTAGGTTGCCTCGAAGAGATCACTTCATAGAGATAGATAACACCAATTAGTGTAATAGTGTAAGTAACAGTTATTGTACTTAAATGACTTCGGTATGGAGAAATTTTATTCATTCATAAAATAACGACACAAAACATTAATTCCTAAAAGCTTTTACTTTGATATTCATAGCGGGAGATATCTAATCAGTGACTCCTTGATCGGATCGCGTTCATTATGCTGCGCTGGTACAGTAGTGGCATGCTAATGCAGATTACCATGCAAAAGCTAAGATATTGCGCCGCTCAAATTAAGCGGCTCTTCACCACAAGGTTTCAGATCGCTGATAGGTATTTTAAAACCTCCTTGTGGTAGAAATTTATGTATACAGGATGTGACATAAAGAGTGGATAATCCTTAACAAGTGGGTGGGAGACATCATTACTGCGGAGAAAGCAAAAAAATGTACCCATTAAAATTCCGCGGTTTTCGGGTTATAGGACGTTTAAAATTTTTTTTTTACTCTTGTCCATGATTCCTGGATAACAGTGTACATTGCTCTAAAAACAGATTGAGAAATTCAATGACGCAACGCAGTTATATGTTTCGGCTTTCGAGAAAGATGGAGAGATTTGGGGGAGGCCTTGGCCCCAATGGGACAACATAGGCTAATAAAAAATAGAATTTAAATTATAACAAGGCATTAAAGTATACACCCCAAATTTTATTTACCAGAATGAAAACGATGAAATTCATTCATCGTTTGGCAAGCTCAACGTTGTCACTCTATCATTTTGTGGTACCAAAAATTCTGACTGCACAGATATAACGTAGCACCCCCTTTGCGTTGCCCATTTAAGTTTTTTGGTAATTAAGATTATACCTAGTCTAATAATCATTTTGTTTACAGAGGGACCCATGGCTATATGGCTCCTGAGGTTCTATCCAAAGGCACCGGTTACGATTCGTCCGCCGACTGGTTCAGCTTCGGCTGCATGCTCTACAAACTGCTCAAAGGACACTCGCCCTTCCGTCAGCACAAGACGAAGGATAAACATGAAATCGACCGCATGACGCTCACAATGGTAAATGTTATTCATGTATGTATCATTTGGTGGACTTGGGTGCTTTGGGTACGATAGACCACCAATTTGAAGCACTAAAAACGCATATATTCAAGGGTTAGGAATATAGGAAATTTTAACTTTTCTTGTGTTAACCCAGTTGCTTCACAGTGTGGCTTGGACAGCCAAGACGCGGGTTCAAATCCTGTATTAGTCGTTAATTTTGAAGACAAAATAAAAGGGAATGTACTCGCGAAGTAAGAACTCTTTGTTTTACAAGTTATTTTGTCAAAAATATTTCGGTTGAATCGAAATAAGAACTGTACTATAGTGAGTAAATACCCATATTTTCTATTACTATATGCCAAAAGCGACATTATAATTTGAATAAGCAGAAGGTTATGGTACACCTACTGTAAAACTTGGAAGTTTTTTTTTTTTAAATGTTACAAATTTTATATTATAGTCTACTATATTTATTATTGGCAAACTTATGGATCATTTCGCCATTATTTTTGTTTGTATTTTAGTTATTCGTGAATTTTAGCTTGCGCTTAATTTCGTCAACATATTTTTGTTATTTTGCCGTTTGGTGGACTATCGTATTTTATAAGCACCTAAATGGTCCACCTTTAGAGCTTGTGAATGATCTTTTATTGCAAATGTTATTTTTAAGTTTAATAGCGTATCATTGCTTGTATGTAATATATT
The DNA here is from genome assembly GCA_932526365.1 of Lobophora halterata. Classification (NCBI taxonomy): domain Eukaryota; kingdom Metazoa; phylum Arthropoda; class Insecta; order Lepidoptera; family Geometridae; genus Lobophora; species Lobophora halterata. The sequence continues at coordinate 6,639,007 of OW052014.1, read as the reverse complement.
TGGATGTGCAAACAGGCTGTCTTGTAAACTTGTCACGTACTTTTTTTTTTGCAAAATAATCGCCTACATTTTTTTGACGTCATTAAATGTCATGTTCAAAGTAAGTCGGCCATCAACATTTATTATCTCAAACTCAGTCGGAATACAAATCAGTCATAAATAAATAGTTATACATACCTGTTTGAATGAAATCATGCTCATATAAAATCACAGATTACGTGACCAGAGACTGCTACCTGGTAAGAAGCTCTTGACTTCTACAAAACTAAGCTGTTAACTTAGTTCAACTAAGCATTACAGTGTTCAGGTTCGAAGGGCGATGTGGCTAGTGAAATTACTGGACTTTCGTATGAACAAGCGTCATAACAGTGTTGCACTGGGCTATGTGATTCAAGTTCCTGTTTAGCTCTGTTTTGGTCATGGGCAGGCGTGGTCTCTTGCCATCAGGAAAGCGGCTAGCTTGTCTCGTCGCTTTTTAACATATAAAAAAATACATCATGCCGTGAACACTTTGGATTCCAGAAGGAACTTGTTTCTTTCTCGTTGTTTCACTGGAGGCCGTAATGCGCAAACTTTCTACGACCAGGAGGTTTGTAAAATACCCAATTCTAGAGAACATCCTGTATAATGTATTTAACAAATTCACATATACACCGCAAGTTTTTAATTATCAAAAAAACTTCAATGGGCAATGCAGAAGGGGTACTACATTGTATCTGTGCAGACATAATGACAGCGGGGCGAATGCGGCGCCTGAGCCGAGCTGCAGCGAGCTGGCTCGGGTAGGTCCCCGAGTTTGCCAAACGATGAATGAAACTTAAATAATTATATCAATAATGTGTACCGATTGACACAAGACCATAGAAAAACGACTAATGGTAACAGTATGTCTTTTTATCTTATTAGTTTTAAAAAGTCGACTTAATTTTCAGAACTTTTTTGCCAAATCTGTGTTTGGTAACAACAACTGATTATGCATTTATTTTGGTAATTAATAACTTGTGGTGAATTTCGATTAACTTTATTGGGTGATGCTTGTTACGCGCTTTTAATATTACGTGTCGTACATCTGACATACTACGTACTGGCAACCTAAAACGTCATCTACTACGCTTTGTGTTTGTAACCCATTTGTTCACAGCCAAAACCACTGCACAATGATTCGTCCGAAGAGCGAATCATGTCTCGCAATAGATTATCGAAATGTTTCAGAATGTGGAACTGCCGGAAACCTTCAGCCCCAGTCTGAAGAGTCTGCTCGAAGGGCTGCTGCAGAGAGACATCAATAAACGCTTAGGGTGCAAGGGGAGAGGGTAAGTTGACCTACCTGACGACACGACGGATGGTCGAGTGGCAAATGTCTGCTGTGTCAGTGTCGCGGGTTCGATTCCCGCCCAGGACAAATATTTGTGTGATGAATATCGATGTTTAGCCTGAGTCTGGGTGTTTTCTATATAAATTGAACATTTATTTACAAAAAACAAGTATATAAGTATTCTATCAGTTATCTGGTTCCCATAATACAAGCATAATAATACTAAGTTTGGGGCTAGATGGCGTTGTGTGAAATGTCCAAACATTATTATATTATACACTAAAGTATGTCCCAAAATATTCCGTGTAAATTATACAATAGACTCTAGTTGATAAATTTATGCGGTCTAGTGACTTGAGTACATCCCAAAAATATTTAAATATTTAATGTAAATTATTCACTTATAATTCTCAAATCATCCAATTGAAATTGATTTACTCTTAATAAGTATTCATAGAGTTGTATTTACGAGTTATTTTCTAACAATAGACTGTTGTTTGCGCCGACGTTATTAGCCATTCAATTGACCTGACGCACTCGCATTACGATCATCAAAGCCGTCAATTGTAGACGCATTTCAATCTACCGTTTGTAAACATCTCATTGACCTAATTTCAAACTCTTTGAATCAAAGATGGAATAAATGTTTTAGTGCCAGATATTCTGCCGCTAAACAGTTATGTGTTAGCGTAACTGTTCCGATTTGAAGGGCACTGTAGCTAGTAAAATTCCTGGGCTTTCGAGAGTGACTATCAAAATGTCATCATCAAAGTATACGAGCGCTATATAAGTGTAGCACTGTTCTGGTCATGGGAAGGCGTGCGTGATCTCATAACATTATGGGAGCGCCTGCTCGTCTTGTCACTTGTTTACTTGAAAAAAAAATCATAAACTTCTTCTTATCGTGTCACTAGTTCTGTCGAACCAGTGTGGTGAAAGGATTTCAAATGCGCCTCGAAGAGGCTCCTTTCGTGCACTAATCATAAACTATACAATCATTAATACATTCTATAAAACTGGAATATTCACATATTATTATCTGTGAACCGTCGATGCAGATGGTCGGAATTGTTATAACAGGAACTTTAACTTACTTTTAAATGTTTTTAGTGCGGACGAACTGAAGGAACACATGTTCTTCGCGGGCATAGACTGGCAGCAAGTGTACCATCAGAAGTACACCCCGCCGCTGATACCCCCGCGCGGGGAGGTCAACGCAGCTGACGCTTTCGACATCGGCAGCTTCGATGAAGAGGACACCAAGGGAATCAAGGTAATGGTTATTAATACTTTGTAATTTTTTGCACGAAAGGAGCCTCTTCAAGGCGCGCTTGAAATCCTTTCATCACACTGGTTCGAAAAAACAAGTGACATGATAAGAAGAAGAAGTACAAGCTTGCTTAGTTAGGGGCTAGATGGCGCGGCGATTGATTATTGATTATTTTTTTTCGTTTCGCAGCTAACAGAAGCAGATCAAAAGCAATATCTGGACTTCCCGATGGTGGTGTCAGAGCGGTGGCAGGCTGAGGTGGCCGAAACCGTGTTCGAGACCATCAACCAGGAGGCCGACAAGAACGAGAGCAAGAAGAAGTCCAAGCAGAAGCTGAAGTTTGATGCCGATGAGAAAGGTAATGGATGCGGCAAGACGAAGACAGGGTGCGTTGGCGAAGGCGCACATTGGGAGAGATCTATGTCTAGTTGTGGACTGTGATCGGCTAACGATGATGATGAGACGGGTTAACCCCGTTACCACTTGTCGGGTGCTCCACTTTTTATGAATTCTTGTCGGAGCCGACTAAAAATCGTGTCGGATAAATGTGAACGTTAAGCCACTAGAGTCTAGCTAGAGCATCCGACATTTTTTTGGGCCCGATAAGTGGAAACGGGCCTTACGTAGGATACAGTCTGCCAACGGCTATGTCTGAATGGTATCGGGAAATAGCCTATGTCTTTTGCAAGTTCATAAACTATGTTTTAACTCACCATTCATTTCCCTGCCCTTATCCCACTTAAGTGGGGTGGGCACAACATGTCTTCTTGCATTCGTCTCTATCAGCCGTCATCTCAGTTTTCAAACTATGTTATGGTATTGTATTTTTATATCTCTAAAATTCTTCTCTAATTTACAGAGTCTGACTGCATCCTCCACGGCTACATAAAGAAGCTAGGCGGTCCGTTTACCAGCGCGTGGCAGACCCGCTACGCCAAGCTCTACCCGAACCGACTGGAGTTGCATCTCGAGAACAGCGCTAAACCCGAGATGATCCTTCTCGATACCGTAGAGGAGGTGTTCTCCGATCTCGTCTCGGTTAAAGGGGAACAGTGTATCGTGCTGCGCCCTAGGAATGAAGCGAGAATTGTGCTCACTAATACTGTAAGTTTTTATGAATTAATTAATGATTTATTTGGCTCAAGTTTAATTAGTTACAGACAGAAAGTAGAGTTCCATACTTCACTGAAAATACTACCTACATTAAATATTCTGAAACTAGGTGGTAGGTAATGTTTTGCACTACAATACTGTAAAGTTTCAATAATATATCTTCAGTAGTTTTTGTCTTATTCAATTGCAAACAAAACAAACAGACAGTCTTCTTATACTTTGAATATTTTTTGGGAATGTTAGTTCATTGTGGTCCTTTTTAACACGTCTATATTGAAAGACTTTTGTTTACTATTTTTGTATAATCTGATTGCGTGATTTTTCAAAGACTAATATATGGCTTAGTATTAATTAATAATGTTTGTTGACAGGACGAGATCGGTCTCAAGGAATGGGCGTTGTCGCTGCGTTCCGCGCACAAGAGCTCGCAGGACCTCCTCGCGTCCATGGCCAAGAAGGCGGGCAAGATCTACGGCACCGACGGGCCCAAGGAGTCCGCGCTGGCGCTGGGCCGCCCCCCGGCCCCCGCGGCCGCCTCCCCCGCGCCGCAGCGGGCGCCCAACGGGAACAACTAGCATGAGCTTCCCGCGCCCAACAAGGGCGCGAAGATGTTCCGCCGCTCCAAGAGCGCCGCTCAACTCATCAAGTGAGCGCTCGACGGACTAGCCCCCGTCGTCGGAACATGACTATCTGTGTCGCGTGGACTGTGGACCCCTGTGGTTGCTCGTCTAGTGGTTAGTGTCTCGTAGAGTGGACCGTGCGTGAGTTCTACGGATTCGTTCGACTCCCTCGCTTAGTTACCCAACGGCGTCACGGCACTCGCGTGGACTGTGGACCCTCGTGGTTTCTCGTCTAATGATTAGTGTCTCGTAGAGTGGACTGTGCGCGAGTTCTACGGATTCATTCGACTCCCTCGCTTAGAGTTTAGAGCTACCCAACGGCGTCACGGCGCCGCCGCTCTGCGCCAAGGACTATAGTAACTTTTAGGACTGCCAATTATAATAATAAAGTCGAATGCTGCTCGCATTTTTAATGTTGTACGAATTAATGTGATAGGGCCGATCAAATTTGAAATGTATAAGTATCTCTTTTTCCTACATTGGTTTTTCGATTGTGGATTAATGGATGTACTTTTGTAATCATTTGCACTGATTGAATTTTGTAATTATCGACGTAACCTTTCTGGATGTTGTATTTAACTTGTAGTAGATATTGTAAAAATTTAATAACATATAATTCGAGTAGATAAGCATAGTGACTACATTATACGTGTTTGTGCAATAGATCAGTATATTGAAGTAAATTGTAACTAATATTGATAAAATTAGTGGATTGTCTTGGCAATTATAACGCAATTGAATCGTTCGTTGTGCGTATAAATTAAAAAAAAAAGCTTGAAATTAATCAATTTATAACGTAATTACTAATTAGAGATCGTAGCACTCGGTTCCCTCAGACTTTCGCACGAATGATACACAATGGGACTAGTTTGTGGTGTTCCTTGTTGCTCTCTTATGCAATACGATAAGTTATACTTACACGGTTCTCTTACATCGTTGTAAAATACGCGGAACAATTACATTTATTTATTGAATGGTACTTAACAATAATGTTTTGATGTTGTGTTCTGAACCAACTTTATAATAATAAGTTCAATGTTATTTATATTTAGATACCAGTGTAACTAGATCTAAACTCTTTTCAGATAATATTTAGAGGCAATACTTTTCTAACAACATTTAGCTGTGGTTAATAATACAATAGGCGTAATGGCAATATTTAGAGAAATTTAAATCATGTAGTTTCTATGAATTTATTTGATTATTACATTTATTTATACATTGATTCCATGGTGGCCTGGCCACAGTCACATTTTATATGTTGTGCATTGTTACAATACTTTTAAAAATAACATTGCAATCAGTTGAAATTGTTATGTCTGATGCAGATTTAGTTTTGAACAGCTGCTTCTATTGTTGCCATAATTATTTTACCTTTTAACATAGTTTGTAATTCATGTGTATACATTTTATATACTAGATATGAATTAATAATTATTACAGTGCGACCGGCGGTTTTAGACAGATGTGAAGTTACCGCATACTTTACTCTGATCCTGTGAGTATCTGGTAGAGGTAGTGAACTTTCTAGCGCTCGCGGCAACTTCAGATTTGTCGACAATCGACGCTAGTCTGTACATATCAATAGATTTATTTAATGACAATAGATAAACATAATGTGCGTAGTTTTCATTCTTAATTTAATGATAATTAGATGCTAGTCAAATGAACTATACTTCAGTGGAATAATTGATAAAATATATTAAGTAATGTAAATGTGTAATAGCTTAATAACTGTTCAAACAGTATTATAGGTTAGTTGTTTATTTCTTGATATTTTAAACTATCTATTGTGATATTTTGAACCTTTTACATAGGGTTAGTTCACACTGTCCTACTTATTTGTACTTATGTTTATTCTTATTATTATTTTTACTATTTATTTGAAATGCATGCAATACAGTAGATTGTTCACAATGGTACAGTGATAGGTAATAGGTACTCATACAATAAAATGAAAAATATATTAGTTTGTAGCTAATGTTAGCATGTTTTTATCGCATATTTTACTTTCATTGCGATTTAGAAGTAGACCTTACCTCAATTCGATATTTTCCATACCATGATATAGAATTAAAATATCATCAATGAATCTGCGATAAAGTTGCAAACATGACTTTATAAGGCCTGCATTAAGATGTATATTGTATAATTATGTTTTTCAAAAATATACCACAGTACTCAATCTCTTAAAGATGATGCACACATGTGTGCACACAACACAGTGAACAACTCAAATATAGTCACCATATACTTGTTACTTGTGCCTTATGGTTATAAGTATTTACTTAAAGTATCGTTGAGTATTTCAAATGTATGTATCTCAATTCTTAGTGCAGGCGTCTGTACTGGATAAAAATTGCTAACGTTAGGATGAACGCGCATTTACTCGCACAGAACTCGACGCATTTTCTGTTTTTTTTCTTCTGTTCTTGCGGCTTAGTGTGTGATTACCCTAATGCTTAGAGGTAGGATATTTCGTTAATTACATTGATATTTCAATATTCAATAGATACATATTTCTAGGATTGCGAATTCCAAGTCGATCGACTTCGGCGGCCAAAATAGCTAGATACTTTACATTCCGGTATGCCAAATTAGATAAACGGTCGACTATTACTGCATTTATCATATACATACTAAATGTTTATATATTTATTTGCCTTGTTGTTTACAGCCGACAATCTACCTTAGTGCTACTGAATCAGTGGGTAACTCGCGAAAAGACACCTTACCACATTTAACCGTATCTACTTTGTATGTTGAACTATTGTCAAAAATTAGCTATGTACAGTCGGCTCTGTAATGGTCTTTACACGCGTCTTACGCCAGTATTCTCCTGTAATTAAACTACTCACACAAACACATCATGTGTGTGTGTGAGTAAATTACTGATGTGATTAAACCACTTAAGATATACCCTTAATATAAACTACAAGTTGTTTAATCACAGGAGAACACTGGCGTAAGCTGGGTGTAAAGATAATTAAAGAGCCGATTCCGTTTGAACAAAACAAGACGGGATGTGCAATTAATTAATCCCGTCAATAAATTTGATGGGACATTTAATAAGTTCAATTTGGTATAGTTATTTGATTATAACGGGTATTTATCACACTCACCTCTTATGTTTTTGTATCTCGACGACGACGTTTCGACTGTATTGCAACAGCCGTGGTCACGGGTTGACTGTCAGTCAACAGAGTCAACCGTGACCACGGCTGTTGCAATACAGTCGAAACGTCGGGACACAAAAACATACGAGGTGAGCGCGATAAATACCCGTTATAATCAAATAACTATGTGTGATAATCGCGAAAGTCTACGAAAAACTATTCGATTTGGTAGATTGTCGGCTATACTATTAGATTTTATGAAGTATAAAATATAACTGTTTTATTTATGTTATGGTGTAAGCGGAATTAGTTGAAGGTAGGATTGACACGTTCTAGATCTGCATCAGACACTCTTTTACCTCTGTTAGACATATTTTTACTGTAAACCTACATTTGTGTAGTAAATTGTTTATTTAATCATTGGTTGTTTCAATTTTATGTATAGGACAGCTTTTAGGAAGCAGTGCTTAGAAAACGCATTCATACAAAGTATTATTAAAACCGCTAGATTACTTAGCCGTAGATTTTAATATACAACACAGAATTTAATGAATAAATATATAGAGACTCAGATTAGCTTAATTCATTATAGATTCTCGAAGAGCTATGGTATAAGATATTTTTTTAAATAGTATTTTACCATCTTCTATAGATCGATTGTCACTAGTCTCGAAATGACAATTTGTGTCAAACGTCTTTAATATTATGTGTCAAAATTGTTTACAAAATTGAAGTCAACGAAATTGTAGTTAAATGTTTGCCGATATCGTATTCTACTCTACTCTTGCGTGTTCTATCACTTTGGGATGTTACTACAAGAGAATAGAGAATTTAAGTGTGAAAAAAAATTATGGTGCAGGACTTGGTGTTGTCATAGCTTTTCTTATATGTGGGCGTCACATTTTCCATACAATTCTGATGGTGTGGACCAACATCATTATAATCAAGTGTGGGGATAGACGGTTAGTAGCTAAAAACATAACCCTCCTTCAACGCAGTCGGGTAAAAAATGCGCTAATGGCAATGTAGTATTCTCGTTGACTTCAAATATGTAGGTACTTATCTTGCTGCCTGTAGTTTTGCCCATGTTCAGTGATATCGAGCGAGATATAAAGTAACCTACGTCCTGTTCCAGGTCATAAACTAGGTACAACTGGCAAATTGTATCCAAATCGGTTAAGTAGTTCGGCTTGATTAAGTATCTAAATACATTCCAAAAAAATTAACGCAATGACAATAAGAGTGCGATTCATCTCCTTTATTTTTTCCTTGCTTACCCAATGTCTTCACTGTATGCCAATTTCATCCAAATCGGTTTAGTAATTAAGCTTGATTAAGTAGCACTTTTTCAATATAAATGGTTTGATCCTGGCTGATTAACAGACAATGCACTGCACAGGCCAAGCTACTTGAACGTAGAGACTTGAAATTTTGAGGGTAGGTATGTTCGTGAAGAAGTGTAAGCTCTTACTATGAAAGGAATTTTGTTAAGTCGCAAATCAAACGAAGCTGCTAATTCGGTAGTCTCACATATTATAACCTTTCGTTTTCACAAATAACGCAATAACAATAAAAGTGTTTTTCCAATCAATTTCCAGCTATGTGCACCTCATGAGTTTAGGCTGGACGTGGCTACATCTACTCTACTTGCATATAAACTTAGTAAACTCGTGCTACATAATCTGGATGCATCAGAACATAGCGTTGCGCCTGGTCGGCTTGGCGTTTGAAATGCACTGTGCCGACAAACCCAACCATAAAGCCACATCTTCCGTGAGGATCAATAGCACTGGGGATTCGGATCAAGATACTGAGGAGCCGTCGGTGGTGGATATCGTTTCGTATGCGTTTTTCTTCGTTGGGCTTCACAAAGGTCAGTTTGATGTTTTTTCTTACTTGGCGTTTGAACAGCGCTGTGTCGACAAACACAACACTAAAGCCTCATCTTCGGTGAGGATCTATAGGACTGGGATTTCGGATCAAGATTCTGAGGAGCGATCTGTGGTGGATATCGTTTCGTATGCGATTTTCTTCGTTGAGCTCTACTTACAAAGGTAAGTAGGAAAGTCGCTTTGATGTTTTTCTCGGCGTTTGAACTGCACTGTGCTAACAAACTCAACTCTAGAGCCATACCTTCCGTGAGGATCAATAGCACTGGGGATACGGATCCAGACACAGATTAGTCCTACTACCTACTACGTAGATTACTACCTAGTAACTTATCTATGGTGGATATCTTTTCGTATGCGTTTTTCTTCGATGGGCTGCACAAAGGTTTATAATGTAAATAAGACACTTTAGTGTTTGTTTTAAACATAGAAAAATGTGCATTAGGTATAGCTAAATAAGCAGTTTCAAGGGCACTGGTAGTTAGTGAAATTACCTACATGGGCTTTTGAAACTGACCATCAAAAAGTTCAATGTGGACGTGCGCTTTAGCAGTGTTGCAACGGCCTATGTGAATCGAAGTCATGTGTAGCACTGTTTTGGTCATGAGCAGGCTCTTACGATCAGAGGAGCGCGTAGTTCGTCTCGTCTCATGATTACATAAACAAAAAGTTTTATTTGAAGAGTTATCCTAACGAATGTATGGAAACAAATACCTACCTCTAACCCAGAAAATAATGGATAAAATATCCCAATAATTTCTGTTATTTCCCAGGACCATACTACAAATGGAAAATATTCAATGAGCATTTGAGCGGTTCTTTTGGAGAACTCGGCGATTGCAGAATCATCACAGAGCAAAAGCTGAAGAAAATGTTTATCTGTCTCGCCGGTTTATGCCTGTTGCGATTAAAATATTCTCCCATGGTAAGTTAATTCTTATTTATTCTTGATGATAAGTAGGTTATTGTTTTCTTAGTAGGTAATGTAAAAGAGTAGTTACTTTTAAATAAAAAATGCTGGAAGGACTCGAACGAAACATACCTACACAAAGAAACACAGCAAATCATTTAAACAAGCAGCGCCTCTAGCGGAGGAAGTGAGAAACCTACTAGAGGAAGTCGTTTGAATTTTTCTTGCCCTCGGAAAGGTATCAAATTGCTTAGTAACTACTCATAAATGATGTATATGAGTTGTATGATTTACAGATTTACTATGAAGACTCATTCTACACCAAATACGATATGGACACCCGTTACCTCTACAACATCCCACTTCTGCTGATGTTCTTCCTGAAATGCCAGATAACGATGCTTTTGGCTACCAGCGTGTTCACCGAGGCTGGCTTCGGCGTGTATCCGGCCAAGTGCCAGCCGTTGCCTGGGCATGGACCTTCCGTGCGGCTTAGCTTGCTGAAATTGGCGTAAGACACTCAATTAAGTTTTTAATAGGCCTATGCGGCGCGGCTCTCACTACCTTCTAGGTAAGTAATTCTTATTGGGTAAGGCGTTCCAAATGGTCTGCACTGACGTCCCGCTATGGGGTGTATTGTGCATTGACTAACTTTACCTACCCCAGCCAGCCCAACTCCCTTTGGGGAGTAGCGGAGTAGGACCCTGGGTTGATGGATGGCGTGTTGCAGTTTCCTAGTAGGGTCAACCGATCGTCTCGCTACCTACGTTAGCTGACGTTTTCATAGGAAATCTCATTATATCTGCTTGTCACTTATCTTAGGGGCACAACACAACATATTGGCTTCTTTCATTCATCATCGCTGGCATAAGACATACCTACTTAGGAATCAAAAATAAGCTAGTTCTATCCGGTTAAACGGTACCTATGCTATGTGTGCTTGCTCTTACACCAATTGCTAATTTTTCATTAAAAAAAATATACGTCTTGCCAAGCTTGCCATTGTAAGCTTAAAACTAGGTTCAGATGAATTCGAAAACCTAAAATTCACTCAATGATCACTTTCCATTCACAGTGGATCTCCAGATAAAGCTATGGAAGAAGAATACAACTTCTCAATGCTGAAATGTTTCGAGAACGACCGCGTACTGATCGGCCCTCGCATGAAGGACACCATGAAAAGCTGGAACTTGTCCACCCGCTACTGGTTCTGGGCCAATATGTACAAGAACCTTGTGAAATCTAATAAAGAAATCAGGTACTTACTTTCTTCTAACTTCTTGTATTTACTGATTTGTAACCTTTCATTTTTCTCTTCTAAGGCTCAATTCCCACTGGGATGGCAGCGCCCGGCAGATTACTTTCAGTGTCAAACTATTTTAAGCATTATCTTCCTTATTAAAAAGACTAATATCGAAGGACCGCTGACAGGAGGCTCGTGGACCTGGACACTTGGCCTGTCAGTGGCCCTACAATACTGGTCTTATTCGTAGGTACCTACTTATGTAGATGGTCTTCCCGGTCGGTAACACCCCTACGTCAACAGTGTTCACGAATGGAAAAAAAGTTTCAAGTCATAGTGTTGACGAACGCAACTTTTTATTTCACGATCGTACCTATCCATCTAATACTTACAAGAGTCAGATTTCAATGAAAGTGGCCGCCAGCCGGGTCAGATGCTGCTCAAATGATACAGCAGAAACTGATATAAATAAAAACGTGCTCTTAAAAGCAAGGAGGTGCTAAGTTGTTAATGCTACCAAATGAAATACGAGTACCTACACTGAAGTTCGAAATACTGCCAAGATCGAAGTCAAAACTACCTAAGTACTAATAAAATATGTTAACTAAAGCTAAGCTTAGCTAAAAACTAGAATACGTACTTACGACGAACGCGATAACAGAGAGTAGAATTTCTATTCAAGTCGATACGCTAGAGTGAGCGATATCTTGTCCTTCAATGGTGTTCCACTTTGGCTTTGGCTGAGCGAAGGAAGATCTAGTTTTGGAAGGAATATTTATTTCCATTGAACGGTTCTTTATGTTACAGAGGTATATGTTCCTACTTAGCGTGGACATTGTGGAGTGGACCTTCGATACAGCAGCTCCTCATTTCCTCGACACTGTGGGTCTACATCCATTTGGAATCGGAATATGGCGAACTATACGAGACGAGCACATCGGTTAGTTACAAAGAGCTTCTACATTTTGCTTAAAAAAATGCTTTTCTTTTACAGCATCACCTTTGATGAGCGTTTGTTACTGTCTCATCAGTCTACTATGTGAGCTGAACAAAAAAATGAAAGGTTTCATACTTTAATTTAGATATCAACCAATTATATAAATATATTTAGTAATAAATTCGCTTGATTTCTAAACAAAGGTTTTAATTAACCCAACTTTAGTTTAGAACTTTAGTACATATTACTATATTATAAACCAAAGAGTTTATTCACTCTCGTTTCGAACTTCTGATGATGCCTCGTGTAGAGGCGAAACACGTGTCGTATCTTTAAACTTTGGTTTTCTGTTCGTTGACTCTTTGGTTTATAATATAGTAATATGTACTAAAGTTCTAAACTAAAGTTGGGTTAATTAAAACCTTTGTTTAGAAATCAAGCGGATTTATTACTAAATATATTTATATAATTTGTTGATATTTATGGATTTCCGCAAAGTAACGCCTGAATCAATCAATTATTTTAATTTAGATTTTATACGTGTTTTAAAATTAACCCTACTAACTTAAAAACACGTATAAAATCTAAATTAAAGTATGAAACCCTTAATTTTTTTGTTGACGAAATTAAAAAACATGGACGAAACGAATAGTGTGAAGAAATTACTATAATACGGCGTACTTTTTGAGTATTTGTCCGAAACATTTTTGTATGGAATTCGGATTTGAGGATTCCCCTTAAGGAGATATAAAATTAGCGAGGATATTACGGGACTCGAAACCGCTTTTCATTTCGAGAGTGACCATCCAAATATCGCGCAAGGCGACCAGCCTATGTAGTTTATAGTCTTGTGAAACATTGTTATGGTTATGGAGTGCACGAAAGGAGCCTTTCGAGGCGCACTTGTAATCCTTTCACCACACTGGTTCGAAAGAACTAGTGACACGATAAGAAGAAGAAGAAGATGGTTATGGACAGTTGTGATCTCTTACAGACGGTTTCTAGGGTTTAGTTTACAGAATATGTAATTGTGATTTTAGATGAAAGTGCCCTGGGATATAGGATTCTCCATGATGCGCATGTTCTGCCTCATCTACCTGACTCCCTGTTTCATAGTGACGGACGCGGCTACACTTTTAAAATACTACAATTCCATATTTTGGATATACCACGCTCTTCTTATAGTTTTGATTGTAGGTGCTATTGTTAGTTACAAAAGCAGGGAACGGTTTTTATAAGATTTTTAAAATATACAGTTTAAATATTTGAATTTTATTTTACTAAAACAATTAAGATCCAAATATCTCATATTTACTTAAATATAGTCAACAAATGGATTAGATACCTTGTTGGTATTACAGTAGCCGCAAACGAGCCACCGACCACAGTGACCAGTGGGTGGAGACTGAAAGTTTACATACATTTTATTGCTGCAGCGGCGCGTCGTCGCCGTCACCGGGCGGTTTCAGATTATCGGATTAACCAGGCTGTTTTGCCGCTAGTGTTTTATTTTTTTGCAGTGCATTACACACGACAACGCTCGTACATGCACTGCAATGCAATCGTACATGTCTGACACTGCCACTTGCTAAAAAACCGAGCATAAATGACGGTATATGTGCGTACACGCGCAACACGCTTTAGAAGTTTCGTGAGTACCAATCCGCCCCTATACGCGCAGCAAAAATACGCTTGTCTCAAATCGCACTTACAGCGGCAAAATGTACATGTCGCAGGCATATTGTATAACTCGGCATTTCACAAACGGCGTCGTCCGTTTACAAACGCTCGCTGTTTTGCAATATGCCGAAGGCAAATTGTCAACTCGTTCAATTCGACATTAATTGAAATTGTAGGGTGACCATCATACAAAAAGTAGTAAGTACTTTTTTGCCTATGATGATTTTCTGTCATTAGTCTGTGCACGCTCGCTGCCCTCGCGTGCAGTCACAAAAAACCTAGTAACCTACCGTCACCTATAACTCTTATCAACCCTAGATAGTTTCCTGTCATTAGGCTGTGCAGCAAAAAAAAAAACTAATAACCTACCGTCACCCAACTTTTATCTGGATCGAAATTTTAATCATTCTAACCTCTTGCTCGACGGACGGACCTTAGTGTTTTTTATGTCGTCTTACAAACGGCGGCGTTTGAATGGTCCACCAATATTGTGGCATATTACAAAATGCCGAGGCAATTTACAATTTGCCTTCGGCATATTACAAAACAGCGAGCGTTTGTAAACGGACGACGCCGCCGTTTGTAAAATGCCGAGTTATACAATATGCCTGCGACATACATAATGTGAACTGACGGTAGACCGCTACCGGTCGCTGTGTTCGGTGGCTCGTTTGCTGCTGGTCTTAGGTACTTATTTTAATAACTAAGCTAAATAAAATTCTGACATCACAACATTCATAACTCTATAGAAAAACATATAACTTCATCATTATCACAGAATAAATAAATTATTAATTTATTACTTGGAAGACTCGTCAATGTTTCTAATAATATTAATAATTATGATATTGTATTATAATTATTATGAATAATTCAATATTTATCTACGATTAACAACGACTGTTCAATATTTGGTCAAGATACATTTTTTTTCTATCTATAACATAAATTCATCTAGTTGAGATAGTACCCAAAGTACGATTTTTTCCTGGGTTTATGCTATTTTGGTACACCTACCAATTTGTTTAAGAAATAATTTTACAATATATTCTGATTTCACATTTGATTACATTTTTTTTTCGTTATTCACGTCTTTTAAAAAATAAATGCTTTTTTAAATCTTCCTACGCTAAAATATCTAAATGATTTTTGTTGTAATTTTTTTCTGACAACGACTTGAATCCATATTATGGATTTTTCCGATAACATGGATTGAAGCCTTTTCAAGAAGATTATGACCACAGACCTACAGAATTATGACTTTTCGTGTCGTGCTCTGCAACTGAGCTATGCAGACACTGCCACTAACGTCGTGTGAGTTATCAGTAAATAGATTATAATATAGTCATACCATGATTTGTATCTTGTTCTACAATTTTCTATTTTCAATACTAAGCAGTAAGGTTTAGTTTACATCGACAGCATTGATTTCTATCGTTGGGTCCTCTATAATGGATTTGTTTTGGATCAATCTCAATTCAATCAACTTTGGTGGAATCTTGCCGGTCGGGTGGATTGCTACAAAGATACATTTTAAATGGGTACAATTTTAAGGCAATTCGTAGTAAAAATAAAGTAAAACAGTATTCTGTTGGGAGGCGTCCATAGACACAGTGCCAGATATTCTTCCGCAAAGCAATGTGTAAGCATTGCTGTGTTCCGGTTTGAAGGGCACTGTACCTAGTGAAATTACTGGGCTTTCGAGACTGACCATCAAATGTCTGTCAAGTGGACGAGCGCTAAGAGCAGTGTTGCACCGGCCTACATATGTATGTGAATCCAAGTTCTATGTAGCACTGTTCTGGTTTTGGGCAGGCATTATCTCTTACCATCAGCAGAACGTCTAGCATTTCTCGTCACTTGTTTTCATAAAAAAATATACTCGAAATTTCACGTCTTTACGTCCAGTGGTTTGGCCTGTGCGTTGTCTGTCAGTCAGTCAGGACTAAGCTACTTATAGATGATGATAACTGACCTCTTGCTTTGCTGTAAGTATCATTCACAATCGCCTGAAGCGTCGCGATGGTTTTTTCCAGCGTCAGTTTGACGTCGTGTTCAGTTTTGTGCCACCACGCCAGAAACAACGCGGCGAAGAGATCACCCGTACCCGTGTACGTTGCATCCTTCTTTGGGATTTGGATCTTATAACATTTTCCTGCAAAATAAATATATCTCAAAATAAACATTAAATAAAAAATTGTTAGTGTGAGTACGGTTTCAGATTAGCGGAGTAAGAGCGCTTGTAAACGTCCGTTTTTTTTCACAGGATAACGGACTGTCAATAAACGGATATTCTTTTATTGGCGCAAATTGTTCGCCGGACCGATGTCCGGTGCATGTACACACATTCATTATAAACCATACACCACCGCGAATCCGGTAAAAAACACGGTCCGTTATCCGGTGAAAAAAACGGACGTTTACAAGCGCCCTAACTGAGCGGATTCGCCGCTCGTCTTTTGTTTTTTGCAACGCGTGTACATAAAAACGCGAGAGACGTAAACGCCGGTACACGGTTCAGCTTTTGAAGTAACGGGAGTACCAATCCGGGCGGATATACGCGCGACTAAAATACGCTAGTCTGAAATCGCCCTCGCCTTTATACATGCTTCTTTTATGTTTTAAACTATAACGAGTTCGTGTAAAATTAATAATTACCTACAGAATTTCTGAAATATAACTGTTGGGTGGCGTCCCCGTGCATGGTATTAGACGGTTAGACGGTAACCTGCACGGGGACGTATGCACCTTCTAGGCTAGGACCTAGAGTCTAGGTGGATACTAACATAGAGCCAGATGTACTACCGCAAAGCAGTAATGTGTACGCATTACTGTGTTCCAGTTTGAGGGGCACTGTAGCCAGGGAAATTACCGGTATTTCGAGACTGACTACGAAAATGTCTTGAAGTTAACGAGCACTAGAGCAATGCTGCAATGGAATTTGTACCTATATTAAAGTCAACAATTACGCTACGTACATTTTGTGTCAGTTTTGCGTAGCGCTGTTCTGGTCATAAACAGGCATGGCTCACAACATGAAAAAAAAATTACCTCCATTGCTAGCAATTCCAATCATATTATTCGTATCCCCAAGATCAGTGCTAGACAACACCACAGTCTTGACGCCTTTATCGTGAAGAGCCTTGATAACATTCATGGCTCCAGCCAAGTCTGTCATCTTCAAGCCAGTGATCAATTCGGCTTCGAACTGATTCGGGGTGATGATATCCGCGAGGGGCACGACAATGTCGCGGTAAACTGGTAGTATGTCTTCTGGGACATACATCTTGCCGTTGTCACCCATGACAGGGTCACACACTGTAAATGTAAATTACTTTTAGTAAATCATTTTCAACAACTATTAGTAAATAATTTTCAAAAATAAACTTCCAATAAGAAGTTTTTTTTTTATGGTTTTACCAAAGAACTTTGTTGTTTATAAACCGATTTGAAAAATTTTTTGTGTGAGAGTGTATAATTTCAGATTGGTCCCATAGAAATTTCATTCAAAGCGGTTCAGTTATTTAGTTTTTAAATACAAATAACAAAAAAAAAAAGTCTCAAGAAGTAAACAAAATTGCGTATTTTGCTTCCCTGTGACTTGTCAGTGGTGCCTACGGTCACTTGAACTTGTGTACATCTTAGTACTCTGTGCTTGAACCGTCCGATTGAACTCGGTTTTTGTAGTTTTTTGTCAAATTTTGATCTATTTTACATAATTTCATCAGATGTTTTGGTTGATAGACTTCAAGGAGTATTTCGCCACTAATATCTATTACATTGGCAAAAGTTTATGAGAATGGATAGATGGATGTTGGCTCCTCAATCACGCCAAAACTTCTAAACCAATTAAGCTGAAACTTGGTATATTGGTTATTTTTAATCAATGGTATTTATAGTTTCTATACTTTTCATCTCAATTCCCCGCGGATGAAGAAGTAAGCAGTAGTTAGTATAAAAAATAAGTGGAATAAAAATGATCAGTCTCATAGTGTATAACATTTTTGTAACGATAATTATGTACTTACTGTTCTAGTTAAACTATTTAATTTATCTACAGTGTGAATTTATACAAATATATTGCGAGGATAAGGTTGTAATTGCTGATAACTCCATTTCAAACAATGATATCAGCTATAATTACTTTACATAACTCATACTAATGATGTGGAGTGCAAAAACATAGGTTAGGTACTAATTAGATCCTTATGTTTGTAAGTGTAAGTTTATAATATGTAGAATAGTAAAATTGAAAAATATTTTAACAAAAACTAAATCAGATTTTCTAATAGTACCACCCGCCTGTTGGTTACATGACATCATAAAAGCAGCCTGAGGCCAGTGGATCAGGCTTGCTCAAAATCGCAATAAGTGGCGCACTGAAGAGGAGGCCTATACCCAACAGTGGGTGTAAGAGGCTGGTTAGATAGATAGAAGTCAAGGAAAAATGTCTGTTGTGATTTTTTACCAATTAAATAAGAATGATCAGTCATTTTTGTATTCAAAAACGTGTTTTGTCTAACTATTGTCTTGAATATAACAATGCTACTTAAAGAATCGGAAAAGATAAGAATGCACTTTACATACTTATAATGACATTGGATATTTATAAAGTAAAAGTTTAGTTGTTCTTTGTAAAACAAGTAATTTTTTTATACCTTCAAGAAGCATTATGTTTTTTGAGTGTATGTTTGTCTGATTCCTTGTGACTCCTTGTAGATGTTAGCCTTTTTAGCCTTTTATGGCGGATTTGGACAGATGAGGTGACAATGGATTTCTCTAGGTCACAATGAAAAGTAACAAACCCAACTTGGCAATAATATCTTGTCAGAAGGGTTTTTATAAACTTCAAATTAATGAATGCATTATTTCTTGCTTTCAACAATCACTAACTTAGCTGATAAAAACAAATTAACTACATGAAACTATTACAAAACAAACCATAGGTAAGATTGGGGTTCTTCAGTCTCAATTTCTTGATGATTTCTGCAATCTGTTTTAGTGAATCTGGAGATCTTGAGTATCCAGTCAGAAAATGTGTGTAATAGTCCACATCATTTATCATGAGACCTTCAACCAGTTGAAGCATTTCCTCATTTTGAAGGACATTTCCTTTTATGTGTTTGTAGCCGGTGTGTGTTGAGAATTGCACTGTATTGATGAAGTCTACTTCGAAACCTAGAACCTGTAAAATATAACACTCAAGTCACAAGAGCTATGGAACGGTAGTAAATAACAGATTACCTCAAACTTTAAGGTTTTACATCTTGCCGTTACAAACACATGCAACTGTAACTAGATCAATAAAAATATGATAAGGTTAGTTTCATAGTTATGTATTTATATGAGCGTTTTACATTGTATGTTTTACTTTAACTGAAAGTAAGAAGCATAAAACAAAATAATCTAGGAGCAGATAAATAGTTGTCTCATTGGTTGAGGTCATTCAATGTGAACACAAATCATTCAAGTGTAATGGTTTCATGGTCATTTTAATTCAGAAGCCTTGAAATACTACAGTTGATTTATTTTCCATATCTCAAGGTCCAAAACCAATCACTATACCTATGCATATTTTATTTTATTTTATTATTAATGGATTACCTTACTTATTTAGCAATTTTACAAAAGTTTATGGCAGTAGAAGGCGCCTATTAGTAAGGAAAAGACAATATTTTATTGAAACCTACTTGAAGAGGTTATGATAAAATAACAGTAATAGGTAGGTACCTGTAGAGGAAAAACAGCACTTTTATTCCCCACATAACCATGTACTACGTGGCTCTGGATTGAGAGAACTTTGGGCGTGGAATCCGAAAACATTGTAAGGTATTCCTTTTCAAAAACTCAGAAGATCAATACACAAAAGTTGACGACGTCCTATATGCACACCATTCAAATCACTGACTGATCGAGTCTTACTCAGCAGAACAATAAGCACGTTGTAAACGATATCTTAGCAAGTAAATTACTATTTGCGATAAGAAAATGAAACGAAACTGATATTGAATTAAAATTAAAATCTCGTTCTTGCAATATAGGTACTACTTTGGTAAACAAACTTTTTTTTTTTCTATTTAAGAACCTAAGTTCTTCGGTTTTCGCTTCACATCAAAGGTATATAGCCAGTGTCAAGTAAAGTAATTGGAGAGTTTATTTTGTCATAAGTCAGAGTCGATAAGTCAAGTCATGCCCCTGTAAAGTAGTGGTGGTTGCGACTTTACTAGTGGCTTCTATGGAGTTTTGGAGGCAACACGAAAAGTCACGTTTTACAGCATTAAACTATTCACCAACACTCATACACGTTCACGAGAACATAATGGATAAAAAACCACCGTTTTTACACTTAAACACTCAAAGTTATACAAGTTTTGTCAATTAATTTAATGCCGCTAATGCGCTATTTTTCATGTTCCCGCCAAAAACCCAAACAAACTGATTTGACTGACGTTTTAAATGACATTGGCAATCTTGTTTGTATGACAGAAATCGAGACCACTTCATCATAAATGGCCAAGCGTACGTACTCTCTCGCCGAGAGTGTGATGCGGCTAAGGTGAGTAAATGGTACAGGAAAGAACTAAATTAAATTATTATCTTGGAGTGGCTTGGCTTTCATATTAGGTACCTGACTGCGAAGAAAGAGTGATATTTTTTTTATAACGGATATGCATTATGACTACTGCGCTGCTGCTTTCCAAGGCCTAGGTAACATTATCAACCCTCTCGCTACCAAAACTTTTGCGACAAGGCATGGCCATAATGGCCATAATGGCCATGCCTTGTCGCCTTGTCGTACTCGCGTTGCACATCCAGCAGGGCTAGTCGTTAAGCTGTCATTAGTTCTCGATATCGAATGGTACGTCAAATCTGAAAGAAAATGGCCGACCTTTCGAAGCCGATAGCGACAGAAATCCTATGGTGACGTCATTTTTTTCCCAGTCTTGACCATCGAATTCGATATCGAGAACTAATGACAGCTTAACAAATAGCCCTGCCGCTGCCCGTGAGTCCCAACCAATTAACTTTCCTACGAGACTGTGGCAGCTGCCATGCACAGCTGTTCTGTGACACTAACAGTGATTGATAAGCAATTTATGACAGTCTGCCAGGCCAAGCAAGATCGCTCAGCAGCTGTTCTTTGTTGTTGTTGATTTGTTGACTTGATTGAGTCTTGAATTTGTATTCTAAGTTTTGTGATTCTTGGCTAAGTTTGTGAGAGCTATTTATTATAAGTAGAAATAGGTCCAGTTCTTGTTTTTCCTTAACCTTTGAGTCGATTGGCTTTTATTCAAATACAATAAAATAAAATCTTATTGTGGAAGATACTTATTTGTGTTATTTGTGTTGGTAATCAATATTGAGGCAGAATGTTATCCTCTCTTATAAAGGACCATCAGGCCAAACAAACAGCCAAACGCGTTGTGCAAGGTAATTATTTTTAATACAAAGTACTTTTTATTACGTAGGAAAGGTATATTTACCATCGACACGGCCAAGTACTGGGCAAAATACGTTTGATTGAATCATATGACGGCACCGTGGCTCAGTTGGTAGTGACCCTGTCTACGAAGCTCGGTGTTCTGGGTTCGATCCCCTTCCGGGGCGAATATTTGTGAGACGAACACAAATGTTTGTTTTCGGGTCTTGGATGTTGTGATGTCTTGTAGGTAGGAGTTGTATGTGTCCATGCCACCTGCGACACAGGGAATCCTAGTGCAGGGGTGTCAGTGTGTGAATGTTTATGTTTATAGACACAAACGAAAAGACTTGGTGTTTGGTGGCCCCGTTTCCAAATTGGAATCTCGTAAGCTCGTAAATCGGTCATAAGCTACCTAAATCGTTTTGGTTTAGCCAGCCCATTTCCAATTTCCATCCAAAAGCATAGAAGGCTCAATCTCATTTCCAATATACATAGGTTTTTGTGACTTCATGGTGAGCCAAAGAATGAACTAATTTTTGTGTCATTGTTTTCAGAACAGAAACGTAAGGATTGTATTGCAGCAGCCAATGATTTGACACAGGCCCTTGTTGACCACCTAAATGTAGGGTAAGTTTTTCAAAAACCCATATTTGAATAAAGTCTATCAAGTGTTACTATAATCTGACTAGCAAATTTTTTAGTAGGTACTCACTTCCAGCTCTTGACCATCATATCCTGCAAATTTCAAGTCTATGCGTTCAGTGGTTTGGCCAGTTTGTTGTCTGTCAGCAGTCAGTCAGTCACATCCAAGCATTAAAGGCTTATACTACCTATATTGATGAGGCAGAGTTATATGTGACAAACACCTTTTCACAGGTCTTGAACGTTGTTATATCTATCTCACCAATCCAAGTCCAAGTGCATGAGCCATTTAATGGTGTTTGTAAAATCACTATTGTTTTTAATTACAGGGTGGCCCAAGCTTACCTAAACCAAAAGAAACTGGATGCTGAAGCAAAACTACTACACCAAGGTGCAATTAACTTTGCAAAGCAGACACAACAATGGTTGGCACTGGTTGAAAACTTTAGTAGCTCTTTGAAAGAAATTGGTGATGTTGAAAACTGGGCACGGAGCATTGAGAATGACATGAAGATTGTAACCGATACGTTAGAGAAAGCTTATGAAACCACTCGGGAACAATCTAGCAGTAGTCAGTAAAATCCATGGAAAGTTTGTATGATTTTTTATTTACCTACTTATTACTGATTGTTTCATACCAAAATATGCTTAATTTTTTATTTTTGTTGGTTTAAGCAGAATTCAAATTCCCTACTGAGATAAACAAACACTTTATTGTACACCAACAAAAACAAAGCAGAGTAAAACAATAGAACAAGTATAAAAAGGCCTTAAGGTAGGGTAGGTAGTACAAGGGGCGGCTTTATCGCTGTGAGCGATCTCTTACAGTCAACCCGATCCTCCCTGTCAAACTGGTTATAGAACAAGGAATTAGAAATATTTTCTCCTTTAATTTTATCCTCTAGTCTAGGGTATCCTCTAGGGTAGGCTTTGCCTTCGTAAAATATTAAAAGAGTTAAACAAAGATGGATGCGACAATTCGAAGACAAGAGTGCGATGGCGCACATTGGGAAAGACCTATGTCACTGTTTTATAAAATACCTCCATAATCTGCAAATTTTCGACAAGATCTAAATACTTATACAATACAAATGCGGGTTAGCTTCACAACTTACAACTTATAACTCAATGACAGCTAGACTAATTTTCATAATTTTTGATAGGTATGTTGGATTTGTCTCCACCCGGAATAGCAGAATAACTATTAAATACATAAAAATATTACAAAAATATATTTTACTATCGTTCAGTGATTTTCTCTATATGTTGGTGGCAGCTTTGTTGTAGGTAGGTACTTTGTGCACGTGATTATGTTGCATTAATTATACCTCGCTAATGGAAGAGACTGGTATTGATTTTCGCTTATTGCTTATGGTGTACCAGCTGTCTTTCAAAGTTTAAGCTGTACTTTAGGAGTTTGTTCAAGCTTTTTTTTTCAATTTATTTGGCGGGTAAGGTATGTATTTTATTTTATTTATTTAACATTAGACTCACAGTTACATTTTTTTCTTATATAAGCTTTGAAATATAGGTATACTATTCTTAAACCAATTATTAAATGTAGATGAATTAACCACTATTGGATTACCATGTCGCATAAAAGTTGTCTTGTTTTTGATGCTCTTGTGAGCTCTACGTTCTACTATTCATTTTTAATTTTTGAAGGACGGTGGGATATGAATATACTTGCTTGTCAATCACGCATAAACTACTGAATCGAAATTAGGTAGTAAGCGCTATCTTGATGGTAAGAGATCACGCCTGCTCATGACCAGAACAGTGCTACACGGGACTTTTATGCACATAGGCCGGATATCGGTAGGTATACGAGTATGAGTAGGTATAAGAAATTAAGGAATACAAAACTATAGAAAATCTTGTAAATAAACACTTAATTTATTTTAATAAGTACAATGTACGAATATAAATTACTTGACTAAAGTTACAGTTATTCTAAGTTGTAACAGCCTTTTACTTATTTTTATCTTTGATTTGTAGGTTTTATTATCTTAAATACCTTCTGCCTAGGAACTAATATACGAGTACACAGGTTAGAAACTCATAAGCCATCGATAAAGTACTAGTTAAGCTCTACATAAATGACGTAGAAAGAAACACAAGTAATTTCATACATACTCTAGTGTTAGTTTAGCATTTCTATATTCTAATGGCATCTTAGATTTACACTAGGTCTATCCAGATTTCCTATCGACTTGACTGCTGACTTTCCCATACTTTTCCTTGAGCTTGACATTGAACTCGGGATCGTCCCAACCCCACAGGTGGTGCGTCCCGTCTCCGGTGCGGTGTGTGCGCTGCTTTATAATCTCTGGTGAAACCGTCTTTAGGTCATAGGCTTGCCCGATCTGTAAACAAATAATAGTCTAGTGTTACACATAGGTATATGGATTTTTCTGTTCAAAAAATATATGAGTGCATTTAAACGGTAGAGGAAAACATCGTGAGGAAACCGGCTTGTCAAAGTTCGAAAGCATGTGTCAAGTGCCCAAAAGGAGCCTCTTCGAGGCGCACTTGTAATGCTTTCACCACCCTGGTTCGAAAGAACTGTTTAACCGGTCCCTTCAAACCGGACCACAGTAATGCTTACACATTACTGCTTCGACGTAGCATGCTTGGCACTGTATTGGTACTGTTGCGTTTCTATTGTTATTTTGAGGGTAGTTTGGTAAATCACCGCCTGCCCGAACGTGAAGAGCTCGATTCTCTTCAGTGCATTGGCGGGAGTCATTGTAATTGGATGCGTGTGGACGTTCTACTCAAAATCCGTCGACTCTCCCTCCATTTATGGCCGTGCCAAAATCTCCATCTCAACATTTTGATACTAGTGAAGTGTCGCGGGTTCATAGATGTGCTGTGTGCGTTTTCCAAAGACTTTCGAACCTGGACCCGCCGTGCGAGTCCACAGGACCTTGCCTGCTACCAAACCAACAAGCAGGAGCTGCAGTTCATAAGGTAGGTGGTGTTCAATTGCCTTCGGAAATCAGTAGAAACGTTTTCAGCCCTAGACACTGTACTTTCAAAACTCAAAACACATATTCTAAAATCGCCAGCATAATTAATCTCAAAAGGTTTGGTTTAAAAACCGCACAGGTACCCATCTAAACGTTATCCTGCAGGGGACGCTTCCCAACTGTGAAAAAAAAGGTGGGAGCTCTCACCATAGCCATAGCGTCAATGAACATGATGGTGGGAGTCAGCATGTTGAAGAGTGGGTTCTCGGTCGCGCGGTAGTCCCACGGGAACGTGTGGTGGTAGTTGTGGAAGCCTTCCACGCAGATCAGCCATACTCCGATGTTTTCACGGGGGTTCAGAGATCTTCACAAAAAAAAACGTTAAACATGCATTTTAGGCCCGAGGCAATAAAAGTAAATCTGTTGAGAGGTTCAGTTTGTAATAGGTTTCATTCATGCCGGAAGCTGAGATTGCGAACTTTTTTTCAAATTTCGAACTTCGGTTTTCATTATTTCATGGTTTTAATATGAGGCATTATCATGCCATATCCAAAATAGTTATTTTCACACCATCAGATTGCATATCTCAAGGTAAAGCAAGGCATTTTACCTCCCTAGGGAGGAAAGTTGTATGAAACTCCCTAGGGCGTAAAGAGATTTGAATTTGGGTCGTCGCATTGTGGAATCTCTTGGAGAACTCCAAGTAAAAGAATGCCCATTTAGCATTGTAAAGAGGTTTGTTCTAAAATCAAACTGGTCTCCATAAGCACAATTAAAAAAATAAAGAAACACGCACGATTTATTTTCTTCTTTCTTTCTTCGATTTCAAAGAACGTGAAACAAAAGACGGTGTTTGCTGCTGGAGCCCTGGCTTTTTATTGTCTCGCAGAAGATGTTAAAAGTAGAGTATGTCCTGTTGACGAGTAGGCATACCTAACGGAATGAGCTAGGTACTTTCCGGATGCCAAGATATCAGAAGACAGCCATAACTGCTTTTAATTAAAATTTAAAAGTCGCCATCTATTACGGTCAATTGAATCAGCTGAACTAACGTCATGAATATGCAATAATAAGTCCATCCTATCCGCAAACAATTGCATTATTAATTACCTACCCATTGTCTACCCGAATATTGCTGCGTATTCATTTGATTAGATTACTCGGTCGTGTGAATAATTGTAGCTTTAAGGGATACCCATAGCTACATTATTTATGTAAATATTTAGGTATGCTCTATATTTCCCCTATTTAAACCCATACCACGCCCATATCACCTTTAACTAATACCCTATCTATATCTATCCGCTAAACGATCAATTAGCCTACCTACACTACATAGAATGACTATTATAAAATATCTAGGAAAATTTAAAGCTATAAGATTATAGGTACATCATTTCACAACATACAACTTATGTTACGTTTACCTACCAATATCAATTCGTTCCTCCAGTGCACAATGGAGTCTCTTCGAGGCGCAATTGAAATCCTTTCACCACACTGGTTCGAAACAACTAGTGACACGATAAGAAGAATTCATTCCTCAGAATGTCTCCCATTTTATAATTAGGAACGGTCACGGCTAGGTACCACGATTTTTTATCATATCGGTATGGCAATTTCAGATATTTCAACATTTTTCAATACAGCACCAATCTGAATGGCAACTTTACGGTTACTTAACCCTTAGGGTATCCTCATTTTGCGTGTTTGGTGAACTCACTTGTCATAAGGTCTGTATCCATAATGGTGCGCAAAACTGTTGACACTCCAGACTACATTAATACCACAAGTGTATCGCAGGATAGTGGGAATGAAGAATGCATTCATCCAAGTCTCGCCCCAGAAGTATACTGGAATGACTGTGGGCAGCACGAAGCATAGGAGTGGCATCAACTTCAGATAATGTCTGGAATCAAAGTTATTTGTGAGACAAAGTGAAAGACAAGTAGACACTTCCTAGGAGTAAAAAGAGGCTTGATAACTGAGAATCGACAACCGTTGGGGAAAACGTGTTCTTGAGTGGAGACCGCGTCTAGGCAAGCGTAGTGTAAAACGATCTTTGGCCAGATGGAGCGATGATTTGCGCGCTATAGCTGGCAGAAGGTGGATGAGAAGAGCCGAAGATGGGGCTTAGTGGCGCACCTTGGGAGAGACCTACGTCCAGCAGTTGATTGCTATAGGTTGATGATGATGAACTCTTCATCAAAAACTCCATTGTGTGCTTAGACAGAACACGTTTTTTGGTCCACTTTGATTTCATCAAGACATCTGTTTATCGTTAGTGCTCTACACACTGGCTCTACTTAATAGTACCTGCTTCTTATGTATGTATTAATAACCCACAAAAAAGGCATCATTTTATCGATCTATGATAAATGAGAATGAGAGATAATATTACGAGCTGATCATAAGAATGGGAGCTAGCCCAGATAAACATTTTTAGTCGCAACATTAGCGACTAAAAATGGTTATCTGGATGGGAGCTAGACCTTATCTACTCTCTTCATCCAGCTAGCTGAACCTTTTGGGTAATAATTAGAAGATAATAGGTACCTGTATGGCGCATATTTATCGTGCTGCTCTACTGAGTGTACTTACTTCCTCTGAAACATGACCACAGGGTCCTCATATAGGTCGCTAAGGTCGATCCTCTTGCCGCCCTCGATAACTTCGGGGCTCTTCTTGCAGCATAGCCAGCCCATGTGGGAGAAGAACAGCCCGCGCTCGGCGTTGTGAGGGTCAGCGTCTGTGTCTGCGTATTTGTGGTGAGTTCTGTGGTCGCGGGCCCATTCGAAGATGGAGTCCTAAGAGGGAGTTAGGAATATATTTTATCAGTAGGTATATAGGTAAAATTACTATCATAGTTTTCAGTTTTTATCTGACTGCGAAAAATAAGGTTGAAGGGGGCGTCATAGGATACAATTAAACAATTTAATATCTATCTACCCAGTATGGCGATGCAACCTTAAAAAGTCGATGTTTTTTTTTATCTTTAATCGATTTAGAAAATAATTCTTCTTCTTAGTTATGAACTTAACTAGCAAACTGGCTAGAAAATAATAAAAGGAAATGTATACTTTAGCAGACTCTGCGCTACGTGTCTTTCCACTTTGTCTACCAAATTAATCCCGAATAAGATTTATTTTTTATGTTACAGTGCCAATTTGCCCCATTAAAAAAGTAATGTTGGTACAAAAGCCGCGAAATGATTAATGATAACCATCCTCAGGCAACCTAACTGCTACAATTTTTTTTTTGTAAAAATAATATTCTAATTACCCTGAAGAAAGGATGCTAAATCTACCGTTAAACCTACTTATACGTTTATTTTATAATATTATTTTTTAATTAATTAGGTATCTAAAACCTAAATTGAAGAATACCTGAAAGCCCATAGTCTGCCAGATCATAAGAAGAGTGCGTAAAGGAGTTTTGGCTTTGTAGCATCTGTGGGTCCAGAGCCGATGGGAGCCGGCGCCTATGCCGATGGCGCACATCAAGTGGACTGCAAATGCTGAAAACGTGGCGATTTGAAAGTTTATTACAATTTTAGAGTTTACTAGCTGAGGCCCGCACTAAATTCCTTCTTAGTACGTGCCTACACTTCTTGACTAACATACCCTTCAAATTTCAAGTCTCTACGTGAATGGGTTTGGCCTGTACGTTATCTGTCAGTCAGTCAGTCAGGAGCCTCTATTAATTGATTTATAAACTGATAATGCGATATTTTTATTATGGTGATAAAACATTTTCAGTGTAGATATATACATATTTATATAGATTACAATTTAAAAGTTTTATTACCATTTAAGAGTTTATTCTGAAATAAGAAATATATCTTCACAAACAATCGCATTTATTAGTGGACATATTTTAGACCACTTGTTAGCTATTCATGTTTTTACAAACGGTTACACAGGCAGCAGTTGACATTACCATTAATCGTGGCAGCGAGTTCCATTTTTTTGTCAAATTCCCTAGTGTTGCTTTTGTTAGATAGGATTAGTTGTTTTTAGAGAATGATACCTATGTATCTTTGTTTTGAAAATAGGTATAAGGTATTATCATTTTTTGCGTTGCAAAAGTATCTTTCACTTCGTTTTAGATGAAAGAAGAGGAATTAAAAATTTACTAGGCTTAAACCAAATACAATATCATAACCCTCCTTTTGGGTTAAAAAGACGGGGATTGTAGGCCCTGCAGTAAAAATTTAGTAACGAAGAAATATTATATTTTACAAAGTCACCAAGTGTTTTACCTACTTATAAATGTTCCCAGATAAAGGACTTTCAGAACTACCCAGTACCTATACGTACCAAAATCAGTAGTTCATCATTTATCCGTAACGATGGAGTATTTTTTTTGCCAAGTTAAACTTTTTGACAAAAAAATTTTTAAAGATAAGATATAGGTAGGACTTTCAGAACTCTATCTTGTACCTGACACTTACCAAAAGTAGTAGTTTCCCATTTATCCGTAACGATGGAATATTTATTTCTTGAAGTCACTATTATTTCTTTAAGTAAGTAGGTACTTGAAATTTTTCAACACTCATCGGTAGGACTTTCAGAACTCTAACCTGTATTTTTTTTTAATTAAAAATAGGCTAACGTTTGCTCCCGACTCGCCTGATGGAAGTCGATGTCGTGGCCTATTTTGACACGCTTCCCTAGAAGATGCTTGCTGAAGACACCCAAGTTATAGGTAGTAAGAAACACAGACGAAGGTAGAGCGTTCCACTCCCTTGATGTGCGTTTGATGAACG
The DNA here is from genome assembly GCA_932526365.1 of Lobophora halterata. Taxonomy (NCBI): domain Eukaryota; kingdom Metazoa; phylum Arthropoda; class Insecta; order Lepidoptera; family Geometridae; genus Lobophora; species Lobophora halterata. The sequence goes on along the minus strand of OW052014.1, from coordinate 6,609,109 downwards.
AATTCGAGATACGTTTCATTCGCTGATGTACTCTTACCAAAAGCTGTAGTTTCCCATTTAGCCGAGGTGAAAACAAGATACACTCCATAAACGGAACCGATGTGAAGAAAGAGGAACCACAGGATGTTGAACCACACGAGCTCATGTTTCCTGGGGGTGGCCTTCTTCAGAACTGAGACGTCTTTGTCGAGACCGAGGTCCGAAGTCTGAGTGTCTGTCTCGAAGAGCACCCCGCTCACTGTTGGGTCCACTTGAGGAGGCATTCTGGATTCAAAAATACTGGTTATAAGAAACTATTTAAGCACGTAGGTATCTCTTAACATAGTAAGGTAATAACATACAACTTACGTGTAAGTTTGTATGACTTCATAATTAAGTCGAAACTATAAATAATATTTTCAAAACTTTTTATTAAAAAAGAAAAACGACTAGCACTGGTAAGTAATCTCAATTATTCCTATGTCGAATTATTCTTATGTCGAGGTAAAGCTCTACCAAAGTTACCTCTGAAAGTAGATTACTTGCCTACCTATATGTAAGTATGTAGGTACCTGGGTACAACATAGATTCTACTTTACAATCATAGAATGTTACAGAATACTTTTAAAAATGTTCACAAAAACATCAAACAAATAAATGCTCGCTTCCTTTCGTTGTTTAAATTAATGAAGAATGAAATGAAGAAAAAACACTTTGATAAGTCAGTTTTATGGACCTTCAAAGAAATACTTAGGTATTAGATAGGTTTGTGATTTTTTTTATTTGTCGTCTTTAGAGAGTAGAGCACCATCGAAGTAGAGCACCAAGAGATGTTATACGAAGAACATCATTGTAAAATGTAGTGAGTAGGTATTTAAAATTATACATTGTGTTCTTATTTTAAATATTTAATAATTCGGACTAACCTCACTCCTATCTTCCAAAACAAGCACAGATTCCGATGTCACTTTTACGGGAAATTGATATCAACTGAATTACTTTTATAAATCCCTTGTATTTATATAGAGTAGAACAATAGAATTAAACATTTAAATTCTACAAAAGTGGATCAAACACTCAGGTTGTTGTGCTTAATGATTATTTTAAAAGAGCATTGTATTGTAAACATGAGCTTGTCATGGAACGGCAATATACCTACATATGAATATATTAGGTAGGTACCTACCTACCATCTAAATCACAAAACGCGGAAGGTTCTTTGACCTCGAATATCTACGTAACCTAAAATCAGTAACGTATGATTGACGTGATTTGGACTACATACAAAAGAAAATTAGGAAAATTTGTTCAGGGGTTTTCAGGAGGATTTTAAATAATAGGTACTTAGGGGTAAAATTTGGTATGGCAAAATTCCATTAGTGTTGCTTTTGTTAGATAGGTTTTTTTATAGAGAATGATAGGATGTATCTTTCTTTTTAAAAAATAACTATTTATATTTTTTTCCTTGCAATTGTCTCTTTCACTTCATCTTCCATCTAGGAATTTACAATTTACTAGGCTTACACCAAATATCATAACCCTAAACCCCTTCTCTTTAGTTAAAGAGACGGAATATAAATAGTTTTCAGGGGGATATAAAATAATACTTAGGGGTAAAACTTGTATGGCTTGGCAACACTGGCAGAGGCTTACTTGAGTCAGAAATCATTCAGTGCCGTATTACTCTTGCGTATCGCAAATGCAAAACGCTTAGAAAGGTCGACGGGGCGGAAATTAATCGCGTACAGACGCCGCAGCCGAGCCCCGCGGTCGACTCCACATCACGGAAATGCAACCACGTTTCCTCGTAAACCAACCACTAAACACACGTACCTACCTACTACTTGTACTTACACGTGTCTTGCCCTGTACTGAAACGTAAGTATTATAAATATTGTAATGTAGAGATAGCTTTACTTACATACAATTTAACGATATGGCCCCCTGCGTAAAAAGTAGGTAGGTGGAGTCTAGGTCAATTTGAACTGTAAATTTCGCTGGGTACCCCGTCTTACCCGCTACCCCGTCTTGCCTCCTCTTCCCCTAAGCACCGGAAAAATCGATGGATGTTTTTTGAAATGAATTTAGCATGGGTCTGGTAGGAATATATTAATAATTTATTAATGTAGGCATTCTCTGAAATCTAAGCGATACCTGCAAGACAGACAGACAGGTGAGGTTGCTGGCTGTCGGTGTTTGAGTATTCTCGAGAAATATTTCAAGTATTCATGGCATTCGCTACTACACTATTAAGAACTACACATAAGAAGCTAAGTAGGAAAAAGTTAGATAATACGCAGGCGTAGCCGCGGGCAGCAGCTTATCAGAGCTTGAAGAAAGAAACCCGTACCCAGGTAGTAGTACCTAGGCACCTAAGTACCCGTTTGTCTTATGAACCTAAAAAGCATAAAAACTTCATTTACCTAACCTTATTGATTTTACTACTATTACCTATCCGTTCTGCTTGCCCTAGTTATCGGAAAAGAAATGAAACATTTAGTCCATATAGAAATAACAATAAATTTTCAAAGCAGAAACTGAAACGACATCAAAGTGTACCTACCCATACCAGTCCTCCTGTAACCTGCCTCTTACAGGGGCGAAGTAAGGAGTAAGGAGTTTTTTAAGGCAAGAAAAACATCTCTCATCAACATCACTATAACTGCATAAATAATTATTATACCTATTAACTATCAGTTTTCAAATGCAATAAATACGACCCAGAAAAGTAGGTAAGCCGTAGTCTTAAAAAAAAGTTGGATTAATTCGGAGCATGGAAATTTGCCTTGAACATATTGTACCTAATATACTCCTCTTCAATATTAACCTAGGTTTATTTCCTAGTCTCTATACCTACTTATTATGCCCTATACTATCATGCTTTACATGAAAAGTGAGTGGGTAACGTACCTACCTACTGACTATTTTCTATAAGTCCTTATCCTAACCTTGCCCCCTTACAGAGTCCGTCTGGCCCCGTAGACACAGATGTGAGTTGAATGAATGATGTGAGTGTATCTTCCAGTCGGGTAACTGGGGCGAGAAACAGAGATTTTATTTAGAAATTTGCTGAGACCGCTCCCCTTTTACCCACATGACTTATCTACTCGGATCTAAATACTAGGTTATATTATTTGTGTGTATTTAAAGCTCTACAGCGAAGGCCTAAGGCCAAGGGTTTTTGTTTTTTTTTTTTTTTTTTTTTTTTTGTTATTAATTTCGTTTGTTAGGTTGCTTTTTTTCTTTTGTTTTCGTTTAGTTTTTTATTGTTTAGTAAAATAAGTAGGTTAATAGTCATAGGTCGTGTCGTTAACCTTCGCAGGGCTCAACTGAAAACCAGCGCTGGATAGGTGGGAAACCCCATCTATCCAGCATAACGCTGAGTTGAGTCCTTTTTTTGCCATACAAATACATACACGAAGGTTAGAGCAAGTCTTTTTAAGTAAGAATTATTTAGATTAGTTATAAGTTTCTATTGTATTGTATAGGCAAATAAATTATATTCTATTCTATTCTATTCTAAGGGTCAAGAGGATTTTCAAACACTTAAGTGCAAAATACCCATGATTACAAAAAAAAAAAAATCAAACGGAACTGTGGTAGACATGCATCCCGGAATCCAGACTCTGTTCTAGAACAGAGTCTGGGTTCTAGAACAGAGTCTGTATTCCTGGATCAGAGTTTCAAAATCAAGGGGATTTTGGGACTAGCCCTACTTCCATTATTCAACAAGATATCTGAAAATTACGTAGATATATAATAACTTTATTGTTTACCACCTACTTAATCTAATTAAAGGCGATACAAAGGCTGCCTTAGTGTTAAAAGCGATCTCTTCCAGGCTACCGTTTCATGGACAGTACGTACAGTAGTACACATAGTACACGTAGTACACGTACACGTAGTATTACATACTTACCTATTACCTTATTTTGCCTAATAAGACACAAGGACATTCAAAAGATTTACTTCGAATAAATCCTAAATTCAAATTTAGAAATACCAATTCAGTAAAAACAAATTGCCTTCTGACCAAACTGCAAAATTCAATTGAAAACGTGGAATGACCGCACCTGGATTCGATTCGGGACCATTTAATCGTTTTTGAAGATCAGAATCCATCTGACCACAATGCTGGTAATCGGTGATAGCTATTTTAATCAATTTAACTTATATGTATATCACCACCGCAGACCACTCGACCAACCCACCACTGAATAGATGGCACTCGAACTGAATGATTTGTTACCCTCTTCTCCCTACCTAGTACGTAAGCAAAATCTTGAATTGTTACTAGCGTACACCTACGCAACTTCAATCTGGTGCAAAATATATGCCATCAAAACAAATTTTGTAAAAATTTTAAAAAGTAGTAAGTTTCGCTGTCTACCGTAAATTTCTGAGATCCATGTAACACCAAGCCGGTTACTTTATTAAGTCCCTACTTAAGGGACCTACGTCTTTAGTTATTACGTAATTAGCTAACCCAACAACATCTTATAGTGACCATTATGAATATTAAAAATCTTTTATGTTTTAAATAAAATAGATTGACTTGGCCATCGCATAAAATACAATGTATCTCACAAGTAATACAATTATTATATGAAATAAGATTGATTAGTGCGATTGCCAAGTCAATCTATTTTATTTAAATCATCAAAGATTTTTAATATTCATAATGGTCAGTGACGAGACGGGCAATTCGCTTTTTCATTCGGTTTTTAAATTCGGTTGATTTTTTTTTGTTTGTTCCCTCAGAACTTAGTTATTTATAAACGATTTGAGAAGTTATACGTTCAGATTGGCCCCATAAAAATTGTATGAAAATCGGTAAAGTATTTTAGTTTTTGAATCAATATATCTGAAAAAAAAGTCTCTGAAGTGAAATATATTGCGTATTTTGCTTCCCTGTGACTGTCCAGTGGTGCTTACGGTCACTAGAATAGTCCGATTGTAGTCGGTTGTTGTATGTTTTTGTAAAACCTTGAATATGATGTAAGAGATCACGCATTTCTATGACCAGAACAGTGTTACAAAGGACTTTGATTCACACAGGCTAGTGCAACATTGCTGTATCACTCGGTCACTTGAAACATTTGATGCAATTTTGAGACTTTCGTTGTGGCTGATCTCTACATTTAAAACAAAAACATTTTATTTCAGTATTTTTTGCTCCTATTTTCAAAACGATTTCTTAAAATGTCCATAGTTATTGATTGTATTTATCGCACTCACCTCAATATTATGTATTGCTGTTGCAATACAGTCGAAACGTCGGGACACAAAAACGAGGTGAGCGCGATAAATACCCGTTACAATCAAATAACTATGTGTGATAATCGCGAAAGTCTACGTAAAATGTCCATGTTTATCAATTTCGGTAATATCGCTAACTGTATTGTAACGGTACTGAATTGATTTCAAAAAGAGAGGTGATCTTGTGGCTCTATCATTTTAAAATCCACTAAAACTTTTTGCAAAAGTTGTTCCTGTAAAAATATGTGCCGTGACGTGAAAAATGGTGCCATTTTATCGGATTGCTTGTTACTCCGACAGCCTCACTTTTGAAACTTGATAGTGGGTTGTTATTCGAACAGCAATAGGTATAACGAGTAAGCACATATAGGTACTTTAATTTGTATTTAAAATTTTAGGCATAATATCTATTTTTTATTAACTGCACAAATCAACGTTTTCTTACCTTAGATATCTACAATTTAGCTGCTAGATAGATCTAGGTATTATTGTAAATGTATGTATTCAATTTTGAATGAAATTATTACTCAGATTCATATCCGAATCTCTTAGGGTAGAGACTGTTTCGAATTGCTTTGATTTCAAAATTAGCCAGTTTATGAATATTGGTATCATACTAACCATAGAGAAAACGTCTTTCCTACTACGCAAAAACTTTTTTTGTGATAAATAATAAAACCACATGGGAAAATTTTATGGCTTTTGTAAGTACCTACCTACACATCTTTGCCCACGCGTACATTGAACATTAACGCCTACAAAAGGATTGGCAATAAAGCTGAGGTTGGTGTAATAAAAGTATTATTCATCCCTGAAACGCAAACAAAAAACTTATTACTCACATAAATACTTTTATCTATATTACATTAGGTAAAAATCTTGGTGGGTAATTTTACAAGCTACAGTAAGTAATCCTTGGACATAACTGCTTTGCAACAGAATAGCTGGCACCATCTAAAATCTAATAGAGTTTGTCCTAAACCGTTTATCTAGGCTAGAATATTCATTGTTCCTATAAACATCGCTCTATTACGCCGATAACAAAGGGTCCAGGCACGAAATCAATTTAGCTGGGACATAGTACACTAATATCAAGAACTGCAATTTAATATATCTGAGTAGCAGATCTGTTAATTTCAGAGGAAACCAAAATAATATTTGGAAATTATGCACTATGATATGATTCGTAATTTCAATAACGTATTGAGTAAGTGTAGGTACTCCGTCCACCGTGAAATTCCGATACCCGATTCTTGAGATGTAATCGGGACCCGTTTTCTAAACGCAGTAGGTAAACATACACCAAAATGGAATCAAAAGCAAATTACATTGTAAATTTCAATTTAGGTTTAATTTTTCCAGAAAGTTCTCTTTTCAGAATGAGAAATGTTGATTCAATTTTGAATCTCTAAATTGTAGTCAATTATAGAATATTGGTTATTTTATTAAAATATTATTATTTCACTAATAGGTGAGGTGATCCAAGAAGGCTTCAATTAGGTACTGTTAGCAGATTTAACATTGGTGCGATTCAGATGGGTATGTAAATGAACACTTGGAATTATCTGCGCCGTTTTATGAAGATGAACTTCTATTTGTAACAATACAATGTCCAAGTTCTATTGAGCATACTCTTCAACTATTAAGGATGGTATAGAGCTGCGATTGGAACTAATAAAGGCAAGTCGATGAGACTGCGAAGTGTGGATTGTTCTGTAAAGTAAAATGGTTCCGAAACAACGAAAAGCGGATACGAAAGTTACTCTACTTTGAGTAGGCAAATAGCACTCGGTGTCTAATAGATAAATTAACTATTTTGTAACTACCACACTTCAGTTACGACCAGTCTGTATTCAATAGGTAGATCATTCATAGATAGAAAATTCCATAATGCGAATTAAAAAAAAAACAACTAAGTACAGGCGAACTTAACGCTAATTGGCATAGGTAAAAGTATGATAATATTTTATAAGTATAGTACCTTATTCCGCCTACTGTTTTCTTGGATTTTTTAGTCTTCTAACTCGATTCATATCAACTGATAGCAGCTGATACCTATGGTCTCGAAATGTAAAGGGTAAGTAGCATATGTCAGTTTTTAGCACTTATGCTACACGAATACTGAATTTCAGCCGTTGTCTTGGCTTCGTCAAGCATCCATCTAATCTAACCATTCGTAGATCCTCACAAAACTTTCGAAGTCTTAATATAGTGGAATGTGATAGTGTGAACGAGATTAATAACAGATTCAAAACTCAACAAAACCTTTGTTGTGAAGTTGGTTGCTTGTGTTAGATCATACAATAAGAGCCCCAAGGCATAAAGCAGCGTTATAGCTTAGGATAACAGTTTCCAAGTTTCCGTCTGCTCATAAACCTGAGTTGTGACACCTATTGCGGTGCCTCAGAACTTGCATAATAATGGTTGCATCATGCGAGGTGCTGGAAATGGTTTTCAGGGCGATCTTTATTACCCTTGTACGAGCATAGAAATAGAAAATTACCTATACTAGGTTTATCTTCAGTTTTATGTTTTGTCGTTTGAATGAACTAGCTGATGCCCGCAACTTCGTTTGCGTTCCGAATTATCAAAATTCGTCTTAGTATGTACGCAGCTCTACACTTCTCGATGAACATAGCCTCAAAATTCAAGTCTCTACGTCCAGTGAGTTTAGCCTGTGCATTTTTTGCCAGTCAGTAAGTCAGCCAGGACTAGCCCTGACTGACAAATTAATAATATATTTTGATTGATGCACTCTTTTAAGGCACTACCATTCCCAAAAATGGTGCGAAACAAAGTTTTAATAGTTATTTATCCATTGTTTGTAGAATACTATTAAATTATGTTGGTACGGATTCTGCAATATTGCAGCTCTCAGAGTTAAAGCATAATCCGGATTTAGACTGGCTTTGATATTTAGATCCAATGTGAAGAGTAGAAGCAAGTAGAACGTATGATACATAACTAGCTATTTATATTTGTTTTAACCAAAGCAAGTTTTTGCAAAGTAAATTCTGACAAAATACTGAGTAAAATATTCGAATTACCTCAAAACATAACTTATAGCTCAAATGAACATTATGTACTTGTAGGTACGTAAAAAGATTATGACTTTTACAAGAATTTACTTCTTGAAAATCTTTGAGGCTAGAGACAAGCTATGGTAAAAGTGGGGGAGTGCCATGAATCAACATTAATGTTTCGTATTCAAATTACATTATTGATTGATGACTTATTCTCGATATTTCCTATCGGTCTGACTTAGTAGAATAATATTGCTTAATTTATAACTACATAAATACTTTATTACCATTTGAGATGACTGGATAGATTAAATTGGTTGTTGTTTTCCCATCAAAATTCAGACAGGCATATTTCACCGTAACTCTACACAAAATCACTACGGTAAATCTCCTTCCGTAATCCTTGGGACGATGGATTTCCTAGATTGCTTCCGTAACTTTTTCAAAACAAATTTACATATTTGCCGTCATGTTATGATTGATCATCCCGCCGACACAACGACGTGCGAACGATCCTAACATTGTGTTTTCTGAGGGTAAATATTTTGCTGTCACTATTCGTGGATATTTTGTATGAAAATCGAAAATCGTGTATAGGTATATTCAAATAAATATGTATTATTTTCACTTCTCATGCTTGTAAAGTTCATCTTTATCTAGGTACAGGGGAGTAAAACTGTATTTTACCAAACCTCGTTCCTGAGGCCCATCCTCTATGACTCTATGTTAGATATCCGCCTTTGCATTTGGCTCGGGTTGATAAAGTCTTGTTTATAATGGCTTGCTTCAGGCCTTTGGTGTACAAAAAACTATTACGTACGTATGTAACTATCCATTAACTTTATCTTTATTGAAAAAAAGAAGAGACTGCATACTTACCTCATGAATTGATCTATCAAAAAGGTCAACTATTTTTCATAAGAATTAGCTAGGTATAAATATCCTGAGAGGTATATTTTTATTGTTACGTTGACTTTTTCTTAAATAATATTCTACAAAGGATCACAAAAGGCAAAGAAAAACTGTGTTAAAGAAGTACAAAAAAATCTCGTCCTTAACAATGTTATTGCAACTTCAAAGATAAAACGGTATTTTCCGCTATTTTATCACGGGAGTGTCATCGCATCGAGGGAAAATTATATTGTGAAAATGTATTGTGCATCGAGGACAGGGAAAAATTAAATTAGCAGAGATCTATAGCAGGGGTGGAGGTCGCAAACTCGCAATTCTATTGGCTATGTCTTTGCTTCTTTTAGTTACATTCGAGCGCTATTGAATTTCCCTTTGTGTTGTGAGCGCCTATTGGAAACCTATCTACTGGTATGTCTATTGGGAGTGCGGGTGTGGTATGTCAATATTTAGTTTTCATTTCAGAAGTGGAATGTTTTTAATAAACTTGTAGTAGATTTCATTTTGTCAAAAAAAAGTATGATATTATATTAAAGAGACCTACTTATTTAAGTAAAGTGCCTTACAAAATAAAAGTAAGTATGTTACCTACTTATATCAATTTAAGTATATTATAAAAGGCCCAAATTTTTCAGAATGGGATTTGAGATACGACATGGATGGTCGAATGGCAATAGCCACGCCGGTGTCGCGGGTTCGATTCCCGCATCTAGAGAAACATTAGTATGATGAACATCGGTCTTTGTCCTGAGTCTGGATATGTATCCTATGTATTCTATAGATGTATTTACAAAAAAAGTACATATTTATGTATTCTATCAGTAACCTGTTCCCATAGTACAAACTCTGCTTAGTTTGGGACTGGATAGCGTTGTATGAAATGTCCTAACATTACTTGTTCCTCAATCGCTATACTTAAGTGACTGAGTTTAAATTCGAATTGGGTATGGTTTATGAGTCAGAAAAAACACATAGGCTGCTCTTATCCCGATACCACATGCGCGGACCTGCGGGCAACAGCTAGTCTACGAAATAAAAGTCCTTTTTGTACTCTTCAATAATAATGTTCTATTTTAAAAGTTCTTTTATCCATAAAAAGTGGCACAAAAGTATAAATTCTAGGGTAGATTATATCCTAGCTTATATCCTAGCTAAAAAGGTTAACGTTTTGAAAGCATATTAGCTTATTAAATCAAATCAAAATATTTATTTCGGACAACTAAAGTAGATCCATATAAAAACATTAAAAAGACAACATTACACGGGCGGATTGGTACTCGCGAAACTTCAAAAGTAGGTCGTACGTATAACGGCGTTGATGCTCGGTTTTTTCTAGCGAGTGTCAGTAGCATGAGGCGTCTCTGGTGGCTAGAACGAGCGTTGCCGCGCGTACACGCGTTGCGAAAAATAAAACACGAGCGGAGAATCCGCCCGGTTAATCCGCTAATCTGAAACCGCACTAAGCATAAATCGCACACCCATCCTTGTTAATACAGCAACGTCAGTAAGTAACCACGGACCGGGTATTAAGTCCATAAATCACGAGCCGAAACAAATTGTTATCGAAAGAGACAAGTCGAGCATTGAGGGGAGAGGACCGCAAATCAATGGGAATATTAAAGTTTATGCTGATTCATACATCCATTACTGACTTTACAATTTTGAAGAAAGTTCACACTAGAGTTTTAAAATATTGATATCGTAAGTTCTACCAAGTTCCGCATTGTTGGCATCTTATCCATAATTGCACTTGCATTGAACACGATAGAAGTGGAAAATTCTTCAAAGGCGAGGTTAATAATACGGAATACAACTATTTTTGCCACTTCTTACACAGTTTGACAGGGAGTACATTGACATGACAGTAGCTTTCCCGAAGTAATGCTACTTCCGAGCATTGGGAGTCCAGTACAATTAAATCTCTACGAAATATTTTGCTCAGCAGTGCGCCTAAAGAAGTTTTCACTTTAAAAAAAAATTCGAGAACGATGGTAGCGTTTCTCAAAAGTCGACAGCTTTTCATCTAGATAGATTCTTACTTATTTTTTTCTTCTGTAGTAATTATAAATAAAACTAAATCAGATATCTATTTTTTACCTAAACGTAGGTTGTACATAATACTGATATAGTGTGTAATATAATACTGGAAAAACAAGACCGCCTAAAAATAACAAGTGCAATGTGCAATTGACGCCATTCCATTACACAGTATTTTTAGTTTTGGTGGAAGGTACAACTGTACAGTATCAATAAAGAATTTCTATCTAGGTATCGATCTATTTACTACGTTGGTTCTTTGATTTTCTCTCCTACTCAGTATTATTCACAACACTTCAACACAATGACCTTTATAACTGTTACACAACGTCCTTAGGTGGGTCGGATATGACAGGTCTTATTCGCGACCTAATGAAGATTTATTGGCGACTCGGAGCGCCAATTACCTACCAATGTGCGGTACCAATTTCTACAAATGGTTAAACTATCGATATGAGACGAGGGATAAGATATTATATTTATTGAAAAAAAAAACGAGCGTATCCTTCAGGTAATAGTCGTGTAGCATCGTAGATGTGTAACATCTGACGTCTAATTTTTTGGAAGAATATTATTTATTTAATTTTTGTGAGGTTGGTACCATCTGACGGCTAACTTCCTGTTACACACCTCTGTTGCATTTCACGAAATCACTGCTATAAACTCGACAGAAAGCGAGAGGAAAGTAGTTGCACATCAAAAATGCATCAGAGAGAAAATAAATATCATCGATTTTTTTTTTGTTTCATCTGTGGTGTCTCATTGCTGGCCCATTTCTCTCATGGAAATTTAAAAATTTAGAATTAATACTATGATGACCAAAGACTACGTTCACTTTTATAGTAGGTATAGGTACGCCCATAACTTCGCTTGCGTTGCGAAATAAGACAATTAGTTTGCGTCCACACAATATCTTGGCGGACCCTCGCAATTTTAAGTTTCTGCGTTTGGCCTGTGCATTTTTTGTCAGCCAGGACTTAGCCTTTTTTAAATATTCATTGATGAAGCATAACAATACAATACCTAACTTAATAAGAAGGTAAGTAACTAATTAATAGTGGATATCCGACTGAATAGAAAATGTTCAAGAATGGAAATAAATTATGTTTGAGATTACATCTGTAACATAGAAACCGATGTAGGTACCTCTAAAAACTTACCCGAAACGATAATAATAAATAAAATCGTACCTTTCACGGTGTTCGTGGAATAGTCTTTCATATTTGATGGATCCATTGCAGACATGCGAACTGCAAGCCATGGAAATATATACCAGCTGTGAGTTCGTTAGAATTCAGTAAGTAAATTATACTTATTAATGAAGCTTTGTGACTCTACTTTGTTCTAGTTGTGAAGTGATTCTAAGTACAGGTGTGGTTTTAAGAGCAAAATGATGCACTCAAAGACTTTCTTAACTTAGACGACACCGTGGCTTAGTTGGTAGTGACCTTGCCTACGAAGTTTGGTGTTCCGGGTTCGATCCCCGGCCGGGGCAAATATTTGTGACGAACACAAATGTTTGTTCTCGGGTCCTGGATGTTGTGATGTATGTATGTGTCCATGCCACCTGCGACACAGGGAATCCTAGTGCAGGGGGTGTGAGTGTGTGAATGTTTGTTTGTTTGTTGTTTGTTTTGTTTCTTATTACAGAAAAAAAGGCTGTTTGTTTTGTTTCTTATTACAGAAAAAAAGGCAATAAGTCAAGTCATTACGACAAACATCAAATGTACCTTTAGTTCCTACATTTGAATACATTTATGTAATTATAAAACTACTTTACTTACTTTTTTTTTCTTGTGGAAGTCATTGATAAGCTTTGGTGTATTTTGGACGATAAGTAGGTATTTTGATTGATTCGTCACAACATCTGTTGATGCAAGTAAGTGAAGGGTTAAAACGCTAGGTGCTTACTAAAGTCATAATGGATACAACACAAAAACTGGAATACAAAGGGTACGAGGGGTGCTAAGCTTAGTAAAATAATCGTAAATTGACGGTTAGCCGACAAATCTACATTTCAACGGGGAGGATGAAGTAGTCTGATTATAAAGCTATTTTATAATACACAACTCGTAAGTTAAAACACCAAAAAGAAAAGTTATTTATATTGTTTTTGAGCCCAATGGCATTTAAATGACTGCTAACCAGCTATTATGTAGCATATTGCAAGCAAAAATTCATTAGATCTTTAGATAAATCTTTTGGGTTTGGTCTATCAATTTTCTAGAAATTTTAATTGTCTCGTAAAAGACAAATTTATGTACAAAGATTTTTTTTTGACTCCTCTATAATCAAGGTTTTATAAGAACATACAACAACCGACTTCAATAATTGAACTTGTCTAGTTTTCGTAAACACCACTGAAAAGTCACAGGGAAGCGAAATACGCGATTTCGTTTACTTCAACGACATTATTATTTAAAAACGAAACTACTGAACCGATTTTGATAACATTTGTACGGGACCAAACTGAAAGTATTTTCTTTCAAACAAGGATTTTCCAAATCGGATGATAATGACGAAGTACTGAGATAACAAACATAAAAAAACATCCGAATTGAGAACCTCCTATTTTTTTGAAGTCAGTTTATAAAATACTAGGATCTACAATTACGAGATGGCATTGCAGGCAGAGTGGGTACAGTGTGTTGGGTGACGAAGCTGTTGTGAGGGCAGGGGCTCACGCGATCACGGGCGCATTCCTGTTAATAGCTCCCAATCTTAGTCCGGGAGTATTCTTTGGTTTGGGGTCCAAAACGCTGAAGACAGAACAGTACAATAAGAAATCATATTCCTTTTGAGAACAGAAATATTTATAGTTTTTTGTAGACTTTCGCGATTATCACACATAGTTATCTGAATGTAACGGGTATTTATCGCGCTCATATGCTTTTTTTGTGTCCCGACGTTTCGACTGTATTGCAACAGCCGTGGCCACGGGTTGAACAGTTGGGGGGGACATTTTTAACAACCAAAATGAGGGTAGTTACCTCTTTTCACCGCGACGGTAGCTGCAATACGCCATTCAACCCGTGACCACGGCTGTTGCAATACAGTCGAAACGTCGGGACACAAAAACATATGAGTTGAGTGCGTTTTATACCCGTTACATTCAAATAACTATGAGAAATATTTATATTGTTGGTTATAGCTATTATATTGGACCAATTATAGCTACAACAAAAATATATATAAAACAAAACTTAAATGAATTTAAAAAAAAAGGGTTTTTTTTTAGTTTTCGTTGGTAGTCATAAATAAGAACGCCGACTGCTAATTTAGATTCATTAATAAATATAACTAATGCGAATTTATTGATAGGTAACTCATTTCTTTTTCGTCGCATTGAAAAAAGAAAACAAATCAATCAACAGGGCGCGCTTAAAGAAAATAAGTACTCACATACCTACATCATACACTCGAAACCTTACTTTTTCGTAGTATTGTACAAAACTTGTAGAACGCTAATTCAATAAATTTGAAAAATTCCGTATCATCTTTAGACTTGCACCCCTAGTTCTGTGTGACACAGAGGGTCAGTGTAACAGCAGGGGTCCGATGACAACCCCAAACAGAAAGGGCTCTGGAAAGCCCGTCCCTTCATATGAGCTCCATAGAATTCCGCTTTGGTGCCTTTCAGCGCAATATTGTTGCGATTTTTCGTACGAAACTAAACTCATTCGTGATTTTGGGACGAGATTGGCTAGAACTTTGGAAACTCAGAGATTTTTGCTGAATTTGTGGCTAGAATTTCTGCTAAAAGTTATTCTGTCCTACGACTACAATATAATAACGGCGAAAGTTTCTGAGGATAGATAAATGGATATTTGCTTCACATTTTATTCATTCGGTAGATTTGGTTATAGTTATTTTATCTTAAAAAAGGACATAAGCTATTTTTTATCTTATTACCCGCGGAGTGCGGGCTGATGTTTATAGTTACCTAATTAAATTTGAGCCAACATTTTCTTTAATGTTTTCTTTCTCGTGTGTACTTTATCCACCTCGCAGCCGGTTTGCTAGAGCCAGTGCATTCAGTATTTACCTGGTGGCGGTGATCTATGACAAATGTACGGACGGGGACAGACATGCGGGGCGCGCGGGGATGACGTCACCTCGCGCTTGCGCGTTACCAGACTCCTTGAAGTGCAGACCAACCTGGATTACCAGATTATTTTTCATTACATGGATATGAGACATATCCATTATCCATGTAATACTTAATACAGAATACAGACATGAATTATAATTGATGATGGGAAACGAATTTTAAAATATTCCTTATCGAATAGGTTTATTATATTTATTCGTCTGACTACTTTGAATGATTATCAGATGAGTTAATTATTATTGTTTGCATAATTTTTAATATCTACATACATCTATGTAATATAAATGCCGTTGAACTACAAGGTAAATTATTGGCTTGTTTTATAGCGCGTGTGAAAAATATATCATACCTATGTTTAAAGCTTAATAAAACAAATAAAAAAATATATGTCTTGAAATATATCTACCCAATGTTTTATTCGGATCAAGATCCTGATTTGTCTCTGAATCGTCAGTGCTCTGCGCAGCACAGTCCGCGCGCCTCAAAAGGCGACAGTCGCCTCGTCCGCGCGCTTCGCTACGACCGCGCTACGAGCGTAGCACCACTACGTGCTTCTACGAAGCTACGAAAAGTGACTATAACTATTATATTACCTGGAATTTTTGAGTGAGTGAGAATCGTTGTGTTTCTGTGGAGTGGGCGTTGAGGGGTTAAAAGGTGAGTGAGATGTTGTTAGGCGCCGGCTGAATGTCAAGGACACGGTTATCGATTATGATTGAAATGTTATGTTCCTGGTATTGAATTCGTTCTTACCAAAAAAAAGTGGTATTGTAAAAATACATAAGTAACTGGTATTTTAAAGACAATTTTCTAGTTTTTTGGGCAGTTCTTATAAATATGTATAAGTTATTTTATCGTCATATTCGTATATAGGAGAAAATTCTAATTTTAGTGGGGTTAAGTAAACTTTTGATAAGTATTATGTGACTTTCTGTAAATATAAGCCCATTTTATTGTATTAAAAGAATTTTATTTTTCCACATTTACTCGCAAAAATTATAAAACACATAGGTATTGAACACGCTGTTAAAAGTAATACGCAACAAAGGGACGGTACCCGAGTGGGGCTGCGAATAATTTATAAGGCAACCATTTCGAATTAGAGTTGGATTGTCAAGACGACACTTCAATCTCTACACGAGTTATATTTTTTTATTAGCCATTTGTCCCAATGACTTACATATATTAACTACTACAAATGTTTATCTCTGCACTCTAATATTTCATTTGAAAACTATGATGGACCAAATCGTCAAAAAAAAATGCCTATCTACGTAGATAAATAAATCCAATTTTTCAGTTCTCATTTGAAAATAGCAAACGTTACAAGTTTCCAATGCTAATATCGTAAGATAATTATCTAATTAGGGTAGGTACTTCCATTCGGTTTGAAATTTGGATGTTGGAAATCAGAGATTTTCCGTTTACCTTCTTATCCCATTCCATTTTATTGTTTTCCTCAACTTTAATCATTATTTGGAGGTTTTTCTTTAGACGCTAATTCATAATTCATATTTGTTATGTGATCGTGACCTTTGAACTAAATTTCAAGATTTTTTTACTTATTTTTGGCATACACTATATGACTATACAAGGTTGGTGTGTACCTAATTTGACACAAATAAGAAAGTGTTATTATGCATACTATTGATGAAAGTCCGTGTGTACTCTGTTTATCACTGTTCTGGTAATGGGTAGGCGTGATCTCATGCCATCAGAGGAGCGCCATAATTGTCTCTTCTTGGTTTACCTAAAATAAGTTCATTCTTTATATAATCAATCAAGTTAAAACTACTTTTAATATGTAACAAAGTGTCGAGACATATGATTAACGTAAGTGTAGGAAATTGGGAAAAATAGTTTTTCAGTTAAACATATTAAAACAAAAAATATAGGTACTAGCACATTTCGTGAATGTAGTAAAAAACAAACTGCTCCACTTTTTGAAAATTCATACTAAGTATAATCATATCTTCAAAAATGTACAAATGCGAGAGCGAGATAGCGGCGTGCGGGATTCTGGGCCTTAATAAGGGACCTCCTCAGTCCCTATCTGAAGATCAGCAAAACGAAAGATCAAAGGTGACAGCTCACGGTTCCACGTGACAAACTCGTAGTCAGGACTTTAATCTTATCTGAAGGTCCTATGCAAATATTGTAAGAAGACTGAGGTGAATATTTATCATAATGGTAGCTTTCGCCAGCGGCATCACCGGGGTGGTTTTCGTATTATTTCGAAATTTCAAAGTTGTAGAACAAACGTTGTTCGCCAGGACGTGGGGAATACCCCCCTTTAACTTAACTTTAGTTCAACTAAACCAAAGAGTCAAAGAACAGAAAACCAAAGTTTAAAGATAGAGAAACGAGAGTTCTCTCGTTTCAAACTTCGGCGAGTCCACACCTCCTGATGATGCCTCGTGTAGAGGCGAAACACGTGTCGTATCTTTAAACTTTGGTTTTCTGTTCTTTGACTCTTTGGTTTAGTTGAACAAAAGTTAAGTTAATTAAAACCTTTGTTTAGAAATTAAGCGGATTTATTACTAAATATACCCCCCTTTGGCATTTTTACATACCTACTACATTTATAGACAAATTGTAGAGACGAATGGAGAATGAAAACGTGTTGTACCAGGCCTCATATAAGTAAAATAATGATAGAAAGATGATGATCTGATATAGATTCTCAACTAATCTAGTTGCCAGCCTCTCTGCTAGGGAAGATTCAATATAGTAGATTGATCTATCTGTCTTTGTTTTTGCGTCCTATCCGCTAGTATCCACCCTAAAACGAATTATTTTTACAAAATATTGACGTAAACAGAAACAGCATCCACTCATTTTTTTTTCAATTTTGGTCAACTCAATTTTGGTGTGGAATATGTGGAATGAAACTAAAGGCGAAAGTTTGAAAACATAGGACAGATAAGTAGATGTTTCTTTGTCAATCATGGCGATACTGCTGAGTCGATTGAGCTGAAATTCGGTATGAGAGTAGTTTTTGATTTAAAAAAAGATTTTTTATTCCGAGTACGAAACCAACGATTCATCCATGCTATGATGTTCTTTATCCGGAAAAGGGTAACTTAGGTATGTTAAGTGTGGTTTGAACGACACCCATTTTTACTTGATGGAGTCATTTTTAAAAAAAGGTGTAAAGTATATTATGGCATCATATTTTCTAACATAGCCAGTTATCAAACTGATATTACGCTAATATGCTGATCCATCGTCTATTATTGATTTTAAACAACAATACAAGTGCAATGCCATCAAAAAGATTGTATTTTCTCGCAGTTGTCCGATGCAATAAGGATGTCTCTTAAGGTAGTAATGCGCCTGCATTCTGCTCTTTGAATGCTCCGTGCAAAGAATTTGTGAATACTGCTTTTAAGTAAATAAAAATGGTTTTGCTAACATGAAAGAGCGCTTACAACGCGGTTGCAAATAAACTGGGTAGGTTGTTTTGACTCGCGCTAAAAGTATACAGAGAGATTTGTTTACAAATTGTGGTAGAGACTGAACGCACGCACTAGCTTTTGCGGTTTTTTACTTTTATGATGAACTATCTTATATCCGCGGCTTTGCCTGTGTGGTATTGATGTCGAAATAAAGCGTAGCCTTTGTTCCACCCTAAAGTAAAGGTACCTATTTACAAAATTTCGCCCCGATCCGCTCGTGGCGTGACAATAGCTTTATTGGTAAGATTTGGTAAATCCCTAGCATTAAGGTAACCTAAAAATTAAGCTTGGTATACCTACATACAAAAACTATGTCTAAGTACGAGATATTTGACGCGCTAAAATAGTGTAGGTGTATTGAATCAATAAATTCAAAGCTTACATGACTAGCATAAACTCATCACTTAGCATATACTAAAGATACCTACCTACCTAACAAGTCGTTACGTTAAGTGCACCTAGAGTTCCGCCCTAGTGCCCTCATGAGAAATACAACCTTCTTACTCAAATAAACAGTGATGTAGGCTCCTGCTACTATAAAAAAGGTCACAATTCGCAGCAAACTTGTTTCACTTCACAGTCACACAATATAGGTTATACTCGTAAGATAATGTATGATTCATTCGTCGTGTCAATGGCTCACTTTCAAATTACTATTGACCAGAAGCTGGCTACTTTTACTGCCTTATCTGAGGCTAAGTTATGGTCAAGTTTCTCGATTATTTTACCTACTGTAGGACTCATAAAAAATATTTTAGCGACTTTTGACTAATTGTATGTGAGGAAGACAAGTGAGGCAATTCGTGAATTTCTAGCTCTCCCTGACTTGTAAACTTTACGAGCATCCGTTTAGATCATAAAATGTTTGAATTATTTTTATATCTTGTATATTAAAGAAAAACTTTCAGACCGATTTCCAATCTCATTCTGCTATGTATTTCAAAACAAAATTATTTGTGTTTCATCTATGAATGAAGTATGTTTGTTGTTACAGCAATGAAACCTTTGAATTCAAACAATTCATTTACCTACATTATTTGCGACACATAAAGATGTTTTATCGTAAATGTCATATTCCTTTTACCAAGCATCTTTCGTGTGTGAACACAAATAAATATTAGATTGAATTTCACGTTTCCATGAATGTAATTCTCAATACATGACGGAAACTCGTCTTGGCGTAAATAAGATATAGATTAACTTGGTATTTTATGATTGTTGTTAAAAAGGTTAAACAATCAGTGAATACAAGATTTCGTATATATTTCAAACGATTTTTTTTGGAAACCTGTACAAAAACCTACGAAGTATATATTCCCGCTAATCTGGTTATTGGCAAAATTTGGGTAGAGATCCATGAATTGATTCCACAATTGAATAGGTACCTACTTTACTATGGAAGTGAAAACTTATTAGGCGCACTGAGTATTTTGTGGGGAGTCCATTGGACTGGGCTCCCAACGCTCGAATGTTACACTACTTCGGGTAAAGTCGCTTGGTATATTAATACTAAATGAAGATGCTAATGCGTCTACTGTCTTTTCTTTTCCTCAAATAATGATTGTATACCATTACCTATCATACTACAAAATAAAGTGTATTGTTTCTACTGCCATATCAATCACTGTCAAGCTGTGAAAAATAAAAACATATTATTAATCTCACCTTTAACGAAGTTTTCACTTCTGTCGTGTGTAAACACACGTCTTGTTTTACTTAGTACGTCGTTATTTGTCGTCTCTACTTGCTTACTCTACTTACATTCTCCTACCACTACTACTTATGTTGGTAGATTAAGAAAAGGTCATATAATATTCAGTCATGACTCGTACCTCTGTTTAAGCTTACAAATGTTCCTATCTTGTACCGCAATTTTTCAGAAATGTGAGACCTTTTCATAATTGAATGATTGTGCAACTTTTATTGTTAGAGGTATCTGAAGGTAAAAATAATAAATTCTCGCGTTACCAAAACCTTTCCTGGAACGAATCATGTCGTGTCAGGGAGAGAAAATTTATCCTCAAAAGATTTAACCTCGGGGTATTTGTGTTATTTAACAAAGTGGAAATCTGAGTTGTAGTGTATCCTCATGCAAATGAAAATGCCTGGAGTGGAGAGAGTGCTTCTTTCTTTTTTTATGTTAACAAGTGGCAAGACTAGCTTGGCGCTCTCCTGTTTGTAAGAGGTTACGCCCATAGATTTCATCGGTACCGGTCAGCTACGGCCACATGTCTTGAACGGCCACGTCCCATGAAAGGTCAGTTTTCTGAACGGCCACTTCCTCAAATAGCTACGTATGTCATGGTGTAGTTACGTACTCGACGCGATCATAATTAATTGAGAAGTTTGAGTACATCTGAACAAATATTCTATTTATGTTGCTACGAGTACGTACCTACACCATGACATGCAAAAAATGATTGATCGTGTGCCAGGAATGTGCCATGGAAAGTTACGTGCATTACGTTACCAATAGTTCGGAATTTATCGTGCGTTGGGGTGGGCCGTCTGTCACGCGCGGTTTGTTCAAATAAAGGGTGTGCTGTGAACTTCAGGAGAATACTCTGTACTAGACTGTGGCTAGAGTAAACAAAACGATAGTATGAACAGTCTGCTAAAAACAAAAACATTTACTAAAAAAAATAGAAGTTCTACTTGAGAGCAAAAGAGAAGCTAAAAATGCTGCGCGTATTGTAGCGTTGTGCATCTTTAAAATACATTAAATTATATACATTAAAATATGCCTATTGTTTTTTCCTAGAACATTCCACATCATCGACCAAAACCTATTGCTGCCCATTGCTGTGGTGCACGGTTCCTTTTGTAGGTAAATTCCATTCCCTTCGGTATTGTGCTCGACGCCAAACTTACTAAAAAAAACCTCTTTTGTTCGCTTTTGCGGGTAAAGCCTCCGCTACAATTTTCCAGCTGGTTTTGCACCTTGCTAATAGTCGGCTAGAGTTCCCTAACCACTTTTATGACGTCATCACTCTATATTGTTGTTATAGACAAAGATACAAATAATTTGCGTAGCTAAAAATAACATTACTATAATCTTAATAAACCTACTCCTACTTACACACGAGCCGCGTCAAAGTGTTATGATTAACCTACCTAATTGCATTTTGGGACTAAAATAAATTTTCGTCAAATACCTAAAATGCGCGTCTGTTTGATATTATTATGCCAAGGCCGTTTTTGCCTCCCCTATGCCAATATTATTGGATAGGTATTTCGGCATTTGAGCGCCTGATTGTATTTTTCTTAATTCGCAACGTGGAAGATATAAAGCAGCTTCGGTCGGGTTTTTTGTCGGATTCCTTTGTGCTGAAAGATTTGATATTTTATTTAAGAATTCGATTTGTCTTGGTCTGAAACTTATTTCAAAGGTACCTATTTGTTAAATCAATATTGGGTACCTAGGTTTCACACAACGCCATCTAGTCCCAAACTAAGCAGCGCTTGTACTGCTGCTGGAACCAGATAACTTTTTTTTAGTTTTTTTTTTTTGTATATACATATATAGAAAACACCCAGTCCCCGGACAAACATCGATGTTCATCACACAAATGTTTGTCCTAAAGCGGGAATCGAACTCGCGACACCGGAGTCCAACACACTTACCACTCGACCAATCGTGGCGTCATATATTTGATCTTCTATATCTACCACACAAAAACTAGGTACTGTTTGTTTCTGAGGATTTTCCGTTCAATTGTTCAAGATGTTTCTAACTCAGTCCATCGAACAGATGTTTTGATTTCAGTAGGATATTCCAAGCGTGCCTTCCCTTTTCGGGATTAGGTTTTAAAAATTAATCGAATGAGTGTCCTTGCCAAACGATCCCTCCGTTTAGAACGAGATTTTCGCATTCGTACCCCGATCTCATTCCTTCTTTCGTAAGTCGAGAAGAAAGAGGGAGATAAAGAGTGGTTCTGCAAATCGAGAGATACTCTACTGCTCAGTGCACTTGAGAGACTTAAAAGTCCATCGGGATTCCAAATCCTTATTGTTCCTAGAAGAAGTTTTTTTTTTTTTTTTTTATAGTTTTGTTAGATGATGAAGATGAGTGAACCATATTTAGAATACTATGTAGGTTCTTACTGATCGAAAAATAATTTTAAAACCCTATTTTTTTAAATATGTAGATGTTCATTTGAACAACACAAATTATAGACAAGATTCCAGTGATAACGCGCCACTTTCGTAAAAAACAATAATTAAAAAATATATTAAACAATGAATGAGACGAGTAAAAATACAAATTTGTCTTACAACAATTGTATCACACTATGACTATAATGGGCTGGGTTATTTCCCACTGTTTCAACCTTTGAAAGTATTTTAATTTATGATAATGAAATTCGAGTACGGCCATTTTAATTCAATCAAATAAGCAAATAATATTTCAATATTCGTAGGCAATTCGGCGCGTGGTTCGGAGAACAACAGGTAGGTACAATCGATATTTCCGGCCTCCCTAGCACCCTTGGGAGTAGACGTAGGAATAGTTAGAAGTGACATTACATTACTCACGTCAGATTGACTGATCTTCAGCGAATATTAATTTCATGAATAAAAAGGAAGCGTAGTAATTACGATAAGCTTCAAGTTACATTCACTAAAAAAATACACACTAGTGAAACGGAGCAGATAAATACCGAATGGAGACTACTATATTCAGTGCAGGTTACATACTAGAACTATAGTTAAAATTAATAAAGGAACCTCCTAAAACTGACAGTCTTAACAAAACTAAAACTTAATATTCAAACCTATAGAGAAGAAGGTAGCGAACAAAAACACGAATGAGCAGGCGAAAAAAAGCCAAATCCTCTTTTTGCATAGTTCTACCCCTAACTATGATAATATAACAAAAGTAATCTGGTTCTTTCACATTACCCTAACAGCCTCTTGAAGTTACTAACTCTGTCCTCATCCAGTGACTGCGGTAATCCGTCTAAAGAGAGTGAATAGTTTTGAAGCTAAAGTTGAATTTTCCTCGACATATTGCTAAAATGTGTGAACCAAAACTATAGGGATATTGTCAATTTACTAAATTACCTATGTTATTTCTATTATGCATCATTATTTTAAAATTCTTTCAAATATCGCAGCTGTTCCGAAGTTAACTAGTACAAGGTTGGCGATAACGGTTAATAGAAGAAAATACGCCGAAATATAAGTACCTACAGTTTAATTAAATTAAAAATCAACTAAGACATGAACAGGATAATAAATACATGTTTTTCCCTGAAAACAAAGCCCAGATGCGCTCTATCTACGTCTTAACGTTTGCGGAACGTTCTCAAACCGATCCAGTGCGTATGTTACCAGAACACTAACACAACTCCTGGTCTATTTTCGAGGCTTCGAGGAAAAAATACGCTTGTGTGCCCTCTGGAGGGTTCATAACTCGCGGGACAAGGGTAACATTTACTTATCGACGTGGAAAAGGCCCCATAATACATTTTGTCGCGTTCTGCACCTCGCCGTAAAATGTGGACTTTTTATTCGCGACGCAGATGTGGTGCGGCGGTGAGTGAAAATTCTATTGGTTTTTTTAGGACACTCGAAATTTATGCGTTATGTACCTTCTGGCGTTAATGTAGAGTGTGTAGGTATACTAAATGGAAAATTGAGGCGTATTTTTGTTTCATTTATCTAATTATGTCATTATTTCCAAAAAAACTTACCTTGTAGATTTGACAAGTTCGCATACCTATTATTTAAAATATTTTAAATGGTTAATGCCGAAGTAGTAGGTACATAGTCTAGTTTTAGAAGCAAACATTCTACAACGTTACAAAATAGTAGTAGTAGAGTCTCGATTGTGTATTCAATCAAAACTATTGTTTTGTGCAAGCTTCATTGTTGTATTTTTGCGATCGGTTAAAAATAAACATCGGTTACAGAGGTACAGGTGGTTTTAAAATACCGCGAGTTCCTTTAAAGAAAATATGTAACTAAACATACATTGCCAATCGCTGTCTATTTGATTGGCTGTAATGCTTTCTACATTGAGACAGAGAGTTGAGACGTGGTCATGGACAGCGCGGAACAAGGCACTTACGAGTCAATTGGAGTTCAAAACACCCGCATATCCGGGCGGGACATAAATATCGCGCACGTAGTAGGTGTGATCATAAGATAGTTTAACTTTTTAATTAAGCCTATTCATACATCGTGTACGTGGGTGTGATCTCAGGATAGTTAAATTTTCTACTTAGGCCTGAATTATACAGATACAGCGATGCAAGGTGAAGGCACGGGCGCAGGCAAAACTTTTTCATACAAAATCTGTATATTTTTTTCTGCCTGCGCCGCCGTGCTTTCGCCTTATGTCGTTTCTTTCTAGATTAGGCCTTATATGGATTTTATGATATTAAACTCTGAAGTAAAGTGAAGTAAATTATAACATAAAAATAAAGTTTTAGAATACGAATATAAATTACAGGTTCGAGAGGTAGGTGGGCAAGTTTAGTCATTCTATGAAGACAGTTAAATATGTAGTAGAAATATAGTTTAAAACTACGAAGAAGTAAAGTTAATATTCTTCTTCTTGTCACTAATTCTTTCGAACTCGATTTCAGTGTGTTGAAACGATTTCAAGTGCGCCTCGAAGAGGCTCGAAAATGGAACAGTTAATAAAATACATACATACGTTGAATCATTCATTGGAATCATAGCCTGCGTTCTATTTACGATAACTTCGGGCGTTCAAACACTGCCTATTTGGTATACGTTCCGAGCCAAAGTTAACAATAAACACTACAACAGCCGAACATCATGAAAAGCGTTCCATCCTATATATCAGAAAACTGTACAAACTCATATTCTGAAAATCACTGAAACGTTCTAGCATTTTCATAGAAAAAAACTAGCATTTTTCTCTATAGTGAAGCTAGATTGCTTTTTGGTGGCAACGCTCGAATGGTAGGTATTTAGAATTTCCAGTGATGTGACACTCAATTTCGTAGATCGCTGCTTCATGCGCTACATATCGCTGCAGTGACGTCACTATAATAGGGCTGTCAAATTGAAACCCATGAAATGTACGGTGAAGAAAACATGTTTTTAACAGAAGCAAACTTTGCCCGTATTTTCGAGGCAATGCCCAATATATTCGTGAAACGGCTTCTATTCTCGACATTCATCAGAAGGTAGGGTTGACTCACTTATGTGCATGAGTATTCCAATATTGTTTTTTATCTAAATCTTTCGCAACAACGTGACTGTCAAGTTTTTGTGCGATGAAATGTTTTTCTGTTTAAAAATACAAATCGAAAGTTAAAAAAAATATAAACACTCGGTAGATCGTCGAGTGAACTTTGTGTGTCGAAAGGGTGAATTTCCGAATGTGTCTAACAGAGTCCTCCATAGTCCTTTAATATACAGGGCAACATTTTTTTTTAATAAAACTCACAAATTTTTTAAACTATATATTTATAGGCAAGTATGTACATATAATGCCTGTAAAATACAATATTTTCATTTTTGTTAGTGGCTGGAATTTAAATAAATGTTTATTTCAATTAGTGAACTACGCGTGAATTAGGCGTATCGATGTTAAGAATTAGAAAATGTAAATCTTACCCATGTTATAAAAAGTTGTTTTGCTTCCTTTGCATGAGACAAGCCCCTTCCTTGCTATGCCCCTGGCAAAAAGTAATACTGTTGCGGGGAGGGGCGGCAATCGATACACACCCCTCGGCCTAATGCACCCTGTTCACCCTAACACAACCGACTGCATAGAAACAGAACTATTGCAACTTTCTGGGTCATACAATACAATAAGTTTATTTTCAACCGACTTCAAAAAGGGAAGTTCTCAATTCAGTTGTCTTTTTATGCTTGTTGAGTACCTCCTTTGTTGTATTTTCAACCGTTTTGTAAAAATATTTTTGTTTAAGAGGATATACTTTAAGATTGGTCCTATAGAAATACGTCCGTGCCTGTCGCTCTCGTAACGGCCTTATTAGTCATTCTCGTAGGTGCCGCACCTCAACAACGATCGCTGCTTAATCTAATCATCTTCCATAGATGAAATAGGCCATTGATGGTCCTATTGAAATACCATCAAAGTCAGTTTAGCAGTTAACTGAAAAAAATATGTCGTCGAAGTAAACGAAATTGCGTATTTTTCTTCCCTTTGATTTTTCAGTCACTAAACAGTCCAATTGAAATCGGTTATAGAATGTTTTTGTAAAACCTTGATAATTGACTGGTAGGTACAGTTGGAAAAACCTATTTATGTGTGACAAAATAGAATGTATTCCTCGTACGCATTGTATTTTGATGTGGTTCACCATAATCGATTTTCCTAATGAAAAAGTAATACATACTTACATAAATTGGTGAGTGTTGTAGAGTAGGGTCCTAATCGGTAGGTAACTCTGGTTGGTTGTAATATCTGGGTATAATGACAAACCTTGATTGGTATAAGTATATTTTTCTATTCGTAGTTATACAGGAGTAGAGTCGTTGAAAAAAGAGAAAAATCTTGAATCTGATTCCGAAGATTCTCATATTGCTTTTCGTAATATTAATGCATTCATAAAAATATTTTTACTTACTCGTAAATACCTACATTTTTTTTGCAATAATTATTCCAGCGGCAAGCAGTTATTGTAAAAACTATTGCCAACTTAAAATTTCGAACACGTCAATAAACAGGGACCCACAGATGGCATTGCAGATCATTTAAAATTTAAATAGATTCTTAGAAGCGTTTTCCGAAGCTTTGAATGCAAAATAAGCCACTATTCCATTCGAGATGTCCCAAAGCGGCCGTGCCAGTCCTCCGTTAAAGTATTCCTATTTTGTTTGAACCGCTCTGTGAGAAAGCTTTCTACAAGCAGTTCTTAGGAACTGTGGTTACAATTAGATACACATCTTACCTGGAAAAAACACATAGAAAACTTAAAAACTAAACTAGCTAGGTTCACGTACGCACTCAGTATTATAAAAAGAAATACCGACTTCAAAACAGCTTTATCAGCGTATTACGCAAACGCTTACGCGTGGTTTAATTTCTCTATTATTCTGTGGGGAGATAGTGTGGAGTTTAATGACTTGTTTATAAGACAAAAGAAACTTATTCGTATATTATTGAACATTAGGCAAAGACAAAGTTGCAAACCCCATTTTATTGAACAAAAAATTCTGACATTACCTTGCATATATATATTCCAAATGACCTTATTTGTACGAAATAATAGAAAACTTTTTAAATCAAACATAGAATGCAATATTAACTATAATAGAAGAAACAAAGACAAATTGATTATACCCCAAACTCATCTACGTTTAGCTAGGAGAAGCCCTAACAGTAGATTAATTAATATCTACAACAAAATCCCTGACATTATTAAGAATGAAAAAAATGACAATATATTTTACAAAAAACTTAAAAATTTACTTATGCAAAGATGCTACTATTCTGTTAACGAATTTCTAGTTGATAAAATTGACCTCGAACAGTAATTCTTGAATTTAAATTCTTTATGACATTCAAAACAAATTTACTAATATTATTATGCTAAAATTATTATACCAATTTTATTTAAAATGCAATTAAGAATTTGTATGTAATCTAAAATATTTAAAATCATTTAATAGGACAGAATGTTTGCAGTGCCCTGACAGGGTCATGTACACCGCTAGCTACTATATTAGAACCTAAGCTAATAAGACGATTTTACATGTAAGCAAATGAAATAAACAATAAAACAATAAAACAATTTTCAAAAATAAAAACTACTACGTGCTATGGGCCTTAGGTTTGTAGTTACAAACTCATCTATGATTGGAACTATTTTTGTTCATCATATTGAAAATTTAGTCGTTTTTTCAACAACGTTAAGTAAATTAACACAATACTAAATGCACATTTCACATATCTCTTAATTAAATAAAGACCAATGAATTAAATAAATCATAGGAATTTGATTTGTAAACTTGCTTATATCAATTACTGCATCAAAGTTGCTGAAAATCAATAACGTGCAGAAAAAACCAATACAAATAAACGGTTTTTGATGTTACACCCTGTATATATGGGGAAGTTGATTGAAATTCCTCAAAATGCCTAGCTGAAACAATTTACGGATCGTTGCGAACTTTTCACTCTCATTAAACGTAATAAAACTTTTCTGTATTCAAAGATAAATGGCGTTACGCAGGGTATGCTTATTAAAAGAACTTCTTTTAAAAAAATCTACCTTTTTGCTTAAGTTTCCTCAAGATGTTCTTCATTATTAAAACTTGCGCTTCTATACAATATAATTACTTACTTTCGTTTCTTTTACACACTCCTTTGTAGGTACCCCCTTCTTCTATGTGGGAACTTTCATTATTTTCTTTTGATACGATACAATCTCATAGAAAGATTATTTGAAGCATTGTACGTCATTGAGCGTGGTAACAAAGCTCATTCTATTTAATAAATTGATTCGATTGGACAAGCATGGCATTATACCAATAATCTTTAAAATGGCGAGCACAAAGGATTTGTGGTTGTACTTGATAAAGTAGTTTTCTGATTGCATTTGTGCAGTTGAGAACCAACGTCGATTTTTCCTTAATTAAAAATAACAAAACGCGATCAGAAAACCCTGAACAACTTAGTTATTATCGGAATAAAGTCACAAATAAAATAATTTTTGTATTTAATTTTTTTTTCTAAATAAATGCATCATTTTGCTAGTGTTTGTTTTAATATCATCAGTTATGCAAACAAATTACCAACTGTTTTGAATTTGCAATATGTTCAAAACTGTTGAATTTTCTCTTCGGTGGGCGCCATTAATCATATTTCGCTGGCACTTTGGCACTTTTTACGAGGCCAGTCCCAAGTGTGATAGTTGTTAAAATATAGGTTCAGTAAACTACTAAAATTGGCTATGGGTTTGGTTAGAAAGATAGGACTTGTGGTTGTTCGAGGAAATAATTTTGCAGTAGCACCAAAAAAGTCCGTAATATTTTATGAATAGATTCTACTCCTACATTGTTTAATGTATTACGAGTAAACATACTCTACCTCCATAATAAAATGTATTATATCATTGACGAGTTTAAACAAAAAAGGTTTATTATACTGACTGGAACATTTAAAGAAATAAAGTTATACGTTAATATATTAAGACTACTAAAATAAAAAAGATCTAACTTCATAACAATCGATCGATCGATCAATTCCAAACGTGTAATAAACGATAAAACTTTAACGTTTGACTCTTACCTACATTGGAACAGGAACACGTGTTCTCAAAGTTAACATTTATTCGTAGTGGCTAAAAAAATTAGAGAAAAAAAGAAATAGAGGTAGCAAATTGAAATGAGGTAAAGTTTCTTAATCAATTATTTAGATCAAATAAATGTATAATATTATAATATGTTATTTATTCACACTACTTGGGGTAAACTAAAGGCTTATTCCTGATTTACTGACTGACAGACAACGCACAGGCCAAACTGCAATTGGACGTAGAGACTTATTATTTCGTAGGTATGTTCGTCAAGAAGTGTGGATGCGAATTGAAAGGATTATTTTCTAATTCGCAATGCAAACGATGTTGTTGGTGTCAGCTAGTAGAATATAATAGGGTGGGTTCTCGTTTCCCAAATTCTTCTTATCGTGTCACAAGTTCTTTCGAGTTTCCCATTTCCCAACGAGTAACACGTTGTCATGGTCTTTCTAGAATCTAGATGGATGGAAATTTTATTTTTTAGTATTATTAAGATTTCCCACCTACTTTCTGATAGGGTATGAATAATTTGTAAACATCTATACTTAGAGTATATGCTCTATGGCAAAAATATATATATATTTATTTATCCATATAGATAAAATCCATATGGATTTAAATGTATTAACCTTAGTTCAATATCAATATCACCTGTGAAATCAACGAAGTAAATAAAAGTCGAAGCGAGGTAACGACCATCCAACCGTCACCCAAAACTGATTTCCTGATGTCTAGACGCACTCCCCTTCTATTCAAATCACATTTTGGAAAAGTGCCGGTTTGATGTTTGAGCTTCCACCGCTTTTTGTTCCTTTCATAGGTGAAATTGTAGAATATTCAACACTTTGTTCCTATTACTGAATAATATCATTTGATTTTGGGAAATAAAAAAACTATTTTGACCTTTCCGGACTCTACCGGTTGATATTAGGAATTTTTCAATTGCACCTCTTACTTACACGGTACACCTATATTAGAGACTGTTTTAAAATGTAAACGAGCACTATAACAGTGTTATGCATGAGCTATGTAAATCTGATTCCATGTCGCATTGTTCTGAGGCAGGCGTCATTTTCAACCATCAGAAGAGCGTTTTACTTGTCTTATCAGTTGATTTCATAAAAATAACATAGAGGGGATAATATGTTTACAATATACATTTATTGTTTTTTATACTATTTTATTTTCTACGTTTGAAAGCGTGTTGTCTTCATCCTATCCAATGTATGCAGTAGATTCGATGAAACGTTTGCATTCTCATGTTAATTTTAGCGTATTCCTTCTACAGGCACAATTGTAGGTCCAATCTCAGTTCATTTAAAATGATCGCACCGGCTTGAATAGCGTCCAGTCCATATTCAAGCCAGTGCTGGTCAGAGAGCGCAACAATAGGGAACAATGCGACTGCACGACCGGTATGGCACGTAGTACACTCGAGGAAAACGTCGTTTATAGTCCTGGCTATTCTTAAAAGCTATTGTGAGAAAATGGAAAAACTATCTCAAAGGCGCAACACTGCACAAAAATATGCACGAAAAGGCTGTCAAAAATTGTACAAGAAATAACATTAAGATACGCTGGTAAATAAGTAGCGCAGAAGGCAATAATAATTTCATGTTTTTTACATTTTTAAAACATAAACGCAACAAAATTTTCTCTTCTCTAATTTCAAGAAATAAATCTGTACAAAAGTGTTTTGCAACTTCGGACTTAGATATAATTCCAAAAGAACAAACCACCATACTCGAGAATTTCCAAGCACCTATGTCCTCGTCTGTACCACATACTCTTATCAACCTACCTACCTACTTACTTACTCGCCAGGACAGCTATTGAGTGACATTACAAAAGGCATTGTGCTCGAGGACTAGTTTATCTCATACGTCAATCGACTGCTATTTACTCTGTGGTCCATTCGAGTACTGTTGTTCCGAGCTGATAACGCTCAACATCTGTCTGAAGACGGTTTTATTGAAAACCTAGATAGGTGGGTTCTCAGATATCACTTTGATTTGAATATGATATACCTTTATTCGTCTTAGGTTCAGAAGACTTCGCAATAGAGCTCACTTTCAATTATTCGGCAATTTTGTTTTGGTATGTTGGTTATAATATCAGTTTACTACAAGAAGTAAAAGATTAGATACAAGATAGATAAGGAGATATCAGCATTAGAATGAAGAGATTGATGCGATCAGTTCAAGTGATAAATCCATACAATAAAAACGTGTCAAAATGCCTGTTAGAAAACTATCAAAGTGCCAGACAGACTTTCTTGATATCATACACAAAATATCAAAGATTTTAAATCTTACAAACATTAGATACAATATAAGGTTTGGTTGTGAAGACATTGACAGTTTCCACAGTGGATTGTTTAGAGTTAATATAAAAGGTTACCAAGACGGGCAGAAAATAAGGCATTGTGTGGTAGTTAAATGGCATCCAGACAATAACGTTAGATTAGCGATGAGAGAACTATATATCCGTGAAATTACAGTTTACAACGATGTTATCCCAAAGATTATTGAAATGCAACGACATTTTAAAGTTATCGAGGGGCTACGAATGAAATTTCCAAATTTTATTTTTACAAACGACGAGGCTGGTAAAGAGACTGTTGCTGTCATGAGTCTAGTCCGAGACGGTTTTACAGTACACGACAGATTTCATAAAACTGATTTCAATCATGCTTCACTCCTGATGAGATATTTAGCTAAACTACATGCTTTTTCGTTTGTTTTCGAAAAAACAAACCCAGATGAGTTTGATAAGATAAAGTATTTGTATCGCAAAGACGTTCAATATTCTGACCCTGAGCGCGTGTCCAAGTCCATACTGTGTTTTTATGATGCTTCAGTGAACGTTATATCTGATCCAGTCGCCAAAGCGAAGTTAAAAGAACTCGGACCGAACATCTTATCGGTTCTTTATAAATGTACGCTCGCCGCTCCACGCTACAGTTCTATCTGCCACGGCGATTGTTGGAACAACAACATAGTCTACAGATACAAGGTAAACTGCAAAAACGGATACTCATTTTCGAAAACTTTGGATGGAACTACCCATTGAAGAATGTCTTTGAAAGTTAACGTGTTTTATTGGTTTTAGGGTGGAAGGCCGATGGATGTGATCCTCATCGACTATCAGCTCGCGAGATACGCCTCGCCCGTTACAGATATCGCCTATTTTATGTACATGTCTACTGAAAAAGAATTAAGGTCAAACCACTACGAAACCCTGCTGGAAATATATTTCGGGACATTAACAGCGGTACTCCGGGAATGTAATTTGAACGTGGATGAAATTTATCCAAAGGAAATTTTCAAAAGTCATCTACAGGAATATTCTGTATTAGGTTTAGTAGAAGCTTTAATATCAATGATGATAATTACAGCGCCGTCGGAAGAAGCTCTCAAGATGACAGAGATAAAGTATCAATTTGGTAATGAAGGTTTCTGCGAGTCGCATGATAAAGTTTGGTTTAGAGAGCGAGTGAACGACGTTGTCGAAGATTTCTTCTCGAGAAATTATTTACTCGAACCTTTATCGAAGGGAAAATGAATTTATTTGGTGTTGGACTATAATTGAATTTCCCTTATTAGGTATCTAATGTACTTATATACTTCAGATGTAGACGCAATAAACGTTCTAATATGTAACTTATCCCATTTATTCGGGTAGATGTCACCATTAGCAGTGCCAAATGTGTCGTTTGTCGAGAAACTTACGTAGATATGGCCACTACTTCTTATTGGCATGTTTTCAGCGTACTCGCGTAACAAGGAAAAATATCTTTAGAGTCGTCGCTGGGAAGGAATTAATTATTCGTAGCTGCATTTAATTGTCTGTTACAAAGCTTTTTCTTTGAATCTAGGAAGGACGAATAAACATCTTTGTTGGACTGATAATAATGGCTACAAGAACAGAATGGCAATATTTAACTGTAACGTTTTTGCTCGTATTACAAGCCTCAGTAAATACCTTCTTATAAAAGCCGATCCCTAAATGGAATTTGTATTTACCGAGTAAACATATTACGCTTGTAATATTATCATGTTTGTGTGGGTAAAATAAGTATTTTGTATGAAGCGACCTTGTCAACAGCCAGTACATAATGTATATGATGTAAACCTGGCATAGGTACGTGTAATTTGAGGTGATTTTTGTGAATACCTTAGTAATCAAGTGAATATGAGGAAAACGATTCCGATACGCCACCGATAAACCTCTCTATCGTAGCTTTGCCGCCATGCACTATTAGGTTAGCCGATTCAATTTATTAATGTATCTTTGTTAAAATACTTTTAAGTTTAGCACAGTTTGCATTAGAAATTACTTAATAATATTTTTGAATATTAAACTACTTCATTAAATTGAAACTAAATTTTCAGGAGCCCCGGGCCATGAAACATTTTACTTTGTTGTGTAAACAATCAAGCCGAACTGAACTGTTTTTGGAGCTGAAAATATTGGAAGTTTATTTAACGTAAAATGTAACCTACAAACAAGTATTACATTAGGTATGTGTGGTTTAATACAAAAGTAGTGTTTTTTAGCTATCGCTATAGTTTTACAATAAGGATTTTAACAACAACTACTCGGTACTTTGCCTAATTTCGTTACAACAACCTTGACTTGTAATTATAACTACCTAATCGGCGACTTAGATGATTAACTCGTTTAATATTATATCGTCTTTGGTTTTACGTCGATTGGTTCGCAAAATGAAAAGCGCCTAATCCTTTCCGCAGCTTACAAGGTGAATAGACTGTTTTATTTCAACGGCTTGAACATAGACCATATTAGAATAAACAAGTTTATTGATATAGAAAAAAAAATTGAATGTTTAGATGTGACGAATACACAGGACCATCTCATAATACACTGCTTATCCTTAAGTTCAGTATCTTTTGTCGTAGTAAATATGTATAGTACTTATCTATATCTAGTATAAAATACTTACCAGTTTATCCGATTAGGTAGTTTTTATTTTGTAAGTAGGTAGGTACTTTGTAAACATTAATATAATAATACAATAGATCAGACAGTTAAATTCATCATCTAAATTTTGTAATAAATCAATTCGTGGTTCGATCCAAGTAATTGAGAATCAAGTTGAGTTCTTTAAACGTTTTATTTTATTTTCGGAAGCTAGATCTATTCTGCTAACTTTATCTTGTTCAATTGATTAGTACGAGTATTTTAGCTGGTTTGTAGGTATGGCTACTCTTCTTAGGCTGTGGTTGAACTTCGCACTTGGTTTCAACCTTTCCCAAATTCATTCCGGATTAATTCGAGGGCTTTGAACAAGGCGTATCTCGGGCTTATTAACATGATTAAGGCTACACACAAGTTCAGGGTACGATTTACTCCAAAGCGAGCTGTGAATCTACCAAGGATACCTATTGTTCAAATTTCAGTGTCGTAAATTTTCAATATCTGAAACAAAAATGTTAAATTTACCTTAGTAGAAAATCAAGGTAAATGTTTCACACCTTTTATGTTCCAACGAATATTATTATTGTCACGTTTGAGCACAGTATGTTCCCCGCTAAGGCATGAGTGTATGCTATGTTTAAGTTAGTTAACCCTTTTAGTTAGAAGAGAACAAAGGGCGGGTGTAAACACGTGGGGGCGACCGCCTCTCACTGTAAACCCGTTATTGCGTAA
Source organism: Lobophora halterata (assembly GCA_932526365.1). Classification (NCBI taxonomy): domain Eukaryota; kingdom Metazoa; phylum Arthropoda; class Insecta; order Lepidoptera; family Geometridae; genus Lobophora; species Lobophora halterata. The sequence continues at coordinate 6,573,411 of OW052014.1, read as the reverse complement.
ATGTTAATTTCCCTCTAAATTGTTTTCTTTGCAACCAAAAATTTTAATTATGCAGTCTCTCGAGGACTCTCCGGAAAATAAATTGCATTCTGCGCCGGAAAAAAATTGAGTGTTTGTTTATGCAGCGAGCGCACTTACGCTCCTTGAAAGCTTCTAAAGCGAACAAATAACTACAATTTACACATAAAAGTAAACTGTCTATAAAAAACGCTTATTTACAGCGTGCTTTCCTGTATCGTGACTGTCATGAATAAGTAGGTACGTAACTATAGAGACCCATTTTCGGCGAAAACGCTTTGAACGCTTTGGTGACATATTACTTCTTATATAAATTGTAAGTGGGTGCCTAACTGAAATTAAGGTACACGTCCTTTCAAATTAAGAAATACTGGCTTGGTTCTTAGCGGTCGAGCGAAATATAAATGGATAAACCAGTGGGCGGAAGCTAAAAGGGACATAGTCGGTCTGTCTGAAGGTATACACTGGACGAACTAAGGAGAAAACAATAGAACTAAATACCAGTCTATTCATATCACACAAAATTGCACCGACCATACCATACCGCAATAACCCGTAAAATCCTCGTAGCTAGGTATCTTCTTCAATTGATTACCTCTACGATTTTCTTTTGTTTGTTATTATAGTAATTAATCGCAGTTTGGTATCAAAAATATTTTCTAATCACTACCTAATAGAGGGAATTAATTAGTAACGATTTATGAAACACCGACATAGCTTATAATATAAGAGTTCTATTCCATTTGGAACTGCTATGTCCAGTTTACAAACCGAACTTTAACGCAGCCTGTTTTATTTTGTTATGAGTAGAGTAATAATAAATTGTTTTACCAAAAGGACTCTCTGACCCTACAACAAAGCCCACCTGACTACGTCCACCTGCCTCTCTTGTCGGTGTCGGGGTTAAATCTAATTTTTCCCCCGCTAATGCGCGCCCTCGCTCAAGGTTGAGTGAGCGCGAAAATGTAACGCAGTGCTCACAAATCCTCGAGTGGAAATACTCGTCTATGGTTTTGTGTTTGACCGCGTTCATTTTGAAATTATGTCAGTATTCATTACTGAAATGTTACAGGGTTATTAGTTATTTTCAAGAGCGCTGAGCTTCTTTTCTTCAGCGTATGAAAATGAAGTAAAAACCTGTTTACAAAACTCTAATACGTTCTTCTGTAAGTTTTTTAATAAATAAAATTATGTACCTGGTTATTGTATGTTGATCCGTTATTATAGGATATAATTATGTAAGTCTTACAAATAAGTTTTATTTACCTACTAAGAACTCTAAAAACTGTAGCTTTTGTAACAAAATAAAATCAAGATATTCTAGGTCGGGTTAGATAGTAAAAAGATGAAAAGTGAATTTTGAGATCCATCTTGACTCTTTGCAATACGATGCTACATTTTACTGAGTGGCTAAATTTATTATGATTTGCGTTGCAAAAACGATATTTTTGCGCCACTTTTTTCGTAATAAATTTATGCCGATGGTAATTTGAAACCATTTATTTCTCTAGGTTCTCTTGCTTGGTGAAAGTGGAGTTTATTTAAGTGATACCGAGTCGTGAATTTAAAAAAGCGTTTTCAAAACTTTCCAGACAAATAAACTTTAAAGTTTAACTTTGGTTATTCATAAGATTTATTGCAGAAAACCAGTAGCTTTACTAAAACTATATTAGCTGTTCAGTTAGTAGTAGGCCTTCCATTATGAAATTGTTAGAGTAGCGGTTTAAAGATCTCATGGTAATTTGTTTGATTAGTTATATAATTTTAATTTAAATATTTAATGGATACCTACATTAATTATTCGCAAATCTGAGAAAAAAATAGTAAAGTTAGTAATTAGAGATTATAATAAAATAAGATTATACCTACAGATATGGGTATGCCTAAATACAAGATTTTTAAACTTTGTTTGGTGATTAGGGATTATCATCATCATCAGCCCACCTTAGTCCACTGCTGGACGTAGGCCTCTCCCATTTCGCGCCACTGAGCCCGATCTTCGGCTCACCGCATCCACTTTTTACCGGCTGCCTTTCGTAGGTCGTACGATTAGGGCTTATACTAAAACGTAAATAGGTAGGTACTTCATAGAATTACATTATTTTATTTTATTTAGTATACTCGTACTCTGTCCAAGATCGTGGAGGCTGGCTAAGGCGAAAGGAGGCCTGTACCCAGCAGTGGTTCCTTCCTGAGATGATGATAATCGTAATCTGAGTAGGTACGAGTTGGTAATGTTTGTGGTAAAGCAGTTCTACACCTAAATAATTATGGCCGGATTCCCCCCTGAAAAAAAATTTACTCTGCGATTTTACGACGCGCCTTCGAAAGGCGATGTTCAACAAACTCTTTATAAGTAGACAAGCAAAAATAAGCTCTTTTTCCATTTCCCCTGAGTGAGCGAGCATTAAGGCACAGAGTTTAATAGTCTAGGTAGGTATAATACCTCCATACCACTCGCTCGCTCAATTTAAATTATTATTGTTATACTTATGAGATTGATGTTCATCAAAAATGATTAAAATACTTTAATCCTTTAGAAGACCTGACTGACTGATTGACTGACAGACAACGTACTTACAGGCCGAACCACTAAACCTAGAGTCACGGGGAAATATTGGAGGATGTGTTCGCCTAGTTCTCGAAGTGCGTACTAAGAAAGGAATTTTGGAAATTCGGAACGCAAATAAAGTTGCAGGCCTCAGCTAGTTTAATTTAGATAATATAGTTTTAAGGTATTACATAATGTAGTTTCTAATAGTAGGAATAGATAAGAAAAGGTTGTATTTTTATTATAGTATGGGTTGAATGTAGGAGATCTAGTACTTATTATAATGTAGAGTCCGAACCGAGTCACTGTAACCCTACAATACAGGCTCTTGAGGAGACCTAGTGTAGGGTACAGAGCTCCAGTAGGTACATCTAAAATTTAAGATAAGTCTGCCATGATATCCATTACAATGTACCCGATCCATATTTAAGAAACCAATAAATAATTTTATTTTATTTTATTATTATTTTATTCATTATATTTAGGTATAACGCCCGAGTTTAACTGACAAAAATATCTTTGTCAGTTATTTGATAACTAAGTAAAATTTGAAACAGACTAGCGATATAGTGAGATTGTAAGTAGAGATTCTAAAACAGCGTCTATACAAAAACTATGCTGAATTTTTCGCCCAAGCTCCCGCTGGCTTTTCTGGGCAGTGTATCAAGCTTCATCACTGTTTCGCCTCACGTATCGACATGCCGCTATTGATTTTGGACCAACTGGTCAATTAAACCTCTTTGTCTTCGCTGTGATGTTTGGTATGGAGGCCAGTATATGTTGGCCTCTGATTGAGATGCTACTGTTAGTTTGAAACGGTTTTAAACGGTTTACGGTCCCGCGTGATTAAGTTCCCAACTTCTGTGCTAAGAAGAAAGATAGGATTATAAAAAACCAAGAACATTTATTAACTCAAGGTACCTATATTGTAATGAGAAACGCACGTGTAAGTAGCATCCTATCAAATTATACTCACGTAAGTATGTATTATCTACTTTAAATGAGAAAGTAGGAAATCCCCATGTGATAAATCTTCATGTTCAATATATTGCGGCAATCAAATAAGCCTCTTACTTGGAATTGAAATCCAATATAGAATACTTACCTACCTATCTAAATGGAAAAGTAGGTATATTTCTGTGAAATCACATGACTAACTTAACTGATTCTGTATTGACTGTTGGATATTTTTTTACTTATTGATATGGAAATATAAATTGTTCTAAGGTTTTATTCTTTATTTACTAGATTCTAGAGTTTTGTTGAAAAAAAAACTCAAACTTTAGGTCTCTACATAAAAACTGTTGATATGTGGAGTAAAATTGGTATACTTACAAATAGTTATAATCATTAATATTTTACTTTGTTATGAGTGAAAGGGTGGAAATATTCTCAACTTATTTGAGTAATTGCCATAAATTTATAATTAATACGTTTTAAAGGCATCGGTCTAAAAGCTAGTAATAAGGGTCGAAGACATAAACACTCGAGTCGTACGTGGGTCAGATATAGGTTAGGTACGCCACGCTCCCTGCACAAGCAACCGCGGTAATGAAAGGAATGAATGATGATAGCTGGTCGTTAAAACAGAAAATCTGATTCAAATTCAGCAACCCGACATTTGAGCTTCTCGTTTCTCTGTTATTTAAGGTTTTTTGTTTGCGGCTTCGTGTGAATGATATTTATTGGAATAAAATGATTTAATCTTAGGTATTAGGCATTCTGAAAGTCTTGGTAAGTATGCCCTTGAGTATGAGTATAAGTATGCCATCTTGTAGTTTTAAAACCTACTCTTGTAGTTGTGAGTAAAATATTTTCCCTCACCAACATTCACATTTTTGTATGTACAAGGTTCGCCTGTATACCTACTAGTTTTTTCATACTGCATCTAATAATTTTTATGCATTTCAGCCAATACACACCTAAGTAGGTACATCTGATTTTCATCTTCAGTTACGGCGTGATTTAATTGAGGCCAAGTAACAAACATATTTCTTTACCAACTTTCACATTCTTACTTTTAAACTCAGTGGTACAACAAGATTATAGTTACTGGAAAAGAAAATGAAATAGGAATTTCGATCCTAATAAACTATTGATGAGGAAGCAGCGTATGAGCCAGTCTCTAAGCGAATTATCATCAAAGTCGTAGGAGGGATATCCCTAGAGAGTGATATTTCCCGGCCAGCGAAAAGCCGACAGCTAAAGAAATGTATTTGGGTTAATTACTTTCTCCAATGAATTACGGAACCCATCGATTTTATTGTTCGGCGAAATTGATACTATTGCTCTCTCCTTAGACATCGTAATAGATAAATGGTAGTATTCTAATTATATGATAGGTTAGTTTTTTTAATGGAATCTCGAGAGACGAGACTAGACGTGCTAGGCTAGAGGCTCTCCTGATGGTAAAAGATCACACCTGCCCATAACCATAAAAATCTATTGATTCTATTACTGTTTTGTTAAAGAATGATAATATTTTTTTTTGTTACAGGTATAAGCGGCTGTGAAGAAGTAAATACACCAGATCGGCATATAATAATAGGTACGTCTATTGTATTGATTGATAATTTCTACTGGAAATTGCCATCATCCAGGCCAATACTAATGCGCAAATCTCGCCTTATTTTCACCTCTCATCAATGCTCACGTAGACCACACGGATAATGATTCTTCCTACGTATAAATAGTGATATTTTTATTGTATACCAAATAATTTGAGCCAAAATGTATACAGTGTGGTTTATCTAGTCAGTGGTGTATGTATCAAATGCTTGGTATTTACCTGCGCTCGCTTTGATAATGAGCTTTCTAATTGACTTGTGGTTTTAATCTGCGCTTCGGAGTAAACGTATCGCATTGGCTAACTCAGTTACAAAACAATATACAATTTGGTTGTTTAACTATGAGTAATCTGGGTACCCACCAAGATAATTAAGCTTCAATAAATAACGAGGTTTTAGAAATTTACATATAAGGTAGGTAAGTAGGTTTAGTATTTAGAGTTGGATTTTAATCTTTTTTAATTAACAACAATACGAGGTACATATAAAAAAAAAACGGGTTGGATTATATTTAATGTTATTTATAACATTAAAAAGACAGCGCAGTATATCAAAAGATACTGATACCTACAGTATGCCAATAACGAGAGGCCTTTTAGCTACTTCAAAATCAAAAAAATATTATTATTTATGTTCATCATTATTTTTGTAATTCCTTGTTGAATATTTTTAAATATAGATAGGTTAATCCTTTAATTTCATGGCTAGAGTAATTTTAGTTTTATTAGGTTTTAGCATTTAGTATTAGTGTAGTTAGTTGTGGAAATAAAAATAGGTATTAAAACAAAAAAAATATGTAATTCCTTTGGAATGACGATATAATTTTCAGAACGTTACGTCGGGAACAATTCCACTTTTTCTGTAGGCTCATTCTAAATTTCAGTGCCTTGCTATATGTATAGTAATACTTCTGTATACCTTAGTACTCTGTGGTAATACCCATCCCGGCTTGTATATCATCCTGCCTACCTAGGTTCATCTTTATTTATGTAATTCCCTTGGGATGACGATATAATTTTCAGAAGGTTACGTCGGGAACGAATCCACTTTTTCTGTAAGCTTATTTAAATTTCAGTACCTTGCTTTATGCATAGTGATATCCATCCCGGCTTGTGACCTGTTTAAGGACAGTGGGCCGTTCATAATCTAATTATCGTAAAGTGCTTCCGTAAGTAAATAAACTCTTTTGTTATGTTAAATGAGGCTTTGCAGCAGATTTTTCTGTTAGCCGAAATGGGGAAGCTTTTCATTTTCCTGTGGTTTAGCGGAAAGAGGTTTTGGTGCTTATACAAATTGATTCTGAGATTGAAATTAAGATTAGGATTGTTTACAAAAAAATAGAAGAAAATAATATGGCTGGCACAGCAGTGAATAGGATGTAGGTATTATAATATGTATAATAATACCTACATACTAGGTAGGTAGGTATCATATGGGGCTAGGCATAATACTCTCTTCTCTTCGTATAAACTTGAATTGCTAAACCAAATTCTTTTAAATTTATATTATAAGTATTACTTGTGTATATCCTAGTACTATGTGGTATTAATAACAAACCATTTCATGCAAATTCGATTTTTAATAGTAAAGTTCCATCAGCTGTGCCCAAAAATAATTATCCATTAAAATTAAATGTTAATGCGCGGACAGAAGAGAAATTCATAAAATGTAATGGGAAAATTCCAGAAAGCGATGAGGTTTCCAAGATTTATATCGCACGCTAAACGGTTGCGGCATCGGCTGGTAAGCCTTATTACGTTTGATGAAATAGTTTTTTTATTAGCTCAAAGTAAGTAGAGCTACCTAAATGCTACAAAAGATGAGAAAGGCTTACTGATAAAGGGTAAATTCAATAGAGATTTAAAATCCTTATTATATTTCATTAAAAAACTTGATAATCTATCTTTGTTTGGTCACTTTATGCGTTTTACATGTTTTTTGTTTAAAGCTAGCTATTTTTTTAATTTTAAACTTATATAACTATAAAATACATATAACCCTACATTTATATTATGTATTCTGGTAAGATATAATATAACAATATCAATAAATTTCTCCATAAGAAACATTATTTTTAGAAGAAATCACAGTTACAATGTTATACCACCGGTGCACGTTGGCTTTTGATGGTGTTGTAAAATTCAACGTGACTTTAGATCGACGCCCGGTGACTCCACCGCCTACATTATAAGGAACTAGCTCATTAATGAGCGGAACGATAAGAAAAACGAAGTGCGGGTGAGATGAGAGATCAGAGAAACACATAAGAACGGAAAAACACCTTCTTCAAATGTAAGAATCTCAAAAATGTTTTTGGCATTTGTGACTCGATCCATCAATCCGCATTCGGTACGCATGGTAAATTAATACATAAGTGGGTACCTATTCGCTATCCCAACCGAGAGTAGGGGCTAACCAGCAGTAGACTAATTTTGCTATGGATCTCAACAACAGACGTAGAAACGTGTTCTTATTTTCTTGAAATTTATATTATCAACCCATTTTAACACATACATTTTCCCGTTAATTTATAGGCCTCAAAATTGGCATTACTTTGCATGAGAATACCTAGAGTAATGTAGTTGTGAAGCTTTACATTTTCCGATCCACATCTGAAGCCAACAAGGTATCAGATTTATTTGACTTGTCCGAGTGATGGAACGAAAGACCCCATTCTATCGAGCTATTAGCTATTAGAGGTTTCCGAAGGCGAAAATTGTTCGTTTTTGTTAGAGAAGCCCTTAATTGGTAATTTTGGGAATCAGAAAGGGCGACCGACGTTGTATTATATGGACTCTTTAGACGGTAGCTCTCGTCCTAACGAGCACGGACCAATGTTATAGCTTCTCTAAGTTATGTTGCTCTTTACTACATTTCTTTTTGTAAACAAGTGATGAGACGACCTGCGTGTTCCCCTGATGGTAGAAGATAACACTTGGGCGGGCGCCCAGAACAGTTCTGCATAAAGAACTTTTGAACAGATATGCTGATGCAACACTTGACTGTTATAATAGCATTCATCACTTCCAAACATTTTTATGTTCAGCTGAATGCTTGAGACAATGCTTGCTAAAATCTGAACGCTTTTGTGATAAGCAGAAATAAGAAATATATAATATTACTAATATTTATTAGTGAAGATATTTTTACAAAAAATAAAAAGGATTGTTCCCTTTCAATGATAAATTTAATTATCATATTACTAACATAGGTTTCTGTTGTTTCAGATTTTAAATTATAATTTAGAATTACAAAAAAAAAAGGGATATAATTAATTGTATACCCTAAAGTGTTTAATTTAAGCGAATTCAAGTCGTGAACCTTCAAAGGATTAGTTCCATACGCTTTGTAACTGATACTCAGCTCCCTTTCCTTTCAAACGCCTATTTATGACTTCTATGTAGATTTACACCGAGTCAGTTTACACATTTGGCTTTTCAATTGTCAAAGAAAATATATAAGACTCTTGGTATTTTGTTTAAGCCCATCTAAAGCTATTTTCGAAATAAATAAATAAAATACTGTATTTCTATATTCTTTATTGTATCACCTTAAAATAAATCAAAACAAGAAATACAAACTAAAATTACAAGGGCGGTCTTATTGCTAGATCTCTCCCAGACAACCAGACAAGACATGATTAAGAGATAAAACAGTTTATAGGAAATAAAATCATTAAAGATTTCTCAGTCTATTTAATAAATGGTTATTTTTTTCGATTCATAAAGCAATTTGCTACTTAACATCGTAAAAGTTGACTAACTATTTAGTTATGAGCTACGGCTATAAACTGTAAGCTACACTACAATATTTTGTTGCAACAACAGTGTAACGGCAGATAGTCCACAAATTATAATTTAATGTTTAGTATTGGGCTTGTTAGGGGCGCAGTCTTCCTTTATGATCCTAAATTGGATGAGTTGGTAGGCTTAAAATGTAAGTAATATAAAAGCAAATTTCCTGTAGGGAAAAGAGGCTTTTACCCCACACTGAAGTCCTCAAGGCTTCATGATTATTATCTATGAAATTTAATTTAATTTTAACTAACTAACTATCTAACTAATTTAAATTATTAGCAGCATTTTTGTTTATAAATTTAGATATGATTATAATAAAAATATTTTTTGATGACTTATCATGACAGTAACAAGATAACTAACAATATCAAAATATCACGGGAAAATGTGTTTTTTTATAAAATTTCCTGAACCAAATAGTGCTACTAAAAGTTGTTATGTAGGTATTTTATTCTTAAGGCTCCGGTCTGCAAGCGTGGGAACTTTTGATTGAACACACACATAGATATTTTCTACTCATACAGACTCATCACGCACTCATAGTATACCACCCTGGAAAGAAACAAATATACTTTCGGTGCTACGCACAAGTTACATTTTCATAACACCTTTATCTTTGTAGGATGCTGAAGAATGTCATAAAAAACACGCAATGTATTTAGCCATTAGCTTGACATCGCGACGCCCGTTGGCCAGTAGTGAGTACTACTCATTAGCCAGCGGCAAAGGGTGGGGTCAGAGTGTACGATTTTTGGATATTATCTCAATCTATGAAACAAAGTCAACAAAGAGTTAGTTACACAATAATGACTCGCGTCCCCACGCGTACAAAGTCGCGGACGTTAAACTAGTCAAGTACAGTCGCGTGCAATAGTATGTACACATATCGACATTTTCAAAATTATGTCTTCATACTTAGTTACAATAATATGTACACACCAAAACACCCATATTATTATGTTGCCATCAACTTATGTCATAATATTGTCAACAAGTCGATGTCAGAAATAAGTAAACACTGTTGACTACAGACTACAGACTGAATTACAAATATATGTAAACAAGTTGCAGTTGCATTAAAATGTAGTAATTCATTCCTTGGATCTTTATTAGTCCGAATTAAAATATTTTTCTTTTCTATGTTAGTTTCGTTAGCTTTATATAATGAGAAAAAAACTTTATAAACTAAAGCTGCATTACCACTGACTGACTGATTGTTTTCCCAGATGCAGTCTGAATTTTAAAAATCTAACATAGGAAACGTATAGGAGTGTAGAGATGAGTTCAGGAAAAAAATGTATTTTCACCCCTCTTCACCCCCTTGGGGTGCAACATGGTATCTGGAAAAGTGTAAGTCGTACAGAGTTGAAACTTTCACCATAGGTATTTGTTTTTGTTCCAATTTCAAAATTTTGAAAACTCCAATACAGCCGCGATACAAAAATAAATATTTTTCTACTCAAAACTTTAAACGCTTGTATCTCGTAAACGGTTGCAGTTACAGGCTTGGTTTTTAGATTTAATTTTTTGGACGAGGTACGTTATTAAAATAAAAGAAATAAAATAAAATAAAATAAAATAAAATAAAATAAAATAAAATAAAATAAAATAAAATAAAATAAAATAAAATAAAATAAAATAAAATAAAATAAAATAAAATAAAATAAAATAAAATAAAATAAAATAAAATAAAATAAAATAAAATAAAATAAAATAAAATAAAATAAAATAAAATAAAATAAAATAAAATAAAATAAAATAAAATAAAATAAAATAAAATAAAATAAAATAAAATAAAATAAAATAAAATAAAATAAAATAAAATAAAATAAAATAATATAAAATAAAATAAAATAAAATAAAATAAAATAATATAACATAAAATAAAATAATATAACATAAAATAATACAAAATAAAATAAAATAATACAAAATAAAATAAAATAACAAAAAACCAAATACCTATGGTGAAAGTTTCAACTCTGTACGACTTACACTTTTCTAGATACCATGTTGCACCCCGAGGGGGGGTGAACACTCAGGTTACTGCCTCGCTTCGTGGAAGTCGCTGGATTTGCAATAACGCACTTCATCCAAAATAATAAGTACAAAAATCAGGCCTCTAGCTGCAACCGTTTACGAGATACAAGCGTTTAAAGTTTTTATGAAAAATATTTTTTTTTGTATGGCGGCCATATTGGATTTTTCAAAATTTTGAAATTGTAGCAATAAAAGTACCTATGGTGAAAGTTTCAACTTTGTACGACTTACACTTTTCGAGATACCATATTGCACCCCGAGGGGGGTGAACACTCAGGTTACTGCCTTGCTTCGTGGAGGTCGCTGGCTTTGCAATAACGCACTTCATCCAAAATAATAAGTAAAAAAATCAGGCCTCTAGCTGCAACCGTTTACGAGATACAAGCGTTTAAAGTTTTTTATTAATTTTTTATTTGTTTTTGTATGGCAGCCATATTGGATTTTTCAAATTTTTTAAATTAGAACAAATAATATACCTGTGGGTAAAGTTTTAACTTTGTACGACTTACACTTTTTGAGATACCATGTTGCACCTCAAAGGTGGGTGAAAGGCGTTGAAAAGTCGAGGTTTTTCTGATCTCACCCCCACACGCCCTATACGTTCCCAATGTTAGATTTTTAAAATTCAGACTACATCTGGGTGAACAATAATGTAATTATTTGTGTGTGTAATTTCCCGTATGTTTTTCCATATCTACCTGAAATGGGTAGAAAAAAAATTAGTATCGCTTTTTAAGGTACGTAAAAAAATGATAACAAATTTACCTAGATCGTCTACTTAGTCGAAGGGTACATATAAGCAGTTGTGTCCGATACTCCTGACGTCGCGACGCACCCTTAGTGTCATCCCAACCACAGATAAGTCATAGTCTACGTTTGATCTCAACGGACGTGCAGTCACCTTGAATACTAAGGGGGTACTGAATTTTTTGCGGGCACGTTGTCTATTTTATAGCGAGTCAAGTTTTTCATACTAAAATGTATGGACGGCGGGGATCGAAAAATCAATGATGTTTAAGCCTGGATTATTGCTTTTTGGTTTGAATTTCTGAAAAAAAGGCGTGGTGTCTGAAATATTTATACTTTTGTCTTACGATAACACCAAAGAATTTTCAAATATTCTCAATGATATAGCTTAAATCGTTCAAATACAAAAGGTCGATTTCGATGTTTTTGATCAATATAAAGATTTTTTTTCTCGTAAATTAAGAATAATTTTAGAAATATCACGCGGTGTAAGGGAACACTCGTCTATTAGGCAGTTGAGATATTTTTGTAGTGTCATTCAATGCAGAGAGTTCTTCAATATTATTCAAACCAAAAGTGCCTATTCGCGCGTTTATTAGGGACAATCCTCTTAATCCAATAATAAAGGTTTTACAAAAACATACTCCAACCGACTTCAAATGTGACTAGAAAAACACCACTAGAAAGTCACAGGCAAAATACGCAGTTTTGATTACTTCGAGGACAATTTTGAACAAGTTTCTTTGACCTTAAAACTAAACTACTGTACCGATTTAATTGAAATTTCTATGGAACTAATCTGAAAGTATATCCTCTCAAACAAAACGAATTATAAGATTTATTCATATCGGTTTATTAAATCAAAGTTCTGAGATAACGAACATTAAAAATAAATAAGTTGAATTGAGAACCTCCTCCTTTTTTTGAAGTCAGTTGAAAATACTATAAACTATGAATTTACACTCGACATGTCGGGACCACACGTTCTCAAATCAAAATCTGGATTATAAATTGCGGTACTGGCTCTCCTCTCACCCAGTCATCAAGCTTTCAATAAAAGTTTGACATGGACTGGACATGGACAGGCTAGTGGATGGAATGAGGCATAACTGAGTTGTTGGGCGGATTTATAGGATTATTGGGCGTAGATATGCAAAAAGGATTCAATCCTATTAATTTTATTGGTAGGTACTTTATTTTAGAAAAATATTTATAATTGAATAATGAGGCATAGGGATACCAATCCATTTTTTTTTGTGTCTCAAAATAGCTCGTTAAAACTTACGAGTAGGTTCGTTCGGTAACAAAACTTACTCAACTAACTTTACATCAAATTTGACTCAGAACCTCTTATTTTCGCTTTAAAAAAAGTTCAGCAGGTATAATCAGTATGGACCGCTCCTCTATTAAATTCAAAGACAAAGAAAGAGAAACACCTACCTATACCTATCAATTAAAAGTTTTCTATAAAACTGGGAACAAACACGAAAATAAAACAAAAGTTCGAAAGGTCTTTTATTAAAAACGACAGAGAAACTCGCTCATAAAAGCCAACTTAGACTTTATTTGGTTCGTGTACCTACGAACGTCGAACACAGAACAGAAAGAACAGCTTATTAAGACAAGATGCACGCAGTTCTTCAAAGCTATCAGGATTCTTCGGAATGGATTTCGCCTGCATGAACAGAACAGTGCTACATAGGTCTTTGATTCACATAGGCCGGTGCAATACACTACTGGTTTTCTTACAAAGTAACTTTCAATGAATAAAACTGACCTAGCTATCTCTATAACTGTGTAAAAAGGGTGGATTAAGAAAACATCTGCTCTGTGAAGCTTTGCATTAAATCTGTTGTGAAAAGCCGTCGGAATAGGAAGCTTCGGAAGTAATGATGCGACGAACGGAATATTTTTATTCAATTATGAACTTTGTGATTTTATGGAATGAGACTGGAAAAAGCGAAATATGGACTGTAATTTTAAAAGGTTTAAAAGTGCTAGAGTGCTGTTGCGCTCTACCTCCAGTTTTAATGAAACTTTCATGACAAAATGTTTTACTAAAAAGATCACACAGGTTCCTTATATTAAATCTCAAATATGTACCTAATAAAACCAACCTATTAGATAGGTGCTAGGTACCTAACAAGAGAATAAAGTAGAGATTATTACCACTATTACAAACTTACTTTTATATAAACAAATAATATTTATTTATGATTACTGGAGGATGCAAGCGTACGAAAACTCATTATAACTCCTACGTGAAACCGCTGAATACGAAAGCACCTATATAAAGTTTATTTTTAATGCCTACGAGCTGACGCTACGTTTATTGGAGTCAGACTTCAGTCAAAGAATAGATAAATATATGTACTTCAGTTATCATCATCAATCAGTCTTTTATTATATTAGTCATTTCTAACATCTTATACTCTTTCACTGTTTAAAAATTCCCTGGTGTGCGAAGTGAATTTTGTGTAACTAACTATCTCGACACACGACAGTGTGTCAAGCCACGGTCAGGCCCAGCGAACTGGCGAGTAGCACTGTGTGTAAGTTTACACGAACCATTTGGAGCCACTTTTGACCTTGTCATAGCTAAAAAATAATGAATATAAACACACCAAATTTGGTTTATGTATTGAAAGCAATGAAGTACCTCAAATTTCATAAACACAGCTTAAACGAATATTTAGATATTAACGTTCAAAAATCGTCATTTTTATCACTGATTGACTGACATATAGACGTAAAACCTAACCCACTTCCAGATGACCTAGAAAGTTCAAATTTGGCATCCAGCTAGGTAATTGTGTGTATACAAAGGAAAAAATCAGAAAACAGTAAATTTTGCAGATTTGTTTTTTTTTTCAAATTATTTGATTTTATGAGGTAAATTTAGCGCCTTGCAAATTATGAGAGCAATTGCCTTGCAAATTTTTGCAGGATATTTCCATTTCCATGATGAAAGGTTGTTTTAATCTTTTTATGTACTTACTTTAAAATCAATAATTTAAAAATTATTTACAAGAGCCCAGATGAACGCAAGCTAGTGGAAATGCAAATTGTCGGAAAACATTTTAATCTCCCGGCACATGGGTCAAGGTACTACCTACCTTAAGGCGGGTTCCCACACTTTATTAGGAAAAGAAATAGGTAGGTAACTGTTATAATTATAGTAGGTACCTAACCTATATACCTTTGAATTTGATAAATAAAATTATTTACAAAAAGTAATGATATCTGAACAAAACCACAATATAATATTTGAAAATAGCCAGCCACGATCGAAAGGTTCGGATTATGATGGAGAAGTCGTTTTCCCCCGAAAAAAGACTTAAGATCTACATTTATGGCTAGCCAAGGTCTACGTTATAAATAAAGTAATACGTTGTTATAAATAAATTTACGTCTATAGTAGACCTTGGCAAGCCATATATGTAGATCTTAAGTCTTTTTTCGGGGAAAACGACTTCTCCATCATAATCCGAACCTTCCGATCGTGGCTCGCTATTTTCACATATTATATGTGGTTTTGTTCAGATTGACTTCTCTCTGACGGATCCGATACGAATGCGGTTGTCAAAAATGCTCGTGAGACAGCTACACATGTGTTTACAAATGTTTAGAAATTATGAGTAATAGATATCTTACTACTCTGTTGTATTAGCCTACTATAAAATTCTACTCTGCCGTGATAACGACGTAAGTAGCTAGCTCCTCGGCTACTCTTCGTAACTTCGTGAATCGATCGAGCCTTCGTTTAGACTACGTGAGATGCGTAACTTTGCCTTTGCCAAAGATTAATTTACGAGCCGAGAGCATTCGAATTACATATTCTCCATTTTATGCAGAGAGTTTCATGACGCCATGGAAAAATTTAGAAATACCTACCTATCATAACGAGTAAAGTTTGGATTTTTTTGTCTATCCTCCGATCCATCTAGATTTGACGATTGAAAAGTCCAGTCTAAGTATTATGAGTTATCTATAATGGAAATTTATTCTCATTGTCACTATCACATAGTCTTATTTATTTAACCCAGTATTTTTTCGCTTTTAACCGTAATCTATGACATACAAATTAGCATTATTTTTGTTTGGTAAATTAATATAATAATGTCACTCATGTGGAAGATGGTAGGAACAATTAGGTAAGTTCCCGCTATAATCCCCGGTGATTTCCTGAAACCAGTAACTTTGATCCACGAACAGTGTGACGTCAATTTCCAATCTCGTGAACAGATTATGTACTTTGTATCACTGAGTCTCCAAGCACCTTCAGGGCAAATCTGAATTTTTTGACGTACTTTTAGAATATATCTCCTAGGATCAAAACCTCAGCATTTCGCTTTACCCGGACGCTGTGCTTCCTCACATAAATCACCGTTATTGCGGCCATAAGTAATTTCATCTATGGATTCTCTCCAGCCTTTTCTTACTTTGATCAATTTAATGTAAAACTGGTGCTAGCTTCCACAACGTCGCGATTCAAACCTTGTTTGGAACTGTCTCCTCAGCGGGATTATTGATGTTTCGAGCGTATCTTACCAGATTGCACCGGCTAAATTTAAGGTTTAATTAAAGGTGGCTGACTGTTATTTGGCTGGTGCTATGCCGTGCTGGTGATGTGACGTCACCAAAATCGTAGCAATATGCCCAAGTTAGAAGCTTCTTGGTAAATAAGCTGGGTGCAAAACAATGTATTTTTAAGCACGTGGAGAAATGGTAAAATTTCTCCACGTTTACATTGGGACCTGTGATTGGGACATAATCAAGTTTTACTGAAACATACTACATCCGAAATCAATTGGACTATTTTAGTGATACGTATACACCACTGAATAGTCACAGGGAAGCAAATTTCGCAATTTTATTTACTTGGATGTCGCAATTTTTTCAGTTATTTTGATTATCCACTTATACATACATATGTATATTCGTCAGTTAAAAATACGAGACTCTCGTACCTACTCTGCTCAAAATGTTTCAGTTAGTATTTTTTGTGCAACTCCAGAATAAATTCTGACCTCAAAAATAAATAAAAAGCACGAATTAGAACGTAGCTACTTACTTACTTACTTGTGTACTACTTTAACTACTTAATTACTTTTACATAATATGAGTTCGTATTCAGTGAATTCAGCGAGAAATTCTATTCCAATCTTGTTTATTAATACAAGCTAAAGTACCTGTCTGAGACTGTCTCAAAATCTAATTAAGAATCCCACAGTGATAGATTATTGATGTGTCGAGCACATCCAGATTGCTACCCCTTTAATTATGAAAGGAATGTCTGCAAGTATTTAGATATGCTAAGGAATTTTCGGATCAATTAGGTCGAATTAGTTTGCGTTCAAACGTTTATAATGAAAGGTAATAGGCAAGACGTTTAATTGGACCTTTATTTTATTTCAATTAAGTTTTTATTGAAATTTTTTCGTTTAATGCTATAAAAAAATAGGTAACTACGCTACCAATTGAGCACAGAATTCAGAGGTAAAAAACAGGGTATTGTACTACTATCTTATGGATTGATGAATACATTTTACATTCTATACACAAATTGGAATATTGCCATGGGGATCATATTCAAATGAATTATACCTACCCCTTTGAATTTTTTGAGCGACTCCCTTTGACGGAAACGTTATTTACCCCATGCTAGATAGCTTTGACCGACGTAATCCCTAGAGAATGCTGTTATTACTACGTAAATTGCTTTGTTACCATTTACACCGACACAATTCAGATCTATCTATACAAAGTGGTAAGATAGGGATGCTGACTCAGTCAGGTTTGTATGTCAGCTTTTAGATATAATTTAGTTCTTTATTGGAGTCCCAAAATCTTTGTAAATATTTGGGCGCGCTACGCAGTCGTATGGTATCTAGATTTCATACTTAAAAAATCCATTTGTTCTTCTATATCTCGTCACAACTCATATTTTCTCGCATAATTTAAAAAAATATACTTTTTATCTCTTCTACATTTTCTAACATATGGCGGTAGGTAGAGCAACTTCGCTTGGTCCTCATCTCCTTTTTTTCGTATCCTTTTGACGAGCCTGATAAAATATAGTTACATTAGATAGGGTAGTGTTTACAATTCATGTTTCTGGGAATAAGCGCTCGCTGAAAAATGGTGCAAGCTTTATAAAGTGAAATATTACATGACTTTTTATAAATTGCGAAATTCCACCAATAATGTAGTATAATAACACTTTTTTCATAACAAAGTATTGAAACGTAAGTTTTTAACAATTTTCGATTAGGTAAAGCTAAAGAAACTTCGTTATTGTAGGGCCCAGGCACTTTCGTGTGCTTATTTTGATTGACGAAAGTTTCCGCAAAGTTTCGAAAGTTCCCGAACTCAATAAATACCTACGTGTAATAAAAGTTTTGGTCCTCTGAATTGTTCGCACTTTGCTAACTTTTATTCGTCATCTATTTTCTTATAGAAAAAGTTGTTTTGAGTTTTCTTATTTCTTAAATCAAAGGGTTGAAGAAAGGTCGGAACACCATTACTTCTTGTTTGTTTTTGTTGAATTTTGAAATTCTAGATCGAAGCTACACTCTTATCTGAATTTTCTGACTTTTGATTTCATATTGAGCAACCTTTTGTTCCTTAAGCGTCGATGACACTAGGTGACTTTACACGCTACGAGGGTAAACGCTGGCTTGTAACGTGTAAAAAAACTGTGTGTCATCGGCGCTTTATAATATGTAGGTAATTAATTATCTTATAATATAAAAACTAGATAGGTACTACTTACTATTAATAACAAACGAATTTGTTCGCCGGCTACATCCCATTTGGACAAAGTTTTATTCACCCTTGCTGAATACCTCCAAAAGTGGCATTTCTCAAACTTTTTATTTTTATTCATCTTGTAGCATTTGGACAACTTTACTCTCTCGGTACGGTACAACTTCATGTGTATTTTTAGCAGGAAGAGCCAATAAAATTATATCTTGCGTATGGAAGTAAGGCACCTACTATAAAAAGTTCCTTGTTTACTGATTTCTACAGATTACTACTAAGATTTCAATTAATTATAATTTTCCCATTCAATCACACTTCATTTTTATTATTGCTTAAATTTGCGAGCCAGCCGGCTATAACTACTGTACCCAAAGATCAGGTTGAAATTGGTATAAGTAATGTGTACATTCTTGCTGTCGGTAGAGATTTCGCGGGTGTCGCTCGGCTGCTCTGTATAAAGTTGGTATCGGATTTTCTTCAGCTTTATCTGTTAGTTTTGGCAGTTCTCCCAATCGGCGGCAGATGGTGATAGAACTCCAACTAAACTAAGTGGAACTCCTCATAGACATGTTTTGGGGTGTTCAAAGTTCGAAACCGTCAAAATTTGAAGGTGTAAAGTGTTTCTGCCTAGGTAGGTTAGTAGTAGATATGATTTAGTTTAAAAAAACACGGCGTTCCACCCACGTGATATGGGCTCCGCCTGGACCCCAGCTTCTTACCACAGCTGGTCACATTTGTGAGTTCTCTCCCTAGTGTGACTTCACATATTTTTTTGTAATTTCTGCTTCGTACTTGTGTATATCTTAGAACTATGTGTTCGTACCCATTAACATTAAAATAAAATAATGTTAATGCGTACGAAGCACATTGTTCCACAGCCTCACAAATTCATTAATTGTGATAATCCTCTATGGCTCCAACCTGTCGGCCGCTAAGATAAACGTTGGCTACATTAAACTGAATCCCTCAACGGCTCAAGAGTCTAAGTTTCCTTTCGATTGGATTATCCCGGACATCCATTAGGACCTTAAAAATACACCTTGATGAGTTTTGAGACCGTTTTAATCACAAGTAGGTACGTTACTAATTGCTTTTAAATTGAAAATTCAAGAACTTATTTGTATTTCATTATTTATTATGATTGGGTTAAAAGGTTTTATATATTTATAAAAACTGAAAACCCGTCATTCTACCAATATTTTATCTCCATATTACAAATGTCGATAAAGCCATACCAAAATCTAATAAATTTTCATAATTTTATGCGAGAACTAAATCTACATAACAGTATGGCAGCTTTTTTATATTAATTAAATCTATTCAGCCATTTAACCTACAAGACGCCACAAAGCGTCAGTCAAACATTATACTCATACATCATAATATTATATGTTACGTTAGTAAACGAAATGCATGAATAAATCATGAATTAATAATGCACCTACGACCAACCACTTAGCCGGCACTTTTTTGTTTCCACCTAAAAAAGTGTCACCTCGTCTCTCGAACTGTGCCCAAGAGGCTCTTCCATCTCCATTTAACCTTAGGGCACTTCTGGGCAAACAAGTATGAATGGAAGATGAAATGTTTGCCGTCTCAACCACAGACACATAGTTAATTTATCAGACAGTAAGAAAGCAATTATAGATAGACTTAAACTGACTGCGAGGTAGGAGGGTAACGTGTTTCAGATGAAGGTATGTAGGTATGTGTACGAGTATATGTAATCCCAAGTGTATCTAAACTAAGGCTGAACAATGGATAAACACGAAGTTCATTTCATGATGCTAGAAGTGACAAAGAATACATCAAATCAATAAAAAAATTTAGAGCGTAGGTAGGTATGGACTGTACATTGTACGTACCTACACTACATATATAGTTGAACACTGTTTACAACTTCTCTCGCAAATTGTAATTTGGAAAAAAAACACTTTACCCTTCATTGTAACTAAGTAATACTTGTTAATTGGCATAGCAGGATTCTTCCGCAGGCGCAATTATTACCAAAGTAAAGTGTTTAGACGGTTTAATTAAATCCTGGAAAGTGAACGGGTCGTTGAATAAGGAATTTTATCTTAAAATTTGTTCCTGGTTATATTAAGCACTGTGATAAATTGAAGCTTTAGACTTCCACTGTAAAAATTTTATGACATCTCCGAAAAGAAAGCCACTTCAAGTTTTATTAGTCAACGTAAAATGTTAAAGCGAGTGGATCACGTACGTTTCACAGAATGTCATTAGGTACACAAATTCATAAACGCAGATTTTATTTATTATCTAGGCCAAGGGTTGTGGGTGTGGGTCACAATCATAACACGAGCATCTATAACTTTCCTTTTTTACGGCTACAAAGAACTTTGAACATAATTTTCAATCCAGCAGCCACGAAGTGCTAAAAACGCTTTTGTGTGAAAGGTACCTTCATAGTGATGCTTCCATTCAATCGAGAAATATAGCTAAATAAAATTTATGATACGTGAACTGATCGGGTCAGGATTATGCATTTTTCAATATAAACTCCGCCAGAAGGCACTATAATACCCCGCGTTCAGTTACCAAAGGATTGAATTTCCAATCTATCTCTACTGCTCTTTACAATGTTTTATGTCTCATTCCAATTTCACAGTGGTTTTCAAAGCTTTTCAGAAGAATACTTTTTCAAAGAAGAACACGAGAAAGTCTACGTAAAACAGAACAGCAGTAAGAATTAATCAGTCTGAAAACGATTATGAAAATCTCACTCCCACAAATAAAACGACAATGCTTCATTAAAAAAGCTCTTAGCAAAACATAAACCAATAAGCTGTTTACGGTACAAAATCAGATTATTGCTTTTTCCGATCTTCATTATAGCACCGTGCTGGGAAGGTTTCTTAGTAAAGCTCTATCCCGAATTATTGTATAGTAATTTCTGGAAAAAAATTAGGGGTGGAGGGCTTTTGCCCTGCAGTGGGACACAAATGGTTAAATAATAATAATTTCCGAAAGCCATGTTACTGGGAATGTTTCATTTTGATATTTTTATTCAGTCAGATACATTGTTGTGTTTTTTACCTAGTCTACAAATTTCCCAATTTCCTACCGCTGCGTTGTGTTGGTAGAAAACACTTGTCGGAATTCGTCGAGATGAGTACTAACCAACACAGTAGGTATCAGTAGGTATAAACAGTATTCAAGCATTACGTGGTAGTTTGTAAGCATAATTGTGTTATGGTTTAAATAGCACAGTAAAAAATTGAAGATTTCAGACTAACTACCGATATGCCTCAAAATAGCTTAGAAATATTAGCTGCTGTATCGAACTGTGTTAGTTTTGTATATTTAATTTTAATGTCCTAGTTAGGACTGTTTTAGTCGCGGGCTGGAAGGCGTTACGTTATCCCGTACCATCGGGTGAGCAGTAGAGCTAAACTTGCTCGTCTTTTCTCTTGTTTACATAAAAATTGCAGTTTAGGTACCAAAGTTACCGACCGTAGCTACGATTACATTACCGCTTACCGTAGTACGTGCGCCCTCCTCACCTAAACAAAGTCCCTCAGGCGAACCTGTAAGCGAGCACTCATTTGAAGGACCGACCCAGGGCGCTGTTGTGATGCCTGTTAGTGGGTGCTTGTACCGCTGGGCTTTTTAATTAAACTCCATACCGAAGAGGGGGAATAATTTTCGAACGTGGAAGAGTTGGTACGAGTCGTTGATCAACCTCAAACGCTTTTGCATAGGTTGCATAGGGGCACGAATAAATCACACAAATATTGTTAATATATAAAGAATATAATTAAAGTGTCAAAAATACAATATTCCAATCACATATATATATACAATCCATGTCCGTGATTCCAATATTATTTTGGCATTCGGGTTTTCAGTTATTATAAATCTCGTAAAATTACACACACACAAAAAAAAATCAAGTCTTCACGTGCAGTGGTTTGGTCCTGTGCATTGCCTCACAGACACACATCAGCCGGGATAAAGCTTTTAGGATGCCAATTTTCGGATAATATGTAAATGGTAACAGGTGTAAGTACCGAGATGACGGCTGATAGAGAAGAATGGAAGAAGAAAACATGTTGTGTCGACCCCACGTAAGTGGGAAAAAAGACCAGGAAATGATGATGATGTAAATGGTAATGGTAATGGTACTTTCCAATCGCGTTTTAACTACATAGCGGAAATATGAAATGCATATATTGGTACCTAAGCTCTGCCTACCTGGAATATTGGGTCAGGCTATTTTCGTTTCCATGCTTTATTCATTGAAAACCACCATTAACACTGAACAAAGAGCCGCTTACGCTTGCCCGATTTCCTTTTATCTACGGGTTGGTACGATATTTTATAATTTTAATAGTCTTTCATAACCTTTGTTCTACCTACATTCGACGATCAAGATTCACTGCAAGTAACTTCTGTATGAGATTTTACACTGTTTGAGAAATTCACTAACAAAAATAGTTACAAATATATTACCTTTATTTTTTTAGCAAAATAGCAAAATAGTCATGTAGACTTTTCTATTAAATTAAATATAAAAAAATATTTGTTACAATCTTAAAAGAGGGAAAGCCTAACAACCTTGTAAAATAATAAGAATTCATCGTTATCAAAATTAAAGCATGAAATTTAGTACTTATACTTATATTAAATTATTAAACTTAGGCTATATGATATTATTAAAATCTAAAACTAAGTGATTCTAACGGTAATTTTATGGCAATGCCCGCAAAAATGTATTAGTACTTAAAACTTTTACAATAAATTAACATATTTCATTGTCTTATTTTTGAAGCACTTGTTAGAAAAGGGATCTTAAATGTAAAGAATATTAGTGAAATAATGAAAATAAATATAAAATTAATAAAATCATTTATTTTAATTACCATAACAATAATTATCAGGGCGTTTTTAGGTTCCAAAAGTTTAAATATCTAAATATATTTTAACCATCAAGAAATCTTATCAAAATAATGCTAAATAAGTTATTTACCAAGACAAATCATTCCGTTATAGCATTTTATTGTCTACCTCAAATCACTATCATGAAGTTTTACAGAATGTGCACAATTTATTTTAAAACTACCGCTTGTCTCGCAAATTATTACACTTGATGGAGTATTAATCTACTTTTACGCTAAATATTTTATAATGAGGTTACAAGAAATAAGACAGGAACTACAAAACATAAAACTAGGAAATATTATTAGTTTACTATGAAATATTCAATAAATTGAAACACTGGAGAAGCCAAGAAAATACATGTCTAAAAATATTTAGTTCTCCCAATTAAAAAGGTAGATAATAGGTAAGAGGTAGGTAGGTACATCACCTTTTTCAAGTAGTTATTCACTTTAGCTGCCAGACGAAGACTAGCCCGATAATGGGCGCACAGCTGCTTTTAAAGCAGTCTCATTTACAATGAAGGTAGTCTATAATGAACAACCGACCGAACTTATCCTAAAACCAATTTGAAAAATGAAGTTGTACACAATCCAATACAACATTACGTTTCATTATACGGTAAAAGAGATAATTCTCTCATCTTTCATAATTGAAAAACGTTCCAATATCTATCAGTTATCTGTTCCCATAAAACATGTTTGCCAAGTTTGGAGATAGATGGCGTTGTTTAAAATGTCCAAGCTTATTATGATAATTCAACAATAGATAAAGGATTTTAACGAACAATTAATAACATCAAAATTACAATACTTACTTCATAATAAATACCTACTGTTTACAATAATCTATCACGGCCAGACTGACAATACTTCGCTCTCGAAGTATCTATAAAATAATTAATTAATAAACAACAGAAATGGATAATATTCATGACCTAAAATTGGTAATTTTGGCTATCATCTTCTTATTCTACAAAATATTACAATTATAAATATACACATACAAATAAATCCACTTAACTTGAAATATAATCATAGTAATTTTTATGACATTTTATTTTCTACGACAAGTTTTTGAAACATTCATCATAAACAAATTATTCATCATTATATTCATCATCACATCTAACGAAATATTTATTTATATATTTGATTTTATTATAATATATCATAAGTCCCGCCAAATATACCAATAAAATTATTATATTCATTAATAAATTAGAACTATATATTTTTGAATAAATATATATATTTTTTAAATAAGATCTCATTTCGACAAATGAGGTAAAAATATAAGCCTCTTTCTCAACGATTATATCAAAAGCCTTTTAGAGTGTTAATTTATTTTTCATATTGATTTTGTGGCAATTAAATAAACTTACTAAAC
Organism: Lobophora halterata; assembly: GCA_932526365.1. NCBI lineage: Eukaryota > Metazoa > Arthropoda > Insecta > Lepidoptera > Geometridae > Lobophora > Lobophora halterata. The sequence continues at coordinate 6,548,638 of OW052014.1, read as the reverse complement.
CAAACAATCCACTGCATATGATGTATACATAGTAACCAAATTGTCCAGTGGATATAAAACATCATTTTTTTTTTACTAATCCTTTACCAGTTACATAGCCATACTAGACCCGATCCATCCACTGCTAATGGCATAGGTAAAGTACCACGTAATGGTCGTCCAGTGGAAGGATATAAAGCATCTATTTTTTACTCATCCTTTACCAGTTACATAGCCATACTAGACCCGATCCATCCGCTGCTAATGGAATAGGGAAAGTACCAAGTAAAGGTCGACCAGCGGAAGGTCTTAAATTACTTGTAAAAAGTCTTAACTTATTAACATGGTTTTGATTCATTACCGAGCCCAAACGTGCTAAGCTACCAACACCCGCTGCTTGTGTGATTTAAAGCTAGCACTAGGTAAACGGTCGAACAGCGGAAGAATCATAACGTTTAACGTGATCATTAGCGACTTTAATAGCAGATTCTCTAACCAGGCTAAACAGTAAAAAGTCAGTAAAAAAAATAATTAACACCATAATTGAATTCTACTGCAAAGAAAAAGCAAAAACCACTATTAAAATAAACAATGGATTCGACATAACATACAAAACGTATCAAATGATAAAGCCCATGCTCTGAAAACCTATATAGTCTTAATAAAACGGACAGAAACTATAAAAATTAACAAAGACGACCACACTAACAAAATAATTAAAACCACACACAAGTTGCAGAACTCTTTGCAAAATAATTTAAAAAAATCTTATGCAAGGGAAACTTTTCATATACTTATGCCTCAAATAAAAGTGCTGAGACTCACCAACTCTCTAGAAAATATAGAGTTATATCCAGTTTCAGTCAGAAAAGCCATCATAGCCCTCAAAAATGACGCTGCAATGGGCCCTGACGAAATACCAGCTATATTTTCTAAAAAGATGTGCAACCGTCATATGTACCCAGTATCCATCTTTCAAAAATAATTACTAGATTATTTAACCAAGGAGAAATTCCTCCAGATTGGTGAGAAGCGATAGTGACACATAATATCTACAAGAAAGACAATAAAAGGATAGCATCCAAAAGGACCTAGACAGTATATTCCAGCGGATAACCATAGCCGGGCATTAACTCGTTGATCCGTTTATTGTTAATTAACGAAGTTAACATTTTGATTAACGGATTAACTTTCAAGTTAACTTTCAAAAATGTTTAATCGTTAATCCAATGCCTAATAATAGTTACCGCACGGTATAGAAATAGTTTATAGAAAAACCAAAGAGCTCCAACTCTTTAAAGAGTAGGAAAGCGCAAAGTCTCGTAAAAATGTGGCTGGACATAAAATCAAAAGACTCTTTCAACGATGCTGCATTCTTCGGGGAACGGATATCATAAATCTATTCATTAAATACAATACTGCTATACCCTCAAGTGCTGCAGTTGAACGTTTTTTTTTTCATGGGTAAAGAAATTTGAACACCAAAACGAGCCTCGCTTTCAGACGAGAACTTCAACATGCCAATGTTCATGAAGGGAAATATGGACCATAGGCCCGACGATTAAATTACACATTTGAATTAATACAAGTATTTTGTTTTGTTCCCAACCTGCCAACTTCCAGAAACTAAACCTACAGGTTTTATAAGTTCACTAACGCAACAATATAAATATGCAATTTTATACTTATAAACGGATTAATGATTAACGAAGTTAACCATTTGATTAACGGTGCCCAGCTATGTGGATAACCTTGACATCAAATATGTATTTGGGCACTATAAACACGTACCTACAATTGTATGATGGTGTCCTATGATACAACAACTAGGTTCTCTTAAAAATATATTATTCATATTTTGCGCCATTCATTATCGAATTTTTGGTAACTAGAGTAGCAAACCGCAGTACTATTTGAAATTTGTTGCTATTCAAATTTAAAATATCATTTGAGACGAGGTGCTCAAATAAGTCACTATTCAATATAAGTTGCCATTTCAATATAAGAGATAAGGTGCCATTCGAGATAAGGTGCCATTTGGGATAAGGTGCCATTTGGGATAAGGTGCAATTCAAGATAAGTTGCCATTTCTACAAGATTTGCTAGGAGCCTTGATACCATGCCTGGCTTAATTTCTTGCCAGATCCAGTTCTACCTTTCTCAAGAAAAGAAGGGCAAAATAATTAAAATATGAAATCATATTTTTTTTTTACGATGATAATAATGATGATCGGAGTTATGATGAAAATTACAAATTATCTACAAAAATTGTATATAATAACTTTATAGTATTTCCCATTCTCTATTTAATATATTGCAAGGTATTATTTATGAATTATTCAAATTAACTTATTTCGCTTGGTCATACTGACATTATTTATAAAATAATATGGTAACAGGTAACAGAATACATAAATTATTGAATTTATAGAGAATTGTAACATTTTATTTAACAGCTTTATATACTCAGTGTATATATAAAAATGACACTATATTATAAAAGATTGAAACAAGGTGTATAATAAAAACTTGGAAAATCAGTATACTTAAAAAGTTTAAAACACGGCGCTTATAAAATTTAGAAACACGGTGTATATAAAAGTTAGAAACACGGTGTATATAAAAGTTAGAAACACGGTGTATATAAAAGTTAGAAACACGGTGTATATCAAAGTTAGAAACACGGTGTATATAAAATTTTTGAGACACGGTGCATAAATAAAAAAAAAACAATTAACCATTATCGCTATTTGGTTATTATAAAAGTTTAAAACCCGGAGTATATAAAAGTGAGAAACACGGTGTATATACAAAAAAATTGAGACACGGTGTATAACCAAAAAAAAAAAAATTAACTAACCATTATGGGTATTTAGTTATTTAATATATTAAATTTCAAATCACGTGTCATGCTAAAGTGCAATGATATAAAAGATCTAGTGATCTCCGAAAACACATTGTTTTTAGTGTCTAACTGAGATTATAGTACCTAGTTTTAGATAACGGTTTGAGTCACCTCAATTCTACGAAGAAAGAACGTCCTCTTATACGCAGAAATGCCGAAGAAACTGCGAAGAATGTAGGCAGGGCTTGCCTCCTTACCGGATCACGTTGAGGCGTAGTACAAATCTGATCCAGATTTGAGCAGCCAGCAACGATGGGAGTAGGTGAACCAGTAGTGCAAGGTCAATCGGTCCACCGAATAGACTCCACACGAGTTTGGTAGGTGCTCTGCTTCAGCACCAGGCTCCCGGCTGCATTTGCAGAAAACCGTAACGAAGAAAGGGCTACCGGTCCACAGGAACAAAGGGCACACGAAGTACGAAGATTCTGAAACAATTCGGCGAAAGGATTAATCTGTAGGAGACAGGATTCAGATCCCACTTCTGATGTTAGAAAAGGGATCTTAAATGTAAAGAATATTAGTGAAATAATGAAAATAAATATAAAATTAATAAAATCATTTATTTAAATTACCATAACAATAATTATCAGGGCGTTTTTAGGTTCCAAAAGTTTAAATATCTAAATATATTTTAACCATCAAGAAATCTTATCAAAATAATGCTAAATAAGTTATTTACCAAGACAAATCATTCCGTTATAGCATTTTATTGTCTACCTCAAATCACTATCATGAAGTTTTACAGAATGTGCACAATTTATTTTAAAACTACCGCTTGTCTCGCAAATTATTACACTTGATGGAGTATTAATCTACTTTTACGCTAAATATTTTATAATGAGGTTACAAGAAATAAGACAGGAACTACAAAACATAAAACTAGGAAATATTATTAGTTTACTATGAAATATTCAATAAATTGAAACACTGGAGAAGCCAAGAAAATACATGTCTAAAAATATTTAGTTCTCCCAATTAAAAAGGTAGATAATAGGTAAGAGGTAGGTAGGTACATCACCTTTTTCAAGTAGTTATTCACTTTAGCTGCCAGACGAAGACTAGCCCGATAATGGGCGCACAGCTGCTTTTAAAGCAGTCTCATTTACAATGAAGGTAGTCTATAATGAACAACCGACCGAACTTATCCTAAAACCAATTTGAAAAATGAAGTTGTACACAATCCAATACAACATTACGTTTCATTATACGGTAAAAGAGATAATTCTCTCATCTTTCATAATTGAAAAACGTTCCAATATCTATCAGTTATCTGTTCCCATAAAACATGTTTGCCAAGTTTGGAGATAGATGGCGTTGTTTAAAATGTCCAAGCTTATTATGATAATTCAACAATAGATAAAGGATTTTAACGAACAATTAATAACATCAAAATTACAATACTTACTTCATAATAAATACCTACTGTTTACAATAATCTATCACACTCGTATCTTTAAAAGACTGTAACGAACGGTAAAGCTTTACTAACGACGTCTTTGATCTATTTCACTGAGATTATTTACTTTGCTAAATCGCGCTGCCTATATCAGTTCTGAGATTCGTAGACCCTTTTGCAATCTGTCGTCTGAAAGCTTGTAGGATTAATTTTCCTCTCACAGTATATTATAGGTACACTTCAGGCAAGGAATGTATAAGAGAGGGAGCTTTATAAACCTAACCTAACCTAATCAATTAATTTATATAAAAGTCTTAGACCTGACTGGCCAAGCCACTGAACATAGAGGCTTAAAATTTTGAGTGTTTGATCGTCAAGAAGTGTCTTTTGAAGTGAATTTTGTTAATTTACAATTACCAAACGTAACGTGGGCGTCTGTTAATAACTAACAAAACTAACTAAATGAAACTGTTATTTTCCTGTTTCGATTCAATTTTGCATCGCCAATTTACTATTCAAACTTGGGTAAAAATGGCATATTTGTTGCGTTTCCAAACTTTAATTATTCTATGCTTGTACTAATATAAATCACTGACAATGCCTAATAACTGTTATTTGTAAGTAGTAGGTATTTCTTTTGTTTGTTGTATTGTATTAACTACCTATAAAGCAATGAATACGTAGGTCGAACACCTCCGGTCGTGAACCAAACTCGCGGTGTAGAGCTATGAATTTACATTTACAATTAAATAATACCTACTAGAATTAACTCTATTTGTATCTAAGAAACTACTAATGAAGGTCGTACCTTTACTACTTTGGTGCTTATTTTGGTAATTATCTTGAATTTGTGTACAAGAATATCTTATATTTTGCCTCTAAGATTGTCTAGAGCTTACTCTATGTTCTTTGTGCTATTTTATAATCGACTGCTATTTTTTTTGTTTTAAACGTAAAATCAAACATAATGCGCTATAAGCTGGAAGCGGGGTGCACCACACATCCTGGCGAACAAATTTTGTTACACGACTTCGTTCCTAACGTTTAAAAATTGTAATACTTACAATTATTATTATTACTAGCCTGTACTGTCCCAAAGCAGGGCCTCCAAAGCAAAGGCTTAAGACTTCCCTACCTTTTTCTACAACTCTCTGTCCAGTGCTGCAGTGGGCCAGTCGGGTTGGTATGTATCAAGCACATCGCACCATCTTCGCCGCGGTCTGCCGCGCCGCCTTCTAGCGTTCACAATAACACAATACTCATCATAAATTATCTATGTCTATCTCTACAATAATATTCCCATACTATTCCATTGCATCGAAATCGCTTCAACTCTGTAACCCGGCGGGAACACCTGTGCCGAGCATGGTTGACGTTCGTACAGGAAATTAACAACTGCATCTATTTCGATGGAGCCCCGAGCTACCAAAATTACGTGTAGGATAACTATTCTAACACAGGATGTTTGAAACGTATGACAATATAACACGGCTTTGCTTGCGATCCTACTATTATTATAAGGCAAAAGTTTGTGACAATGGATTAGTATGACGCTAAAAGTCCGAACTTTGGCTAAATTACGGTACGGCATTTAAGCTACTCTTATTATGTGCTGGAAAATAATTTAGCTACTTTTTAACCCGATACCACGCGGGCAAAAATTTGGGTGGCTATAGACAATAATGAAGGAATAATAAAAAGTAGTCAAATACTTGCATAAGAACGATTTCTGGAGGATGTCGAAGTACATAAAGTTGTAGTTTTGAGATGATTAACGAAAAAACATCAATAAGTTCTAAATCATACTCGTACTAATACATAACATAAGTATAATTTCAGCACCACGCAAATGCTGTCATCAATATTTTATGGGTATAGCTTTCAGCGCCGGGTGTGTTCGTTAAAGTGGATTAATATATCAAAAAGTTTGTTAATGTCATAAGTTCTGTTGCGCAACCTCAATTATCGTGATTTCAGACCTTGTTAAGTGTTAAAGTTACTTACTCGTATCATCTCATGGAAAATCATTAACATAATTTGAGCCATTGTTATCTCCCTGATTTCCATTTAGATCTTTAATTACGAATCATCCTTTTTTCCATTTTTAGTACGCACCTACACTTCTTGACGAACATACACTCCAATTTTCAAGTCTCTACGTTCAGTGGTTTCACCTGTACGTGGTCTGTCAGTCAGGACTAAGCTTTACATATAGATAAGATAAGATAAGATAAGATAAGATAAAGTTTATTTTCCAAAAAAAGATCTTAATACTATGTTTACAATTTGTGTTAAAAATGCAGAACCTTTCTAATTTAATTAAGAACTAAGATCTTTGTACAGGTCTATTTAAAGACTTCTCGGTCTAAGCTAAGTATAGATATACTTGTGATATAGACCCGAGAGATCCCTACTTCGGCCGGTGGAGCAGATAAGTTTTTAATTACTCTAGGTAGGTGTTATTCATTAACAACAAAAATAGTGTAAAAAAAAAAAGAAAAAAAGGGAAAATATACTAAAGAGCCAAGAGAGAAGAAAAAAATGAAAATTACTAGCCGCAGTCATTTTGTAGAAATATGTATGTGTCTGTGTTTATTGAATTTTATGTGTGAGGGTGCGTGTGTGTGTGTGTAGGTTTGTGTGTATCTAGGCATGTATTGAAGTTTGAGTTGTGTCTGTAGAGTCTGTATAGTGTATTATGTAGAGTGTCATTATTGTATTGTACTCGTAGTTAACCCTAACTTTCTAACGCTATATTTATTTGACTATTTTCATTAAATCTTCTGTATTTGTGTAGTTTAAAGGTTGAAGATAGTTTTTTACTTTATTTTTACATTCCAAGTATGTATATTCATAGAGTTTGACATTTTTACTGATTTTATTATACAGGTATGGTGCTAAAAACATAAAATGTCGTTTGGCGAATGCAGTTTTGCTTACATAGGTAGGGAATATTATGTCTTTTCGTCTTTTCTCGGTACCGTGGTCGTTGTTCAGATTCTGTTTTTTGTTATGTTGTCTGAGAATGGTTTGCATGATGAAAAGTTGTCTCACTGTTAAAAATTTAGTATCACTATAGAGTTTTGATGTAGAGTATCGAAATGGTCGCGAATAGGCTACTTTAAGAACCGCCCTCTGGGCTCTCTCTAATGGGAGTAGGTTAGTTTTTCCAATGCCACCCCATGTTGTAATACAATATAATAATAAGGATTGACAAAGAGCATAATACAGAGTAGTTAAATGAGATTCATTAGCAGCATGTCTTATGTTTTTGAATACTGCTATAAGCTTCCTTATTCTAGAGACAAGCAGTTTAGTGTGAGGCACATAGGTCATGAGGGAATCAATTGTTACACCGAGATATTTGATAGAGTTGCAGTTGTCTAGATGTGTGCAATCACATTCGGTATTATCGGAGGCTAAACAATACATGTTATGAGCTTTCAGTTTATGTGAATTGGTGTTAGGTTGGGTTGATTTAACAAGTGTAAAAGGTAGATATTTCGTTTTAGATGCGTTAAGGGTAAGCATATTATGATAGAGACAAGAAGAAACATTATTAAAGCCTGCCTGAGCTTCTTTATATGTTTTTTCCCAGGTATCTCCCTGGAATACAAGAACTGTGTCATCTGCAAAAGCTATTAGCTTACCAGATTCAATATTGGTTTGACAAACTTGATTCATATATACCAAGAAAAGAGTAGGTCCAATTATACTTCCTTGTGGAATTCCATGTGTCGCTGGAAGCTCTGAGCTCAGATATGTACCTATTCTAACACACTGTTCTCTATCGGAAAGGTAGCTCTTCATCAGGTCGAGTTGTTTACCTCTAATACCAACTGACTCTAGTTTTAACAGCAGGTTAGAAATTGACACCGTGTCGAAGGCTTTTGCCAGGTCCAAAAAGATAGCTAGACACTTTTTCTTTTTGTCTAGACATTCAACAACATAGTTGTTAAACTCCGACACTGCATCAGCAGTTGACTTTCCTTTACGGAACCCGAATTGACAATCTGATATTAGGTTGAATTTTTCTAAGTAGTTTACCAGTCTCTTATTGATTGCTCTTTCTAGGATTTGTGACAATGTCGGTAGTATAGATATAGGTCTGTAGTTAGATACAATAGATTTATCGCCGCTCTTGAAAATTGGAAGTATTATTGATTTTTTGAGAACTTTTGGAAAAATTGCAGTAGAAAAACTCAAATTACAGATGTAAGTAAGAGGAGGTGTAAGATGGTCTATGTTTTGTTTGATTATTCTAGCTGAAATGTCATCCCATCCCACAGAGCAATCTGTTTTGAGAGAGTTTATGAGAGATTTTATTTCTTTTTCATCGATCTCTATCAAGCCAAATGAGTTGCAACTTGATTCAGTATTTTTGTGTCGTTGCTGATAGAGTCCTGTGTCGAATTTTTCAGCCAAGTTTTTTCCTACATTCGCAAAAAAATGATTAATATGGTTTATTTCTTTTTGTGGGTTGTTTTTTAAAAGGTCTTGCGATAATGATTTAGCAGGTTTAAAGTTGGTTATGTTATTAATCACTTGCCAGGTCTTTTTTAAATTTTTTCCAGCTTTTTCAAGCTGTGTTTTTTCGTAAGCTTTTTTTAATTTACGCAGAAGCGCGTTACAAAAGTTTCTGTACCTTTTGTATGTTGTTACTAGAACTTCATTTTCTGGAGTCTTTCGAAGCTTGTTATGTAGTCTGTCTCTATGTTTCATGCATCGTATCATCCCGGGTGTAATCCATGGCTTTAATGGTGTTTTTCTTCGTGGTATCTTTACTCTATTTGTGTGTTTTTTAATAATATCCCTCAAAAAGAATACAAAAGCCTCTGTTGCTGCATTACAATCTGGGTTGTGATAAACAAAATTAAAGTCAGCTTTCGACAATTCCTCACTTATTTTGGAATAATTTATTTTTACAGATATATTTTGTGACTCTACTTTATGACTGAGATTATTTAAGACAGTCAAAATTGAGTCATGATCAGTAAGGCTGTTTTGTATAACGATTGTTGTAACACGATAATTAGTTCGGATAAACACATGATCAAGGCAGTTAGAAAGCCTGGTGGGAAACGTGTGTGATGGTAATAGTCCATGGTAGGCCAAAAGGTCCAAGTATTCCGTAGTTTGATTATCTAAATTAACCCCAGTTATGTTAATGTTCATGTCACCTGTAAGAATTATATTTTTAAATTTGTTTAGTTTAGTGAGGATGCAATCTAGAGACGTCATAAACTTATCTAGGTTGCTGTATGATGGAGAACGATATACAGATATTATAGCTACTGATTTATTAACTTCGACTACCAAACAATTCGCATCCATAAAAGAAGGTTCGTATGAGCTATATTTGACGTTCTGCTTAATGTACATTGCTACTCCGTCATTTTGAAGAGTATTATTTTTGGTAGAGATTACATCATATCCTTCTAAAGAAGGTAGAATAGGGTTTTTCAATAGCCAACACTCAGTCAAAACGAGGATATCTGGTTGCAAAGCTATCCGTTCAATGAGTACAAGGAAATCACAGAAGTTTTTACAGATGCTTCTTATATTCTGCGTAATTATTGATAATTGACTTTTGGATTTCGGAATTAAAGATAAACATTTTTCAGGATCGGATAGATATGATTCAGAAACCGCCACATCGTCTATGTCATTACATAATTGATTAATATCGTTAGCCATATTTTAAGATTATTAAAGTTGAGTGTAGAACGAAAGTCATTACACTCGTAGAGTTTTTAAAATGTATTATTACATAGTACGATATGTGGGTCCCTGACCCGAAGCTAAAAAATCCTTTTGTTTGTCTATCTTTGAGCACTATCATCCAAATAAGTATTCGTGTTTTATAACCTGGCATTTCAAGTGTTTCATTGTTGAGTATGTGTTTGTTGTTGTGTGAGTAATATGTGTTTAGTGTAACTGACTGATTGGTTTTTACAAACAACTGTATATAATAAAAGTAAAATTTAAAAACATGCAAAAAAACAAGTACGTAATTAAAATGAAAATTAAATAAGGGATTGAAGTTAATGGTTAAGCGCGATCTAGCAGATAGAGTAGTGAGAGCGCGCACTAGTCAATCTTGGAGCAATTCCAGGCCAAGGGCTGCGATTTGGGCTTCCGATTTAATCTCAATAGCCGGAGATCCTTCAGCTTTCCTCAGGAAAATTTTTCCACCGGCGGTCCAGCAGAATCTCCAGTTCTGTGTCTTCGATTGCTCCCTGGCTAGGTAGTAGAGACGTTGCGCTCTTTTCGTTAAAGACTCGTTCAGGTAGATCTGCGTTCGATCCCCAGTAAGTCCTAAGTTTTCAGCATTAAGTTTCTCATGTGTGTTAATCTTGTTGTATTGCTTGTAAGCCTGTAGCAAATCTGCCTTTTTTTGAAGCTGGACAAATTCCACAACAATTGGTCGTGGACGATTGTTCCTGGCTGGCAAGCGATAAGCGCTACGTATATCCCGCGAGTCATAGTCTACTTTCAGCTTTTGAAATATATTATTTATGTGACTCATCATTTCAGAGTTATTTTCTGTTGGTAGGTTTCTAATTTCTATGCTGGTTTCACGGATTTTCCTTTCCACTACTTCCACCTGTTGCTCCATCGCAGCCTCTCTCTCCTCAGATTTTTTGTCTTTGCGCTCCAGATTTTCTACACGACGCCTTAGCTCTTTCTGTTCTTCAGATATTACTGACAGGTTCATTTTAATCTCAGCATTTGAAACTAGTAAATCGGCATTTTGTTGTTTAAGGGCTGACATATCTTGTAAAATTTGTGCGAATTTCGCATTTTGGCTAACTTGGAGTTCTCTAATCATCTCCTCGATGTTAGTGCTTAAGTCATGCACGACCTTAGCCGTACTGCTGTCTTGGGGGTGTTTCCTTCTCATCCTGGTATAAATCTCCCGGTCCGGTTCCGGGGTGCTAAACAGCTCCGGCTGTGACGTAGCTTCTCTAAGAGGTGGCGAACGCTGTTTGTTAAAAGCCATCGAGTAGGTATTCGTTGAAATAAATCGCAACTTTAATACAACAAAGCGATCTGGCTGTGCGTAAGCACTATCGTAGCGGTTACTCGTAGCCCGTATTCTCGTAACTCAGTTCGTAGCACTCAGAATTCGTAGCACTCAGGTTTCGTAGCAGTTATGGGGTGTCGTAGCCTTCACGCGTACTTGAATTTCGACGCGGCGGCTTACCAATCCTTGGTGTAGCGGTCTTAGCAGCTCGTTCTCACGACGACGGTCGCTGGTTCGGGCCCATGGGAGCGTAGGAAAGATATCAAGTCTCCACTTACTTGAGCACGCAACCTGGCCGGCAATGATGATGAGGGGCACCACCAGGTAGTTCGAAGTCTAATGCCGGTATATTAGTTGTCCCTTTCAAGCCACGCCCACTGGGAGGAGCCAGCCGTCCACTTCTTGCAAGAGTGACAAGGAATCGAAAAATCACAAAATAGCCAATCACAGCGCAGTTATTGTCTTGATTCTCGCGTTAAATTGTACACGTCCGTGCGCTTCGAGGGCCGAGAGCGGAATCAAGTTATATACCTATAGACTAAGCTTTAAATATATACCTATTGATTGGTGATTGATTAGTCTAACACCCATATTCAAAGTCATTTTTTTCACTCAAGGGGATACCTACGTGAGTGGTAAAATGGCCGCCGCTTTACCAAAGGTTCGGCTGTCATTTGTCAAATTTCAAATGTAAGTCAGTGTCCTAATAGAACGCGATGACGCGACCATCGCAAGTTCGCGCGAACGTCGATAGCGCGATCACGCGATCAAACGTACTAACGTCATATAGGCGTCCCAATTGGCATTGCGTCGCGATCGCGTTCTATTAGGACACCGCCGACAAGGCGTTGTCCTAATAGAACGCGATCACGCGATCGTCGCGCGAGCAAGCGATGCGACCGTCGCGCGATCACGCGATCGACGTTCGCGGGAACTTGCAATGGTTGCGTCATCGCGTTCTATTAGGACACTGCCTAAGTATTCACTTGATGAAAAAAATCGACTGAATATTATATATTAGGGTGTAAGTGTCAGAGAGCCAGAACAAAAAAGAGAGGAATGAACACATCAAAAATGAAACCCATTAAAAAAACTTGCTTATTATTTTTGTATTATCACAAGCGTGTGACTTATTGTTTTAGTCCTAATTGTTTTATTTCGTGCGGCCGCCATCGGTGTCACGGTTTCAGCTGAAATCTGGATTAAAGTCACGAAACAAAGCACAGTTAAGGGGAATCCTCAAGGCAAATTTCCATACAAAATGTTTCGGTTAAAATTAACCCTACTAACTTAAAAACACGTATAAAATCTAAATTAAAGTATGAAACATTTCACTTTTTTAGTTGACGAAATCAAAAAACATGGACGAAACGAATAGTGTGAAGAAATTACTATAATACGGCGTACTTTTTGAGTATTTGTCCGAATCATTTTGTATGGAATTCGGATTTGAGGATTGCCCTTAACTTTGAATCATTATTCAAAGTGATTTTGACAAAGCGATCTTATCTTCTAAATTAATTTCTTTAAAAATATTAGGTAGTACTACGAAATAAATATGACGACATTTTTTATCGGTTTACAGATAAAATGGTTGTAGAGTTTCATAACTATTTCGAAGCTATCTGTTACATGAAACATTTTACGATAGGTATGTTCTTGTAGTCGTAAAATGCGAGGATGTGACATTATTTAACTAGCAAAAAGTTAGTCAACAAGTTTGATGAGAATGAGTGGGTTATTACATAAACCATATAAGTTTTATTCCATGACATACCTACATATTTAGGTAATTATAACTAAATATACATTTTTTTATGACTACGATATCTTACAATTTGCTTGTATGAAAAAGAGTAAGTAGTGAATTGATAAAGCAACTTTGCATTGAAAAGTCCCAAACCAACACACTATCTTCCGTCTTTTCTTTTTGTTTACATATTTATGGGATACCTACTTCGTATCCTTTGCCCATAAAAGTGTTAAATTATAGAATAATAAGGATTATTCCCCGGAGCTCTACGAGTCCATTGTTCTCAAAAAAATTAGGTTCATACTTAGATAGCCAACGGCTCCACGGCTTTGAAAATATATTAATATTCCTTTACCAACTGCTCCATGGAATTGTTTGGTACAGTTACAGTTAGCGATAAAAATCAATATAGGACAGGACAATAATGTAGTAAAGTAGGTATCCTACATTGAAAACGCGCCAAAAAAAGTTTAAAATAATTTAAACCAACTTCTATTACGTTGTTCTGAGACAAAATTTCGAAAAAAACAGGACTTTAGAAATACCTGTTATAAATTAAAATTACTAGGCTTTTTCATTGTTAATAATACTGCCTAATTTGTCAATCTTGGTTTTTTATAAAACGCTGATATTCATCTACGCCTGTGTAGCAGAGTTTTATTCGTAGCAAGTACAATTCCCTAGCTACGGTGCTTCTACGAAACTTTTACCGCTGACGTAACTTACCTACCAGCACCTTATCTTAGCATCAACGTCATACTTATAAATTGTGATGTCAAACTGTCAAAAGTTATATTCCTTTTGAACTGTATACGACGTTTACTTGCATTCCCTACTGGGCTGAGTTTTGAAAGGTCCCTACAGGATAAAATGCTAGTTTGAAAATCTTTTTACTCTACGTTTGAGATGAGGGAGAAATCGTGATTATTATGTGAGTGTTAACATTAATTCATGGCCACAATAAATCAGACTTTGTGTGATATCCGAATTAACATCAGACGTAAGCGTAGCTTGGCAGACGTCTCGAGCGCACTGTGGTTTGTGGTCGGCCATATCAGAAGTCCGGTCTGAAATCTAACTGTTCCGTCCTGAGCAAAGAGTATGCTTACCGACCCGTGGTTAGAGGATTAGCTCAAGTGAAATGTTAGTTTCGGGTTTTTGAGTAGGGTACCTACGAACGTTGTTCGGTTAAATTGTAACCTACACAGAGTAAAGCAACGAAAAAGTTTAAGGCAAAATAATTACCTACAAATCAAATTAACAACTCGTTTGGGGTTTAAAAAGTTTGAAAAAGGAGGCTGATATAGGTAAATAAATTGCTGATGTTAGTTTTTTTTTAAATAAGGCCAAAACTAGAATTATGAATTCGAATTATGAATTCAAATTAAACCATTTGCATCAACGAATTTATTTTTTACTTGGATTGCCATATTTTCCCTTGCATGAGACCAAGAAATAACAGATTTTTTAATTAGTTTGAAGTGTAAGTAGAATATAACTTCAGCTATTTTGTTCATTATAAATGGAACAGCTGCACGGAGGTAAAGGCTCGCAAGTTTTGCCGTAAATATGGACCGGAGTGGTCCCGAGATGGTTCTTGTCACCTGTGCCCGCCTCATCTGCCTGTGATAACTATTTATTATTCTGAAAATTATCATTTAACATTATTATGAGTGTTTGTGATTTATTATAGGCATACCTAAGGAATGTCTTGGGCATTGGATTAGGTAGGTACTTACGATAGATGTGACAAAGTAAGATAAGTTAAAGTACCTATTAATTTCTTATCCTGGTTTCATAATTAGGTAAGTAGGTAGGTACTTACTTAATTTACCCATACTATAAATGTTTTTATTAAAGAAATATTTGAACGGATTTAAAAGAAATTTTTTGTTTAAAATTGGTTATGTTGTACATAGCCTCCTTGAATTTGAAAACTGTTTGTTTTCTCGCGCCATTAGCTCTTGGCTTCTATATTAAAATTTTCTTAATATTAGTGCAAATAAATCCAGTGCTTCCGTTCAACTTCTGGTGTGGAGCGAGATTTTAACCATGAACGATTTAGATTAGATATTTTAGTGAATTTTCAATATAAATATGTAAACATTACCTACAAATTCCAGAATAATTTAAAAAAATCATAGCTCACTTATTATTTTTTCAATTTTCATACGTTCGTATCGTAAGCGAATTAGTAGTTTACTAAGTACAAATATTTAGAGTATGCAACTCTTATCCAAACCACTAATTAAATCCTTTTTCTCAAGGATCCCAGAATCCATCTTATTAAAGACGAGAGTATGTCACCGACTTTAATATTGCATGCTAGAGGTAAGTATAAAATACTTGTGACTACGTTTTAATTAAAACATGAAGTATTCAAAGACTGTAATAACGAGCAGAGAGGATCTGAGTTATGGCCAACGTGCGCTAGTTTCATGAATTACGGAAGCAAGCTCTAACTATTGAGTAACCAAATACCATTTATGAGTTTGTGAATAATTAGGTAACTTTATGTTTTTGTTCTTCTTTAGGTAACTTTTTCTGTTGTTTAATTTTATTTATTTACTAGTTTGTTTCTTTTGCATTAATATAATCGTCTTATTTGGTAAGGTTCTAATATGGTAGCTACCGGTGTACGTACAGTCGGCTCTGTAATGGTCTTTACACCCAGTTTACGCCGGTGTTAGTTTGCGTAGCGAATTAACAAAACATACACTTCTTGACGAACATACCTACCATCGAAATTTCAAATTTCTACGTCCAGTGGTTTCGCCTGTGCGTTGTCTGTCAGTGAGCCAGGACAAAACCTTTTATATATATTAATGGATTTTGACATTTTATGCAACGCTATTCCCAATTTAAAAGGTTTGATCCTGAAGACTGACTGACTGACTGACAGTCAACGCATAGGCCAAAGCAAAAAACTCGAAACTTCATCAAGGAATGTAGGCGCGTAATAAGAAAGGAATGTTGATAAAACCATAATACGTAACGAACACGAAGTTGTGGGCGTCAGCTAGCTTTTAGATTTTATTAACTTCTGTATTATTTTGTTTATTGAAACTTAGCAGAGCTATGCGCTGCATATGCTGTTACAATTCTAAAACGCCGTAGTTATACATGCCGTGGTATTGTCGAATTTGCATCATGTTTTGAATCACAATGGATCGTCAAATAAAACGAATGGCTCGCGACGTATATTTTTACATCACTCTTTATTTATCAGTGAATATTAAACAACCATGACATTTCGAACCGTTTCGATAAATGTTTTGGGCATTCATCAACTTTTCGCTGAAACTGTGCTCTGTAAAGGTTTTCTTATAAAAATTGGTTCGATGTAATCTCGCAGAGGTCAAGCTTCGAGAATATACATATATAAATCTTGAAGGATATGCCGTGACTTTAAATTAAAAGATCAATTACTTTGACGAATACTGCATCAATAGGTTACAAACCCTAGGATATTAGGGGTAATCCTCAAGGCAAATTTCCATACAAAATGTTTCGGACAAATACTCAAAAAGTACGCCGTATTATAGTAATTTCTTCACAGTATTCGTTTCGTCTATGTTTTCCGATTGTGTCAACAAAAATTTATAAGGTTCTATACTTTAATTAAGATGTTATACGTGTGTTTAAATTAGTAGTGTTAATTTTAAAACACGTATAAAATCTAAATTAAAGTATGAAACCTTACCTATTTTTTGTTGACACAATCGGAAAACATAGACGAAACGAATTGTGTGAAGAAATTATAATACGGCGTGCTTTTTGAGTATTTGTCCGAAACATTTTGTATGGAAATTTGCCTTGAGGATTACCCTTAATTAAAATTCAATATCAATCATTGATATTGTTAAGCTTACTATTGTTAAAATTGGTAACATAATTTCAAAGTCGAAATACGGCAGGAACAAGAGCAGTCAATGTATGTCAAACATTTAGATCTAAATTAAAAAGTATCTGTTGATACAAAAAGGAGAATATTTCACAGCTTCTTCTTCTTATCGTGTCACTAGTTATTTCGAATCAGCGTGGTGAAAGGATTTCAAGTGCGCCTCGAAGAGGCTCCTTTCGTGCACTATTTAATTAAATGTTTAAATTTCACAGCTGGATCTATATAATCCTACGAAACCAAATTGAGACTAACTCGATACTCAAAAGAAATCAAACTAAATACGACATAGTAAAAAACAAACTCACTGAAAAGAAACGGTCTTCAGAGAACGCAATCTAATAAAAAAATCGATGACTTCCTTACGCAACAGGAATTTCAATCAATTTTGCGACTAATACTGGCGAGCTCAGCGAGCCGCACATTGCAAATTAGTAGACTATTAAATATTTGCGACAATTCTCAATCAAATAAATTACAAATGCTTTTTAATTTGCAGATTGTAAATAAACTACTTAAATCATTGTTATCTTCTTTTGTTATACCAGTTAAATTGGCAACTACAGTAGATCTCTTATTATATATATATATCTTGGTTTCCTTGCTAAGAGTCGTGCGGGTTTTTTTTTTCTGACCGAATATGTAAAAGAACCTTTTTATTTTGATCCTAGCGAGGAGACAACACCAAAAAGAAGTAAAGCATCAGAAACTCCACAGCACCAAAGACAAGAGTCGTTTGTGCTCTGAAATAACCCGCAGGGCACACTGAATAATGAGTTTCACAAGTATTTAGAAGGAACTTTATTACGGTTCCTACTTAGCAGCCAATTAAGGAGGTTTTAATATTTTTCTTTCAAGATGTAGTAATAAGTTCGCACGGCCATTCTCGTTTGGTAAATTGAGTTGGTTCAAATATTTTCGTATTGCAAATATTTTTACCAACGTAAAATATCTACCCTGTTAATAAATCTGTTAATAAATATCAGCCCGTCTCTATCAGTTGTAACACCCTAACGGGTAATATTGTGTAGCTGTACCTACTTCTAATTATTTAACTTAACAAGACCTGAAATGTAACCTACCCAATATCATCAATCAATACATATAATAAAGCAAGAGACCCCGAATTCTTGTTCATATGTTTTTTTTACGGAAACGTGTTCAGGCGAGTAAAAATAACTTGGCCTATGTTTTTATTTTTTTTATTGGAAGCATTTGTTTGTTTGTTTGTGTGTGCGTCCATCACGTAAAAACTACTGAACGGATTTTATTGAAACTTTACAATATTATAGTTACTAAGCCTGAGATGGTTATAGGCTATATAATATTACGCTATATTTCTTCAAAGGGTAGATACGTATAGAAGTTTAAAGTTTGTATGGAAACCGTTTTTTTCATGAGTGTATCTTTTTCAAACTAAAAGATTATTTATCTCAAAACAAATAATTAGATACGGGTTTCACCGATTTTCAAAACTAAAGTTAAAGATGTGAAAGTACGGATTGAAGGTGTTTTTAGACCAAAAGTTGAATGAAGCTGTCTCCTCAGATATACACAATATCTGATTGAAAGTGTACATTTTTATACTGTCCGCAGATAAGTGCCGCTATGTTTTTCAGTTTTCTACTAAATTCAATGATTGAATGGGTAAAAAGAGGGACTGAAAATGTGCAAGTATTGATTGACTTGCTTAGTACTGACACTTTGCTATTCTGTGACATTTCTTCCGCGGGTGGAATGAACAACGACAACAACACTAAAAATAATTCCAAGGTCATCTATCTATCGATCTATACATATACCTAATAAAGCAAGAGAGCCCGAATTATTGTACCTACATATGATTTTTTTGACGGAAACGTGTTCAGAAGAGTTTAAATAACATAAGTACCCCAAAATTTTTATACGACGGGAAGACTTTGTTTGTTAGTATGTGTCTTTGTTTGTTCGTCCATCACGTAAAAACTACTCAACGGATTTAACTAAAACTTTACGATATCATAACTTCTTAGCCTAAAAGGGTTATAGGCTATATAATATTACGCTATATCTCTTCAAAGGGTATATAAAAGTTTAAAATTTGTATGGAAACAGTTTTTTTATGAGTGTATATGTTACAGTCAAAACTCATTGCCGGTCAAAACCAATATTGACCGCTAAAAGCAGTCAATATCGATACTGACTAAGGACGTTAGTCAAAACCAATATTGACTGGAAAAACCAGTTAAAACTCATAAAATATAATAGGTTAATGTTTTTATAATTAATACTACTTTATTGCCTTTGATAATTTTCTGTCATTAGGCTGTGCACGCTCGCTTCGCTCGCGTGTAGGCGCAAAAAAACCTAATAACCTACCGTCACCTAACTCTTATCAGCCCTAGATGGTTTTCTGTCATTTAGCTGTGCACGCTTGCTTCGCTTGCGTGTAGGCGCGCTTATAATAAACAAATATGTATTTATATTTGAACCCATTATATTTTATGAGTTTTAACCGACAGTTCATCAGTCAAAATCGATATTGACTAAGGACGTTGACGTTGACCGAGGCCCTTAGTCAATGCTTTTAGCTGTCAATATTGTTTTGGCCGGCAATGAGTTTTGACTATGACATATCTATCTCAAACTTTGGGATTACGTTCTGCAAAACAAATAATTATCACGGGCTTCACAGAGTTTCAAAATTAAAGTTAAAAAATGCAACCAAACGTTAAAACCAAAAGTTAAATCAACCTGTCTCCTCAGGTATACACAATATCTGATTGAAAGTTGCATTATTATAATTTCCGAAGATGAGTACCGCCATGTGTTTCAGTTTTCTACTAATTTCAATGTTTAGTGGGTAAAAAGAAGGTTTGAAAATGTGCAAGTATTGATTGACTTCCTTAGTAGGTACTGACAATTTGCTATTCTTTGACATTTCCTCCGCGGGTGGAACAAACAACATCGACAATAAACAATTATTTTACGGGTGACGAAGTCGCACGCGGGTTCAGCTAGTTTGCAATAAATACTGAATACTGTATACTGATCTACGGTTTCTTTTGTGCAATGTTTCAGTTTAGCATGTTGACATTTTTTTATAAACGCAGACTTGAATATTTTTTATTTAAAGATATTAATTTGTGCGTAGTATTTTATTTCTGTGTCTGGGTTAATATACCTTAGTAAAGTTAATAATACACAAAATACCAGTGTCTAATATTTGTCTTTCACATTGTAATGTAGAGACAACGCGTGCGCATCCTGCGAGATCTGCCTTATTCGATTCATTCAGGCAGTTCATGGTGTTTTGTAGACTTTCGCGATTTTCACAAATGACAACTTGTATGTTATTAAATTATTAAAGGTGTGGTAATATTTAAAACAATATTGTTGTATTCATGTGGATTACTAATAAAAGCTATTCATGTAGAGTAACTTGAATTTCCTATTGTTTCAGATCGTTTTAACCACATTCCGCGTATCGTGAAGAGTTGAAGCGTGCATCAAAGTGGAATAGTTTCGATTTGTATCGAAGTTGAGTGTGAATACGTTTAACGGGCGTTTAACAGGCGTTGCGGGAGGATGAGGCTCGCGGGCGGCGGGGGATAGCATGACAGCGCCTGCCACGGCGGCCTGATGGCGCTAGTGCGCCGGATACTAGGCGACGCCCAGGTAAGCACCATCTGTTATTTTGGTATACATACCTATACAACAACATGCCCTGTCTGACTAACTGGCTGATTCTTCATTGCTGAGCCGAATCCGCTGATCTTACAGACTCGAGGCGTAAGCGCGCACTATGAAATCTAATAAAGTATTTGAATCGCAAAGGGTCCAAGCACCCTTTACACTAGGCGCTCCAAAATGAGCACTAAACTCAGAATGAGACTGCAGGGAGTGAGCAGAGACGATAGCGATAGTATCTACATTTTCAACTTAAAAAATATTATTACTGATTTTCTGAATGATCTACCATCAATATATCCTATAATATGTATGCTCCCTCAGCTTGTGCTCTACATAATAATCTCAAAGCCTATGATCTATAATCTCTTATCCTTATACCTATCCTGAATAGCCTATGACGTAGAATGAAGACATACATCTATTAGATACCTAGAAAGTAGAATTTGCATGATACCATCATTTTAGAAACAGCATTGCCAGGGTGGATAAGTTGTTCACTTCGCGCCATGTCCTGCATTAGGGCTTTCAGTCTCGATGACTTTCTGTGCCCCGAAAAAAAAAATCGAGACTCGATGCGGTCTCGAAATTCCCGAGAAAAACGAGACTTTCGAGACTATTTCAATAGTACTTATAAGTCAAAATAAGATATTTTAATCTAGTACTTTAATAAACAACACAAATATTAACATCTGTTACTTTTATTATTATTTTTTTCACTTTGGGCATCAATATTACGTCAATAAGCATGTTAGAGTACAATAATTTAATTATTTAATGTGAATAAAAGTTCATTTCATTTCTTATCCCTGTTTTAGATCATACTTAGGGCTACTCTACACTGAATATTGTTAAGATTTTTCTAAGTATCAAAAGTCTCGTTATTCCCGGTACCGAAATCATCAGTCTTGAGTCTCGAAAATAACAAAAAATCGCCGAGACTCTCGAAATTTTCGAGACCGAGACTTCCGTAATGAAAGCCTTATCCTGCATGCATGATTAGCACGCCACACTACGACAGCCTTTACATATACTGCCGCTTCAGAACTCTTGACAACCTCAGCGCAAGGCAAACGCACGCATGAACTAGCCCTTTTACACATACCCTTTACCCTCGCATTATACAGGGTGGGTTTTTTCAGGGGGTCATTATTTGAGGACGTTTTTACTTGCATTAGATAATTGACGGGGCTTTTTTTTATCCGTTGTTTTAGGAACTTTATTGTACAAAGGAGTTACGTTGTTCTTTTAATTTATTTAACGCAATGGAGGGAATATTTTCAGAGATCGTATCAGGTATCTATGTTATGGCTATATTTTTATTACCCGTAGTAATAAAAAATAAAAAGAAAAGTAAGGTGTTTTCAGTAAGTGAGTAAAATTGCACTTTACTTTAAATTTAAAGGTCGCCGTACTAGTTGCTTCTGTTACAGTTGTTGTATACCATCGGTCCCATTATATGATTCACCTTGCTTGACTTAGTGAGTGTGCCGGGTAAGCTAGCTAACTTGTCATCTCGACGAGCTTGCTAGCTTACCCCGCACAGTAGTTACTGAACTTATAATTAAATAGCAACCTTTATCATAAATTCATAACATAAGCTCTAACCGGTCGAATGCATCCCCCCTTTGTACTTACCAGCAAAGCTTACCCAAATAGGGGTATTATCATTAATTACAAAGTTGCCAGAATCGGTCCGCGCTCAAACGCAGCTATTAGCCGGGCAGACAACGCTTACATCAAACGGTGAACGGTGGCAGGTGAATTAACTTAATGAGTGGAGGTGTAGCTCAGATTAATGGTAGCAGATATGGCAGCGGATGGCCAAAATAGCATTGTTATCGTAACGTTTAACGGGCTTGTTACATTGTAATAACTGTTATTTTTAACGTCTTTTGTAGTAAACTAGAGCTAGCACTTTATTTTATAGAACACCTTACTCTGCTTTAAGGGAACGTTAGATTTTTATTGGTACTAAGTTACATTTGCGGGCTCTATATTTTAGACACCGGGCTTTAGAAGGAATACCGACTATACATAAAATGGTCACTTTCAGATTTGTAGAGCATTAAACTTCTACCATGGAATTTCAAAGGATTGAGCTATAAAGAGCAGTCAGCGCTATAAAAACATATTTACTTACCATAAGTATGTGCCATATGTCTGTATGTTCAACATAAAGGTTTCGAAATTCATGCCAATATTTATGGGAAATGAATGATACTCAAGTGACAAGAAAGTCGAACAATATACTGATACTGAGAAAACTATTAAATTTTCCTTACATCCCATATACACGGATCTAACAGGAGTTTAAAAATCAGTTTAACATCTACTCATATCACGTACCTACCTATTATTTTATTCTTCATACTAATTCAAGATACAAGTCATTAATCAAATTGTGTTATTTACACAATACACACACAGTGTACAGTGAGTAATTTTATAAATAGTTGTAGCTAACTAAGCTTTTCTACTTATAATTGAGGCAATTAATATTCTAATAATATACACCTACTCTTCTTAAAACTCATCACATCGTCTTTGCTCCTCCTGCCTTTCATTATAGTCAAAGAGTACCTATACTCTGGTAACAAAGCAGTACGCGTGTTTCCTCATTAGCAATCTAATTTCATGAAGCAAGGAACATCATGTTTCATAAGCTTTCAACGTACTTAACTAAAATTAACTATGTAGTCTTCGTTTTGGAAAATCTTTAAACTTAAGTGTTTATATTATTAATAAGATAACATCGGAAATAGTGAAAAGAGACTAGAGAAAAAGATAAATTCGGAACATACACGCATACAAAAAATATTTATATGTTTAATTATTATGAGTACTTCAACCGCAACTCATCGAGGCAAAGTTCATAATATTTCTGTTTTGATAATACTATTTACCAAAATATCTATCGCTAAAAATCTAAGACTCAAGACCGCTCATCGTGACCAAGTCCAGTGGACGTTCGAATTCTGATATGACGATGAAGATTCTTAATACTTGTTGTATTCTAGGCGAAACTACGGAAGATGGTGGACGAGCAGGTGTCAGTCGGGGCCCGTGTCGAGGACACGGAGACCGAGGCGGCTGATCCTCTCATCACGCCGGCCACCTCCATCCTCGACCGACCCGACTTCGACCCTCGGCCCGTGCCGCCGGAGCGTCGACTGCTCATC
Source organism: Lobophora halterata (assembly GCA_932526365.1). Classification (NCBI taxonomy): domain Eukaryota; kingdom Metazoa; phylum Arthropoda; class Insecta; order Lepidoptera; family Geometridae; genus Lobophora; species Lobophora halterata. The sequence goes on along the minus strand of OW052014.1, from coordinate 6,524,826 downwards.
GGCACGCTCGATAAACCAAGGAACGGATCACTAAATGGAGATAAAGAGGCCACGATAAACAGGTCGACGAGGCTGTCGATACGAAATGGGAAAGATAATCCATTCATAGGTCAGTCTTCTTCATATCGTGTCATTAGTTCCTTCGAACCAGTGAGGAACCTCCTTTCAGATTTCACATGCGCCTCGAAGAGGCTCCTTTCGTGCACTCGACACATGTTTTCGAACTTTTAGGTTCTACGACATGCCGGTTTCCTCACGATGTTTTCCTTCACCGTTGCGAGAACGTGGGATGCATACATAGATTTTTTCGACCGAAAAACCTCATTTACGCATGACTGCCATTCAATGATCACCATGATCGCAAGGTAAGACCTCAACTCCTTGGACACCACGTTCATAGGTCAGTTAAAATTAGCATGTACTTTTATCATTAGAAACAGTGATTTAGAATGTATGCACTCTTATTTCCTGTTACAGTGGCGAGTATCAAAAATGCATGGTCATATAATGCCATAGGTCTTTTTTGCCATTCACAAATATTAAAAATGTTGTAACCCAGTACGTACCTGACTTATGTAATAAAATATAAGATAGGTACCTACCCAAATGAAGATAAATAGGCCGTGCTCACCGGAAGGCTTCCGATCCTATCGGAAATCCATTCATAGCGTGACTGGAATCGAAAGAATTTCGTGGCGTTTCCTCGTCAAGTAATCAAATAGTGGTTCTTTAATAACTAATGGAACGAAGTGCGCTTTTTGAAATTACGTTTTGATTGGAAAGCTCTTCATTAAACATGCACTTTAATCATTTGATGACGACCCAGTTGTTCGTATCGATGTAGGTCAGCTTTGTTTTGCTCTCTCAATACCTCAATCCTTGATGACTTCGGCTTCTGATTGTGATACGCGTCACGTCCCTACATTTTTTGCAGATGACGACAATAAAGAAAACCAGGCGAATGGAAAACTGGAATCCCCAGTGAAATGGAATCAGAATGGGAGCGATAGCGGCACGTACGCCGAGATAGGCACCGGAGGGAACAGTAATACAAGCGAGAGGAATATTCTGGATCCAGGAGACAGTTCAGAAGAAGAGGTTCCTTTGCCTGATGCCACATCCCCTGGACGGAGTAGCGATGGACCTGAACCGAGAGCAGATATCACGGCTTCTCTTGATGGAGGTAACCAACATTTATAATTTTAGAATAAGTACCTAAATACAAAGAGGCAATGCAGCCAGTTTCGCTGCCATCGGGTATCGAGTTGGAGCAGTTGAGCTACCTATAGATCGTTTATCTGGATGATCTCTGGATAGCCCAATTGAATCCTTTTGTAAATTTTGTTTTATAGATTGTAGTAGTTATGCTGTAATAAAGATTAAGTATGTACAGACAGCGTCAGAGATAAGTATCCCCCTTACACAAGACACCCAGCTATAAATACTATCAAAATTTTTTAATATTTAATTTTAGGCTTACATACGGTTATACAAATATAATCTATTTTTTAAAGGCAAAATTTCTCCATTCGCCGCGACGGTGATTTAAAGGGATTTGAAGCTGGGTCTTGCATTATAATGCAAGGGGGATACGTATCTATGACGCTGTCTGTACCTACTTAATTAGTCTCCCACACCAAAATCGCTTAATTGTTTATTTCCTATTTTGTGGACTCCAAACAATGATGAAGATAAATATTAATAAGAGCAATAAAACAAACTTTAGTCAGAAGGTAGTCGAAATTGTTCTGCTTACGTTGATCCTATAGTTTGTAATCCGAGATAATAGTTCGCAACTAGTCGAGACAGCATGTTTGTATTGCTGATGAACTAAGTTTGCAGCACCTACTTGGAAATTCTTCATAGATGATACAACTTGAATGCTACAAGAGTTTGTGCTAATATTGTTGTTCCCTCAAACTAAGTACAACTAATTTAAACACGATAACAAAGTTGAATACCTACTGATAACCTTCATTATGTACCTATGTTATTTCGTACAAACCCGAACAGTTATAATAGCTAACTATTTATAAAAAAATATGTTAATTTGTTTTAAATAAGTTTTAAGAAAGTGTTTCAAGCGAATTTATTGTAAAAGAAAAAAAATCCAGGGTTTTATCTCTCCCATCATTTTATACGATATAGATTTCTTATACGATAAATGAATGAAATGTCGTAAAGCCCTATAGAGACTGAAGAGTTTCCATGACACATAGTGCTCAGTCTGCTCGTAATATCCTCTCCGCTAATGAGCCTGCAGCCTTGGGGAATAAGCTCGTTTGCCGACTAACTGCAATGCACAGCCAGCCAACTTCGGAGAAAGAAACTTTCCGCCTGATGTTGCAATTTGTCATTTTATTCTCCTTGCAACCTTTTAATTAGTACCAGTTATAGCAGTTGTTTCAGTTCTCACAAATGTAGTTATTAAAAAAGGAATACAAACAGAATTCATCTTGAAAATTGCTCTCAGAAGCTATGCAGCGTTTCATCGCGTGACTTATCACAGCTAGTCGAATAATAGGATCATAGTAAATGGTCTGGCGTCGCATAATTTATTTCTCTATCGGACTATTACCTCCATTCACAATATTAGATCTCTACAAACGAAGGGAGCAAATTGCTGTCGGCCCATTTGTAATATAATCTTTTAGCTTATTGTTTTCGGCAGCTCATTGCTCACGGAGAGATTTATCTAATACTACTATTGTATTTTCCGATAACCGTCTGTAACCGTTCTACTAAATTGACGTCAGTCTGGCAAATTACACGGAACACAAGAGGCGTAATACCGGAGTCAATACGTCTCCTCGGTGCGATGGCACAATAAAGCAGGCGTCGCACACACCTGCGACCGCCTGACGCGTGTTACATTCCAGTAATCGATTCGTCTGGACCGGCCAAAGCCGAGGCTTTCGTGACTCGACCAACTTTCACGTTATTATACCGTTTACACCGCCATAACCGATTCCATTTATACGACCGTCGGTACCGCACTTTACTTAACTTTTCATAATATAGGACAGCTAATAATGAGGGTTGACGTGAGCTCTTGAATGCTAACAAGGAGAAACTTTGCAGAAGTAAAGCTATTAACGAGACAATGGTGGGAGTAAACAAATTGTGAATTAGGTCGCTGAGTTGAAATAATTTATGGGCATGCTTGCGCATTTTGAGCGATTATTTATGAAAATGGCGGTCTGTTTTGAGACGATTAATCTTGTGTCGGTATAGGAATGTCGTGTGAACGTGTTGTGTTTGTGGCAGAAGCGGCGTCGCCGGGCGGGCGGTCGGACCGCTCTCGGCCGGAGGAGGTTCCGGCTTCCCCCGGGATGCTCACCGCGGCTCAGCTCGCCCGCCGGCTCAGGATGGAGAATGAACGGTTGCAGGTAATGCCCACTCCACCTTTCATTTCATTTATGTTGTTGTTCAGTTTTAACTGTGTTCTAGTGAGAAAGAATAAAATGAAAATAATTTTCTCCTTCTGGAAAGAGGAAAGGGAAGGCTTTGCCTTTTGCGGGACATTACGGGCTCGTAAATATAATAATAACTTTCTTGTGAGACTTATTTCAGATATGTATTGAATAAGTTAATTTCGGACTTTTTCGGAGGACGTGGTGGCCCAGTGGATGAGGCCCTTGCCTTGCGATCTGATGGTCGCGGGATCGAATCCCGGTGGCAGTCATGCGTAAATGGGTTTTTTCGGTCGAAAAAATCTATGTATGCACCCCACGTTCTCGCAACGGTGAAGGAAAACATCGTGAAGAAACCGGCATGTCAACGGACCGAAAACCAAAAAAAAAAATGTTCTATGGCATGCGACATCCACCAATCCGCATTGTCCGCGTGGTGGATTAAGACCCATTCACTCTCCTGCCGAGAGTAGGCCTGAGTCCCAGCACTGGGAACATTATATGGCTGATTATGCTTAGTTAATTTCAACCACTATTTATTTTAAAAATGATAGAATAATTCGTTGTGGTAAAGGAATTGCCAAGAAAATGAACATCATCAGTTTGTTTACAATAATTCCATTTTGGAAAGTTTGTGAAATTGGGACGTTATATTTTCACAACAAAGTAACTACTACCTAGTTACTTTGTTGTGTGTTTGGGTTTCTAACTAGGTTCTTCTTACTTGCATACCTACATACCTACTTATAAAGAGCAAACGTTTTGGAGCACTTTGCTCTGAGCTAATGCGACTTTAATTACAAACGCTTTAATTATAAAAACGTAATTTTCTTTTTAATTAGATTACGTTTCACGTGTAAAACTCATGGTCTTTAGTTTGCGTAGTAATAAGTAACTGTACAGCAAATTTTATATTTAGATATTTCGAATTATAAAAATATTAAATTACGGAAGAAACAGAGTTTAAAAATATGTACTTTTAAACTCTGTTTTGTTAACAGAGTGTAACACGGGGTAAAAATAAAAGCTCGTTTGACCTGAAATACATTTACTTTTAACCCATTTTTACTACGTTTTCCGCTCAACTTGACTCCAGTTTTAGAGAGTTAGGTATTTAACCGTCAGTAATTCAAGTTCGGTTGGATACGCTTAACTACGTCCAATGAATGCTCGTAAAATATTCGATAGCTTTCTATAAAATTGGGCTCCTAAAGTACTTATTGGGTCATTCGTATCCGATATGCCATATATGAAAATGTGGGTATAATCGTTTAACGGGTAATATGGGTATGCCCAACATTAGGTAGGTATATCATATTGTTTGAGTAAATGTTGAGATAGAAAGGAATTAACCTTTATTACTACCGACCGATATTTTTGTTCAATTATGGCAAAATATCGTGAATATATTTTTGTCATATTATTATAATTTATCAACGATGACGTAGCTATTAGCGTGCTACGGTGGTCTATCGGGGCGTAGTTTATATAATTGAACTTCCTTTTTTATAATGCTCTACGGCAACGTTACGTAACAATTAATAATTATTATAAGTATGCTACGTCGTAGCCTGCGTAGACGTAGCTCGTGCTACGTAGCTCTACGTTGTAGAACACTTGTAATACCCATACTAGTTTAGCATACATAGATATCTATTTTTTATTATAATGCAGAAAGCAAAAACAAACTAATAAACCATACACATTTTTTTTTATTTCACTCTTAACATGCATCCTCTCCAATATCGCCGCCATACAAATGCCCTTACATAGACTGATCGAACGAGTGGAGGTGTGTGCATTTTTAAACTGGAAGATCTCTTAAGCTAGCCTTCCGTTGTTAGCGACCGCGACCGGGGCGACCGTGACACGCGACCGCGACCCGGATATGTATGCGCGAGTCGCGCGACGCGGTCGCTTGCATCGAACAGTGCCCCATATTAAGGGTAATCCTCAAGGCAAATTAATTTGGATTTTATACGTGTTTTAAAATTAACACTACTAATTTGAAAACACGTATAAAATCTAAATTAAAGTATGAAACCTTACTATTTTTTGTTGACACAATTGGAAAACATAGACGAAACGAATAGTGTGAAAAAATTACTATAATACGGCGTACTTTTTGAGTATTTGTCCGAAACATTTTGTATGGAAATTTGCCTTGAGGATTCCCTTACTACTTACATCACTTAACTACCTTTATCCACCTTATCAAATATTGTCAACCCAGGCGGAATTGACAAGAGTCCGGCGGCTATTAGTAGCGGCGGCTGAGCGGGGCGAAGCGGGCACAGCTCTCATAGAGCGAGCCAAAGGGGAGGAAGGGGAGTCGACCACACTGGACCCACAACAGCTGGAGAAGGAACTACTGCTCGCGAGAGAGGCTGTTAACTGTGAGTACCAGAACGTGAAAAGAGTAAGCATTACTGTGTTTCGGTTTTAAGGGTACTGTAGCTAGTTAAATTGCTGGGTTTCAAGACTGATCATCAAAATCTGGTCGAGCGTTTTAGCAATGTTGCACCGGCCCTTGTTAATCTAAGTACTGCGTAGCTTTAAAGTGGTCATGTGCAGGCGTTATTTCTTACCTTCAGGAGAGCGCTTGGTTCGTCTCGTCCCATGTAAATACTTATAAAAAAAACAGCATGACGAATGACCAAAGTAGTGCTCGACATTCTCGTTCCTTAAAGAAATGGCGTATTTAGTTCAAAGTCGTGCAAAGTTTTTTTCTGACTTTGGGTGACCTATACGTAACTAAATATTTGATGATGATAGTATTCTCCATCAATCTAGTCACGTAAAACGTGTTTTGTTTAGCCGAATTGTGTACCTTTTTTGTCGGGCTAGTAGCGTTGTGAACTAAACAGGTGTTAGTTGGTTGAAGCCATAAAGTTTGACATTGAAGCAGATTGCGAGAAAACTCAGAAATACTTGATTACCGTCGGATCGCTATTTGCTATTAGGCTAGGTTACTAACAACGATTAGGAGCCTTAGCTCTTTAATTTGAAGAAACCGATGAGAAAACTTAGCTCTAATCTTAGCTAGCGATTACGAAAAAGATTGGTGTCGATTTGCTGATTATAAGTTTGGGCATGTATCATTGAGTTTAAATATTTCATAATATTATAAAGTGCTATAAAACGTCGGGATTGGTTGCAAAATAAACAATAACGAGTAGCTATCTGCGTTCATAACTCACTCTAACTAAACAAGCAACTGCGAAAATATTAAACTTACATTGATTGCCAATTATTTTTTTCATAATAAAATTAAACATATAACTTATATATATTTTTGTAATCTACTTTTCATTTTCTGTATTTGGATACCATACTCTTGTTAAACATATTGTTAAAATTCACAACTTTAAATTATTTAGCGCTAAGAATCAGCCGTTTCGATTTTTTTTAAAAGCTATCTACACTCGGGCTATTGAGAAGAATCTAACGAAAAACCATCCAGCCGTTTGGAAAATACGAGGTAACAAAGAAATTTACATACATACAAGATACGCGTGAAAAACATAACCCTTCCTTATCAGTCGGGTAAAAAAGGACTTATGTAACGTTGAAAAAGCGGTTGTTCAACAAAAAACCAGCCAACAAAACCATCGTGCCCAGAAAATATCCTCAAATCACAATTTGTTACTTAGGAATGCTCGCTTCTTAACACAATAATCCGAGGTACCTACATGAAAGTGGCCAATTTGTAGAGTTCCATCCATGATATAGGAGAAGCGTGCAGTAAGCCGACAGTTTGACAAACTATACTCATAATATTCAGCAGGATACCTGGCCTATAGACATACCGAAAACTTGTACCCCTTACCTTACTCCATTCAAGCTCGAAAACGCCATGGGAAAGTTAACCTTATCACTAACTATATAGAGTAAGTTCTAATGCGTGGTAAAGGAAGTTCAGTAGGTTGACAATTTCACCGCTTTGAGAAGATGGTATGACTTCGGTAGGGACGGAATCAGTAAGCGGGTCACGTATTCCAGGGTGTGGAACTGTAGCTTTCCTGCCATTTCGGCTAATATCATTACTCTGACGAACATTAGTCTCGGTGAGACATCATTTGCGCATATGGAGTGGCTTTGCGTGTATTGCCTCGCTTTTCTCGACTTTTAACCACATAAAAAATGACAATACATATATTTTCAATAATTTATTCGGTACCTCTAGATCATTAATCAAATTTGTGCCTATATATGTATTTTGCTACAACCTCATATATTTTTATTCAGAAAATAAATTTTATAGGACATTAGTATTAGGTGGTTATTGGTCTACGGTATTAGAATTAGAAATATTTTTAAGAATTTAGAAAATTTTAATAATACGTGTTAATATTAAAAATGCTAGGGAAAATATAACCTTTTCCTATCGAATATAAGTAACATTATTTTAGTTTTCATGATAGAGACGGGAAATATTCTGGAATTTGTAATCATCCAGTTATGAGATCAAAGCAAACATTCCTGCGCGGATCTGGGAAACGCGCGTTATTTTATTCATACTTTATTCCTAGCGTTATTCGTATGCTCTGTGGACTACACAAATATGTGACCTAAATACCTGTTACTAGATCAGTGGTAGTATTACTAGTCCTAACTTTGTGAAGCATCCGTTCTAAGCCATTTATAAAGCATTAGCTGACGCCCGCATCTCCGTTTGTATTGCGAATTAATAAAATTAATATCTTAGTACACGCCTGCACTTCTTGACGAACACACCCTCCAAGTTTCAAGTCTCTACGTTCAGCGGTTTGGCCTGTACTTTGTCTGTCAGTTAGTTAGTCAATATATTCCAAGTCCTTAATTATATGTTAAAGAAATTTTGAAGAAATTGAAAACTACAATATCATAAATCACGCAGTGAAAACATAATGTATGTATGTATGTTGACTCCTTATTCCGCAATTGGACACGTTGTTCAGTCGTTTTTGCGTGAGCATGTTACCAGAAGCGCAGAAGATTCCTGGGCTCCTCTCAAGTTTCGTGGAGCAACCTTGGGTGCTCGAGGATTTCGAGTACATAAGTGACAATAACAGTTTGCTACAAAATATTTTTCCCGTAGGCAACCGGTCTTTATCTATGCACCTACATAAGCAATTATCATTGGCTCGTGATATGCAGAACAGTCTATAGATTCAAGATAATCTTCATCGTAATTGAACATGTACTCAATCTATCACCAGTGAATTAAGCCTAGTGTAGCTCACTGAGCTATGCATTGAGATGTGGGTTTACCGACACGCCCAATTAGCATCCATCATGTGATCGCCTCACAGGCTCCGAGATCGATGCAGGACACGCCTTCCTTATGTAATTGAATTGTATTGTATTGTATTAATTTATTTCAGATAACCATTATTGATTCATATCATATAAATAGAATTCATTTCATTTATTAATCACCATTCTAAATTACATTGCAAATAAAAATATAAAGTAAAAATTCCAGAATTAAGTACCTATAAATTAAATTGAATGGCATGCATATAAAATTCTTACACTAATAAATATAACACTCATACTTCAGTTCAGTTTAGTTTATTTATTAATAGTTTATGCCTCATTTATACAGAAACGACATAAGGCGATGATACGGGGCGCAGGCGGCATCGGCAGTGCAAAAATATAATCGCATGACGTGTCGCTTACAGATTTTGTATGAAAAAGACCGTGCCTTCGCCTTACGTCGCTTCTGTATAAATCAGGTACAGGTCGCTTCTGTATAAATCATTCTAAACAATCAAACTTCATCTATGGGAGAAGGCACAATGCCCGGTCATGGTTTGTCGGATTCTGTTTCGACTGACCCGCACGTCCTGCTCATCAGAGATGCTGTTTTCTTCCGAACAATGGCATGGAAGCCATCATTTTGATACTGAGCAAAAGTAATGAGCGTTTGTCTATTGCTTTTTGATTTCCATTTTCACATTTTACTTATCTATGTTACCACAATTATGATGTAATTTATGATAGCAGATATTGATTTAATCAAAGTTGTATTGTATCTACCTGCCCACATAAATAAAAATGTCTGGTAGCTAACTTAATGATGGTTAATGAGGTTTTATTTAAATCTTATGAAAATACATGGATATCTTAGATTAAAAAAAGTATTTAATTTTATTCGTTCTCGTGGATCTCTCGCATTAGAAAAATCTTAGAAATTATTATCGAAGGAAAATTTATCTTTTACAGGCGAAAAGCTCGACTTCTAGTTTATTTTTCTAGCAAACGTTTCAAATGCACATTTGTCCGAATCGAAAAGATCTGCATATAAAGTGATGCGACACAGGCTAGTAGCGAATGCTCAAAGGCAGGCTTACGTTAGTATTCCGATTTGTACACCCACTGTTGGTTGACGGGCTTATCGCTTTGAACATCATATTCCATGCACCGACAACTGGGTCAGTTTGTATGAAACGACTTTATTTGGAACGATAAAGAGCGCTTTGTTGCAGCTTTGAAGGCGGATAAGAAGAGGTTGAAAGCGGAGAAATTTGATTTGCTCAACCAGATGAAGCAGCTCTACGCTACGCTCGAGGATAAGGAAAAAGAACTGCGGGATTTTATTCGGAATTATGAACAGGTATGTAGTTTTCAGACTCCTAAATTGTACAAACTCAAGTAGGTTAACATGCTCTACCATTTCCAGAAATTATATTTCTTTTTTATAAACCAGACATAAGAGGGTTGCTGGAAGAAAATGCATAATTAGCTTTAAGTTCGCATGTATTTGTTTTTTTTAGTGCACTACAGAATTTTCTATTCATCTATATAATTTGATAGGTAATATTAAAATAGGCCAGTAAATTGCTATATCTAGTAGATCATCTACTTTTGCGATTTTACTAAATAATAAATTGAAAACATGACTACAATAGTTTGTCTTTTCAGACGACATTTCACTAGAAAATGTTTGCGTATTAAGGCAGTAAGTAATTTCAAAGTTTCATTTCTAACCCAACTGTATCAATATGCTATGGAAGTTTACTCTCCAATTCGAACCTCAAATAGAGGGAAATGAGCTTCGATTCGATTCTATCCATGTTTGATTTTGCATCCGTTGACAATGCGATCGTGATGCTGCTGTGCCTAATTATGAATTATGATATTGTTCGTTCTATCGAGCTAATTCAATGACCAATGCTAGTTGGATACCAACAAATATGTAACAACACGTTAGGAACATAAATACATGTACATAAATATTTTTTTTTATTATATCATTGTTCACAATAACATCAATTAAATTCACTAATATTCCAGAACAACTTTTAACAAAATTTCGAACAAAATGTCCTCGGTCGGAGATTAGCTAGTCTATAATTACTTGTATCAACAACAAAAAGAAGAATAAAGTCTCTGCAGGCAGGATAAAAGGCAGTAAATAAGCTTTCGCGGTGGAAACCGTTTTCTGATTTTCCCCAAGGGAACTTGGGGAAAATCTACGAAACTCTTTCGATAAGACCTCAGCCAGGTAATAATTTGAATATTATCTACAAATACAATTCGCATGTAGATAAACCTACACTTTTTTTTACTTTTGACATCATTATAAAAGCGCAGATCAGCTTAGTAATAAAAAAATAAGCAAAATAACAAATGTTGAAGTTGATTTCTGACAAAAAGCTCACCTGTTTTTTAATGTCTTCATTATCATCCCACTACATAGATCAAGTAATGGCCGTCTCGCTCAGTAGGTAGAAATTACACGTAAAAGGTCAAGGTTCAATTTCAGTTCCAGTCGTTTCGATTTACGCTTCGTAGTCGTTACTTCGGTTTCTCTAGTAAGTATCAAATAATTTAACCTGATCAGAAAACTGGTTATTATAGAAAGCTACTTTTTAAAACACTAGCTGACTTTCTTATACGTTTTTCCTTCCCGCAACTTCCTTTGCATTATGAATTATCAACAATTCTTTCTTAGTACGCGCCTGTACTTATTGACAAACTCACCCTCTAATTTTCAAGTCTCTACGTTCAGCGGTCTGGCCTGTACGTTGTCTGTCAGTCAGTCAGATCCAAGCGTTTAATATATATTGATTAATTATTGATATGGTCTATACATTAACTGTAATTTAAAAGGACTAATATCCTAGCCGAGAAGCATGAAATTTCAAGAAAACCTATATCCTTTGTAGGGTTGCACGAAATGAATTTTTACGCAATCGAAGTTGGGAAATTGGACGCTAGTTTTTCAATAAAAATAAATCTATGGTGTCATAAATAGCAAGGAGCTTATAACGTAGTTTATACGATAAATAGTCACTACTTTTAGTAAAAAAAAAACATCATACATCCTAGACATAAATAAATAAATAAATAGTGTTTTGGAAAATTCACACAATTTTATCTAGCCCCAAACTAAGCAGAGCCTCCGAGCTTGTATTATGGGAACCAGATAACTGATAGAATACATATATACCTTTTTTTGTAAATACATACTTGATTGATTCAGGCGTTACTTTGCGGAAATCCATAAATATCAACAAATTATATAAATATATTTAGTAATAAATCCGCTTAATTTCTAAACAAAGGTTTTAATTAACTTAACTTTAGTTCAACTAAACCAAAGAGTCAACGAACAGAAAACCAAAGTTTGAAGATACGACACGTGTTTCGCCTCTACACGAGGCATCATCAGGAGGTGTGGACTCGCCGAAGTTCGAAACGAGAGTTAACCTTTACCAGACCTTTGTTTAGAAATTAAGCGGATTTATTACTAAATATATTTATATAATTTGTTTAAATACATACTTATAATAGATATTTTTATACATATTTAAACGAGACCTTACTTGTAGATGCGTTCGCGAGGTGGGGCGTCTTCCGCTCTAGGCGCTGAAAGAGCAGAGCGTGAGCGGGAAAGGGCCGCCCTGCTGCGTCACGCGAGAGACGAGGCGGAGAGGTCGCTACAACTCGCGGCGGCTCTCAGCGCCCGAGACACGCAGCTGAGACACGCCAGGGAGCAACTGTTTGAGGTTACTAGCTATTTTATTTATTTATTTTTCTGCCATTATCGTCCCACCGTAGGGCAAATCAAATCAAAATCGTTTATTTTCAGTGCTAATACACCATATTTTGTTAGGCTTATTCTGAGGTTAGTAAGATATTAAAAATTAAAAATTAGACATAACCAGTCATAAATATTAAAATTGTATGGATTGAAATTAAATTGGTATCAGAGAAATAATAAAAAAAATAATTGAAAATACGCGCCTCCCCCCTCTTCTTCCACTCCTTTCTGTTTAGGGCGTCTATGGTCCAGGTTGGTAGATGAGCGTCAAGTTCATCCCGCCATCTCCTACTGAGCCTTAAACGTCGTCTTTTTTTTTGCCTTTGGTGTCCACCCTGTGGTCGTTTTCGCCCAAAGGTCGTTGGACATACGACAGACTTTCCTGAAAAGAAGTCCTGCTTTTTGACCAAAACGTCAGCAATTCTAGTTTTGGAGCGCAGTATACTGGTATACTGGTCCGTACGCGGTCTTACAGTTTTATTCCCAAGATACTGCGCTCCATGGCTCGCTGACAAAGTCTACTAATATTAGCATCTAATCATATCTAATGTTCATTGTGTAAAAAGCCGTGTTAGCCAAGTGGGAGGTGTCTCGACTTTCGATCCAAAGGTCGTGGGTTCAAACCCGGTCGTACACAAATGGATTTTCTGTTTAAAAAAAATATATGTGCATTAAAATACGTACTAACGGTGAAGGAACACATCGTGAGGAAATTTAGGCTGTTATTAATACTTTCATAAGGTTTTAAAACTCTCGTAAACACAACTAATTCGAACGCCAGACAAACATTATTTTGAGAATACTTTGGGAATAAACAAACTGATTAACCTAAATAAGAGTGCCTAATTAATCAGGGAGACAGTCCATTACAGTGATTCATGATAAGACTTGTTGCGCTACGTTTTATAGAGCCATCAACTGTTCTAAATAGAACCATTAACATCTATCAGTGCAGATCGTCCTAGCGTTATTGATGAATAACTTTATGATGAAGTGGTACAATAACAACAAACCTGTACCGACAGCGATGATGAATGCGCTGCCTGGCTCCACCGGTAGACTATCAATCACCCAGTGTTAATTACCATTTTCAAATTGCTTCTTCCGATATTGATTGGAAGGAATAAAAACAAGCTTCCTTGCTCTACCAAACGATAAAAGTTTTGTAAAAAGCTTTCATGCATGCATGCCCTTGTCCGCATCAAGGTAGCGAAGTTAGATGTGATCATGCGATAGCAAAGGTCGTTTGATAAGGTCTTGAGATGAAAACTCGAGCATTTTCATGCCACCCTACCGACGACGTTCAGTGGGTCGTTCAGATACTTGGCTAGGCTATGACTTTGGACTTTGGCCAAAAACGGAATGTCCTTTGAACCTATAATTAAAAAGTTATTCAATATAACTGTAATTTACAGAAATATTCATTTAGCGGCTAAAGTTTTATCTCTGCAAACAGATTAAACCGCAAAGAGCTCATTAAAATACCCGCTAATGCCGGAAACAGTGAACATTTTTAATCAGTATCATTCCAACATCCGACCGCGCCTGTTCGATCTCATTACACTTGCAAACTACCATGCGTTCTGTGGCACGTCCAATGGTACGGACGTCATTCGAGAGGTCAAACCCTGTTCAAATTAAATCACCAATCGAAATTAATTGAGGCATAAAACTGGGGTGGATTGCGGCTTCGGACACGATACTGGTTGTAATGTGGAGGGCTTCTGACCGCTTAAATTATAAATGGGCGGCATGCTATTTGAAAAGTTTGAAAGGAATTTCGTTTGCTCTTGTGTGAATTAGTGACTGATACTAGTGTTGTAGTTTTAAAACCGCATCAAAGTGTCCAACTTGGCTTGACGACTACAAATATATTGTTTTAGCCGGGACCGACAATTAACGCCCCTTCAGAAGCATCAAAGTGCAAAATTGACAGATTTGAAGAAATGATCAAAAGAACTTCTAAAAATTTCTGCCCAAATAATTTTACTTTACATAAAGGCTATATTCGTCGACTATTGACAACCAAAATTTAATTTCGTTGCTGTATCAATATTACCCACTCCCAAGGTGACTTCATTCATCCTACCTAAATATGTCCTCGTATGTAATTGAGCGGAAACTTGAAAGACTCGCAAGTATTTGGGTCTGATGCATAAATACGTTCCGTTCACGTCTAGTCCCATATCAAGCGCCAAACCTTCATCTACTAAACTGTCAAATACTGAAAATTGAACATCCGACCCTTCGCTAATTGGAATTGCTACTCAACGTACACTAATGCTAATGTTTGAACCACTTATAGAAATGTTAGTGTCGAGCAAACGTCAAAAAATTTAACTGTATTTTCAATGCTACAAAAACAATAGATAAAAACTAGTATTTTTTATTCAGATAATACATGGAGATTACCAATGGACTCATCTTAGTATCAGAAGTTACAATAAAGTGTCATTACAAATCTAATGGGGGGAATATGGCGATGGTGATTTAGCAGTTGGGTTTTTATATACTAGCTTGTTATCCTACAGGCAAGGCGACAGTTACAAGCGGCGGGATGCCTCTCGGAAGGCGAGAGTGTGGCGTCCCTAGGCCTCGGGCCACCTATGATGGGGCTTGGGGGGCCTTCGGGGCTTATCGGCGACAGAGGCAGTTGCAGTGCTGACTCTGGAGTTCGAGGTAAGGATTTTTATGATATTTCATATTTTCATGGATCGATTAACGTTATCGTATCGTTTCGTATTCGTCACCGAGAAGTCAAAAGTTTGTATGACGTTTTGAAAAATAATCATACAAACTGTTGACTTCTTGGTGACAGAACCGCCTGTGTGTGTAGTATGGCACTAATGCCCAGATACTTGGCCTTACAGTACTTGGCCGAGACAGTAAAATGTTACTCGGCCGAGACAGTGAAAGCTTACATCACTCGCTCAGCCGAGCACTTGGCGCTTTGTTTACACGTACCGAGTTCTCGGCCAAGTACTCGGTACGTGTGATTTAGGCATAAAGCATAAAGCTCAGCAACACAGGACAATTCGAGCAGGAACGGACCGAATAAGACATCATACACGATTTTAATAGAATTTCGTGTGGCATGGTTAGTTCAGGACCTAAATAAATATTATTGGTTATTTGTCATAGTACACTATGCAGCATAGTTCCAGATATCTTATAAAAACTTGGATTTGGGATGTACTAGTTAGGCTCACGTTTAAAAAGCTTTATAAAATAAGCACATTTTACTCCTCAAAGAACTAAACTATTTATGCAGCGATGACGGTAGCAGATATTTCAGGTAAAAAGAATTTTCTGCTGTACATTTTATTTTGAAACAAAGTGCTCACTCTTCAAAGAAATTTCCATTTCAAACTGGTCGGAGATGGAAATTGAGAGAGTCATTTGACGTAATTTAAAAATAACTCCACTAGTGCGAGTTTTCGAGGAAAATGAGACGGGAGGTCGTCGTTTTACCTACATTTTTCATTTTGTTCATGACGAGGGGTCTTTTGAAATACATAACGGTTAAATATTATCATAATTAGTTTAAATGTTTTACATTGAATCAGCATTAAGTTAAGAATCAACCTTTATCAAATCCAATAAAACCTGTGTAATTAAGGACTTAACACAACTAACCTATTTTGAAGATTTTTCAACCAACTTCAAAAAGGAGTAATTTCTCCATTCAGTTGATTTTTTTTAATTTTTTTTTATGTTTGTTACCTTTTAACTTTGTTGTTTATAAACCTCAAAAAAAAATTTTTTTTTGATATCTGTTAATAAAAAGGATTTTTTTAAAAACTCGGTTCAGTACTTTGGTTTTGAAATCAAAATAACTAAAAAAATTACGTTGTCCAAGTAAACGAAATTGCGTATTTTGCTTCCCTGTGTCTATTCAGTAGTGACCGTAACACTAAAACAGTCCAATTGAAATCGGCTGTAGTATGTATTTGTAAAACCTTGATTATTTCATTTAAAATCACATCATATCCATGTAGCTCCACCTCATTCCATAGTTCATAGCTCTCGAGCTACAGCTATTTTTCCTTTCCGAAACCTTGAAGAGGTTTATCATTACCTAGGCAGCAGCGATGGTGGAGCAACCTCAGTATGTGGTGGAAACTTGTCAGATTCGACGGCAGAGGGAGTCCCGCCAACCATGGATCCGTACGACACTGATGCCACCAGCCTCGTGTCTTCGGCTCACCACATATACCAGTGTGAGTACCCACCAACATAACACAAACTAATTACACAAATTATTATTTACTCATTTACGATAATATGGAACACTTCTGCTAAACAAATCTATTAAATTTATCATTACAGACTCATTAGTCGTTAGGTACTAGGGTTTCCACACCAAATTATTCAAACGTTATTCTTATTATCGTCAATGTCAATACAGAGTTAAATATTATGCTTATATTAGGGTACTACTCTTATTTCTAGAATGTACCTATTTAACTGAATAAATATCTACAATAATATAGGTACAACCGGAGTAAAATATTAGGGTATCTAAAGTTGGAACATAATTTTACCAGACTATGAACGTTTCAAGGTAGAGAACATAATCCAAGGCTGAGTCAAACAAAGGTTATATTAAAGTAGACGAAATTGTTAAATGTCCTTAGAGAAGTCTGAAGCTCAATATCAGTTACACTCAAAATTGTTGGGAGTCTAATAAAATAATGTTCTATAACATGATTACAACCTTCGTAATTTGTATTTATTTTCTCATTAGCACTGACTATTAAGTAGTAAAGACGTATTTTATTTGACATATTTTATAAGAATACACGACTGACGAAAGACAATAATATTTACCTACCTACTTGTGTTGACTTATACCTACTTGGAAATCAATTACCAAAAATCTTAATATTAATAAAAAACTTTTTACGTTTTTTATTCAATTAATTAATTCGGAGCTGATTTAGAAATTATTCAACTATCTCATTTGACTGTAGCTGACTGAATTGCAACCAGCTTTGTTGAAAACAACGGTTTCATGGCACGTAATGACGTTTTGTGCTAAGGAAAAAATATTTATAAGACTTACAACCGATAAAATCTGTTTCCATGCGCTCGAATAAACTCTCAAAGAAAAGGGGCTTTGAGAACTAAGTTTGGCTACCTAACGGAGTTAACTAAGTAACAAGTTCTATTGTAAATACAATATTGCTTTTTTGTTCGAAGGGCCTTCTTCTACGTGGGTGGGATTAAATTGACTTTATATAAAATAAAAATCCTCCTTTTAACATTGAATTTTACAAAATAATAATGATTCTTTTAAAAACACTCTCAGAAAAAAAAATGTCTGAGTGGTTTCTTTATGTATGGATTAAAAATAATTTAATTAATAAATGCCGTTTATTAGTCTACAGTAGGTATATTCATAGGTCATTGCATTTTCAAAATTGTTCAAGTAATTATGTATAATTACTTGAACAATTTTGAAAATCATGTGTAATTACTTGAACAATTTTGAAAATGCAATGATTGGTCCTTCCTGTAGTTAGAAGAACGTGAAAAAGCACTGCAAAGTTTACGTGACGACACTTTTATTGCAGAGAAAACATTACTAACGATGCGATTGGGTCGTTTGTAAAACTCGCAATGACAGGGGTGGATAAGTGCTGCAATGTTTTATACATTTGTTGGCCTTGCCTTTAGAACAGAAGTCCTTACTTCGACATTGTTCAATATACTTAATCGTTGAAATTTACTTCGGTTTTGCAAAGATAAATATTCACGTACCTTAGAAGGGAAATCCCTGATAGTCAGTTTCCTTGACTGATGTTTCAGACCGACCGTATTTGCATTGTTAATTTATATTGTGTGCCTCTTAGTTTGTTAATAGAGGTATATTTGTATTGTAGCTAAATACTTACGTAGGTTCTTCAAAGTATTTTGTGTTTGCACAGAATTATTTTATTTACAATAATAAATTATCCACTTATTGTATGGAAGGCTTGAATATTACTTTAAATCATCAAGGTCCATAAAATATAGGTATTTAATAAAAAAATTATGGAGCTCTATTGATTTTAAAAGCAGAAATATGTGTGTAAATGTCACTAAGCTTCTTATAATAATATGGTATCGGTAGTTACAATTTCAAACAAGGCTGGGCATTGGAACTAGGTCAAACAAAACGAAAAGCAATTTGATTGTATTGAAAGCACTTACGATTCATACATCAGCGGCATTAAACCACGGAGTCGCCTCCAACTTGATTATTCATTGAATAGAGCTTTAGTCTAAAGTTATATCTTATTAAACACTTTATGACATAAATTAAAAGTGGGAAGCAACAGCATTAAATCCCTGATCCCTGGCCAATAGGAAAAATAGTTATTTATACAAGGGGCTGAAACAAGCCATGTTTTGCGAGATTTTTATCAGCCCGAGCCGAAAGTGAGGGCGTATATTTAAGTTGAGTGTAAAATGGGCTTCAGTACTGACCGAGGCATACCTACACAATATTTTTCACTTCAATTGCAAGGAATTAAATTAAACAATCTTAAACTGAACTGAGCGCCCATTTTGTAATTCAAAAACAGAGACAGCTATCCAATGTAACACTACTTGTACTCGACTCGAATAACCTGATAAAACTCTCGTTTAAAATGTCTTGCTTCAAGCCCTTGGTGAATAAATAACTATTTTGGCCCCACGGGGTCTCAACTTAAGGTCAACAGGAATAACCTGAATCGTTAAATGTCGCAGTGAACACTCCGCGGGATTGCAGCCCGCCGACTTTGTCTCCGCACAACAGCGCTTCGCCCTTTAGCCGGTCCATCGACGCAGGCTCTCTTTCAAGGTAAGTTCCTTAATGGTAGTTTTTTTATGGAATAGGTACATGTGACGAGATGAGTTTAGGGCTCTCCTGAAGATAAGAGACCAGGCTGCTCATGACCATAACAGGATTTTGCTCATCATATACAAATATTTCAATACTTACATTACTACCTACCTAATTGTTTCCTTTTGTAGTTAGATAATGTAGTAAAACTTTGAGCTGTTATAAAATCAGGTACCTTATTACTTATCCTAGTAATTTTCTTGTCCAATTATATTCATCTTACTCTATGTGCTTTATATGCCTAACAAACTTTTTAAAGACTTGTTCAGTCAAACAGAAAGTCTCATCCTTATCCTCAGAGCACGCAATACCACGAGTTCTTCAAACTTCGCACACGTCTCGACTCATCATAATCTCAAACTTGATACGCAAACTTCAAGACCAAAAGTTACTTTAAATGGCTGTAGGGTAATAATTATTTCGAAAGCCAGTTTTGATTTTCAATTTAATTTAATCTACTTTATTGTTTAGTTAGGTATCATGTTTCGGTTTGACTTTATTTGGATCAACTCGTATATTTATTAGTGTTAAATAGTGTTTGATGTGTCTGGTCGTAAAACGATTTTAATTTCATGAAAACTACACTTTACGCAAAGGCAGTCTATATATCCTCGAGCTTTATCTAGCTAACACGACCCGCCTGTCCTAATAACTTACTAAAATTATAAAGCCAAAAGTTTGCCTATATAACGCCAAAACTACTGAACGATTGATTTAAAATTTGTTATTGGTGTAATTAATGAGCTGGAAAAACTCATAGGGATACTTTCATCCTGATACTAAGTGGGCGAAGGCGCACTAGCACTGTAAATTGTGACTAGGCAGACTATTAATATTGAAATCGATATATTATACCCAGGTCCGTAGAACAGTTGTCGAGCCCTGGCGAGTGTGAAGTGGCTTTAGTGGCGGGGTTGCGAGGGCGCGGCACCGGCGGCGGCAAAGGGGCGCGCGGCCGGGGCTCCGCGTGGGGTTCCATATCCCGCGTGTTCGCGCGCTCGCGACACCGCACCAAGTCTGGAAGCGCCAACGCAAGCGGACATGAGAGTGGTAAGAACTACATGCAATTGAGGGTGAAGCGGCTCTTGTGACAGCGTTGCGAGGGCACGGCACGGGAGGTGGAAATTAATCGCGCGGCCAGGGCTTGGCGTGGGGCTCCATATCCCGCGTGTTCGCGCGCTCGCGACACCGCACTAAGTGAGGAAGCACCAACGCAAGCGTATATGAGAGTGGTAAGAACTACATGCTATTGAGAGTGAAGCGGCTCTAGTGGCAGCGCTGCGAGGGCCCGGCACGGGCGGCGGCAATTGGACGCGCGGCCGAGGCTTGGCGTGAGGCTCTAGCGTGGGAAACGCGCGCTCGCTACACCGCACCAAGTCGGGAAGTGCCAACGCGAGTGGACATGAGAGTGGTAAGTAATACAAACAAATGAGGGTGAAGCGACTCTAGTGGCAGGGTTGTGAAGGCGCGGCACGGGCGGTGGCAATTGGGCGCGCGGCCGAGGCTCGGCGTGAGGCTCTAGCGTGGGAAACGCGCGCTCGCTACACCGCACCAAGTCGGGAAGCGCCAACGCAAGCTGACATGAAAGTGGTAAGAACTACATGCAAATGAGGGTGAAGCAACTCTAGTGGCAGGGCTGTGAGGGCGCGGCACGGGCGGCGGCAATTCGGCGCACAGCTGGGGCTCGGCATGGGGCTCTAGCGTGGGGAACGCGCGCTCGCTACATCGCACCAAGTCTGGAAGCGCCAACGCTTGTGGAAATGAGAGTGGTAAGGACTGAGGACTACAATGCAAATGAGGGTGTGAAGCTTCTTTAGTGACTATATTCGTTAACTGTTTGTGTATGCCTATAATTTAATTAATTACTACACTTAAGAAAATAAATTATATCTCCTGATCATATTTACTTATATCTAGACCTAAAATACTTTATTATATTTATGGCGTAAGGCTCTGGTTGAAAATAAATTTTACTTATCTTATTCTATCTCATCGATGCAAAAATAACATGTTGAAAAAGATACATTTGTTTGAAGAATAACATTTATGTGCACTCGGAAATCCTAAGCACCTGTTGTTGTTTAGAGCCGATCTACGCGGGCACCGGCTCGAGCCGCGCGTGGTCGCCGCTGGGCAGCGAGGCGGCGCTGCGCGAGGCCGCGTCGCTGCCGCTGGCGCGGTGGCGCGCACCCGCCATCATCGCCTGGCTGGAGCTCGCGCTGGGCATGCCACAGTACGCAGCCGCCGTCGCTGACAACGTCAAAAGTGGCAAGGTTCGTGTCGTTTTTCTGCTTGTTAAGCTGACTCCCCACGGTGCGTGAAATTGTGGACGGACGTGGACAAGGCCGTGAGTGTCGTCCGTGATAGTGCAGATACGTCCGTGGCGGCCTAATGGGCCGACCGGCCGCAGGCCGGCTTGTACATGGAATATCACGGTAAAATTACCAACCACACTTACGGTGTTCACGGAGTTCAAACCGGCCTGCGCAGGCAAAATTGTGGTAAAGCGATGTAAGGCGAAAGCACAGGCGCAGGCAAAAACTTTTCATACAAAACATACTGTAAGCGACGCGACATGCAATTATCCTACGTAGTGTTCCGCCTGCGCCATGTCTTCGTCTTATGCCGTTTCTGTATTATTCAAGCATGAGAGCCTTGTGTGCAGTACACGGTTGTCCGTGGTCGGCGGGGCTGCGGCAGTGCGTAGTGAAATTGCAAAATCACGCACCGTAGGAAGCCGCCTTTATTTGCAGATAACCTAGTGGTTTCAGTGGATGAGCGAAAAAGCAGTGTCACATCGGCCTAATATGTGATTCAGTACTCTGTGTAGCACTGTTTTGGTCATGGATCTCTTACCATCAAGAGAATGTCTAGCTAGAGTTGTTGAAAGCTGAAAGCACATATTTTAATTAGTAGTTACTGAAACGCACACTAATTGGTATTGATAGCAATTAAATTTTCTCACCGTTTATTCTCAAAACGACTGCTCACGAATAATGCGCAAAAATTATACACTCGAACGCTCATAATTTCCTACGCAGAAATGTTTTATTATTTTCGAATGTTACGAACGACACAGAAACCCATTTTCATTCCCCATATCCATTCATTATTCTGGATTCGCCCATTTTATTACATTTGTATGGAAATTAGGGTCTCCAATGCGCAATTTCTTGATATTACTCATTCATTTGTTTTTTATTTGCTACTTTTATTTGCGTATTAGTAAGCCTTAAAAAAACCACACCATGTTAGCCAGCAGCAATTGCACATATTAGATTGTTTTATTTATTAGCCAAGAAAATCATAACTTGCTCCGTATTTTCCAACTTGAAGACGATTACCAGCGGGAAAATCAACCAATGAACGAAAATATCCATTACGTATATCTAAGGTTGTTCATTGGCTAAATTTCCCAAGGTACAGGCCTTGGAACTCCAAAATACCGCTGAAGTATTAGTACCACAGTTCAATACCGAATAAGATTTAACATAATCGTACAGTTGTAAAATCTTGGGTGTCTTACGGGCAAAGCCCCCGGAAGAACTTTAGTTCTCAACTCGTGCTTTGTCCCTTAGAAGACACAAGTTTATACGACAATAATGTCCAATCTTTGTCCATTCGAACCTTCGAGAATCTAGCAAAAGGATATCTCTGCTGGCCATATAACCTTCTTGGCCATTCTCGTTAAATAAAACTATAGGTACGCTGCATTTGATAACTGTGTGCATATTTTAAGATGGTGTGCGAGATTATTAGTGTGCGTTTACCTGAATAAGATTTTGTTAGGCGCGTGTGCAATGCGCGTTTACCTCGTCCACCGTCAAAAATGGCAGAAAATTCTCCTTTTGCTGGACTTTCAAAGATTCAAACACGCCTAATTTGACTGCACTGTAATGTAAAACCACCAACCAATCACACACCACTAGTAAAGCACTGACGCAATAAAAGCGTCAAATATTGTGTTCTGGTTGGTTCTAGATCCGTGCTTTGAATGGGCAGGTTCTGCTCGAGTTGTCGGACGCGGACCTGGAGGTGGGGCTCGGCGTGACGCAGCCGATGCACCGCAAGAAGCTGCGGCTGGCCATTGAGGAGCGGCGCCGCCCGGACCTCGTGCGGAACCCCACCATCGGGCAGCTCACGCACGCCTGGGTCGCCGCCGAGTGGCTGCCAGATCTTGGACTCTCCCAGGTGAGATAAATAATATAATAATAATAATAACCATTTATTTCAGGGAACAACATTAAAGAAATGCATTAAAAAATAGATCTCTCCTATAAATATTATATACCTTACTGACTAACATATGTATGTACCTACTTACATTATAAATACAATACAGCATTGTTAGAATTTTTTCTTCGTCGACGCCATCCTGTAGCGGCGGAACACGACCTCGACAGGCCAGAAGTCAGGTGCCTTGTGGTAAGCTGGTACCTCTACCATGAAGGACTTGAAGTTCATAGTCCCAGACCCGAGTAGAGTCCAGCTTTTTAATGAACACTTGGATATGTTGGATGCGGTTATTGGCCTGCTTCCGTATGAAACATGCAATCTCTTTTTGACGTCGTTATTACATAAGCCAGTACCCACTTCAAAACTTAGTTTTTTAGGATCGGCGAACTGATTACAGTAACTACTTGATTTGTGACTGTTACCGGTGGTAGTCGATCTTGATATAAATATATAGGTAGTTCTTTGAAGTCGTTGTCATCCGCTGCAAAAAAGTTTTCCCTATCGAGACACAAAGCAGTACATTGTATGAAATTTGGTGGAATATCGATCTAATGGTTCGCTTAGCCGTACAGCCGTTTTTCAGAATTCCTGAAATTGTTTTCTTGGATAACTCTAATTTCGATCTTTTTCTACTCAGTACGCTGAATCGTTCTTGTCAAACCTGGTGGACGCCCGGATGCTGGACACCATCAGCAAGAAGGAACTGGAGAAGTATCTCGGAGTCACTAGAAAGTTCCACCAGGCGTCCATCGTGCACGGGATACATTTGCTCAGAATCATGAAGTACGATAGACAAGTAAGTAAGAAACAAGTAATAAATAACTAAATAAAAATAAAATAAAATTAAAAAAAAAGGTTTAATTTCCTTTACACAAATTACCTATTACAAATAACATAATGATTAAATAACTATTTATTATGTGTAGGGACCGCCTATGGTGGTGAAAGCCTCCTCCAGAGTTTTTTATTTTTTTCTGTCTCTAGTTGTTCTAACCCATAGTTCTAACCCATTTACCAGCCACCTTTACTATACAGGGTGTAATCGTTAAGTGTGCACAGGCGATTATTCCGTAACTATTGCAGATATCAAAAAACTTTAAACTGATATCGAAAGTACTTTACCTAATGAGTAAAATGACATTAATGACTTAATAACTCAAAGACCACGTGTACGCTGAGAGAGTACACAGCCTAGAAGAGTTACAGAATCGTGTACGTCGTGCAATTGCTTTAACTACTCCGCAAATGTTAAGGAAAGTTCATTTAGAAACTGTAAATAGAGCTCGTCATTGTATTGCACAAGGAGGACGTCACTTCGAACATATGCTTTGAACACAAAATTTTGTACTTACTAAGAAATAAAATGTATGGGAGTGATTAATGTATTTTTTTTTGGATATTTCTCGTTTTATTTTTAAAAGTTATTAATGTCATTTTATTCATTAGGTAAAGTACTTTCGATATCAGTTTAAAGTTTTTTGATATCTGCAATAGTTACGGAATAATCGCCTGTGCACACTTAACGATTACACCCTGTATAGTCGCAAGAAACAAGTGATCTAGATTAAAACCTGAAAAAAAGTATGATTTTACCTTATCTGCTACAGCGGTTTTTATGTTTTTTTTAGGTTAGTGCTGCATGCTAATAAATAGATTTAGAATACATTGCCATCGGGTTGTGAGCTATCCTGAAAGTTTCAGCCTTATAGCTAATCGGGAAGTGCTCGAAATTTGAGTTGCAAGATTCCACCTGAAACACAACAGACAGATAAACAAACAAGAAAGTAACGTGGAAGAAATCATAAATCTAATTATCCTTTGAAAACAAAGTTATACAATTCAGTTCCGATCCCGTAACAGTGATTAAAGAATAGCAGATAATGGACCGTATTTATTTAACGAGAAATGTTCTGATCCTGAAAATATCAAAAAATTTCCTCTTCATCGTTACCGAAATATGAACGTATAATAAGAACCTTTTCGCTTCCCTTTTCGATACGGGGGAAGATAAGAGCGCAAGCAAATGAGCGATTATCCCGCGAGGTAAATGTTTCGACTGTGAACCTTGTAATGCGCACTCATCAATCATCTTTGTGTTCTTTCCTAAATTCGACCTGTTACGTCTCGTCTTTTATTTCTTGTCCGTTTTATTTCAATTTGCATTGCGTCGGTGATCAATCATGGGTGTAACAAAGGCGTTGTTTATCGTAGGCTTTGGCCGTGAGACGGCATCAATGCGAGAACGTCGACGCCGACCCATTAGTCTGGACCAACCAGAGATTCATGCGGTGGGCTCATAATATCGACTTGGGAGAATTCGCTGATAATCTCAAAGGTAAGTCATGCTTGCCTAACGTTAGCAGTAAGTTTATGTTTAAACTGTTCATCATCAACCAATAGCAGTCCACTGCTGGACGTACATAGGTCTCTCCCAAGGCGCGCCACTGAGTCCGATCTTCGGCTCTCCTCATCCACCTTCTGCCATTTGTTTTCCCACATAAACTGTTATAGCAATTCTATTAGATTGCTTCTTATGTAAACATGTGACGAGATGAGTATAAGCGTTCTCCTGGTAGTAAGAGATCACGCCTGCTCATGAATAGAAGAGCCCTACATAGAACTTGGATTCATATAGACGGGTACAACACTGCTAAGTCGCTCGTCTACATTGAGACATTTGTATGGTTAGTCTCGAAAGCACAGTAGTTTCACTAGCTACAGTGCCATTCAAGCCAGAAGACAGAAATGCTTACTGCTTGACATCCTGCAGGGTACACCACCCAATGGTGAACGGTTTAGATATCTTTACTTGTGCCTACCTTTTTATGATTTTATCTATGTGAAACCAATTATGATAAATTAGAACTTTTCCACCATACTTCCTTCATGCAATATCTAAACCATTTTCATTAACCATAAACCATGAACATAAACCATTAGGCTACATACTCGAGCAAGACTTTCTGGCACCAAATTTGAGACCTAGCCATTGGTCGCCGTAACTTCACTTGCTCTACCAAAGCTATGTAGGGTAAACCTACCTAATATTGGCACCCCCGCCAATTATTGGCACCCTAGAGCTTAGTGCGAAAAAATAAGGATTCATAGATTATTCAATTTCAGTAGATTTTGAAAGTATTAAAATCATACTGATATTGAATAATCTATGATATCCTTGTTTTTTCGCATTAAGCTCTAGGGTTCCATTAATATGCGGGGGTGCCAATAATAGTTAGGTTTACCCTAGTTTCCTATGAAAAGTGGTATATATCAACGCAACAGATAGCGGCGTGCACGGCGGCCTAGTGGTGTTAGAGCCATCGTTCACGGGGGAGACTATGGCCACGGCTCTCGGCATTCCACCTTCCAAGAGCATCATCCGCAGACATCTGGTCGCAGAGTTCGATGCCCTCATCATACCCGCAAGGTAAGTTACAACCTATTGGTCTTTGTCTCCGAATAATGAAATATTTGCTCGACACGCCTTTTTGTTGATAACAGTGAATTACATTTGTTTATTCACGGAGAAAAAAAAACAGGATAGCGAGACAAAATAGTAACCGATAATATATTTTCTTGACCCTTTACTAACTTTTGTTAGCTAGAACTATTATATTGTAATCGTTACTAAATTTCGTTAGCAGGTACTATTATTATTTTAATCGTTACTAAATTATTCTCGCTGTCGCAAATTCAACAAGAATTTTAGTAACCATAACGAGATTTTTTTCTCCGTGTTGGATTAATAAATTGATCAATTTTTGGTGACGAGCACTATCGCCCATTGCATTTCTAACCCTTACCGGCAATGAGTTAAAGCGAATGGCGCACTGCATGCGTAGTCACCGTCACCCCGTAGGTGAGCAAAAAGCAAGCTGTAGTTGATTATAATGTGAGGTGCAATCCTGCAGGTATACGATATTTTGCCAGGTGGAAGAACTGCAAGTGGAGGCTGCCCGAGCATCCATGTTGTCCACAAAACAAAGATAGATCCGCAAAACTTAAAAAACTATCCTTCAAAAAGTAAACGCTTCGAAGCCCAATTATTAGCCCTTGTATCTATGTAAAGTTTCCTGTATCAAATGTTTGTAAAGCTATTTTTACGAAAATAATACTTTTATTTGCTAAAACAATTTTTGTACCGATCGACCGTCGAAAGTTGCTCGTTTGCGAAACTTTTTTGATTGAAAACTTTACGAGCGGTGAAGACTGATAAGATATATTAGGGATCGTGGTTTGTTAGCGAAAGATTCTCGAAAAGTTGAACCGATCGGAAAACATTTACAATATTATGTTTGTACCTTCGCCTTCGTCAGTGTTAGATTCGATGTTCGACATACTGTACCCCATAGAGTCCCCGATCTTGCCGTAGATTAGATTTATCACGTTAATGTTTGTTCCAACTCGATCAATTGATAAACTTAGTAAATGTATACAACTTAGTTGATATTACAAGGTGAAGCATGAAATGCTTCGTAAATATTCATAGGGGATAATCCATATCCATACTTACTCGTACCACATGTATTTATTAAAATTTTAAATATATTAGTTTCGATTAAATGAGATGTTTTAAACTCTTGTACCTACAGATTTGAATGGTATTGTTAAATATTATGAATTTAATATCCTTAAAACAGAACCATCACAATAGCTTTAGGATAATAACAATAATAGCTTATTAAATAACAATACTGTAAGATAAGTATCTATGTTTTTGACTTGTATACATTCGTAATGTAAAATTTAACACCATATTGTAAATTAGGTTCACCTGCTGATATCAATTGATCTATAAATGTGAATAAATCCTGATAAAACTAAAAAACTCAAAAGGTCTCGAGTCATTTCGTATGCGAGCCATCTCCCTTTATCTTGGCGATCCTTGCATCGAGACAGAACGGTAAACATCATTTTTATACATCGATACTCATGAATGCCTCTCTGTTATCATCATTAGATCGCACTTTTATCGATCTCCCCACTCTTTTATCTTCCGTGAAACATTACATTTTATGTTGAAACAAGAATCTCAGCAAACATACCGCGCTTTTCTAGTACATTTTCTACTTTTCAAATACTGCTAATTTAATTCGTTTCACCAGAGAAGAGTACTAGATTATGAACGTAGTTTGATGAAACTAAACGAATCAGATAGTACTTTTCTTTGTCATAATTTCCTTCAATGTATTTCATGTTACTCTTTTGAATCAACTTCATATTTCGTTCACAGCATGATTCGTTCCCAGCAAAGTGCATCATGCTTTTGATGTTCATGCAAATGTAATTAAATTGCAGTCACCATGTCTGTCTCTGTAGCTTTCAATGAAAGTAATTTTATGAATACAAACGACTAAAGCAAACAGTTAATTCTCCACTCTGAAAAAGTGGGCCAAATATAAAGCTGTGCTCTACATTAAAGCGTTCTAATTAATAAATGCAGAAACTGCATGTAAGCTTTCTGTGTTAGCAGATAAACAAAAATTTAAATTTATTCGCGCATATTTGAGAACTAAAAGCTAAAGCAAACGTACTGTCTGGCTTTCGTTTGGTCTCAAATTTGCACGAAGTTGAGTGAGCACCGACTACAAATTTAGTAACTTTCAGGAATATGTTTGGACATCAAATTAGGATGCTGGGACGACCTTTCTCCAGATCTGTAGCTACGGGTCTACCGGGAATCGACTTAAGTGGAGATTCCAGGAGACATAGTTTGAGGGTAAGTTAGATAAATAGTTCACAATAAATACAGATTTAGATTTGTCTCAGACTTACTAATATTCTTGTAAGACTAACTACTATTTCTTCAAGACTTGATAATATTTCTGTGTCTTCAGCGGGTATAAATTGTTTAATTCCTCAAACAGCACGAATTCCTTTCAAAAATCCCATTCTGAAATTGATAAACAAAACAACTGGAATGGGCAGTAAAAACAAATCTGATATCCATCGGTTAACGACGGCAATAAAATGACCCTCCATTATCTTCGGAGGTCGATATCGCTCGGGGTGTTCGTTCAAACCCAGGAACTGGCAGACTTCGCCCTCCAAATTACAGTCCTACTTGTTTACACATTTTTACATATTTTTTCACACTTAACGCATGTTTTCGCATTTTGTGACTAATCATATTTCGATTCCTGAGCCAGAAAAACCTACGTTTAATACAGAATGTTATAAGGTGCAAGCATCTGGCAGGGATTTAAATGACGAAGTCAGCAGAATAACAAATTGTTTTAATGACAATGTAAATAATGCAAGGTAAAACCTAAGGAAACCTAAAGGACCTAATATCGGCAAACTGTAGGTCTTAAAAATCAACCGCCGCGCCGCCAATATTTTTTCTCTTAAAAATAAACATCTAAATTATTAAAATGACGATAAAAATAAAATCGGATAACTGTTACCGTTACTCGTTTTCCTATGGTTTTGCGACAGGCGGTACATTTAATTGATAACAATTTAAGTTTTATTCATCGTTTGGCAAACCTAGCTCGAGCCAGCTCGCAAAAGCTCGGCTCGGGCGCCGCACTTGCGCCGCTGTCACTCTGCCATTTTGTAGAAATCCAAAATTCTGACTGCACAGATGCAACGTCTGCATTGCCCATTTTTTTTTTATAATTAAAAATTGGTGGTGTATGTATACGAATATAAGACCCGTTTAGAAATGACTGATTTTTTGGATGATTGCCAGGGCTCCATAACCCGCGCGCTCGGAGCGCTCAAGCCGAAGCACGAGCGGACTTCCCCATCCAGCTCTAGTGAGAGCTCTAGCGTGATGAGCCTCACCACGCCGTACCAGATGTCCTACTCTCCTCCCATTGCTATGAGGTAAGATCAAAACAAATTTACTAATATTATTATACTAAAACTATAATAATATCATGAAGAAAAACTGTGTGTAATGTAAAATATTTAAAATAATTAAAAAACCAGAATATTTGCAGTGCCCTGACAAGGTTATGTTTGTACACCGCTAGTTATTCGAAACATCATATCATATTAGAAACTAAGATGACAATCTTACATGTAAGCAAATGAAATAAATAATAAACAAAACAATAAGATAGATCAGAATACCTTTTCTCTGGATGTATGAGTGGAGGAAGACCATCGAACAACATACGAAGAATGAACTGTGTGAAGGAGGATACGAACCAAATAGGTGTGAGTAGAAATGATCGAGACGAATGGAAGGAGAAATACTTGTTATGCCCGACCCACCTGACGATATGGGATAAGGGCAGAGATGATATAAAAATATTATCACTAAGAAAACATTCGTCATTTTCTATAAACATGATACATAAAATGCGAGCGTAGCATGGCGCATTCGTTTTCAAACTGAAGAGTATTGAGAGATTTTAAAATTATTTTTGTTATTATTTAGGTCTTATTTTCAGAACCGTAACTACTAGTTGAAACTGCTCGAAGTTTGAACAATATTTATTACGACAGGCAAAATGGGAGCAACAACAGCAATAAATTTTATAGTTTCACATGATTTCCTGTATTTAATTAATTATTTAAACAAACAAACTTTGCCTACCTAATGGAAATAGACGCGGAAACAGCAATCTTACTTTATTACATTGTGTTTCGAATTAGATTCTTACTTTTGTAACCCTAAAGAGTCCTAGTTACACCCCATTGTTTTCCCACTACGACGTTGTGAAGATTTTTGTTGCTTAGTCACGCCGAAATTTCTTAACTTACCCAGCCCCGAATTTGGTATAGGCATAGTTTATGCAGGAAAAGGACTTTACTTTTTACCCCGATACGACGCAGGCGAAGCCACGAGCAGTAAGGGGTAAAAAAACTGTATTGAATCAGTATCTCTTGAAAATAAATAAATATGCCTTTTATTCAGACACATTTTTTTAACAAATTATCATTAATACATAATAATACACACACATATTTGGACAATCCACACAACGCCATCTAGCCCCAAACTAAGTAAGCTTATGGGAACCAGATAAATGATATAATACTTATATACTTTTTTTTTGTAAATACATACATTTATAGAATACATAGAAAACACCAAGACTCAGGACAAACACCGATGTTCAGCACACAAATATTTGTCCTGAGCGGGAATCGAACCCGCGACTCCGGGCGTTGCAGTCTAACACACTTGCCACTCGACCGTGTCGTCGTCGTAGTATCTTTATTGATAGTTTACATTGTATTATTAAATTATTATAGTAAATAATATTCTTATGCATAACATTCTAATTTATGTGCTTCCCGCCTACAACTTCATATCGTTTCATGCCATCGCTGGACTTGCCTTCCTCTTTTCCTTTGAAAATAAATACAATGTCCCAAATTCAGGACGCTCTCCCAACTGAGCATGACGTATGCTCCACCACCGACGCTGCAGGAGTACGAACCCATCTACACTCCGCTCAGTCTGTACTCCCAGTCCAGCGTCTCCACCAGAGACAGCATGACCCGGCTCAATGACATCAAGGAAAACAACGGGATTACTCATAGGTGAGATACATTTTCAGCAAGCAATTGACGGTCCAGCCATAATCTGCCACTGGACCAAACAAGGAATTTATATACGTTACTAATATTAGTATAGAAATTTCTTGGGACTAAATCAAAACGAAGTTGGAGACAGTCCAGCTATATCTGTGCCGAAAAACCAACAACTGTTTTTTGCCGGACTGTGAAGTAGAGTCGTCATCTCGTCCACTAAACTTCATCCGAACTCATCCAACTTCATTCTTATCAGTTTTTTTACCAATATGTTCAATTAGTAACATCAATCAGAAAAGTGTTACGAACAAAACATTTTTTAAATAGTTGCATGTTACATCCTATTTACTGTTACGGTCAGCATCAAAAGTCGATATCTACCTTATACCTTAACCGTTTTTTGTGTCTTTATGTAAGAAGATTACTTTTTTCCTAGTTATGAATGTACGCCTAATAGCACGCCTAAAAAAGTGTACCTAGGCTTGTGTGACTTGATAGGTTTTAACAAATAAGGTGTTATTTGATTGGATTTTTTCACAGGAATATCATGAAATTATAAAAAGTAACAAAAATCAAAGGGCGAATTACCTATTTTTATAAATTTAAGCTTGATAATTCTGACTTCATCAACTAAAATTTAGGCTCTACATTTCATACACTACAGGGCTCAGTCACAAAGAAGACAGAGTCACATAAATGTTAAACTGCAATACAATTTAGCATAGTGTTAATATATTCCAGTCGCGTGGGTAGTGTAGTGCACCCAGTAGCTTGCATATGATACGTGAAAGGATACGTGTTGGTAATTCAATCGATATATTGCGAAACTACTCGCCATTCTACTCTTCTCTTCATAACACTATTCCGAATGATATCTTATTTAGATTAGTGGATTACTTTAAGTAGGTAAGTACTTTTAACGAAAATTTATTAAGTGACTTTCAGAAACATGGATTTTCATATTTTTTCGGTTGTCTGTAAATATAATAGATGGAACTTTAATGGCTGATAATTTGATATTGTGTAGGTAACTGACTTTATAATAAGCACATTGTGGGTAATTACTAGTAACTGTTAATATTCTGTACTCAAATCGCTCACTGTCTACAAAATTTCCCTTTCAACATCAAAACAAACATTATTACAACTTGTTCATTGTTTTAATTAGGTTTGTTAGTTGCCTTTGTGGAAAGTTTGATTGAAACCTTAACTTTGCGGTTAACCCAATTACATTTCATATTTAAAATTGTTTCGGTTGTTTTATGAAAATCCACACAACATTATACCTAAATGGACATAAACTTCCTGAAAAGCTCAATAAAATCTATTGTTACCAGTGGCTTAACTTTGACAATGGCTTTGTTCATTACCCATAATAAATTAATCACTCGATTCGATTTACAATGCGTACGTAGTTGTTATTTTCAGCAATTAATTAGTCAATGGTGGACAATAAATTGCACTCAATCATTGTTAGCTGTGGAAATTCGCGGACCGCAAGCACTAATTACCACAACTTACTTCTACGTTTAGGCGGCAGCGGGCGGGCGCTTTTCACGATAAAACGTAGTATGTGATAACTGATAACGTACCTACGTCTAGCCGTTGTTGTTGACTTTGTTTGTTTTGAAATGCTTTTATTTTATTTTATTTTATTTTATTTAATTCGGTACAATGACAGACAACAAACCATGAAAGATTCATTACATTCTTAGTTTCTATAGTATACGTTTAAATTTGCTATCCACTTATAATTGTACACAATATATGTAACGAGTTTTGACATCTATTGGTGAAAAAAATAAAAATAAATCTAACACAAATTATTAGTATATTATATATCAAAGGTTAAGTAACAAAAATTGGGTTTAAAGAAATTAGGTTCCTACTATTTAAATCTGAACAAAGATCTCTTAAATGAACCTAAAGGTAAACTGAAGATATCAATATCCATGCTATGAATTTCGTCATAAAAAGTGCACATGCGATGTAAGGGGTTGTTTCGCGAAACATTATTGTTAACAACAGGTATCGAGAAGGATTTCAGATGACGTTGGCTACGACTTGGGGCTTTAAAACATATGTAATCCAAAAGTTCACTACCTAGCACTCCATTGACAATTCTATGATTGCAAATTTGTTATTGCAAATGAAGGAATAAATGAAATAAATACATATATGTACATAAACAAAGAAATATTCTTTACGGTTTAGGTTATTTAGCTATTTATATTTTCGTAAATACACTATGTTTTATACATTATGATAATATACGTAGAAGTTACCGACGTAGTTCGAATTTTTGCTTGTCTTAGATCATTAGCAGAGAAACTCAAACATTTTTAAGGATTTATTGACTTACACACACACTATGATTCTATTTGATTTTACTTGCATCATAACAAAGGAGTCATTTTTCAAATTAACCATAAAATGACGTTTATCCCACAGGTACGGGCAAAAAGCTGATCACGCTCACAGGGTAAGCTCTCCATTGCCGGCCAAGTCTGTAGACGACTCTGCCATCAGGCAGAAGAGGCACCGACGGGTTAAAAGTATTGGT
Organism: Lobophora halterata; assembly: GCA_932526365.1. NCBI lineage: Eukaryota > Metazoa > Arthropoda > Insecta > Lepidoptera > Geometridae > Lobophora > Lobophora halterata. Next base: position 6,490,213 of record OW052014.1, on the reverse strand, counting down.
GACATCAACGCTTGCAGCAAAACCTCGGTCTAACTTTGTAATAAAAGTCTTTGTCTCAGCTCAAACTAAACAGAATACATCAAGCAGTGTTAAGTTCAGGAAATGCAACCTAAAACTTAAATCCCCAAAGGTTGTTCGGTTAACTAGCAAAAATAACTTTATCATTATTTTTAAGCTGACATGGGAGATGGAATATCATTAAATTATTCAGGCAAGGTTTACCTTGTATATGTACCTACTTACGAGAATAAATTAGCACAAACGAGCTCAGGAATAACGAATGAAGAACACATTACTAAGAATAAGAAAAACGTTGTACCTAATATTACGACGTAAAGTAACATGTCTATTAAATTATCTGACTGTAATGTTTATTTCGTGTAAATATTTACAATCTTCTTCTTATTGTAGCTCTTTCGAACCAGTGTGGTGAAAGGATTTCAAGTGCGCCTCCAAGAAACTCCTTGCGTGCACTTGACACAATGTTTTCGGTTCTATGACATGCCGGTTTCCACACGATGTTTTCTTTCACCGTTAAGCACGTGTTTTAATGCACACATAGATTATATGAATAGAAAATCCATTGGTGTACGATCGGGTTCGAACCTACTACCTTCGGATCGAAAGTCGAGGCAACTCCCACGCGGCCAACACGGCTTTTATCAATTAAGAATCTCGAAGAAAACAGATTTTATATCGCCATAAACATTAGTGAATTTGATTTTGAGAGTAGCTCTATCAGTGTTGTTACGAGACAAGTATTCAATTTATCACGCTGGCTTATGAAAAGTGGTAATAATTGAAATACCTAAGTTAATTAAATTAAAATTGGGCGAATAGGAATGTAACAAAAGTGAAGTAATACTAAATTCTACTCAAACATTCCAACGCCGTAGAACAATTAGGAGATTAATTCAATGATTTTTTAGTAATTGTAATGGATTTTGTATGGATTCTTAGGTTAATTTGAATAATAGGTACCTAGTAATTATAGTCTTTAGAGTGACTGGAGTGTCATTTTCAACAACTACTTACGTAGAAATTTAAAAAATCCTGCTATTTTAGATATGAATGAAAAGTTTTCAACGTGTTCTGGTTTTAGAAGATGATTCTAGCACGGATAAATAAATATAACATAAAAATTTTAAAGTTGTAGAATTGTAAAATGTACTGTAATACTAGTTGAAACTGGCACTTCGAGTCTGGAATTTTGCGAAAGTTGTACAAAATCGCATATCATTCCGTACCAATCAGGTATTGTTAAAATAGTAGACTGAACGCATAATTCATAGTTTTTTTGTACTGTTTCAATATAAGTACATATTTGCTTTGATTTATTGTACTTTTGTTACATTAGATATTTCTCTAGAAAATCAACTCTCAATGTAATTTTGCAGCGTGCATTATTATTTTTTATCATAATTTTATCAACACTCAACGAAAGTAATACGTGTTATGTCCAACAAGTATATGGTTTATTTTAAGTTAATATATTACTTATATTGTAACCCTAAAAATAATTTAAAGTAAGTTTTTTTTAAGTCACTATTTACACTGTGATATCACGATTATTTCACGTACACTCATTATCAAGAATTAATTGAGAGCTTTGTAATAAACTAATTATTATTCAATTCACTGACTATACTAATATACTATATAATGTTGTAATCGAAATAAGAACATACTTCATAAAATCCAAATATTTATTACCATCGAGCTTGTGATTGTAATTTCAATTTATATTTTTGTTTATTATTTTGTTAAACAATTTCGTTGTTTGTTTTAACTGTGATTATTTTTTGTGATAGTTTGAGTTACCATTAATATTATTTAAAATACTTTTCTGAAATAAAGTTTTCTAACCATGATATTTTTAATTACTTCGTCTCTACATGTATTCTCTACCCTGTAGCAAAATACAGATAACAAAGCGTTCATGTAAATGTAAAAGAGGAATAGATAAATAGAACTCAAATTATGTTATTTCATTATGAAAATTCAATTTTTTTGACATTTGTTTAACTTCCGACCCCATAGAGAAAGTTACCTAGGCTTTACATTTATTCTTTATCATCTGGAGAAATAAGTAGATAAAAATATGTAATTTCATTTTTAAAATTTTTTTTTTTCGATAGGCACTTGTTTTACTTCCGACCCCATAGGGAAAGGGTCGTTTCCTTTATTCTCTGTGGCTACTACTATTTATTTAAAAGCTCATTTCGAAGGGCTACAAAGCGGTCGTGATAAAAGAAATTGAGCCCACAACCCCGAGAATATCAATTGAAGTAACGCAGGGATTGCTTTGATGTTACAAACATGAATATCTTTACAGTATAAACTCTGCTACTGCAAGCAAATAGATTTAAGTTATTTTGCTCTTTTACCAAATTAAACAAAGGGCAAGTAGATACATCAAACAAAACAGGTTTAAATGCTCGTTTGCCCAGCTCATATTCATGTATCTTCTGGCAAATAAAGTTTTCATTATACGAGTAGCAGCTTGACCCTAGTGCAGTTTTAATGAGTACTGAATGATTGTATGTTTTTGTCACCTTTGAAAAGCAGAATCGTAAATATTTATTTTACGGAAAAATTGAGAAAAATATGGACTCTACCGCCCCGCTGGGGCTGAATGAATTTATGATCTGCACATGGGGAAATTGTTCGAATGTGAGGAAGTAAAGCTTGGAGTTGGAACCGTTCCAGAAAGTTAATCGATTTAAGATCTTATCGTTGCGTAATTAAGAGAATTGATAGATAAAAGCGACTAGAAAGGCATTTTACACCTTTTACTTGAAAGCTATGTATGTATGTTCTATAATCAACGAAAATTAAAACTTAAAATATAAAGAAGTATAGGTAAGCACTAATAATATTATCATAGTAACTGCAACACAAAAAAAAAACAAATAAAATAAAATGCGGCCAGTAAAATCGTAGTAATAAAGTAGATAGGTACAGAAATAGCCTGAAAATCTACAAAAAGCTTCGACGGAGTTTGCCACGGTCGGTGGTGGTGGATTTCATTACCGGTTGGGGCGGTTGACCTGAGGCAGCGCAGGCGGCCGGAAGCGTCCAGCATGCAACCACCGGCAGTAGTGGTACCTACTCGAAGCTGGTGTAATTGTACAACTTTTGAACTATCTCAATAGTTTCTTATTGTGTTTGGCTTTCAGTCTAGCTTCGTTTGAAGCCGTGCACGTGTACACATGGTGTTGATTGTTGTGTCTTACATTTATATTATCGATGTTTTGTGTTATTATGCTCGTAGCTTGTATATTACATTAACTAAGATTTAACTCGCCATAGACTTTTTTTTCTTAGAACTTTCTTAACTTCCTAGGAGTTTATGTATAAATGTATATTGTACTCCCTCACTTTTATATAAGTGCATGTATTTAACACTAGGATTCACTTTTTTATGTAGGTCACGAAAAATAGCCGTACAAATGAACCGATCCGCAAAAAAATAAATATCAATATTTGTGTAAGGCTCGTAACGCTCAGTAGAGCTATAAACCAGATAATAGCGAGTCCGGCTTATCGAGTCCTGTCACGCACTTTGCGGGACAATATTAGGAACCCCAGAGGAATCCATTACTGGACTTCAAATGGCTATGAATGTAGCACGCTTTGGATAACGCGTCGAATCAAGTAGGTAAAGCTATAAAAGCAAGATAAAAACGTAGTAAATTTTTTATAGTGGAATAATATACATAATGTACATGATATGTACGATATACGTAGACTGCATAGTGTAAAGCGGCGTAGCGGCTCGTAGCAACTCGTAGCACTTCCGCAGCTAGGTACGAGGATTTTTTTGAAACATCATATTTCATTAGTCAACGAGCTTTAGGCGAAGGTCTTCTGTCTGTACTACGTGAATTAAAGAGTATTTGAGTCATGCAATGAGCAAGAATGTCATAATTGTCGCTCTACATGTGATGTCCAAGAAATGGTTAGTCCTGGTTGTGAACCCACGCTGTTATTATGAGTCGGAGAAATAAGAGCGTGAAGCGAATGATTTGCCGCGTATTTTCAATAAAGCTCCAAAGATAAAATATTTTATGGTAAAGGAAAACCGGACAGTTAAATATCAAGGTCCCTGGATATTACCAAAATTCAGTTAGCTGAATGCGAAACGAGTAGATAATACCTATCTAAATAAATAACATTTACCAAGAAATTTCAATTTCCGAATCGTATTACTTTTCCTGCTTTTCCAAAATTATTATGATAGTCATAGCCAAATAAATAACCGAGGAAATATATAATAATAGTTTCATGTCTTATAGTCGTTATATCTGCTTTGCTGTGTAATACTTGTAGTGTAGTAAGTATAAATAAAAGCTAGTTTATGCTGTAAAAAAACATATTTCGTAGATTTAATGGATGGACAGATGGATATAGAGATGAAATAAAATGAAATCGTTTATTGCATGAAGTACGTACAGTTCTTAATTGATGTTTGTTCATCAATCACGCAAAAAACTACAGAATTGTTAGTGGTATAGTCTATTTGCTGAAAAAATACATAAGCTACTTTTTATTTAGATAAAAACAGGCGAAGCCACGGGCAGTAGGTAGTTAAACAAAATATTTAAGGTAACTGTATGAAAGAATTTCATAAAATAGTCACGTCTCACGAGATCGATCTGCGAACTTTTGTCCCAGATTACGAGCTGAAAGGGTTTGAGGTGTGAATATAAACATACCTCTGATGGATGGATCATAGAATATTCCACATCAAATTTTTATATTCACCTATTGAGTTCTTAGTATGTAATCACAACTAAAGTCCGTGAGAATAAACTCAAACTAAAGTGGTTGGTTTGCTCCTCAACTACGCCGAAGCGGCTGGACAGATTTGGCTTAAATTCGGTATGGGTACAGTTTTTGGAAAATAATAAGGGACTGATCAGCTGGTATGTTTTATAAGCCTCATAGGATTAGACAATGTAGGAACATTTAAATAATAAATATATTTTGTAAGATCAAAGCGCGTAATGCATAAGTAGAAAGCTTTTAGACTATGTGCTGCTTTAAGTTACAAAACAGAACTTATATGATATGGGTTAACCCATTGGTAGTCCATGCAAACTCACATGGCAGGGATAATCATTAAAAATACTCTAGGTACGCTTCATCATCATGCCTATAGCTAGACGCCCACAGCTGGACATAGGCATCCCACATAATACGCCACGACGACGAGCGGTTTAGAGTTATCTCCATCCACCGACATCTAACGACGACAATAATGTCGTCTATCCATCGCTTGGGCAGGACATATAGTATATCTCTACGAACCGACTACCGTTGAGGCATAAAGGTCGCGAAATGGACGACGCAATGTAAGTACCCATACTTAATATAAGAAAATTGCAAATTATTTTCTAAAAAAAATAGAACTAGAATCTTTTCCAGCGAAGTGAAGAAAGTGCAGGCTTTTAACAAAGTTCTCGCAATAAGGTGTCGTTAGAGTCGACGGCGGCACCTCGCCGCCCAACTTGCGTGGCTTAGTTAGCGAACTATTCTTTTCAATTCCACAAAACGACTGTGCTCTGGAATGTTTCACTGGTTTAAATATGGGAATAGTTGAACGGTATGGAAATGAGAAATTAATCTTGTTCTTCTTATCGTGTCCCAGTTTTTTCGAACCAGGGTGGTGAAAGGATTTCAAGTGCGCCTCGAAGAGGCACTTAAAAATTTAATAAAAAGTTAAGATACTGACATTTATTTTATTATTGTAATTGTTAGGTAAAAATTAGGTTCACATTAGTACTTACTTTAGTACAGTTTGTTTTCGGACTACTATACCTAGTCAAAAAGTTAAATTTCATTATTTTGTTGATAGAAAAGAAAAATATTCACATACACATTTAACGATCACGTAAAAATTCCGTGTCGTCAGATTGTGAATCGCTGAAAACGCGTTCTTCGCTCGAGTGGTAGACGCTATAGAGCGTCAGCAAAAATTCAATAGGAAGAACTGGAGTAAATCGGCAAGTAGAGAGACCGAATCATGCAAATATATTCCTGCTTCACAAAATGTAGCGAGTGTGCCGAAATTCAGAGAAAATTGTTTTACATTAACAGGTCCTACCAAATTTAATCCTGGAATACTGGGTACACTCGTATATAGTAATAATAGAAACAAGGTTATAATCTAAATTGATATTAATTTCCTACACTAATAAACTCACTACTTGTCAACAAAAAAAACGATGCTAGCATAAGACCTCACGACAGAAACTTCATCACTTTAGTCGACTCGAGCTAACTTTTCGCGAACAAGCGTTACATAACGGAGCCCACAAAATACATTGCTAAATATAATACTAAGCCTAAAATTTGTCAAGAAATGCAAAAAAGAGATAAAATAGAGTTTGGTAAAGCTGATTTACAATTTATATTAAGTTTATTTGCGCACAAGCAGAAGTAAAAGTTGGATGATTGCAAGCAAAGGTACACGCAACGAGCTGAACAGGTAGGTACACGGAAAGCGTATTTATGTTCGAGTTGGTATTGTTTGTACACAGAAAAAATAATGTTATTAGCAATGAAGAAACTGTTTGGACACGTGTCGCGTCGTGGAGAAATGTTCATCGAGCGTCTGGTGGTACAGAAAAAGTCGAGGGCGTACGAGGTCGAGGAAGATCTCCAATGCGGATGGATGGACCAAGTCAAAGCAGCACTAGATGGTCCTTTACGCGAATGCACTAGGAAAACCGCTGTCAGAGATGAGTGGCGCAGGATTGTAAAGTGTGTCAACAACCCCAACCATGACAATCACAACCACTCTGCCAAGAGTGTTACGATCAAGACGAAAAAAAAACTGTATCCTAGGCTGCGCTGAACTGGAATATTATATTTAGATGGTAGTGACCCTGCCTACGAAGCTTGGTGTTCCGGGTTCGATCCCCAGCCGGGGCAAATATTTGTGACGAACACAAATGTTTGATCTCGAGTCTTGGATGTTGTGATGTCTTGTATGTGTCCATGCCACCAGCGACACAGGAAATCCTAGTGCCCCTGCACACATAACATACACATTCACACACTAACAGCTGTGAGTGTGTGAATGTGTATGTTATGTTATATTTGAGGTCATATCATAAAATATGGAGGACGCAAGGCCGCAGGAGTTTTAGGCCTTCGTTGGAATGCAGTATAGGTAGTTTATAATAGGCCACTTGCGGTTCTTGATCCGACAGACAAATGGTAGTCACTTGAGGTGAACGTATTTAACTAAGTACCTCATATCGCTCATACGGTAATTGAATCTTCAGATCTGCGTAAGGGAGCGATATTTATTCTGTGTTTTGCACAGTTCGTATGTGCGGCAGTTTTCGCAAACAATACGTCGCATTTACATGTTCTATCAGTTTAACAGGTACTCGAAATCCAGGAGCATGTAGATTCTGAATAGAATGAATTCTGAATCACGAATCACGGAGCTTTCGACCATATACAGATGAAATTGATTTGAGTTTTTAATAAGATTTGAGTAGTTATGCACATGGCCATTTGGCCGTATGGCCAGATATAAGGAGGCCAAGAGCTCATTGAGAGACCAGCGGCTCTACATTTCAAGTCTAAGTTCAAGTTTTTTATAAGGTAACAATATAAGTCGTGTGTAGGTAGGCACTAGGCTGTTACTATTATACCAACTGTCTCTGACCTCACTGCCGCCGATGCCATCGAATGTCCGAAATTGACTAGCATTTGTGTGCCATCCTTAAAACCTTTTCAGGACTTTAGAACCATCAATTATTTTATTTCACGTATAAGCCAGTAACCGGTTCTAATTCAACAATAGTAACAGCCTAGTGCCTACCTACACACGACTTATATTGTTACCTTATAAAAAACTTGAACTTAGACTTGAAATGTAGAGCCGCTGGTCTCTCAATGAGCTGAGAACAACCAGCTGTAGCCGGTTTCAAAGATACCTCTAAAACGTTATTAAAACACCAGCGTACTTGTTCCTTAGTGATCATATCGACTCAAAGCTAAATTCATTATTATTCACCTCACGGGTTAGACTTGTCAGCTGTAAGCATAACTCCATATCTCGCGATCAACTTCGGCTACACAAACTTGGAGCCTAACTTGTGCTGGCGAGTTCGTGTAGTGACAACAAGCTGAAAGTAAAATGCGTGGAAAAGACTTGTGTTCTGACACAAACATCTTATTATAACGAACCAGCTGACACCAACAATATCAGTTTTGTTGAATATTAACGAAATCACTCTCTTAAACTTTTTGATGAACTTATCCTGGAAATTGAAAAATCTCTAAATTCAGTGGTTTGGCCTGTGCATTGGCAGTCAGTCAGGCCGAAGCCTTTTATGAATATTTGATTATTACAATATATACAATAGTGAAGCGTACATAATAATGTATATCCAACTTGTGGATTAACTATGTATGTATATTGTATTATGTGAATGTTGTATGTTGGTAGGTCATGATGGCATCTATTTTTTTACAATTACCCATAATAACTCTACTGGAGGCACACAATCACATCGAGAGCAGCAATTTGCAACCACATTTAGTTTTAATCAATCTCAAGAGCACTATCGGGTCGAGATGTTACTGCTCACTCAAACTACGTACAGCTCTAGCATTTGCATAGCAATTAGAGCAGAGACGAGGTCGCATTACCATTTCAATTGTAGAGAATGAGCTGCGATGCAGCTCTGAGAAAAAAGGTGCAGCACGTACGTCCAATTGCCATTGTAATGGTAAGCTGTTACAGATACGAACGAAAAAATACGAAGCATATCTTGTATTTGTATATTCTAATCATCAGGGCTCAAGGCAAACGTGAAAATCGAGAATTCATTATAAACTATTTTATAAATAACATTTTAAATTAAAAAAAATAAAAAATAAAACAAAGGACTTCAGCAGAATTAGAACAACATTTTTCAGTAGTTAAATAGTTTTCATTATTTTTTCATTTTCCTATGAAAACTTTCGTATACCTCATCATCATCATATCAGCCCTTGGACGTCCACTGCTGGACATAGGCCTCCCCCATGATTCGCCACGACGAGCGGTCTCGAGCCTCCTCCATCCACCGACTTCCAACGACCGCAACTATGTCGTCAGTCCATCGCGTGGGGGGCCGTCATACACTGCGTCGTCCAGTTCGTGGTCGCCATTCGAGAACCTTTCTTCCCCAACGGTTATCAGTTCGTCGAGCTATATGGCCTGCCCACTGCCACTTCAGCTTGCTGATTCTGAAAGCTATGTCGGTGACCTTCGTTCTTCTACGGATTTCATCGTTGCGGATCTTATCCCGTAGAGAAATTCCGAGCATAGCTCTCTCCATAGCTCGCTGAGCGACTTTGAGCTTGTGTATGAGACCAATAGTGAACGACCACGTTTCAGTGCCATATGTCATCACTGGCAACACGCACTGATTGTAGACTTTCGTCTTAAGGCTCTGCGGTATCGGTGACGAGAAAATATGGCGCAGTTTCCCGAACGCTGCCCATCCGAGTTGGATTCGTCGGCTGACCTCCTTATCAAAGTTGGACCTGCCTAATTGGATGATCTGATCCAAGTATATGTAGTGGTCGACAACTTCGATAACATCGTTCCCAACGTAGACCGGTACGGGTGCGACATGGGCATTAGACATGATTTTTGTCTTGCCCATGTTCATTTTGAGACCCACCTGTTGGGAAACGATGTTGAGGTCTCTGAGCATTGTGCCAAGGTCTTCCAGCGTTTCAGCCATGATGACTATATCATCGGTAAATCGAAGGTGAGTGATGTATTCGCCATTAATATTGATGCCATGTCCATCCCAGTGCGTGAGCTTAAAAATGTCCTCTAATGCAGAGGAATTCGTATACCTAACTTTAGTTAATTCTGCCAAGCTGATGTGCAACGAAGAAATCTTTTAGAAATTAACAAATTGTTGTGTTCAAACAAAATATATAGCCACAGCCATCCTAGCTCTGCGGTTGCATCCAACGACTGTGGCTCACATCCCTTGGCTGAATGAAATCTTGGTCGGTTGATTTTTAAGCTCCCTTTAGTAAAATCTGGTTTGTAAGTCGAGTAAAATTGGCTTTCTTAAGGAACTACTCGAGTACTTCAAAGTAAACTTTTGTTTGTTTTATTTCCTTGAAAATGGAGATGAAGTTAGAGATGTTAAGAACGTTAGTAGGTGGGTAATAACTATTTGTAACGATATGTTTGTATTGAACCTACCTGCTATCTAGCATATTTTTGCAGGGACGAATCAATATTGCAGAGTCGTAACTAATGAAATACGTACATACTCGTATGTGCTTACATATGAATTGGATAGTCGAGTTTTGAATTCGGACAAAGTAATTCCATAGTTAGGAGCCTTTGTTTGAGCAACCACCGTATCCTTTGTAACTCACTCACGATGAAGTAAAAGCCCACAAAACTCACATATTTTTTATTTCATTTACAAGTCCATAGTAGTACCACTATGGACACGTGTCCATTCATCACAAAATAAATCGAACAAAACTTCCCAGAAAAGGCAAATGTTTGTCCTTGTTGTCACAGTGTAGTGGTGCACTGTGTGAAATCGAAATGTAACGATTTTTCGATGCACTTCATGCCATGCTCTCTATCATAAATTGCAGTGCAAAAATATAATGTCAAGAGTCATACACCTAGTCGTTAAACTGCCCCGATAGAGAACATTATGCTGTTGTTTTAGCATTACTGCTGCAGCTTGCATTACTGAAACCCGGGCTATCTCAAAGAGATCTTGGTCTAGGCGGTCATGGTCAAACTTAACGTACCAAATTCCAGTCCACTTTTTGACCATTTTTAGAAGACATCTTACCAGTTACTTTCAGTTCCAAGATTCCTCATTCATCGGATGGGAGAAAGTGAAACATAGCTCGTTTTCATACGGCAAAGCCTTTTTTTGATCAATAAATACTAATCGCATTCTCATGCAGGCACACTTATGTTACCGACTGCATAGTAAAATAGGCAAACAGTAAACGGACAGTTATTATCTCCTGTTTCACATGCTTGGGCAATTGGTTGGCATGGACAAAATGGACTTACTTATCACAAAATCCGGACCCAATATTATGGGTATTAATACTTTATTACTTAACCTGTAACATTCTGTTAAGACCTACTAGAGGTGGCAGTGGTTGTTAAGTGTACAAAAAGAAGCTTTTTAAGTTTTAACTACGTAAAATATTCATACAGCGCCCTCCTAAAAATCCTCCAACGGCTTTGAAAATGTCCTTTACAAAGTTTGAACGGGAAATACCCATCAAACCCTTTTCCTTTCTCAAAACTTTATGAAATGGCGTCGTGAACCTTTCCCTGCTGATGAGTAAACAAACATTGTTTTTCATGATGTAGATTGAAACAAAGGGAAAATAAATAGTTTACAAAATAGCTGTCGGTCAAATAAAGTTGTGCTTATAAAATGTACCTACAAATTACCTACCTAAAGAGAACCAACTTTCGTACTTTACATCAGAAACAGAGTGGAAAACGACTGAACTAATCTTCTCCAAGACATCATGTCAGCCTTACAAAGTTAGCAAAAGCTACCTATAAGTATAAAATATAGAATACCTATATAACCGCAAAGCCGATAGCAAGCCGATAAGCCTGGTCCAGCGTCCGCCATCACTACGGGCTTCGGAGTAGGGAAGTCCAATTTATAAACAAATACCGGCCGATTTACAAAAGCCGGATATTTCTTAAGATAGTCGGATAACTATATCTAACGAAAATACAAAATATGTAAGACATCTAAATTGACGCTATAATTTTATATGTCTAGTACCTACATTTAAAGAAACATATAGAGGAAGGATTCTATTTACTTCATTTTTCTGAGGTTGGTACCATCTGACGGCCAACTTTTTGTTACGCTTCCTGTTACACACTTCACCTTTTTCATGAAATCACTCCCACAAAACGCAGGAAACCAAGTGATAAGATGTTACACACCAAAAAAGTAATCGTGAAAACAAAGTGCAAAGAAAGCGTAACGTTTGATAAACCACCACCAACAGCAGCTTTACTAATAAAACATATATACAAAAAATAATATGAATACTCAAATGGACGCTAAAAACCGGACTTTTCTCACTGAAACTGTAATGCAGCATACCCTATTAGTGAACAACTTCTAGATTACGGGTTTAGAGTTGGTCCTTGTATTGAATGCTATTACGCAAGGCATTCACAATGCGCTATCAAAAGCTTAATGATTTTCGCACAATGCTGCGTAAATTGATAAGAAGATCCTTTTATCCCTTTGTTTTCCTTTGACTTATTATATGGATATGAGGTTTATAAAAAAACCCCCGACACCCACAACTTTGATTGCTTTGCGAATTATAAAGTTTCTTTCATAATAAGCGTTCACTTCTTGCCAAAAAAACCCTAAAAATTTCAAGTCCATTACAGTGATGGCCTGTGCTTTGTTTGTCAATTAGTCAGAGTAGTTATATCTTATAAAGGCAGTTGCCTTCTGTAGCACTCCCTTACAAGAAGGTACGTACCCAATAGGATGACGCTACCACCATATGTCTAGGTTTACTAGCAGTAATCGCATAGTCTGTGGCAACGAATCGTGCGGAATTTACAGTGCAACTCGCGGTTTGATTGCAAGTTTGTATCGCGCCGGTTTTATTAGTTTGCCGTATATTGTGTGGTTAGACGTGCTTCCGTATTGCATGCCTAGCAAAAGATAATATATAGGTATAGGAGGCACGCTTTCGAGTAGGTGAAATATAATAATCTAGTTTTTATGTCGTCTTAACCAAAATGGAATGCAATAACATTACTGTATGACAGATTTATACATATTTAAGACTTTGTGCTTTATACTCTTCATTATCAAAATAACACTCATAAATATTTTATAACTAAATAGGAGAGTAAAATGGAGAGGTGTCAATTTTGCCACCCCGTATGCATTCCATACCTACTTGTAAAATTCGAAATTTTCCAAAATTTAAGTTTAGCAAAACGCATAGGTTGCTTTGTCGTACACACCTATTACAAGAGTCAGAATATAAAAAGCGGATTTCAATAAAAGTATGATACGGTATAGCTCGGCCACTGTGAACGAGTGGGAATTTTTTTTTCACTCGTCAACAGGGTGTTACCTCCCGAGAATGACCCAAAAAATCGATCACCATTTTTAAAATTGCCTGCGTATAATACTACCAAAACTTCTTTTATCTTTCAACTAAACCAACAATAGGCAAAGGCATAATCATACGACTTAAGCTGGTAAAGCCGCGGTATTATCTGAACTTGCCTATTATGTCGTCCAGCCACAATAAAGCTGCCCACAGAGTATAGTTTGTTGAGCTACTAACATGAGGTTTATGAATGTGCAGCAATCTTTCCCAGAGGCGCTATAACGTTTAATTACATCCTTTTATAACCTTGTATAATTACCTTATTTATTTCAGCTACTTATTAAATTCTAAGTTATTTTAGAATATGTAAAATATTGAGTTTTTATGTTAAGATTTGTCTGCCCATATTATAAAAAATCTGACTTTACCATTGAATTTAGCCTATAAAGTTTATCTTGATGTCCCAAGGTTCTAAATAGCGACTTTTTAAGGGTATTTGGGACATCAAGATACTACTTTATAGGTCAGAATTCAGTGGGTAAAGTGTAGAAGCAAATTTCACTATGGGTTTTTTGGTGCCAATCCATGAAGGTGATAGAATTGGCACCTATTTGATATGATTCTCCAGAACCACAAGCCTCTAAGCGTTAGTCAAGAGACTCCCCTTGTTTAATTACTTACAATATACTGCCTGCAGCAGAGAAGGGCTTACTGCTTACGTTTTTCACACAATCGTTCTTTTTAATTAGCGTTAGGGAAACAGGCTACGATCGACCATTTTTCCATTATAACAGTAGATAGATCATTATCTAAACAACTTGTTCTAATGAGTATGTTTTGTATTTCGTCGCTTATAAATTCATGAATAGAATAAAGTCTACTCTTGTGTCTATTTAATAGACCCAACAAAATATCATGGAAAGGTTTTTACCCAAATCTTTAGTGAGAAACTGTTCGAGTGAAAGAATTTGTAAAAGAAGACTATAGACCCCGTATTGAAGATTATATTAAAGTGCATGTGCGAAAATTAAGTTCGGTTCTATGGGTCAGAGGTGACTTTGAATTTGAGACGTTATGTCGATGTCGTTTCATGTGATTCAATATTTGTGTGTTCGTCGAGCGCATATCGACTAGTGCAACATGGAAATGATGTTCATGTAAATCGGTTTCCTACCACCTTATTATACCGGTCGTTTTAGTGATATAATCTTTATATAAAAACTTTACTTACCCATGGTTATTTGATTATAACGGGTATTTATCGCGCTCACCTCGTATGTTTTTGTGTCCCGACAGTTGACTCAGGTCAGTCAACCCGTCGCTCCGGTGCGCACTGCGCCGCCTACCCGGGCCACTGCGAGAGCTACCGTGCGGGCTGGGCCCACTGCTGGCGCTGTAGGGCGCGCGGCGCCACCCGCCCGGGCCGCCGCGCCTGCTGCGTCGCCAGTGGGCGTCTTGAAGAGAATCGCGGCGCGTGCCAGGGCTTCAGGGCTAGATGCAGCCCCGATACGTGCCGTGTTGTCGGCCGGAGCTGTTGCGCGGGATGCGCCTGCCGCCCCGCTGATTGTGGCGCCACCTAGTGTTACGCAAACAGGCGTTGCATCCGCGGCGCCTGCGGCGGTGGTTGTACTGGCCACAGACGAGGACATGGAGGTCGATGTGGTAGAGGCTCGGCCTTTCCCTGCGCCCGAGCCTCGACCTGTCGCAACTGCGGCGCCAGACGGGCTCGAGACGGAACCCGCTCGACGTCGTCGGCGCGGAGGCAGGAGGAGGACGATGGCGGGGCGTCGAGTGCCCGACGCGGAGCTCGCGGGGCCCGCCTTGCCCGCCGCGCCTGCGGGGCCGCGCGGACCCGCCAGAGTGCCTCCGCCGCCGGCGTTGCCACCTGGCGAGCTGGCCGCGCGCAGGCTGCGCCCGCCGCGCTCGGCTGCCGTGATCCTCACGCTGCAGCCCGCGGCGATGGAGAAGGGCGTAACTTACGCACGCGTGATTGCCGAGGCGCGGTCCAAGGTAGACCTCGCCTCCTTAGACATTGAGCGCGTGCAGTTTAAAGTTTCGGCTACCGGGGCGCGTATGCTGGAAGTGGCGGGTGGCGGTGCCGCATCCGGTGCGAAGGCAGACGCGTTTGCCCGCCGACTTGTAGAGGTGCTTGACGCGAATGAGGTGAGAGTGACGAGGCCGGTGAAGTCTGCAGAGCTGCGGCTTTCCGGATTTGACGAGTCCGTCACCGCGTCCGAGATTGCAGCGGCGGTGGCGCGAGTGGGCGCATGCGAGGTGGCCGCTGTCACCTGCGGCGATGTGCGACCCGGTGCGTATGGCTCGTGTGCGGCCTGGGTTCGCTGCCCAGTGCTCGCCGCTAGGGCGATCCTTATGGCGGGTCGCCTGACAATTGGATGGGGTTCGGCGCGGGTGGAGCTGCTCGAGGCGCGGCCGCTCCGGTGCTTCAAGTGCCTGGAGCCAGGCCACACGCGCGCGCTCTGCCCGTCGGAGGAGGACCGAAGCGATCAGTGTTATCGCTGCGGTGAGCCCGGCCACAAGGCCGGTGCCTGCCACGCCATGCCACGCTGCACCTTGTGCGTGGCGGCGGGTAGGCCTGCGGAGCACCGGTGCGGCACCAAGGCGTGTGCGGCGCCGGCAAAACGAGGAGTACCAGTGGTGAGCGGTGGGCCTAGAGCCTCGTCAACGCCAAGTCGGCGATGTGGAGTTCACCGGTGACGAATGCGCGAGGTAGGGAGCTGGAAGACTGGGCTGTCGCCGGCGGGTTCACTGTGATGAACGTCGGGGGAGTCCACACGTGCGTGCGGCGGGCGGGCGGTTCAATCGTGGATGTCACGTTTGCGACGCCTGCCCTCGCGCATCGCATCTCTGCGTGGGAGGTCTTGGAGGGAGTGGAGACGCTGTCGGATCATAGGTACGTTCGGTTCGATGTTTCTGCTCTCTCCACAGCACCAGTTGACCCGTGGCGTCCCCTTCCGGGTGACCCACCTCGCTGGGCTCTCAAAAAGCTGGACCGCGAGCTATTGCTTGAGGCTGCGGAGGTTGAGGCCTGGGCGTCGAGGCCTGCCACTAGCGCTGGAGAAATAGACGTGGAGAGGGAGGCCGAGTGGCTTCGCCGGGCGCTAGCGCGTGCCTGCGATGCAGCCATGCCTCGCCAAAGGTCCCAAGCCCCCTGGCGCCACTTGTATTGGTGGTCGCCGGAGATTGCGGCGCTGCGTGTTGATGCCGTTTATGCGAGGCGTGCATACACTCGCAGTCGGCGCCGCAGTAGTCGTGATCTGGAAGAGGAGGACCGCCTATACGCGGCGTACAGGGTGTGCGTAGAGGCCCTGTCCTCTGCCATAGGGGCGGCCAAGGATGCGAGCTACGAGGAGTTCCTGAGCTCGCTCGATGCAGATCCGTGGGGGCGCCCGTACCGGATGGTGCGGGATAAACTCCGGCCGTGGGCGCCGCCACTCACACGCAGTTTACAGCCAGAGATGATGGACCGGGTGGTCTCCGGTTTGTTCCCACCCGCTGGAGACCTGCGTCCCCCGCTGATGGAGCGACCGGACGGCATGGGAGTGGTCGAGGAGGACGTTGAGGTACCGGAGGTGACGGAGGTGGAGCTGGGAGTGGCATTGCTCCGGCTGCGTGGCCGCACGAAGGCTCCAGGTCTAGACGGGGTTCCGGGGCGCGCGTTGGTTATCGCCCTCAACCCTCTCGAGGAGAGGTTCAGGGCGCTGCTCACCGCGTGCCTTGTACAGGGCCTCTTTCCTCGCCAATGGAAGGCGGGGAAACTGGTCCTGCTAAAGAAGGACGGCCGACCGGAGGACTCTCCGTCTGCCTATCGGCCGCTGGTGCTGCTGGATGAGGCGGGTAAGATTCTCGAGCGCGTTCTGGTGTCTCGTCTTGTGCAGCACATGGAGGAGGTAGGACCGGATCTCTCTGATGCCCAATACGGATTTCGGCGCGCCCACTCAACCATTGATGCGATTCGTAGGGTGAAGGGCATGGCGGAGGAGGCGATCGCGGGTCGGGAGGTGTTGTTGGCTGTTTCGCTCGACATAGCAAATGCCTTCAACTCCCTTCCATGGACCTGTATTGAGGAGGCACTGAGGTACCACGGCTTCCCGGGGTATCTGCGCCGGATTATCGGTGCCTACCTCTCCGAGAGGGAGGTGCGGTACCCGGCGCGGTTAGCCTGGGAAACAAAACCGATGACGCGCGGTGTTCCACAGGGCTCGGCCCTTGGACCTACCCTGTGGAACATCGGGTATGATTGGGTGTTACGGGGCGCGCTGCCGGATGGCGTGAACGTGACATGCTACGCGGATGACACGCTGGTCACTGCTCGAGGCGCTGGCTTCGACGACGCGGCTGCGCGCGCGACAGAGGGCGTGCAGTGTGTGCTGGAGCGCATACGGCGACTGGGTCTCGAGGTGGCGCTGCCGAAGTGTGAGGCGCTGTGCTTCCACGGTCCGAGGCGGGCGCCGCCGGCCGGTGCTCGTGTGATGGTGGGCGGGGTGTGGATTGATGTCGGGTTAGCCATGCGCTACCTCGGCATCGTTCTTGATCCTCGCCTCACATTTTGCGAGCATTTTCGTCGGCTCGCGCCGCGGCTGGCGGCGGCATGCGGTGCCTTGAGCAGGCTACTGCCTAATGTTGGTGGGCCGAATGCGGCTTGTCGACGTCTTTATGTGCAGGTGGTGCGGTCGATGGCGCTGTATGGGGCGCCCGTGTGGGAGGACGCTCTGGGACGGGCGAACAAGACCCTTCTGCATCGGCCACAGAGGGTGATGTGCCTCAGGGTGGTGCACGGCTACCGCACCATCTCCTTCGAGGCTGCGTGTGTGTTGGCTGCCTGCCTTCCTTGGGAGCTGGATGCCCGTGTGCTCACCGCGGTCTACGACCGGGTCGTTGAGCATCGGACGACGGGCGAGCCACTTCCGAGGGAGGGTATGTTGCGCTGGCGCAGGAAGGCGCGCAGGCGCCTTCTGCTGCGGTGGATGAGGGCACTGGAGGAGCCTTCCGCTGGCCATGCCACCATTGACGCGGTGCGGCCGGTTCTGGAGCGGTGGGTAACGAGGAGGCATGGGGTCCTCTCCTTCCACCTGACGCAGGTCATTTCGGGGCACGGTTGCTTCGGGAGGTACTTGTGGAGGGTGGCAGGGGCGGAGCCTACGCCCGAGTGCCACCATTGTGGGTGTGCCGAGGACACAGCGCACCACACGTTGGCGGAGTGCTCGGCTTGGGCGGTGGAGAGGGCAGAGCTAGTCGCAGTGGTCGGGGCGGACCTCTCGCTGCCAGCCATTGTGCGCTCAATGGTGGACAGCGAGAGTGCGTGGGAGGCCGTCTCTATGTTCGCAGAGGCAGTGATGACCAACAAGGAGGAGGCTGAGAGGCTTAGAGAGCGCGATCCTCTGGCGCGCCTTGGGAGGCGAGAGCGTCGGCGACCCAGGACGGGTGTTGACCGCCAGTTGGCGGAGAATCGCCGAGTTCCGTGAGTGGTGGACGAATGACAGGGATGGATGCATGAGGCATGCATGATTGACTGTGTGATGTGGGCTATTTTGCCATAAGGTGTGTGTAGTCTTCGGGCGCGAGGTCCCTAGGGGCGGACCTCATCGACTCGAAGAGATTCCTCTTCAAGGGCTCCGTCGTCGTGTCAAGTGTTTCTGGCACGGCGTCGGAAGTGGGCCGTGGGGCCGAGGGCTATGAAGCCATAAAGGCGTGTAAGGAGTTAAGAGTGGAAGAATAAGGCGGCGTGATGCGCATAACACGAGCACGAATGTGCGAGTGCTGTGCGCATCCGCCGCCTAAAGAGGGTGCTACTTATTTTGAGGAGATTGGAGTGAATGAGGGGCGGTGCATACTAGATGTGGATGGAGAAGCGCCGTCCAATATGAGAGGAATTGATCGTCAGCTGGGTCGCGGAAGGCTTTTGCTCCCGTGGCCCAGCAAGAATGGCGAGAGAGGAACACCGGAGGGGTTTTAGTGGGTATTCCGTCCTCCCATGAGGGCGGCGAGTCCCACATAACTCCGGTCCCCCCGACCGGTTTATTCGTAAATGAATTTCCCCTCTGAAGACAAAAAAAAAAAAAAAAAAAAAAAAAAGGTCAGTCAACCCGTGACCACGGCTGTTGCAATACAGTCGAAACGTCGGGACACAATAACATACGAGGTGAGCGCGATAAATACCCGTTATAATCAAATAACTATGTGTGATAATCGCGAAAGTCTACGAAAAACTTTTACTTACCCAGATTTTAAGGTTATGAATTTCTTTGTATGTATGTAATGTGAAAAACGTAGAGTACTTTAGTCTTACGGGGCCATAGGGATGATTTTAAGTGCGACGAGGACTAGGACGGGTTTTAGGTGAGACAGTAATCTTGATAAATTGATTTTTAGGTCCGTTACGAATATTCAGGTACTACCAGTCAACGTTTATATGATCACCACAAATCCAAAAATCTAATTGCAGGGTATGTCAGCCCTAATAACTTGAATTTGATGATGAAAATTGCTATTCCAACCACCTCCCTCACGTCACCAGAGATTCAAAGTCCACAATTGCCCGCAAAATTGAGTGCTCCAACTGCGTCGTTTCATATGATTTATTACAATTCTGCTCTTCAAACCTCGGAGTGCAATTCTAGATATAAATGAAAATGTTCACAGCTGTTTGAATGAGTTTTGCTATAGAATGTAATGGTGACCCCGCCTTACAGCTCCATCACAATGGGGTGTGGCCCCAATGCGAACGCACCAATTTTGAAATATTTTACTACCACAATTTCCCTGGATTTTGATTTAATTAATTAAACCTCTGGTCCGAATATACTGTAAACTATATTCACAATATTCCATAAATCCGTAATGCACTTTAGATTTTTCTTTCACGCTGACGAACATGTGAAACATCCCGCGATAAGCGTGACAAAAAAATTTTCATGTTATTGTCGATCTGTAGTTACAATTCGACTTAGACAATACTAGCTACTAGCGACTAGCTATAGAGACCCGATTTTGTTATGGATTCACTTTGCGTGCATGAAGACCCTAACGTATCGTCAAAGACACCACGGGTCAAGCATTCCTTCTCCTCCTTGATCGGTCCCTCACTGCTGAGGATCGTGACGTCTTGCAAGGACGTTCACACCTTCAATTGCTTTTTTCCACTTTCCTCTATCTTCGGATTTGTGGAGAGCGACATTCACTGGCATTTCGAGACATTCTGCCACCTGGTCTGACCATCGCTTTGGACTTCGTTCTCTTGGTCGCTTGCCCTCGATTTTGCCCGTTACTATAAGTATTTCAATGTTATCGGCATTTCTGCGTGGGGTCAAGCATTAGGTTCATTCAATCTCATCTCAGTTAGTTTTTTTTCTTGTTCCACCATGCCCGCGCTGACTGCGACAGCGCTAACGCAAGCTGTGGCAAGGAGGTCGTTCGCGCCTAATTCTAATTAGTTCCAGGTCGTCGGTACATCAAAGTTCTTTCGTTTAATTGGCCGTAAACTGGAACACGGATAAATTTACCTGGAAGGGCGGGGGTCGTGATTAATGATCAGCTTTGCGCAGTTTGTCTTATTTACCATGAGATCCAAGACGATACCTTGGATATCTTAATGGTGATATTGGACAGCTGATGTAAATGTTTTGCAGATATTGTGTTCAATCAATCATGCCTCTACAATAAAATTGCAAACAAGAATAAGTTTCTAAAGCTACTAACTTATTATTAAAATTATGTTTTTAATAATTCATACCGACACTTTCTAAAGTTTTAAATTTGATACAATCCACGAGTCCTTCATCTTCTCGAATTGATGGCCCTTGAGAAGACTCTTCTTACGTCCAGCGTAGACAGTCCACACCCGCTCAAGATTTGTTCAAATATGTATTTTAGTTTACAATGTACTCGAACTATTTTGTACGTACTCCTTCCAGCATTAATAGTTTCTTGTAACTAGTAGTAGTATCTTCGTCCACATCAGCAGTTGTAGCGGAAACTGCCGAACCCTCGGCGAATAGTTAAACTTAATGAGGGCGAGAATGCCCCCGTCTCCAGATTGTTTCGGGAAAAACTGTAAACGCCAAAACAAAACATCCAGAACTTTATAAGGCTGTTGGTTTCGAGATAAAGATAATCTCTTTTTACCCAACTATAAATATAATATAAACGATTATAAATATATATATTTATATATAATATATTAATCATTTATATACATTATATATATAGATAGCACGAAGAATAGTTTTTACTTACTTTTTTATCTTTTAAAGTATATTTTATTATTATTTTAGTATGTACTAGTGATAGTGTTAAGGTGATACAAATCGGGTTAGAGCCACCATTTATACTCGTAATTAAAGAGCAGCTGGACCGATTATCATTATTTCTAAAGAAAAGTAAGTAAGCAATTTCGAAAATAACAAAAGGTGATATTATTGAGGACGTAGAATTCAATCAACCAGTCAATGGTCTATCATTGACATGGCTACGTGATTTCCCACATCAAGATACCAAGATGTTCCGTATTTTGGAGCGTGAGTCTGCACGACGCGTGACCGAAATTAAATACTTGCCAACTCAATTTAGAGCATATTCCCCAGGAGTTAGTTAAGACTCCCTGACATAAATTGATGGAGTGATCTTCCAACGCATAAGAATGCACTAAGGTACGTTTCATCAATCAATATTAGGTATATAAAAGGCTTGGTTCTGACTGACTGAAGACAACGCACAGTTTTAACCACTTGACGAAGAAACTAACTTCCGAGGGTATATTTTTCAAGAAGTGCAAGCGCTTACAAAGAAAATCATTTTGTTAATTCGCAACGCAAATGAAGTTGCGGGCGTCAGCCAGTAAAATCATAAAGTCCTAAAACTGTTAATAAGTTTATGTAGGTCAAAAAGTAACGAGACGTTCTAAGCGTTCTCCTGATGTTAAGTTTTTCTTCACTATACCTACGTACTAGTACTAGTAGTACGATATTTCTATCAAAACTTGACAACCTGGCACTACGCCATCGCATTATTCCCGTACCTTATCGAACTTTGCCCAGCCTAATTTCTCGTAACACTGGTAACTGGCAAGTAGACGTTTCAACGTAGTTTTTCCTCAAAGAAAACTGGGCCAGTTATGTTCTCACTATTTTCTTGGCATCAACAGAGCACATTTACTTGCCACGTGCGGTGCAAATTAAATAGCAAACACCTGGCTTGCCGCTAAGTTTATTACACCGCCTCCTTCCCCTTACTCGTCTGGTAAAGAAATATTTTTCCTTATAAAATGACGGGCTGTCAGACAGACCTGTCGTAAACTCCAGACATTTATTACTGCTCATCTCAAATACGAATGAAACTGAAAACCTGCCAATCTGGCAAACCTGGGTTTTAATTTAGAGTTAGACTAACGTGTCGGTGAAGAAAAGTGATCAAGTCACCATAGAAATAAATGGAATACTTTGCTAAAGCAAGATATCGCCGCGCGGAATTAATTAGGTACCTATACAAATTTGTACATTTTTGAAGAAATAAATTGACTGAGTATAAGTCTCAATAAAGTGGAATTTTAGAATTCGTGAATTTGAATCTGTTATGTACGTACATACCTACAACCGCACGATAAAAACTTTTTCATAAACGCCTTCAAACAAAAATATGCTAAAACATTTCGTGAGGTTGTAGAAACCAATTCTACCACTCCACTTTTTTCAAATTTATACTCAGCCAAGCGTAGTAATTGGAATTTTTTGTCACAATCTCCTTGCTTAGTTCCATATATTCCACATATGAGCTTCCACATATAAAATAAAAAATATACTTAAACATTGTGAGGTTGTAGTAACAAATTCTACCTCTACCACTCCACTGTTTTTTAATATATCCTCAGTCAATAAATTATATCTTTAAAAACAACCATAATGTGCGAGCGAGATAGCGCGGCTATTGTGGGTCTTAGTGGCTAGAGTGAAAAGAGTGCGTGTCCAAACATTTGCTCTTTGTCGCGCATTTTCACATACCTAAAGTTTATATTCGAACTAATGTGCCTCCCTTGCATTAAAGTCATTCAATTTCATTTCATTGAAACTTATTTGCAGATACCAACATTCTTGCTCATATAAAGTTTCCTTTACGTGGTAGGTATTTTAGATGCCGTCTGCGATGTCTCTGTATTCGTTCCCGCAGGATTCTGTCCTCAAAGATTATGATGGACGTGGGTGGCAACAAGTTGTCATGTATCTTTTGTAAGGAATTGAAATAAATGTGTCATGAAAGTCAGGTAAAGTCTAGTTATAATTCATTATGAAACAAAAAAAATCATCTAAAATAGATTTTTTAAGGAATTTTAACAATTAAAATTTAATTTCATACAGTATTTATTGCTACAAGTAAGGGATTTTATTATATGTACTTGCTAATAAAATAATGCAGAGGAACTTTATTTACACAACTAATTACTAACTTAATGCTAAACATAATAAAACTAAAATGACTTAACTAGGTATAAAAATTAAGAATTAGCTATCTAAAATAATAAATATAGCAAATAATTTAGGTCACTGTCTGACACAGAATGTAAGTTACTCTCCGATTTCATACATTTATTTACATATAAATAAATTGAAATTTAAACAATTATAATATAATTACTTAAACAATACATTTATTTATTAAAGCTGAAGTGACTGTGGGCGTGAATCGGCAAACGTAGTGTAGGACGCCCTCCGTACAAGTGGGGTGATGATCTGCGAAAGGTTGCAGGCAGAAGATGGATGCGGCAAGCCGAAGACAGGGCGCGATGGCACTCATTGGGAGAATCCTTTGTCCAGCAGTGGACTGCGATAGGCTGATGATGATGATATTGAATCAACTTATTTTTTTGCTTTCATACATAAAATAGGAAGAAATCATCTATACCTGAATGTAGGTAAATATCTTTGGCTACAATAGTAGGTATTACCTACGTTTTAATGCTTTACTAGGCAACACCCTGTATTTTATGATAAGCGTATCTTCGTACTAGAAAAGAAAATTGAAGTCATGCAATGGTAGAATCTCGATCAACCTGATTTAAAAATCAACGTTCAATCGAACAAAGGTATCGAAAAAAAACTCATCAAAGCACTCTCTGAAAAGCGGCTTACATAAAGAAACAAAATTTCCACGGATTGTGAATGTCAGTCACGTCACGGATTTTTTCGTCGTGGCGAAATGAATTTAGTCCGACAAACAAATCAGCTCCAGACCCAATCAAAAGCGACGACAACAAATGTAAATTTCATAAAATTATGTAATTTTGTTGCGTATTGGGTTGATACTTAGGTCTGTGTTCACCAATAGACAATCGGAAGATTAGGCCTCTTCGTCCGTTATCTTTGACGTTTAATCTATGAAAATTCGTGTCAAAAACGTCAAAACAGCTGTTTAAAACTTAACCGTCTGTTGGTGAACTCGGGTCTTAATCTAAGATCCTCCTAGATCCACGCTTATTGTTTTAGTGGAAACCAATTTCTGATACGAGTATGTAGGAGTATATTGAGGCAAAGTTAGCTGGGAAATCGAAACCTTCAACAGCCTCAAAATTAGTCGTGATAAATTCACAAAGCACAAGCTAAAACTTTTTAACGATTGTATGTTTTAAACAGCTAAAGCAAACTTTGTGTGATAAAATTTGATATTTACCCGCTATTTCTATTTTGTGGTAATTTGTAGAGCTTGCATCGCTCCAACACTGTCGGATATTGAAATAAACTTGAAGCATGCAGCTGACTCCGGAGCTTTCGGGAAAACAATAACTTCGACCTACAATGCGACGTAGTCTAGAACCAAGTTCTCTTGGCTATCAGTGTAGAGCGCGAATATACGTAGAGACATGTACCTACAGTACCTACGTAAAGTCATCTTCATCCATGGAACTAACAGTAGTTATACGACTCTAAACTTATGTATGTCAACGAACAATTGTAAAAACCGGTAATTTTATTTTAACGGTTGGAAACTGTTGAATTGTAAACTGTCGAAAAATTGTGAACGTAAGTACCAAGCTTTTGTAAACAGACCTTCTGATTGGTATTTTACTTGAGCGCACGTGATCGTTTACGCAATTATAATTTATTTACGATTTTAAGGGGAATCCTCAAATCCGAATTCCATACAAAATGTTTTGGATAAATAAGTAAGTAATGTTAGTTAAAGTATGAAACCCTTATTTTTTTTTTGTTGACGAAATCAAAAAACTTGGATGAAACGAATAGTGTGAAGAAATAACTATAATACGGCGTACTTTTTGAGTATTTGTCCGAAACATTTTGTATGGAATTCGGATTTGAGGATTCCCCTTAATACCGTTTTGCGAATGATCTGCCAGACTTCTGTATTGTTTGCAATCTTTCAATAGTTTGTAATTTAACGTGTTTGAAACATTGGTTTTCAAACATTGGTGACATTTACACTTACATACATTTGTATAAATATACGAGTAAGTTGCTCTAGACAGGTACGAGTATCAGAGTTATGAAATAGGGGCTCAAAGTCAATTTGAAAGTTAGATTTTGTTGTTTAACTTTGTTACTCGGTGTTGGTGTCTTGGTGTCTCAAATGAACATCAAAATTTATTCTCACAATGAACTTGGAACCTTTTTGAGTATCGTAAGTAAAAGCTCAAGTTTAGAAAAACATGGCTGTGTTATGTTTAGGAACATCAAAGAATAAAGATCAAGCGTCGATCTAAAATCTCCTATTAATATTGCGTAAATTTGTGAGAAGGGATTAATAGATTATGCAATCAATTGGCTAGGCATTTTTTACTTATTTCAATACCAAGCGGGCTTAATTGTGGGCAATGGAAGCAACAGCTAAGCTAGTACTTTGTTATATCAAAAAAGTGATCAATCACATTTCACAAGGATTACCTTCAAAATCCTACACCGAAATGCCATTTCCTCGATTTCCAATAGATAGCTCTGCCAATCACAGCTCAATTCCAGCGAATATTCCACCTGCGACCAACACAGCTTACCTAGCACATTCTATGGGCACTATGTCACAGTTCACTGAACATTTACTATAGCCACGCCACATAATCCATCACACATCTACTCGCTACGGTATACAGCTGCCTTCAAATACCTACTAGTCTATTTGAGGCTTGCACTCTGTAAACAGTCCGAAATTGATTTTGAAGCTCTAGCTGGCCCGGGGCGGGGCTGGCGCTTGTACATTGATGGAATTTTGTAATTTCGTCCTAAGTAGGTATCTGTGTGGGATTTGCCGGTATTGGGTGAAGTTGAAAACCGCATTTGTACCTAGTTATGAGTTTATAACTAGTTTGCAATGCAACCGAACGTAGCGCAGGACACTCTAATCATTAATAAGTAAATCAAATCATTACTTATAAACTTCACTAGAGCACAACTCGGATATGAAAGTCTATAGTCTACAGTGTAGCTTAAGCTTTTTTGGACCGTAAGTAAAAAAATGCCAAGGAAATTCTTTTAAACTGGTTACAACCTTAGTATATCTACAGCTAAAGTTTGTACTCATTACTGCTAAGAAGACGATAAGAAATCACCGAACTAAGACTCTCTAATAGCACCTTCGGCACCAACTTGGAATTCCCTTTCAATCGGAGCGGAGACGGTAATTCCTGCCAAGTTTTATGGGTTGTTCGTCAGTTCGCGGCTCCAAATTGAACTTGCTTCTTAAACGCCCCTCGGCTTATCCGTAGTGGTAATGAAAGAGCTAACACATTGTACATCGTAAGTTTAAAATCAACTCTTTCAGAAGCCTATCCAATGTTCTCTTTTTGCAAGCGTTTTTGAAGGCGGAAGGTTTTTTAGAGACCTATTTATTCCTCACACGTTTCGACTTTGACCCTCACAAAGTTTCTTTAAGTTTTTGTTAAATATCATTGTGCTTGCTATCTTGATAGTGAGCATAAGAAAATGATAGGAAATTTAGCAATAAAAAATCGTAGTAACTTTTTACATAAATTCCGATATTACCCTAGCTAATAAAACATCAGCTTGGAACAACAATCTGCGCAAAAATAATAGTTAAATTTTAATGGAAAGAGAAGCAAGCTGTTTCTTAGCTGTGACTTCACGAGCCATTAAACAAGGGATTAGTTGCTGGCTCCAGGAAATAAAAAGAGGTGTAATAGGTTCAAGATTGAGGTGAGTTCGCTAACAGCGCTAACTGAGACCGGCCATTCTCGAGCTAAGCCAACGACACAGCCCCTAGTTACTCCGTCTACCTACCTAGCGTTATTGAGTTTAAAGTAGGTACAAATATTTAACGTATAAGTATCTAATTGGTGGTGTATATTTTCATTGTATGTCTTCTTTACCGCCTCTACCATCTGATATTGGTTGCATCTATTGTTGACGGCACCGTAGCCTAGTTGGTAGTAGGCAAGGCCTACGAAGCCTAGTGTTCGGGGTTCTATCCCCGTCCAGTGCTAATATTTGTGTGACAAACAAATGTTTGTTCTCGACTCTTGGCTGTTGTTATTTCCTGGAATCCTAGTGCAAAGGGTGTGAGTGTGTTTATACTTATGTTTTATTTTAAATTTTCATTACAACGTATCTACGATGTTATGTTTTACTTACTACAATACAAATTTTTGTATAAAAACATTTTATTTGTAATTAATATTGCGATAAAGGAATAACAAACATTTGAGTTTGTTATTCCTTTATCGCAATATATTAGAAATAAAATAAAGTCATACTTCATACATAACTTTTGGATTCTAGTCTAGGTGCAGTTTGTGTGGCTACTACGAGTAGATTAGCTATTCTTCTTTCACAAAACAATGCCGAAAATATGCCAAAATCATCTGAAGTTCCCGCTGCATAATAACTACCTACTCCTAGCTCACATTTAATTTGGAATGCTAAGGACTATCCAGAGACTGTCAGGCGAATTCCGAGAATCTGGAGCGTAGCCTGGACTGGTAGACGCGACGCGGCGACGGTCGACCCCAATTCGACATGCTTGACATCTCCGCTGCATGTTCTGTGGACTATGAATGAATAGTAATGTAATGAAGAATGGGATTGTCAAGTACCAGCTACAATAAACAAGCAAACAAGCTTAAAGTTTATAAAAATTAACACCCGACTGTCGAAATATTATCAGAATATTTCATGACTATAACTAATTTGAAGATACCTACCTCATTTACCGAAATTCATCAAGCTTTCATGGTTTTTTGACACCTTTTTACACATTTTGTTAGCTTACCGCCGTCACATTGGATTGTTTAACATTTAAGGTACTCTATAACACTCGCGTGACCTAGACAAATCCAACGACACCTTATATATCAAAATCCATTTAGCCGTTTAGCCGGCGTGGCGAATAAGCCCCAAAAGCCTCCATCTTTGTATGACTATTTAGTCTAGTAAATGTATACCTAGTAAAATTTGTACCATGGGTAGAGCGATTTTTGAACCCATTGAAGTTTTTTAACCTACGTATAAAACGTAGTCGGATAATGAGAATTTACTTATGAAAGTTATCATAAATGTGTTCATGACTATAATAAAATGTGTCCTTTTACCACTTTATCTCGGGTATAGTTTTATGTGTTTCAGAATGGGTTATTTCGGTTATTATTATCTGATTTTGTTTTATGACACAACTTATCGTCTGTTTCATCTTGTAGAAATGTACGAATAGGTTATGTAGATATGTATGTGTGTGTAGGTATTCATAAAATGGCTTATTTTAAGTCTATTTATCATAAACAGATAAATAATTATAATACTTTGGGACACCTACACAACGCCAGCTAGCCTCAAACTAGGCAGAACTTGCTCTGTATTCCCATGAACAAGATAACTGATACAATACTTAAATATTCATAAAAACATAGACTACATAGAAACACCCAGACTCAGGACAAACATCGATGTTCATCACACAAATGCTTGTCCTGAATCGGGAATCGAACCCACAACACCGGCGCGCCGGTGTCAACCTAGCAGTCTAACACACTTGCCTCTCGACCATCCGTGTCGTCAGAATGAAATGGATGTGTCGTGGCCGGATCATTGAATTGGCCATTTCATGAAATGGCCGTATTTCATGAAATGGCCAGCTAATATTGGCCATATCGTTCAAACGTCAACGTTTAATGATATGGCCATCCACGTTTGGCCATATCATAAATGTAGGTATTTCTATGATATCGATGCACAATCTGACCAAAGAAAATTATCTAAGGCAGATAGAAGTTAGGTGACGGTAGGTTATCAAGTTTTTTTTTCGCGCCCTCACGCGAGCAAAGCGAGCGTGCTCAGCCTCTTGGCAGAAAATCATCGCAATAAGATAGTACTCATAATAATACCAGATTATACAGATTACCGATGGCATACACACTTAAATATAGTTTTAGAAACATTTTCATTAGTTTTTCAAAATATAAGTCTTTCACCCGCAATTTCCATGAAGTCATAACTTGTAATCCAATAACAGTCCATCAATTTTCGTTGCGTGGTCACCCTTTTTTTATCAGAACAACTGTCCGCCGCCATGTTGCATCACAAAAGCAAAGCGATATCAGCGCCTCTAAAGGTGGATAATATAACTATTTTACGATATGATCAATAACGCTTGGCCCTTTCATGAAGTGGCCAAACGTTAGTGAACATCGATTTGGCCATTTCATGAAATGGCCACGCTGTTCATATCATGAAACGCTGACTATTAATTGATCTGGCCAGGCCATTTTATGATGTGGCCAGCGGGTATTGGCCATTTCATGAAATACGGCCATTTCATGAAATGGCCAGCCACTTCATGAAATGGCTAATTCAATGATCCGGCCACGACAGATGCATTTGCAGCATTTCTCAACTCCATTTTGACAATAAACTGTATAGTGAAAAATGTGTCAGGTCTACGAGGAACCAGCCAAGCTCCAGAGCAAATAGGTATCGCCAGCAGTCAATCGGTTTTATACAATTAGAGCGACAAACGTTATCGCAGTGGACACGACCGATTTGGATTCCAATCTTAGAGCTCAATGGGATAATTCCGTCGTATTGGGGTGACGACTTCATTGGAGAATACAAATATATATTGCTGGACATGGTGTAGTTTAGGTATTCTGCATTTAGTGTCACGACGAAAATCTATCATTGCAACTACTCATATTACACTATTTGTATAAGACACATAAGTGTTAGGTCAATTAGAAGTTTGATTTCTTATCTGGTTAGTTCTATTGTCAGTTTTCAAACTAAAAGTTTGAAGAAAAGTTATTATAAGAATATACTGTATCGACTGTCCTTCTCGACAAGACTCCCAAAAAGGCAAAATATTACTGCAGACAATCTGTACATACCTACAGATATATCATCACAGATATAGTATCGCCTTTGTTTTGTACAGTGCCATAATTGTAGGCGTTACTTCATTTACTTACTTACTTTTCTTAATTGTTGCTTTATCCATTTCAGATATAAAATGAATAAATAAATAGTAAATAAATAGAATGGGCAGGCCCTTGGTGTGGGACGCTACATGCGTAGACACTTTGGCACCTTCTCATTTGCCAGGGACGCAAGTTAGGGCTGGTGCGGCGGCAAACTCAGCTGAAGATCTCAAGCGGCGTAAATATGTAGGTCTTGATAGGTCGTACATGTTTGAGCCCTTTGGGGTCGAGACCCTAGGTCCATGGGGAATGGGAGCCTTCCGCGTTTTTAAAATTTTGTCAGAGCGTCTGGTCGAAGCGACGCGTGATCAGAGGGCTGGCAGCTATCTGGGCCAAAGAATAAGCCTTGCTATACAAAGAGGCAATGCAGCCAGTATCCTCGGCACGCTGCCATCGGGTATCGAGTTGGAGCAGTTGAGCTACCTATAGATCATTTGCAACGGTCTATGGGTGGCCCAATTGTTTCCTTTTGTAAATTTTGTAATATACCTATATATAGATATAAAATAGCAATAACTCTATAATATTGCAGAAAAGTCAAGTTTATTTTATATGTTAACATGGGACGAGATGAACTAAGCGCTCTTCTGATGGTAAGAGATTACGCCTGCTCATGTCCAGAACAATACACTGGACTTCACATAGGCCATTGCAACACTGCTAAATTGCTTGTCGTCATTGTTACATTTATATGGTAAGTCTCGAAAACCCAGTAATTTCACTAGCTATAGTGCCTTTCAAACTGGAACACAGAAATGCTGTACATTACTGCTTTACAGCAGCATATCTTTCACTGTGATGGTGGCTATCTAGATGACAACCTGCAGGGGATGCTTCCCAACGGTAAGTTAAGGTAAGGTAGGTAAGGCAAAATATTGTTAGAGTCCGGTGACGAAATAACGGCCATCAGCGGCCAACTGTCTATCCGAAAAAATAAAAAAGCAATTGATTTTGTGTTGAGGTTTACCTATCTATGTAAGCCTTTTAGGAAGCATAAGGAATAATATAGGTAGATTGTGGTAATATTCGTGATATTAGTGATGCGTAATATTCTGTTGATACAGCAGAGCTTTCGAAACGCAAACAGAAATTCTCTCTGCTGCCGTTTGCGTGATATATCGGAACCGTGGCGCAGACGTGCAGAGATCTATTAACATAACTCCTAACCATTACTACACAGTACACACCGTAGTTGAGGTTTCTACGTATGTCCATATAATACATATAAGTTTAGTAGATTAAAAACGGTGTTCCTTTAGAACACCAGGACAGTAGGTATCAAAGCAACAGGGATGCGGTGAACAGGATAAACATTTTTAGACACCCTTTTTTCAGTTATAAATATATTTTTGTATTTTTTTACGATGTGGTTTTGTTATTAGTGAACACGCCAAGTAATGTTTACCTATAATGTTTCGCTAGCACTGATCCCTTTTTTCGCACGTTTCCAATGTGCTACAGTATGATTTTGTAGTTTAATACTTCTATGTATGATATTATACATCCTAACAACAACCTGATATCAGCTCGATTAAACCTATCAAACATTTTCTAGCTAAATTACTTAACAACTTACTAGTTAGTTAATAGTGATTGACGAGTGGAAAGCTCTGAATTCTAAGATGAAAGACGCATATTTTAATGGAAAGGAACCAAAATTCCATCGAATCTCGTATCTTCTTGGTCGTTACACTCTTGGCAGAGTGGTCGTGGTTGTCATGGTGGGGGTTGTGACACGCTTCACAATCCTGCGCCATTCATCTCTGACAGCGGTTTTCCTCGTGCGTAATCTCGTATACCCTCAAAGATACTTGATGGACGCACAGACATGACCTCGTTACCATCTCATGTATGTAGATAAGCGCATAGTAAATATTCTTACCGTAAGTGGAGAGGCGCTGACGACAAAAACGTATGCTGATTTTATCACCGCCGCGCGAATTCAGTCTCTCGAGTACGCCTACGCTACGTTATGCCTACAACAGCACAATGTAAACACATTAATGCAGAAGTGCACACATAATTCCTTAACTTTAACATTAATTTAACTTATAATAGTAATACATATTTTAAACAGACCTACTTTACTTCGCTAGATATACCAATAGATCGTTTGCAACGGTCTATTGTTGGCCCAATTGTTACCTTTTGTAAATTTTGTAATAAAGACTGTAGTAGTAAGCTTATGATGTAATAAACTTCGATAATAAATAATGTTTGGACATTTCACGCAACGTTATCTTGTCCCAAACTAAGCAGAGCTTGTTTTTATTATGGGAACCAGATAACTGGTAGAATAATTACATAATATTATTTTATAAATACGTACGTACATTTTATGAAGAACAGACCTCTTGACCATCTGTGTTGTCAATATCCTAAAAATAAAAACAACATCGAAAATTTTAAACAGTAACCAAAATATTGAATTCAGGCATAAAATAACCAAAAAGTACGATTTGAATACAACAGTAATAGTACTCGTATATGGTTTGCAACATTTGCACCAAAGAGGTCGTAAAAGTTACACAACTGTATACAGATATACTGCGGCATTCTCTTAAAGCTTGCTCTACTTTTGCCTATCTAAATCCATCTAACACCTGCTCCAATGAACATCCGTGAGTAAAGTACATAAGCAAGTTGTTTTAGTGGTCCAGAAATTAAGATATTTTAGAGTAACCAATAATGAGTATGCTTAAGAAAACCAGTTCCATAAAATTTTACAGAATTTTCGTTCTCCCCCCCCTATCTACTTACCTTTATTCTTGTGGAAAGACAACCTAGGAGTTATTTGTATGAAGAAATTGTGTTTTTTTTTTCAGGAATAATTCTGGTTCACTCGCACTTCTGTAAATTAGAACACAAAACTCATTTCACCACGCAACAATTACATAAAACCTTTTTACGATACTCTACAAAGAACCAGCCTGTTTTTATAGTTTTTTCTGTAACTTACCTTCTTTAAGGCTTGTTAACAAAAGCAAACTGCCAGTAATAAACTATTTAACGGTGGCGATAGAGCTGCTTACCTAATTAGCACGTTTATATTCAAAGCAAGGGCTTATAATGTTCTGAAATACAAGATCATGTCTAATATTGATATTGCTATACAAAGCAATACAAGGTTATTCATTTAGTTTGTATAATAATAATTTATTTATAAAAGGCTTGGCCCTGACTGACTGACTGGCAGACAACTTACAGTCCAAACCACTGAACGTAGGGACTTGAAAACTTGGAGGATGTGTTCGTCAAGAGTTGAAAGAAAAAAAAAATATTTAAGAATTGCAAAATGTAAAAAAATGATTTTAAGTTAATTTCTCAAGTTTCAAACTTTATCCAACTTATCAAAATCTGTCGCTTGAATTACTCAGACTCAACTTTATCGAGGAATAATTTGCGGAGCGGAATGAAATCAAAGACGGCTGAGTCTTCTTCGGTAGCTACCAATCGGAAGTACCTAAAGGCAGAGCCACACAATGCTGCGAAATCCACCAGTATTCTGTTCTCAGATTAGCTTGAATTCATATTAGATGATTAGAGACAGAACCGTTCCGTATCAAGTCAAAAGCAAGTTGAGTGCTCGTCAACATTGAGGCAGGTAGACGTAAGATCTGAAGATTGATAAATAGATGTTTGTTCCTCAATCATACCAAAACTACTGAACTGATTGACTTAAAACGGTAAAGTTATAGTACTTAGGTAAAGTTTATGAGTTGGAGACCCTAGAGTTAGAGACAAGCAAAACCGAGGGCAGGAGATAGTACCTAGCACTTTTAAAAGAAGTATCTGATCTCATACGCATGCTCCACTGTCCCTCGGAGATCGCTCTGCACCGTAATTTCTTGCGCACATTGACGCACGGTACCGCAGAGCATTTTAAGTTTATCAATTGAATCCTACACTTATCTAATTGAAATAAGGTAGATGTATACATCTCAATGCACCTATGTGCCCAGGCCATAAGTCATCAGTAGGCGGGTTCATTAGTGGCAGCTGTAACACAACCAACACCCAAAAGCTTCATGAATTATTTAATGGGTAATCGTCCTCCGTCAGACGTTTGAATTATTTTGAAGCCCTTGCTTGAGCATAATTAAGTGTCTTGGTTTCCTACAGTGGCACTTTTTGCTCTTGAGCTAATTAGCTATTTTGCCTTATTTATGAAACAGTTTCCGACTTAATTTCAGAGAGTGTCTAGTTTGTTGCACTACAACAAACTAGATTTAACATAGCCGGCTACTGGCTTACACAAGGAGGAGTATGCTGCCGCTATTATCATCATTATTATCAAGTCAGTGTCTGGACGTAGACTGCGGGACATAGGTCTGTCCCTTAAAACTAACTTACCAAAGCCGCAACAATGTCCTATACGGCGTCGGGCATAATGTGAAAGCTGGAATAGAATGGTGGAATGGTGGATTGAAATCAAGAGTGAATAAGCTCCTCCTAGCTAAGCGTGCTTCATCTTTGACCACACTATCGCTTAACATCAGGTGAGGTGTTGTTCAAACGCTTGTCTGTGACTAATTAAAAAATACTTAGATTTTAAAAGTTCGACGCGATAATTGAATTTCCTCAACCAAGACAGGTCTTGATTAAGTTATTTATGCAGAACTAACTATTGTGGCTGGTACCAATTTTCTCGCAGGAAATTAAATATACCGCCATCATAACCTAATGGCTGTATTACTCAAAGAAATATAGGTAGGTACTATTCCCTAAGATGGCTACGGTTTCCGGTAGTCTTTATTCAAGCGACCTCACTGGGGAAATTAACCTTTAGGTAAATCTCATTTGTAACAGCTGTGTTTTTCATCCTTGGTTTTATGTCTTGTAAGTTTATGTTCTTACTTTGGGTAGGAATATTTTTATAAACAAAACAATGAAGACTTATTGCTACGCAGATACGCTTTCAAATCTCATTTACTTATACTCAGGTATATAATATAGGTACATACATATAAAACCTAATTGCCGTAATTTAATTGATTACCTACCTAAATTAAGATTAAGCTTAGAATCGCAAAGTGAAAATTGGAGCTCTTTTGATTCTAGTGTTTGTTAGTAGCTCTAGATAAAACAAAGAATTAACTTGTTAAGATTTACCGATAGGTAAATAAATAAAGTATAATTTTAAGAATAATTATATTTGGAGTACCTAATTTAAATTCGATCGGGTTTTTGATTTTTTCTATCAAAGCAGTGTTTGGAAACAAAAAGAATTGCTACACAGCGCTTGTTTCAAAATAAAACTGACCAATTCATACAGTGGTTGCTGGCTGGCTACGATTGATTTGTATCTCTGAATGGACGTTCGCAGTCCGTGGCACAGGTTGACAAGAAAGAACGTTCAGCCTTGCTGACATTGATTGGAACTTTATAAAATTCAGACTGACGAATGACTTATTTATGTTTCTAAATAACTGCTCTCATTGAATAGAATAATATAATTTATTTCGACATAAAGAAGCTTTTGGTTCTTAGTTTATATGAATAAATTAATAATATAAATATTTTAGATATTTCACACAACGCCGCCATCTAGTCCCAAATTAAGCTGAGCTATAGGAACTAGATAACTGATAGGATTCTGAAATACTTATTTTTATACATACATAGAATACATAAAAACAGCCAGACTCGGGACAAACACCGATGTTCATCCCACAAATGGTTGCCCTGAAGTGGGAATCGAACCCGCGACCAGTGTCATGGCAGTCCGATAAAATGTTTTGCCTTATTCTGTTTTTTTCTTACACACTGCCTTAGATTTAGGAGATGTCCGCTCATCATCATCATCATCACAGCCAGGAAGGACCCACTGCTGGGTATAGGCCTCCAGCCTCCACGATCTTGTGCATCTCTGATCCAGGATTTTCAGATGTCTGTTAGACCTTTGGAAGTGTTTTGTAAAATTTAAGCGCATCGTAGTAAAAAACTGTTGGCTGAGATATG
This sequence comes from Lobophora halterata, assembly GCA_932526365.1. Classification (NCBI taxonomy): domain Eukaryota; kingdom Metazoa; phylum Arthropoda; class Insecta; order Lepidoptera; family Geometridae; genus Lobophora; species Lobophora halterata. The sequence continues at coordinate 6,453,675 of OW052014.1, read as the reverse complement.
CAGTCGGATAAGTGCCTAGAAAAATAGTGGTAGAACCAAGAGTTTTGAAATACCCGCTAGGTAGGTGAAGTCGTGAAGACCCGAAATGAAGCTACCCATGAACAAAGAAATAAATAAAATGACTCGAGAAATAAATCATGTTCTAGAAAAGATACGTGAGATGCAAGCGGCATCGGCACCGCTCTGCGGCGTCCGCTGGGTAATACTTACTATATTAAATTATATTCATCACGTATTTGATTATTATTCAAGTGTTTTTATTTTTAACTAGATAAGCTAAGTTAATTTATTCAAGTAAAAAACAATCTTTAAAATCCTCGGCACGGGTACCTATAGATCGTTTGCAACTATCTATGGGTGGCCCTTTTGTAAATTTTGTATTATAGATTATAACAGTTAGCTTATCCTTTAAAAATATTACTTTATAAAATAAACATCATTATAATTTTAATAATGCATTTAGGTGTGCAGTGGGTTCACTAATGCCCGGAATACACGAGGCTAGTTTTTCAAGCCAGGATAGCAAGATAGTGATAGTAAGCTAGCAAGCTAGCAGCTCTGGCTTCGTGGTAATTATTATTATGATTAAGTAGATACATTACTTTAACATGATAAGCAGGACTATTTGAATGTCTAGTGCAAATCAGTGAACAATTAAACATTGAGTAAGACTAGAGATTACTACATATTTATTATTTGAAGCGTCGCGCCATCTGTGAAATGCATAATGAAGTAGGTGGGGATAAAGAGATCCAAGATAACTGTACGGAACCCTCGATTAAGGGTAAGGTCTCTGCACTAGCCCTAGCTTCAACATTAAAGCCCTCTGAGTTTGACTTCATATTTATGCTCACAGATGGAGCAGAAATCAATTGGATTTCACAAGCATTATGTAAATACTCATAGATGGTTAAATAATTACTTAAGTATTATAATATAATCCATAGATTATACTTATTAATTCTTCAATGTAGTGATTTTAAGAAAAGGGAAAACTTATTTTTGGTTTGGTTAGTTTTAACCAGTATTTGATTTTTAAACTTCTTTTTTAAAATTTTTGGCTCTGCTCATAAAAATAAAATGGTATTTGTTTTTTGTTTATGGCAAACTATTCGTCCATTTTTATTTTGACGATAAAGGTCACCAGGTAATAGAAAAAACCATTCCCGCTTCCCACAAATAATATCTTCCAGTTCAATAAATCTTATTTTGAAATCAGGGCAAATAAATAAATCTAGCGTGTAGGTACCTAACTAGGTAGAAAGGTTCATTCATTGTTTACTATAATTAACTTTATACCGAATAATAAATTGTACCAATGAAGGGTATGCTTTGTGCCATTGTAAATAGTCGTATTTAACACAAATCTCCATAAATAGCTCATACCCTTAAAGAGAAATGTAATTACCAACACAATAAACTGAATTAAGTCGGTGCTGCGTCCGGCTTTTGAATCTTTTCTGGCAGTGTTTTTCCGGAAATTGAATTAACATTGCCATTACAAAAAAAACAATGTAGACACATCATGGTAGTCTACGGACGGACGTCCATTTAAGTTAGTATCGCATGAAGAGATGTGTTGGTTTTTTTATTAAGTCTAACAATCAAAGGTCCCTGAAAAAGAAACAAAATAACGATTACGTTACTACTGGTTAAGATCTTCTGATGTTTTCAGATAATATTAGTGTCCGCCAATTATTTTAACATTCTGTCCGGTTTTTATGTTACCATGTGCAACCCTAAAGATACTTATTGGACAGCTCGGACATTTATATGATAGCGTCTGACGCAAAGAAGACGAGTTTAAATTATTATAATGCAATAAGTAAGTGGTATTCGTACTATAAGAGCTAAATTTATAGGTTTTTGAGGTAACAAACTGTAGGAAACGGGATATAAAGCACCAAAGGTAATTTATCCTCATTTATAACCACATTCACATTGAACGCAGCCCATAGTCAAAGAATAGCTAATATCCATAGCATAGACCGTAGCCAACTGATGATGTTCTATGTTTTTAAGAGCGTTCTCGCTGCTTTGACATCTTCCGAAATGGGCGGATCACTTGGATCTGTCCTCCACACCCCGCACGCGCAAAATTAAACTCCTGAAACTCCCACTGAATAAGATTTTTATTGGCAAAATCTCAATTTTTTGTCCTATTTTCCGCCTCCATCTTACTACTGTAAATAATGGTTTTCTGGAACACCGTTATAACATAAGAACTTTTAAACTGATACTATAGAAGATCTTGGTTATAATATGTATAACCAAACAAAGTAAGTTAGTTAGCCATTTGTGTTTGAGAAAGTCCGTGCCTTCCTGTTACCGTATCTGGCTAAACTGAACCCATTATCCGAGAAATCGTGCTAAGTTCTATACAGATACCGATGCCCAAAGATAGGAGAACATATTGCCTACAGATAAGCTTACAAATAAAGTAACACAAGCTGCTGCCCGCGGCATTGCTCGCGTGGTTTTAAGATAAAAAGTTCCCTTCGTCCATTTCCAGTTAATAACCGACACCATACTCGATTTCATATCAATCGATTCACTATTTTCGTGATTGAAGAAAGAAAGGTTCACATCTATTAGTGGGAAACTGGACTTTGTAAAAACTGCTAACCTTTTGGTCTGTAATTCAATTCCATTGGGCGTAGTAATTGAGCTGTCATCTGAGATTAATGCTATTGCTAGCTGTTGAAAGGCTGTCATAGTATAAATACCTATTAAAGTTTTACTTTTACAAAAGGCATCCTGCGAATCCGCATGCTGTGATTTCACGACATAAGAGGCGTCTAAATTAGCTACGCCACATAAATGAACGGTATTTCTTCAGTTTATAACACATCTAAAACTTTAAGTACATCAAAAGATCTGAGCCACAAGAATGTTTGAGAAGAGAAAATATCTTATACATTATTTGCAAATTGTCACTGCAACGCCCCAAACTAATTTCTACTTATTATAAACTTACTCTACCAACATGTTTGTAGCTCTACCAACCATTTTCTGCCACACCTACACACCATTCGTGGCGCTTCTTACCCTTGTTTATTGCACCTGTAAAAAAACCTTGACTTACAACATTACCCTCATTGTAATGTACTTGTGATAAGCACATTCAGGCTGTGTCAGGACATGTCAAATTATCTCTGCTTGTTGTTCATGCCCCGGGACGTAGGAACTTGTATCTTGCTAAATGTGTGAGTAATCGTCCTGATCTGACAGGGCACGGGGCTCTTTGATTACGCCTTTGAAAGGATTATGCCATGAAGGGAAATCATGCAATTAATCTTACAATTGTATACCATTTAATGTAGTCCTTTGATATATAAATGATGTGTCATGATCAGTACGTATCATGAAACGGATTATTTAGTTTTCTTGCTATAGACCTGGCATAAAAGGTAACACAATCATATCATATTGCAATAATTTGTTTTACGGTAAGTAGGTATGTGTGTCTTTATATTTTTGCCTCGGCCAGCGGCGCAATTTGCCTGTAAAGAAACGGTATCATATTCTGAGGTGTATCACGCTACACCACTCCAGGACATTCGGAATCTATGGTGACATCTCATGCATCTCACGCTGCGTGCTTTAGGAAGGACATGCCCGTAAAGTCTTGGAGTATGATTGCACCATTGATAAATTTTCTTTTTACACGAATAGAAGAAATCTGAACTAGGAATACATTTTAAAATGAAGCAATTATACTTGCCTGATCCTCCTTTAGCTGGGTTTGTCTGTAGTTATAATATTATTGATGCAAAAACTTAGATGGCAATTCAGAAATGAAATTCGTCACACATAGTGAAGTGTATAAATATTCCATTAAAAAGCGTATCACTGGCAGTAGTACCTTTCGAATAAGATAGCAGCTCGACGTGCAAACGAACATTTATTTTTATATAATGCATATAACTCTGCCATCATAGTGCCTCGCGGTCATGGTACTTCACACTCGTTGTCTCCAATAATATTTTTATCTCCTTTCAATACCCATATTTCTTCAATGCGCTATGCTTCATAAAACGTTTTAATCTTTACAAGAGAATGTGAGCACATAAGTATCTAGTTCAAGTAGAAAGCAAGCTTTATCAGCAAGCAGAATCAATAAAATACCTTACTTGTCTCGTCACTCGTTTAGATTAACAAAAACTATATAATATAACACATTTTACAATTCGTTGGGCTTGGGTTCAGTCCAACAACTGTCATGCACGGTTCACATTATTCCAGTTTCGGAACAAAAACTCGATCGGATAAGAAAGGAAAGTGAATCTCATCTATGATTAAACGACTTTTACGGTACACTCTTTAAGAAGGCCGAAGGGCTAGAAGATGACGAATCTCTAAACGAACACAAATGGCTATCCTAATTAATGTAACTAATAAAAATACGAAAGAGGATTTTGAAAAGTTTGTCATCTGGTGAGTTGTTTACACATGTATTTGATGAGGGTTGGCTATGCAATTCCTGTGATTTTTGCTTTGGTAGCATAAAGTACTCGATCTGTATCCTTTAGTATTTTTAAAAATTACATTAGTGGCTGAGATATCTTCATACTTTTATTTATTAAGATTTTAACTGCAGTCGACATGAAAATTATATCTTTGATGTCTTCACGCGTACTATAAAATTATTCGCGTCATTATTTTAATTATGAATAAAAACCTTTGCAAATTCTTGTACAAAAAATATGTTCTGAATTAATATTGTACACTTTTTTCCATAACTCACTGTGAATTATAAAAGAAATATTTTCTTAAATATTCATCACGTTATTTATGATGCAAAAACATCAAAAACTGTTGAATTATTCATACACATCATACAACACTCCATCGATAAAAGATAAATAAAAAATCACCTACACAGTGAAGAAGAGCGTGTGACATAAACGATGTAAAGAGAGTAAAACGTAAATTCTCGTAAAATATGGAAAAACGTGGTAAGCGCTGTGCCTCGTATGAAACATGTCGGTATAGTTCACAGGTCGAGATGTTTCTGTGTCACATAAATTTTTTTCATTAAATATCGTGTTACTAGTTCTTTCGAACCAGTGTGGTGAAAGGATTTCTAGTGCGCCTCGAAGAGGCTCTTTTCGTGCACTTAACACATGTTTTCGAACTTTAGATTCTATGACATGCCGGTTTCCTCACGATGTTTTCCTTTAATTATTTAAAATACACATATTTTTTTTTTAAAAGAAAAATTCATTGTTGTACGACCGGGTTCGAACTCACAATCTTCGGATCGAAAGTCGAGGCGCCTCCCACTCAGCCAACACAGGTTTTAGCAAATATGTAACAGTGCTGCCTATGTATAGCACTATTTTGGTTATGGGCAGGACCTTTGACTATGACAATGAGGATATTTGACAACCAGAAGAGCGCTTTGCTCGTCTCGTCTCTTATTAATTTACAGAAAAAACACGCGACAAGCCATGAAACAAATTGATTTTCATCAGTGTAATTTTTAATACTCCTCATTCATTCTGCATACATCCATGGCATAATCATGAAATATACAACATTCTTCATAAGTAGGTTCCTTGTTGATTAATGTATCGGCCATTACATTTAATGCATTTTATAAAATTTAAATTATATACAGAACATGTTCTTTTAAAGCAGCAATAATCTCAATTACGTTGTATAATTCATAAAAGCTGATGATTTTCAGTAAAAACATGCTTACATTCTCGTACAGTATACTGTCGGATAGGGCATATGAGTACTATCGTATTTAACCTGTATACGTAAGAAAGAGGGTATGCATTACTATGCATATCTAATCAAGGAGGCTTGATAAATGAGAGCCAATCGTAAAAGTCCTTTTCAGACCCAGAAGTTGATTCCGTTCATAGAATCTTTTGTTACATCATGTTTTTATTAAATTCAAGAGCTAAAATAGTTTTTTTTTGCAACTACCTAAACTTTGTTATGATAGAAGCTATCATAACTGAGGCATTTTGCACAACAATAGTTCATATGAAGTATCTAAGAGAAGATGAGAAAACGATTTCACGTTTCTGGATATAAAATGCCTAAAAACAGTTCCCCCCATTTTTTTAAACCTAAAACCACCTAAAACTAAGATTTGTAAGTATCTATTTACTATAATTAAATCTCTTCAGCACCCTTTCTAAATTTCATCAGGATGTCTCATCTATTTTGGAATCACCTGTGCCACCAGCAGGCGCAATGCTACAATGTGCAATTACTTTATTTATTATTTTTATCAATGGAAATCTGAATATCTCAGCTCATTAGTTACCCAGTTTCAGGTTTACATTCATCATGTCCTGTCAGTATGTGAATTTATTATGAGCAGCGACAGTCCGGCAAAAACGTTGAGTGACGTGGCGTCCAGTTCTTTAGCCTCCAAGTCTCCAAGTCGTCAAAGAGTGTTGTTTCTTGCAAACACAGGTCTCGGATACTTTCGGCTCTCTTGCAACATAAATATTATTTATTCTTGTTGCAAGAGAGCATATTATTTATTCTTGCAAATATTTGAATAATAGTTCGTAATTCTCGTATGATAAGCATTATGCACGTTACCCATAAGTATGTATATTTGAATATCATCAAAAGTAGAGTTTTTTTGAAGACCAAGGGATTTCCCCAGAAAGTTTAAAGTATACCTTAGTCTAAATTATAAATTAGACTAAATAAAGCGGAATAAGAAGTTTCCAGATAGTTTTTACTAAGATAAATCATAGCAATAGCTTATTCTGTTCGAAGCAGCATTCTTGCAGCTATCTCAAACATTGTATGGGATTGGACTCATTCATTGGCATTGTGAATTTTATTACCGACAGTCCAAACAATCCAATTAGGCAGATGACCGCTGATGTTTTACATTCGATTGTCCGTCTCATCACAACAGCTAGAAGGTACCGATAATTCTGCCCTTCAGAGCCAACATCAAGGATCAATCACAGTAGAGGGTTCTTTGTGCGAGCCGCGCTGGGTGGTACGCTAAATATTTATTCAGCTATACAACACAATGGTCAGTATTTCAATGAGGTGCGCGTGCGCAGCCCCGTAGCCCGCGGGCGCATGTGCATGCACTTTATGCGTTTATGCGTAAACATACAATTTTAAATTTTAAATCGGAACTAGTCATGTTGTTTTGTTGCTGTACCTTCCTATATAATTTAGTAATCGTTTCGTCACAACTTACCCTTTCGAAAAGGGTCTGAAAATCAGAGTTGCACTTTATCAAATCAAATCAAAATATTTATTTCGGACAACTTTAAATGTAGATCCATATAAAAACATTAATTAAAATCATTCATCAGCATTTGTGGTCAATTTATAAACGTTAAGCTATGTACCTACTAATTATTTTTAAACTAGACTTAAGGTATGTTTATTTAGGTACCATACCATACCTACATAATGGTTTTCTTTTATTTTGAATTTGTGCTTATCAATAAATATCACTTACCATCAGGTGAGGTTGTGGTCTAATTCACATAAAAAATATATGCTTGCCTATTCCACATTAAAAATATATATATATGTATAAAAGGCTTGGACCTAACTGACAGAAAACGTACCTAAACTAGACACGCGGACTGGACTTAGAATTGAACCTTGGAGGATGTATTGGCAAGAGCAGAAAGTGAGTATGTACTAAGAAAGGATTTTTGTCACAGTGCAAACGAAGTGGCGGGCGACAGCGAAGCGCCAAATAAATAATTAAGTACATCGTACAACAAATAAATAAACGTTCACACACTCACACCCCTGCACTAGGATTCCCTGTGTCGCAGGTGGCATGGACACATACAAGACATCACAATATCCAAGACCCGAGAACAAACATTTATGTTCGTCACAAATATTTGCCCCGGCTGGGGATCGAACCCGGAACACCAAGCTACGTAGGCAGGGTCATTACCAACTAAGCCACGGTGTTGTCAATGTATACTTTTCTGTCTTCCTACATACACCACCACCTGACTACGACCGTAGTGGTGACCACCAATAGAAGTGGTCAGCAGTTCGAGTACTCGAGAATTTTGAATTACAGAAATTATTGATTCGAGCAATCATCGAATTTTGGTGTAGGACCATGGTAGGACCAGACAACAGTAGGTGGTAGGTAAGCTAATGGTTATCTACAGGCTCCATCACGACATGAAATTCAAGCAATCTAAAAGATATTATCTTTATAAAACTAAAACTTTTTACCCTATTGGTGTGGCTTATATAGTCCATCAATGTTCTGAAAGAGATGCCGTTAAGCCTATCAGTTATCTTGATGTGGCTCACTACGTGTATTCCCAGACATAACACGCTGTACTTATAGTAGGGTAAAACTGGGTTAGATACCCAAAATAATAGTGTAATAATAAGTGCCCCTCTTCCTAAAAACCTTGCCTAAAAATGATGCTAAAAACTTTACCTATTTATTACTCCCATTTGATTTTCGAAAGTAAGGTTTTTATGAAAAGGTGGCACCTATCCTTTTAGTGCATCTAACCCTGTTTTACCCTAGGTAAGTATGCTTACAACCACTGCGTGCAAGTTGGTGAAACTTTACTAACCTAGATGGGCGTGGTAGATTTGTATACATAATGAAATCTAAAATTATTGTATAGATATAATTTTTTTTCTATGAATCACTACATAAAGAAATTTGAGGAAAAACAAAATAGTTGAACAAACGTTTCACAGCGTTTTCTTTTAAAGTCACGTCATTCGTTAGTGGGTATAGTAATATAGCATAAGCATAAGCATTATCAGCCTATAATGTTCCCACTGCTGGGACTCAGGCCTACTCTCCGACTGGAGAGCAAATGGGAAAGCGGATTGGTGGATGTCACATGTCATAGATTTTTTTTATGTCTGACATCGATGACATGCCGATTTCCTCACGATGTTTTCCATCACCGTTGCGAGAACTTAGATGATAGATATAATAGATACAGGTTTTTTTTCGACCGAAAAAACTCATTAACGCATGACTGCCACCGGGATTCGAACCCGCGACCATCAGATCGCAAGGCAAGGGCCTCATTTACTCGGCCACCACGTTCTCGATAGTAAAATATACTAACAATTATAAAAAAAACCAGTTGTGCCTTCTAATATAGATTCTAAGACACCAACGATGTTTTTAGTTCCATGCCCTATTGTAAAAACTGACGCTTCTCTTTCTATGGCGGATAGGTAATAAATTCTGATGACAGAGCCTTCTAAGGTGCGATGGTATAAGTAAACCTGTATTTTTCTACTTAGAAATTTTCAATAACTTTTTATAGTTTCAAAGGCCGTATATCGGGTGCATATTAATGATGTACTGCTACTTCTCTGCCCTTAGATAATTAACTGTGTAATAACCCTTATTATAATGATATAAGGTTCAACAAATTTAACTACAACACCGTTTCATTATAATTAATGTAACAAGAAACTTGTGGTATTAGGATAAAAAGTGGACCTTTATAAACGAGTTACGCAAGACTAAGATGACGCAAAAACCGTTTTCGCTGTCTTAAGGATTCATAGGATAGGAAGTTCATCCACCCTCTGAACAAACCGGAAATATGTACAGTCAGCTGCACAGACCTATACACTCCCAAGCTTTCACATTTGTATTATTCTTAATTTTGCAAAAAATAGTGCACGCCAGCATTTTCAAATTAATGAAGTCATCTTACTTGTCAGAAGAATGTCTTTACAAAATGAAGATTATAATATAAATGTAAAAACTTTGGAGTGTATACATGTCTGTGCAGCTAACTGTACCTCTGCAATTCATATAGTACCTCTATGTACTATAGTCATAGATGAATAAAGGTGTTTCTATAGAACACCAAGATAGACAGTATCAAATCAAGACGCAATCGTAAAACAAGGGTAAAAATAATGCCTCGTCAATAAAAATTAAATATCTCTATTCTCAAATATTTTTTGTTTCTTTTTACGATAGAGTTTTATTAACAATGAAAAAGCCAAGTGATTTTAACTTTTAACAATTCTCTAACCGTGTTTTTCTTTCGTAACTCAGACCAAAATGTAATAGAAGTTGTCTAAAATTAGCCAACTTAAGATAATATAGATACTTTAGTACTTCGTATAACTTTAGTATTCGATTAAATCAGATATAAGATAAGAAGATAATGGTAATGGTGATGGTGCCTATTATCGAAGGAAATAGTAATGACGCCCATAAAATGCAACCAGTGGGCTTTTTTTAAGTTTTACACCATGTGATAAAACCTCAAACTAAGCCTGAGTTTGTAATAAGGATATGATAGAATCTTTCCAATATTATAAATTATATAAACTATATTTTTATCTTTTGTCTAATTTTATATTTAGCGTTATCGTCGTGCTCATTTATTTAGAATAATAGATACTTAATACTTATACTTACGATTTAATTTTTGTAAGGATGATATTGAATGCCCCATTTTCATAAATTTTAATGGTGTTGTTACCAAAATAATAGCTTTATTCTTTGAAAACCTCAATCGTATCGAGCCCAATCTCACCCATATTTTACACTCGATAATACAATTCTGCCCTTATTCCAATTTTACAAGAACCATTAAAGGCAGATATATCAGCTTTTATGGCGATAAATGTTATCGCAAGTCCATAATAGGGTTTAATAAAGACAATGCTAGCTTTAGTTTTGATTCTTTTGCTGGGCCCTTTATATGCTAATCGAGAGCAATTTATCATTGGAGGACGTATGAATGGGGAGATTGGGGACTCGCTGAAAATGTAAGTAAATAATGGTTGTCGTGTGCACTGATTGCATCAGATGGCTGATGCGTGACGAAAAGAGCCTGGGAGAGGCAGAAACAGACTGTGCGATGGTAGAGGTCGTTTTTTACAAATGCCCACTATTTTGTATATTAAGATCTGTATACTCACAAACTAGTGAATGTGTTGACTCATGTACCTACAGGCTTTATGAAATAAAATATATATACATTAGTATCTTATTGTGTTGCATTTACTGCATCTAAATACTTTTCCATTATAATTATGAATTTGTTGCTGCTAAATGTGTTTACAGACTAAATGAAAAAACATAGGATAATAATTAAATTAAGCGTCGATGACATACAAGCTTTTTTACAAGCTGATTGTTGGCGTTTTTAAACGCTAGCGTGTGTGCGTGTAAGCGTTTGGGATGGATTGTCAACAAGCAGATTGTAAAAACGCCGATGACACTGGGCAACTTTACACGTTACAAGCGAAGTCGCTTGCGTGTAGCTTGTAAAAAAGCCGTTTGTCATCGTACTATTACTAACTTTTTTTGTTGCATCTACTGCATCTAAATACTTTTCCGTATAATAATGTTAGTCTAAACTTTCGTGCCCATTGTCACTATTTATTGGAACATTGTAAAATCGCTATATTTTTCCAAGCACATATAACAGCTATTCTCATCATATAATTGAGAAAATAAAATTGATATTAATATTTATTATTATTGTGGTTTAAATTAAAACACTAATTTATGAAAACTATTGTTCATACTCACGGCAAAATTATGGCGATTGAAAACAATAAAATTGTTATATGGTGGGCTTCAGGCATGGCGCTTGTGGCACACCGAGGTACATAATATTACTTATTCTTTGACCGAGGGCTGTCCACAAAAGTAATAACTGCGATACTTATATTTTGTTTCTGTGATAATTTGCTAAAAGGCTATAATTGTAATGTAATATAAATATACGATTTCTGCCATACTTAGTCATACTGTTGTCGATTAATAAAAAAAAGTTTATCCACTTTCAAGTGCAGCTCTGCACGATCTTTGAACAAAATATATTTATTATGTACTATATTTTCGTTGTTACTACAACTAAAATAAACCACTAATGTAGTTTTCTACAAAATCATGTAATAAATTATTGTTTTTTTTTACATTTTTAATTAAGTGCAACCGCTACCGTTGTTCAATACCAAATATACTAATTGTTGGCTCGGTGTGTCGACACATTTATTTAGCACGAACATCTAACAGCTCAGACATCTGGAATTAATAAGTTATTTATTTCAAAGTGTCCCTTAAATCACTTGCACGTGCTTTTTAATTATTGAGACCACGACCACACAAAAGCTGCACGCAACAATCTCAAGTGTAAGATTATAAACAGATTATATTATAAACTCATTTAATCATTAATTTTAATGAGTTTGTTAACACAAATAACTACTTATTAAAGCTAAAACATTATAAAGCTAAAATTACTAAGGTACCTATTTAGACTTAGATTTAACCTATATTTTAAATAAATAATAATATTTTTTATCTAAAATTATAAGTAATACCTACACATAATTTAAGTCATTGTCCAAAAAATAATCTTTAATTAAGTGTTCGAAGTACTTAATTAAAGATTATTTTGTTTCAAGTTGGTGTTTGCTCTCGTGTTATTGGGATAAAAAGTACCCAGTTTAGTACATTCGACGTATTTGAGCAACTAATAATATCCATCTATCCCTTATTTATCCTCTTAAATTTTCGCAATATTGATATTAGTAGGAGTAAGATAAGATAAGAAGATTACACCTATTAATAAGGTATGTACACCTGCCTACATCGAAAACAAACCACTCTTGGCGTTTTAGATGTAAGTACTTCCTCAGTTAAAACTTTGACGCCTTTTTATAGAAGACTAACTAATACTCACAACTTGACAAAACAAAATTCCTTTCTTAGTACCTAGTCACTTTCAGCTCTTGACGAATACATCCTCCAAGTTTTAAGTTTCTACGTTCATCGATTTGGCCTGTACGTTGTCTATCAGTCAGTCAGTCAGGTTATAATAAAATGAATAAATAAAGTTACTACAGGTTTAAATCACATCCATGTACTCTTGCAGGTATTTTATTACTGGCGTTATTAGTCCTGTATAAAAATAAAACAGTTGTGTTATTTGCTCCACTTTGTGTACGAGCACTATTCGCACTTACCACCTTTTACTTTGGTCCTTTTATTTTCGCAAACACCTCGGCGGCTTCTTTATTCTTCGAAAGAACTTGAAAGTATACTCAAACAGAACATGGAATAAATTATAGCCAGCCATCTCTTGGGAATAGCCTTATATCAGTAGATGTGACGCAAAATAGCAAATTATTATTTTTATTGTATTTCCAAAAAATATCTTGCCACAAAATTATAAGTCATAAAACCTTAAAATCGTTGTTTGTTAGTTATCGGAAAAAAATAAATGGTTAATTAAGAAGAGGTAAAGAATAGAATATAAGAATATTGTAGGGGTTTTCGTGCTTATTTTAATTATTATAAACTAGTAGTGTAACTTGCTTATTGCTGACACTTTGCTATTCTGTGACCTTTTTCGGCGCGGGTGGAATAAACAACGTCTTTAACAATCAACATTCTTCCAAGAGTGAACGAAGTCGCACGCGGGTCATCTTATTTAATTAATTAATTGGTAATTCCTTTAAATTATCTTATGCTTCAAGGATCAACATTTTTACTGATAAACTCTTCTATCCCTGGAACCTTTTAATTGTGATGTTTATTCTAATTATGACTTTTGATGACCGCAGGCGTACAACATGCGCAAATTCTTGACAAGACATCAGCAACCCCCTTAGAATGGAAGCTGTGATCACTTACCTGCCGGTGGACCGCTTGCTTGTTTGCTTTTGTTTCTCTACTTGATTTCAATCATCAATATACATAAAAAGCTTGGACCTGACTGACTCACTGAGTGACAGACAGCGTACAGGCTTAACCACTGAGTGCCGAGACTTGAAACTTTGAGGATGTGTTCATCAAGAGCTGAAAGTGAGTACCAACTAAGAAATTTTGAAAATTCAGAAAGCAAATGAACTTGTATGTTATTTTATATACCTATCATAAAGCTCCTATTACTTACAAATTGAAAAAGTCGTGTGCAACCACTAACCACTAACCACAGGATGGTACAGACCTCATCCATACCCTCGAGGGTTTCATTGATTCAAGTTTGTTCTGATTCGATCGCAGTCTATTTTTTTCTATAAACTAGAGAACTAAGAACCATAGATATTGTAAAGGTTTTTATTGGCGTCGCTATAGAGAAAAACTAGATAAGACAATCAGTCAGTAGTGAATAAATTTGGGGAATTCACCAATTACAATATTGTTTTTCGAATGGTGGTTCCACATGTTTCGAGTATAAATCGTTAAATCATGACGGTACGTGAATTTCCCATAAGTTTTCATATTCAAATCTAAAGCCTCTTTGTATGAAGTTTGTTCTTGCGATAGTTTACTTAGAAACATCTATCTTAGCACGCTGTGTTTCGCATGTCTCATAAACTAGCTTTTTTAATAAAATAATACATTGATTTACTGTCGATAAAAGCAAGTTCTTGTATAAATGCCTATGTAGTAATAATAATAATAATGTTTGCACTTTTTACCCAACGCCATCCAGCCCAAAACCAAGAAGAGCTTGTACTTTGGGAACCATATAACTGATAGAATACTTATATACTTTTTTTTAAATACATACATAGGATACATAGCAAACACCCAGACCAGACAGACCAAACCCAGAAGAGATGTTCAAACACTGACACAGATGTTCATTGCACAAATATTTGTCCTGAAGTGGGAATCGAACCTGCGAAACTCGACGTTCCAGTCCAACGTACTTGCCACTCGACCATCTGTGTCGTAAGATTAAGCATATTCCAAACTTAATCCTAACATTGTAACTATAGTTAAAAAAATTCTAACGTTACATAACACTTTGTAGAAATTTAGGAAAAAGGACATTTGAATTTGAATTGATTTTTATGAAACTTTACAATAATATAGCTTATACATCAGAATAACTCATATGCTACAATTTATAAAGATACCTGCGCAGACGAAGTCGCGGGCACCAGCTAGTTTAAAATAATATGAACGATAACTCAAAAGCATGGCTCAATTTGACGGACAGGTGCTGTAACAAATTAGCCGATCCAATTTCCTGTTGGATCAATAACCGCGAAATTGCCAGAGAAATAATACTACGTACAAGCTCCGTAGGTACTACGCAATAAGAAGCATCCTCTTTTTTATAGTTCTTCTTTTTCTTGTCTCATGCGCTCACCATCCATCAAGATCGCGTCACTTTATTATTACGCATTTGAAATTATCGTAAGGCACAACATCCAATTGTTGCCTGTCTAAACCACTTCAATGTCTTTAAACAGGTTGTCTCAAAATTAGAAATAAAAAATGTTTAGATAAATTAGTAACATACATACTTACTTCGAAGAGGTAGAAGAAAAACTCTTATTCGGTACTAGTTGACACCCACCCGCCACTTCGTTTGCGTTGCAAATTACAAAAATTCTATTCTCAGTACGCACTTTCAGCTCTTGACGAACACATCCTGTAGGCTGTCTGACAGTATGTCAGTAGATCAATTTTAAGCATTTTATATAAACATTATTCGGTTCAAAACGAGTGGTCACCAATATAGGCCAATATTGGGTGTTTGGCCCTAATTATCTACTTAGTTCCTACCATTACTAGTCATGTAAATATAAGTGGAAAACAATAGCTTTTTGTTAATGTTCTTACAATCTTCAATCATTTTGATCAGTGATCACTCAGACAGGGGCATCGCAAGCAAATTGCCACCTAATGTAGTACACAAAAAATGTGAGCTCAAGAATGACAGATCCATCACAATATATTTGTAATGTATGAACTGAACAAATATGACGAAAAAAATTATCAATTTTGAAGATCGATATATTTGTTGTTGGAGATTGTTCTTTATTAAAATAATAAGGCAAAAAAAAAATAAGATGTATTTTTTTGACTAACTATCTTTAGGACCAACGAGTCCAACTACGGTCAAAATTCAATTAACTTTATATTAAAAGCGTAAATATAATGAAAATTCCAAAGGAAAATTCTTTACTCCAAAGTGTCTTTATAGAAAACCGTTCAGTGTGAATAATGTTAGCGATGCAATTGTATTGATCGACCCACAATTACTTGAACAATGCACTAAGTATAGACAGTTACAATCTCACTATCCCACGGGCAGGTTCCAAGCTTTTATTTATTTACTTTGTTAAGGGGACCGGCACATAATTAGATATTCAACTATTCTATAACATAGGTACTACCATATATTATGGTAGCATATAGGTTTGATACCACATTTGATACATTCCTCCTCTATCTTGCAGAATTTGAATATCAGAACACTTTTATATTAGTAGGTACGTATCTACTTTTTCAAAAAGTATCCCACTAATTTTATAAACACAAAGGTTTATGAAAATGGATGAATTAATATTTTAATTATTTTGTTATATTTATTTAAAAAATTTCGAATGTTTGTGGCATCTGTATCTGTATCAGCAACGCCACTCACAGGAGCTACGAATATTGATCATAAATGTTTTTTTCATTTTTTTCTTTGTTTTTCTTTAAAAAAAAAAAAATTAATTACTTGTTTATCTAACTATTGCGCGCTGGTTTATTTGTCCAGTAACAGTCCACACCAATTTCAGTTTCGGCCTTTGTTACTCATAAATATGGACCTATCCATGTATCCTGAAACTCCTTTGCTAATTTTTATAGTGTGATATTTGAATGTTTCTCAGTAATTCCAAGCAGTGAGTGCCCTGCACAAAACAAACGCTGGAATTAGAAGTTCGTGAGCGAACATTCTCTGCAACTATTTGCGGGACACGACAACGGCCAATTAAAACTACTTTTGCACTAGGTCTAACTAAACCACGAATCGTGGTTCTCTCTTTTTGTTAATAAAACTACACTATACTTATTAAAATTTTGCATATTAAATCGACATTGTACATATTATTTGTTTTCAGAAATTAACGTTCGTGTAGGCAAATAAAAAAAAACTCCATATAACAATAGACAAAATAAAAGCAATTATGCTCTCTGATGAGGAGCAACCCCTAGTCTGTGTATGTGTTTTTCAGCTCATATACTATACCCATACCGAATTTCAACCGGCTTAATAGTTTTGGTGAGATTAAAGAACAGACATCCATCATTCATTTATTTTTTTATTTGTCCATCTATTCATCAGTGTATCAATCCATCCTAACAAACTTTCGCCTTTATAAAGAACCTATGAAAGGATGCATTACTAATAAGCTTAGCTTCCTTTTAATGCGATACTACTTTGAAAGGGTACCTTTTGAACTTTAATCCTTAGAGTAAAAATAAAGGCATACAGGAACACCCTAGCTATTGGCTCTCTAACGCCGATGGCGGGTTCAATACACCACGAGGCGAGCGCGCGCCTAACGAACGAGATGCGCAGGCGTCGATAAAGGCCGCATTTCAATACCATGTCGTACTTGATGCGCACACTTCAAACCGATATGTAAATTACATACTCTACTCTACTGCTATTTACAAAGATTTTGATATTTTTTTACGATGGCAGCTGTTGGTAAAAAAAAACCTATGGTGACTTATAACGGTTCAACATCTAGTTATTTATATCAGTATAACATGTACAGTATACACTGGAGTAAATATGATTATGATGAATATAATAAATTATGGTATGTAATCCCGTTTGTATTTGTATAGAATTAAGATTATACAGAACGTTTACTTAATTCTATATATTTATTAGTATGGAAGTTTCAGTTAAATTAAAATTTATTAGGTATCAAAGCTAGTTTATTATTTTATGTAGGTTGTTACATAAATGTTCCTAACATTATGTAAATAAAAAATGTAACTCGCAAATGACTTAACGATTTAAAAAAAAATACAAAACCTGTATTGAAGACGTTTATTTTTACAGGTAATCGAATAATTAATTCAATAGCCTTTACGCAAAGACCACTCCATCCACTAGAGAAAACTGTAGAATGTTGCGTTTTTACACCATTTGTTAGGCCGTTGGAAAAGTATGAATATAAATAGTAATGACTCTCACAAAACATGTCAGCAACTAAAAACAGTGAACTTCAGAAGTATATACAAATGCCCGACATAATGCGCTTATTTAACATTATTATGCGCATTGCATTGTGACAAAATTAGAATTTTTTCATAATTTACCTATATAACTACCTACTCTATGCTGCCCGCGACTGCAACTGCGTGGTATCAGAATGAAAAAAACACAATTGTCTTTCAAATTCTGAATATATTTAAGATACCAGTCCAATCGAATCAGTTGTTTTAGCTAGACACAGTTAGAAATGTACAAACAACCACCCATCCATCGGTCTATGCATTTTTATATACTTTCGCATTCATAAATAATAATAGAAATTTACAGACAATCATCAGGTTTACTTTAACTTGATATTTATCATGATCCTAATTTTTGCTAAAGTGTTAATTTTTCTTGCAGTTTATTCATTCTCTGCTGGTGGGAGCAGCAGTACCTACACATTACGCAGGAAATAATTTAATGCTTCAATTGTTTACCCTGCCTGACCACAAGCGAAAGGTACCTTTCTGGGTCTAAGCCCTATGCCTATCATGCAAGATACAAAATAATTTATGCTCTACATAAATAAACTTTTTTTACAGCAGAAGCTAACAACTACAATCTATATTACAAAAGGACATAAATAAAAGTGAGTATTTTTTTTTCTTATTTTATCTCTATAAATGCGAAAATATAACTACATAGGTATAAAGAACTTATAAATGGAGGTGTGGGTAATAAATAGTACCTACTCTAATTTATAAAAAATTTAATATACAAGTTTATTTTTAATAACCGCGAAGAATATTCCCAGGCTCCCATCACCATTAAATCTTTATTTCAACTTAACAATAACCACCAGCATGATAGTTAAGTTAGTTTTATTATCATAACTATAGTTTAACAAAACAATAGAATAATACATTGGGATAAATGCTTCCAAGGGATTTCGCTACCACTACAATTACTCGAATACAGGTAGCCACGACATGTCAAATTAATACTCCTAGATGCAATCAAAAGCTATTGAAAAAGCGTTTAAACCTTGATGTGTTTATTAAATTGTCGTAAGTAATTTACGAGGGAACAACAAGTCGTGTATAATCGCCATGCGCGTTTGTAACCCGAGAAGAATACTGGTACTTAATGAATAGGGGCTAGTTGTTGAATTGCCCACTTATGATATTTATTTCTTGCACCCAAGTGAGCATTATATTGATGCGAATGAGATATTTCGAATACATCAAAAACACGTCTGAATTAATTTAAATTGCTATGATTATTTATAATAATTTATAACATATATTAATTTAAATACTTTATAACATATATTAATTTAAATAATTTATAATGATAAAGCACTGACGAAAGAGCAATGATTTGCATGAAATTTGATTGAACGAGTGATGCTCTTCCATTTACCTGCAGCCGACTATAAACGTTTTTCGATAAACACAGAGCCTGCCGTATATAATCAATCTTACGCAATTAAACAAATAGCCCGATTGACGAGTCCTCGATCTCACCATAAAATTTCTGGTTCCGTGTGAGATTGCCACAATCTGCGCTTTTTATAGAGAACGAGTTCCGTTTAGAAGTGCGTTCACGTCGCATGGACCGATCTCTAAGGATCCAGAGTAAAAACTGGTATAGAAAACTAGATTTCCACGTCCGCTAATGTTTAGTTTAGAACGATTAGCCGCGAGGGAAGCATTGTTGATACGCTATCAGCTGATGCGGCGCAGTCCGGCATGGTAGCGCGCTCGGTGCGGATGCGCGCCGCGGCCAACCCGCGCCACTCCGCCGCCTCTCCCAGCGATCCTCCACCAATTTCTGTGGCAATTCAATAAAATGCCCGGAAAAGCGAGGAAATTCGTCCGCGTGACAAAGTTTTTGATGGCCGGTGTGACATTGTTCTGCTTGAGTTGGATCGCGAGTGTGAACGAATGGCATGCTGGAGTGCGATGGAGCAGACGAGTTGACAGATCCAGGTTCACCACGATGAAAACTATCGTGGCTTACTCCGAAGGCAAGAGGGCGGAGATGGAGCGCCCGTCGCCCATCGCATGCGATCGTCTCCCCGCCTTCCCAGAGATACCACTAATTGTTAGCACGTTTTAATTCAATTTTCAACGACACCAATCATACCATTCTGAGGGTTCAGTATGAACAGCTAATAGTATAATCACCGCATAAATCATCCAAACTAGTTTTGCCGTAAAACGATCGCTTGTGCTTCTTAGGAGCGTATTATTTTATTAATTTTAATAACGATTATTATAATATTCGAGTCAGAGCACCGATAAAATTTATAAAAACGAAAGGTTTTTTTTAACACAGTGTGGTTTTACCATACAAATTGTTATTCGTAACGGCGTCATCGATAGCATCAGCCTGCCCGATATGCAAATGAGCCTGCTTCCTGGCAGATTGTATAAGGAACTCACAAAAGGTTAGCTGGTGTGATTTAGAATACATATAAGTGCAACAACAAAATGGCAGTTAAGTATCTATTATAACTATTAATATTTTCGCTTTTAGCTAATTTGCTTACATTAATTCTGTAAGATTTGTTGGGTCTTTTGAGTGAATATTTTATTTATTTCTTGGTAACAAAAATGTTTTAAGACCATAATTTGATTTTATTTATGTATACATTTTTTCATAAAATAATCTCATAATGTGTAGAGTCGGCAAAAAGGTAGAGCTTGCAACATAAGAGTTTTATGCAAATATCTCGACAAGAATGGATGAGAAAAGATATCCCCCGTAAAATATGGCCTATTGTCACTCTGTCTGATGGTTTGCACTTCCTGTAACGAACAATACGCAGATTCTATTATAGAAAAATGGATGACTTTTGATAAAGATTTGTCTTTAATATTAAAAATTATATTATTATTATTATATGGACCCTGCGCTGTCCCACTGCTGGGCAAAGGCCTCCCCCCATTTCTTCAAAAATTATATTTAAAATTGAATTGAATGGAAAATGAAAGTAGACCAGTCCGCCTCAAGCAAAGATAGTGTAAGTAACCCCTTTTTACCTTCATAAACCCAATAATAACTAAAAGTTTGTTAAATTATCATGATCTTGAAACAAACCTATACATTTATTGTAGGTTAAATTCAAATCCTAATCTTTAGAAACTATTTTTTGCTGTTTGCTATAAAAAAAATGTGCAAGGAATAATAAAACACTGCAATTTGTAGATAATTAAAAAAATTAACAGTTACTCCCGTCAAATGCTGATGATATTCATAAATATTTTATGTGACAGATCATTAAAATAGCGAGATTATCTGCCAAGCCGAAAGTGATAGCTTTCGTCCTGTTCTAAACATTATGGCCCATAAACTCTTTGCTCATTTTCCTAAAGTGTCTATCTCATCTGTTTGTTATATGACTTCTCTTCGAAACATTTATATAATTATAATCATATGTTTCTTATATATTTTAAAGAGAGCTTCTATATATCACATTTCATAGACAAATGACAAATCTTCAAAGAGATATTGCCAAAGTGAATGAATTTTATTCCTGTGTGTGCTTACCTTGGAATTTGTTCACAATTCTATGGGTACTGCTCAATAATAAATACCCACTGATTATACACCCTCGAATTCTAGTCTCCGTCTGGTCACGGCTAGAGCAGTTTTGAAATAGTTGAACTTGTGCTACCTTTGTTGCGATAATCTATTCTGATTCTGGTCACGAATGGAAAATAAATCGAAATCAATATCCTCTACGGGCATTTCTAATAGCACGCCGCCACCGACATCCAGATACCTTATACAGAGTGTCCGGTATAAACGCGAATTGCTTTGTAATATCGCAAGGATTTAGTACGGTCGGATCTAATCGTAGCCACAAGTGAAATATTAGCAAGAGGATAGTTGAATCATTTTATTGTTTCACTCACTAAAGTTATACAAGTTTTCTATCATCTCTCTGTATGTATAACATTGTTAAACAAAAGACCTGTATAATAGTTTTACCAAATAAATACTTAGGTATGACTTATGACTTATCAAATTACAAACCGTAAAATTAAATGTAGGTGCAGGTAAGTAAGTACTACAAATGTATTTTTTTTTTAATTTTAGGATTCTCTCTTTACACTACACCGCTATAACAATTTGTTCTTTTACTTCTTCTTATTTCTTAAGACATCTTCAGATCATATGGTACTGAAATCAGAAAAACTGCAATTGCCACTGATGTGCTATTTTTGCCTAGTACAGTTCACAGAATAGTCACTCTAATCATCTATAAGTAGAGTCCAATAGGTTGGTAGTAATGCCCGGTAAATCGCTAACTACTTCACTTTGTTCACAGTTCTAGAGTTGTACATATAAGATCATAATCTAGAAACATAGGCCATAATAACGTACCTAGGTCTCTAGCATGTATTGTGTCAATTTAATAGTAGTTGGTTTGAATGTACCCAACGTTTACATTCGAATGCATACCTGCTACTATGACATGATGATTCTATCTTTTATTTACGTAAATAAATTTTCTTGTAAGTATCTAACGTTAAAACAAGCGAGTTGGTTAGATAAAACGTGATCAACTTTTGTTGGAACGTTAATGGGCACGTTCTTAGGCAAATAATAAAATAAAATGCAGGTAAGAATTTAAAAATTTATAGTACTAAAAGATTGTTAAAAAAAAATATTTTTTATTTTCATAGTATGCTATCTTACTATGAAAATAAAAAATATTTATTTGACGCTTATTAAAAAGATAACCATGTACATAATACAAATAGAAATTACGAGTACGTGTTTTTCATAAATAAAGAATAAATAAATATTTTGGACATTTCACATATCGCCATCTAGCCCCAAACTAAGTAGACCTTGTATTATGGGAACCAGATAACTGATAGAATACTTATATCATTTTTTTTATATACTTACATAGGATACATAGAACACCCAGACTCAGGACACATATCGGTGTTCATTACACAAATGTTTGTCCTGATGCGGGAATCGAACCCGCGTCACCGAATATGTATTAGTAATTGCATCCAGTTTAAGATCGCTAGGATGAGTAATTTTCAAGTTAGCGCCAAATTAGGACCATACCTATAAAGTTTGAGAGCTGCTATGGAAATGAAAAGCTTTACACGGCCACAACAAAACTGTTTCCAGGCCTTGATGGAAATATGTTTATGAATGTTGTTGGATTACAAATTATTTTGGTAGCTGTGCACAAAACATGTGGCTAAATAACTTCCGCTATGCATCGCTCTTTTATAATAGGAATGACTAGATGTTTAGAATGCCTAGCCTATGCTCGGCAGCTGATTACCATCGTCGTAATGCAGGTAGGTATACCATACAGGTTTATGACATACTCTGTCCGTACACACGTGATGTAAATAGAAACAGACACATTATCCTATAGACTACCTCCTTGGATGTTATGTTACAGGTTATGTTATGGCCTCAAGTGCCTCGAGTAAGTAATTTTTTTATGAAACCAATGAAAAACCAGCAAGGGCGCTTTTCCGATGACATAAGTTCACGCCTGCTATAATGACTAAAACAGTGCTACGCAGGACTTTGAAAATGGTCAGTATACCTATATTTATTTAATAAATTATCTCGTATACATAGTACTCCCGAAAAATAGGTTATCTATACAATTTCAAACAAAGTTTGACAATTCAAGGTTTGTAACTGAATAGTCTAAATTTAGAGCAGTAAAAGCAGCTTTCGTTTCTGTAAGAATTAATGTCTAACTTTTAATTCCTTTTTTGACCTACATAACGTTTTTGTGAGTAATTTGCGGTTTTTGAATGGAGACAAAAATTCAAGTCCTTTTCAGTGTTTTCAAAGGTATGTATTTAAAAATGCAAACACACAGATTTAAACGTATCTATTGTAGAGTACCGCGATTTATTTTATTCAAAAATGTATAATAGGCCATTGGAGCTAAATTACGGTGCTCATTTTCAATATAGTGGTCTTAACCGACGAAGACCGCGGCTCTTTATACTCCTCCGACTGCAGCTTTTCAGCTCATGGTAACACCAGCTGGTTCACTACTAATCACGTTTTTTTTACAACATTTTTTGTCTGAACTATGCAAAGCAAAACATCAATCGTTATACTCGTGAAAATTTGGAGTCATTATGTTACATTCTTACTCAGTAAGGGTACTCAGACGAATTGCAAGACAAACATAACATTTTTTTAGATCACTTTATTAACATCATTTTTGTAACCTGTACTGAGTAAGAATGTAAAGCAGCGACTCCAAATTTTCACATATCCTCTTAACCTCACAAGAGAAGTGACCATTGAAGCAGTTGTCATATTTTCAGCCATATGCATATTCTAAACGACCGTTGCAAAGTGAATGAGCTGCTCCCTTATTACCTGCGGCACAATTGATTTAGGGCTTGTCGGGTTCAAAGGAGCAATGCATCGGCCATCCAATTTGCATAGTCTAAGCTTGTTCTATTCCACCGAACTGTAGCTGCAGTCGGTACTTTATCTCATAAACGTATACCTCCTTACATTGGCAACGTACTCAATATATTACAAACGCATTTGATTTATGCCCGTTTCCTACGTTCTTAAGTTATGTATGAGATTACCAAACACCAAACAAAGGTGCTTTGAAAGACTATTTGCACTAAACTGTCAAAGTTCCTAAGCAATTACTTTACTCGCTAAGGAGATCTTAACGGTCCATAGCCAGACTGCTAAGCATTTCTTAGCGAGTAAAGTAATTGCATAGGTTTGGTGCAAGTGTGCACTAATACCAGTGCTGATTCGACACCGTAGCGATTTGACTTGCAAAAAAATATTGTTGATTCGTGATATTCAGGTTTCCCAGATGTTTTACTTTTTAGAATTGAACTCAGTTGATTTATTAAGAGTATCGTGTCTAGGGTTAGACGTCCGCGCCAGAAAAGGTAACATTGCACGTGCGTGGGAGGAAAGATAAACGGCAGAGATTGAGCAGATAGCGGCGCGAAAACAAGGAATTCGCGATTTTTAGTCAGAAATAATCACCTAGGTTACGGTATGTAAAATAACCAGTAACTTTGTAGATAATGCCAAAGTCTAAAAAATGTACAACGCAATATACATAATTATATAAGTTTTACATGTTTTATTGCACTAAAGTTTTAAAATCTGTGCTAGAAGAAAAATAACATAGGTACCTATTTCTATTTTTTATATTTTGATTGTTATATTTGATAGCGGTTTTATAATTGAGTTATATTATAATAATAATTTAGGCACTCTGCGACATCATTTAAAAAAAAAAACTTTGTGCAGGCAACAAACTATTCTTAGTTTGTTTTTACACTTTATAGACCTTTCATGTAGGTATTAAAGTTTCACTTCAACCTCGTAAGTAGTAATCTCTTAATTTTAGTAAGTTTTAATGATCGCAATTGCCTCCTTAGATGGTCTGAAACCGTTAGATCATCCACAATTTGGTAAGGACACGTAATCTCTGGATGCTAACGGTGCATCTCTTACATCCCACGCTCTTATGTCACGTACCGGTAATAGGCCAGTCATACTAAAGTTTCACTGAAGAATGAAAGATAAATAAGCTGTAAACTCATATACACCTCCATTTTGGTGTTCTTAAAGATGTCTCAAATGTCACATAAAATCACATGTCTGCGTCGTAAGTTATTAAAGGTCAAAGGATCATGGTCATCGGATTTTCGATATTATCTGGGTTCCTATAGCCTCAATGATGTCGTCATCTATTAAAAAATTGTAGAATATTCAATTGCGACAAATTTGGTTTGGTTTTTGACATATTAAACCAACCCTGTTATGAATAAAAAACTATGAAATATAACTTACCACGCAGAAACGTGATTTTATGTGAATTTTAAGACTACTATTATTACACCAAAATGAAGGTATATACGAGTTTACAGTTAATTATCTCTCATTCCGAGGTGCATTCCTTTTTTTCCTTATTTGACTGGACTATAATGTGACGGAACCTTCGATATCATTGCAGTAGGTTAGGTTATGAATTTACGATCCGGAGTAGAATTCGTGGTCCTTGTACATTTTAGTACGTTTTAGTTAGAACTAGTCATAACGGTTTATTGACTTTAGAAACTACCACGCATTTTAATAGAAAATCAAAACTATTTTAGTAGACTTAAATACCATGAGAACTTTTGGCCTATTATGATAAAAGAAGTTCGCAGAACATAAAACCGTGCATTATTATTTATTTATGTACGAAGTGCAGAATCCTTTTTGCCATGTGTAATTACTAAAATAGTGTTGTAAAAAATAATCACAGTAATGATCCCACGATCACAAAATACGTGCGTGGTCTATTTCGACGAACCAAAATATCACTCACGTACGAAGGTGTGCAGATAATTTCAGTAATGGCATGTAATCAAATCATACTATAGTCATTACAGTTTGGCGAAAAATACGAATTGCAAAATTACAAAATGGAATCGTACCGTTTTTTAAAGAACATCAAAGTAGTCGTTACCTTAATAAATATTTTTGTAGACAGCTCCATAGATGTACAAATTATGCATTGCATTACAATTTTATATAATTATTTGATAATCATCGTAATATATTCCTCCCTTAGCGTGTTTCCCCACACTTCGAAACATCAATATCATGAAAGTACGAGTAAATATAACTCATTAAAGGTATCGAAGTGGAGATTCAAGACGATACGGTCCAATCGGTCATATCTTCACAAATGTACTATATGCAAAATCTTTAGTAATAAATATGAATCACGAATCATTATTTGAGATATGCCTTAATTTTCCATAAGCATAGACATTATTTTCAATTTTTATTTTGTTAACTTTTTCGATGTTTTCTTTAAAGTTATCTAGATACTAGTTGCCAAATCTTATCAATATTTTAAAAGCAGTTTAAAAAAATCATTCGATAAATTTAATTTAATTAATTAATTCGAAAAAAGTTTTACAAACCCCACCCCAACATAAACAAAATCATCGATTTGTAATTTCTCTCTTGATTAGACTTCAACGCCCTCAAATACATCTTATAACGATGTTACTCGGTTGCTTTCAATAGACAGACATTTACCACTGTATTCAAATCAAATCAAAATATTTATTTCCTTTAAAAATATTATTTCCCATTTTTTACAAAATATAAGCCGTTGGTACGTAAAATAGAGATGAGCTGATAAAAACTAATAGGTATATATTTTCTATTTATCTGATCTGATAAAATGTGTTTGTTGCAGAACCGCACCTGGACACCGGGGTCACCAGATCAGAAGTGGCAACCCGTCCTCAGCACCAAGGTCTCGCTGTACGCGGCGTTCTACGACGACAGGAGCCCGCAGAAATACGTGCGGATATTAGCCAGTTTTTACGGTAAGAACAATTTTAAAAGGTGGTTACTCAGGCAAGGGATCCACCCAAAATTGAGCTCAACCTAATTTGGGTTATCACAAAGTCAAATACCTAATTGTAATAAAATGAAATGGTTTATTGCATAAAGAATGGTGTACAAGTTCTTAATTATAATAATTGGTTTCACACACTCCATCGTGTGACTGCATGCAAAATTTATTAATTTCTAACGAATCATGCATAACATTTTTAAAATAATTCATAACATCAACATGTATTAGATTTTCAAGAAAATCGATAAATAGTTTATTTCAAATGTATAATCAAAACTCTAGCGTTTATTCAATGCCTATTTGATGTAGAAACCGAATGGAAACTTACCTTTATGTTATACATCGATTTTGAAATCATTACCCACGATAAAACTAGGGTTTATAACATAATCTGCTTATGCTAATGAGCATGAACTGGTAGGTGGGCTTGGGACACTCATCTGATAAGTACAACAAGGACATAAGTAAAGGATATAAAGCCAGGCAAGCCTGCGGCGTCGCGTGTCTGTCTCTAAGGCGTGGAAACTGACTTCGGTTTTAATTAGCAGTAATTAATTTGATTACACTGAGAGGGATTAAGCAGTAAGGATATATTCGCCATCGCTGAGATGATTGAGGCATCGGTCCTTCGCTTATCTAAATGAATATTTTAACCTGAATGATGTATGTCAGACTTTTGGTTACTTAGATGATATTCGCAAGGTGAAGGTTGAAGATAGGGGCACTTAGCTAGAAGGACCAAAGCGGCCGTGGGGTGCTCGCCGACCTAGAGGCTGACCACCCGGCCGATGGTCGGATGTCATCTTAAAAGTAGGAAGACACTGGAGGATGGAGGCCAGTGGATCAGGCTAGCTCAAGATTGAAGAAAGTGACATGCTGAAGTGAAGCCCTATACCCAACAGTGGGTGCAAGAGGCTGGTTAGATAGATGATATTAGAGTTGGTAGATAGATAAGTACATATATTACTTATATTATCTCGTGTTCTAGCTATTTTAAGGCTTCTTTCGAGTTTCTTTCCTGTATTCACTTTAATGCTATATAATTTATGCCAAACATTTTAGAGGACACCTGTGTAACATTTTTGTAATGAGATACCTTGTTGACATACCAAGACCCGTAATTGACAGGGCATTCGTGTGTGCCCCTTTACGCGCTTCATTCGAAATTACTGCCTCACAAGCTCTACATTCAAAAGCTTCAGTATAAAAAATATCGTTCGTTTGTATTATAAGATTTAAACAGTGTTTTTATATGCGGTCTTAATCGTCAATTAAGTTACATTTTGTTCTGAGGCCGGCAAAGTCGCCCGGAGCGCTCTGCCGCGTTATCCGAATAAAGTCATAATATAATTTTGTGATTTTTCTGATCGATGGTAAAACTGATTGTCCGCAAAAATACAAACAGTAAACAGCAAATTGCTCAGCTTGCTTTGGTTTTTCTAGACATAATTTATGAACATAAACATTTATGATTGAAATCTTAACGACGCTACTGCAGTAAACTTTCAGCAAAAACCAACAGTCAATAAAGACATCGGTAAATCTCATGCGCAGATAACAGAACACCATAATTATTCGAGAGCGCGATCCCTGATCGCGGCTCGTATTTCTCATCACGTTGAAAAAAGCAGGTATTTCGTTTGCAACTTAATCACGAAGATTTTTATTTTATTTGCGAGGCTAGTAAGTCACGTGGCCGGTGTCTCATTAAAGACGGGCAGCATTAAATATTGCTCAAGTCGACGATTGAAAACGTTTATTTGGTATCATGTGGGATAAACAAAAGTGGAGGGAAAGTACTTGGACGAGAACAGTGCGAGAGCCCGATAAGCTGCGCTCATTTGTCACGGGAGGCGAGCGAACGCGTCGTGTAGATTCCTCCCAGCCAAGATAAACCCACCCAACTTGTACATTGTACCTGCGCCTTTCATTGATTTTCTGCACATTGCTGGAGACATTAATTTGAGATTTCAAAACTGTGTAATGTCAAAACTATGTAGGGATCTGGGAGAATCAAAGAGTTGAGTTTTTAACAAAATAATCAAAATATACATATTTCAATACTATATATTTCTTCAAGAAATACGAACGAAACACTGGATCCCGGATAGATTTAGTATATTGTTTCCAAATAACCACATAACACACACAGAAATCGTAAACGGTTTGAGCAGCAGGTATTCGAAAACTGCGGCAAAATCCCTTCTCAGATATTAGCGGTACACCCGCTTTCACAGTAAGAAGATTACAGTAAAAGAAATCGATTTGTAATTCAAACACTTGCGTCTAATGAGACACTGCAGTCCTGCTCAAGAGCCTGCAATTGAAGCACCGTTTTAATGACAGTTCCTTGAAAGCACCGCTGTAGTACAGTGGGTACAGAATATCAAGTTCAGTCGGACTCAAATCAGCTATAAACCAATTTTAGTTATGGGATGTCTGATTATTACTTCCAACATTATTTTACTCTACCCGAAGACTCTATCTTAAGTATTGAATTCTCTTTAAATATAGTAGTATATAAGTTTATTCAAGTTAGCATCAGTTGATGGAGAAATAAAAAAAAATCTAAATATTTTCACGTCGGTGTAGTGTGCGCCTACTTCATACTACAGCAAATTGATTGCAAAATTCCCTAGACAATAAATAAATGTTTTTGCAGGATCACTAGGCAACTTTGGCAAAGTAAAAAACCACCAATTATAGATAAGGAAGTAATCTAAAACCGATAACGTATCGAGTGAACCAGTTATTCTTATTTGACTTGGTTTATGATGGGTACCGGAGAAAATGACTGTAGAATATTACTATTATATAAGAACAGGCAATGGAAACTCGATATGAAATGCAACTGTCGTCGTGTTTAACGGTACAGGGTTTTAATGTAAATTTAATTCCCACAAGGTTAAAAAAACATACTGTAGGGACATGAATTGAAATGTTTCGTATTCAATACATGTAGTACCGGGAGATATAAGAATTATGATGTATAAATTGTAATTTTATGGCTATATTAACACAACCTAGAAAACACACCGATGGTGTGACCTAACAGTTGGACCAACGGTTACGCAGGTGTCCTCTAAAATGTTTGGCATTAAATTATATATATGTACCATTAAAGTGAACGCAGTAAAGAAACTCGAAAGAACCAAAAGTAGGACCAAAGAGCCCTTGAACTTTTGAATTCATTTCTGAATTTTTGTTTGCAGGTCGAAACATTTCAGCAATTGAAACACTTTTCTGCCAAACTCGGTCAATCAATCCCAATAATGATTTCATCGAAGTGGTAGCAGCTAATCCGATTGAAATATGGTGGCACAAATGGGATTCTACTTCAACTGTAGTTGAAACACCTCTTCTTTTATCCTGCCCCCTAACAGAGCCTTTGTACAGCGCTTCAGTGGTCTCCATCGTCACTCTACCCTGTGACGATCCTACTAACGCTTTCACATTAAATCCAAGAAGAGAGAATAAACCGAAAAGAAAGTTCACAATTTGTGTCAAAGACATGAACTTCGATAAGGACATTTCAAGAAGCGTTATAGAATGGATAGAAATAAACAAAATACTTGGCGTAGATACTATAGATATTTATATAGATAAGATAAGCAAAGAAACTGAAACAGTGTTACTACATTACAACGATAAAGGTTTTGTTAAACTTTTTGATGTTCCTATTAGAAATAAGGGAGATAGAAATCTGTGGCAAAGGAGAAGAGATCACATTATAACTTATAATGATTGTCTGTACAGAAATATAATGGAATCCGAATACATCATTCCACTTGATGTAGATGAGATAATACTTCCGAAAAAAGCAAATAACTTGCCAGAATTGATACAACGTCTTGCTAATTTTGGTTTTGATTCTAGAAAAAACTCTGCCATAATGATACGTAACGTATTCTTCTTTGACTTCATGCAAGGGGTCGATAAATATAAAAAAACAAATCTCCAAAAGCGAAAAGACACAATATACACAAAACGAGATGACGTTCGGATTAAATATTCAGAAGAAATAGATCTAGGAAACATAGAGTTAGATGATGATGTGGATAGAATAAGCAATGAAGTCATAGATAATACTGTACTGTTGGAAAACTACAAACAGAGATGTGGAATGGATCTACCAAAGCTAAAGATCGGGAGTCATATCGTGAGTTCGGCGATGGTCAGTCCTATTGGATCGTATACGAAGAGCTTGATGGTGACAAAGAAGGTGCTGACTGCATTCAATCATTACCCGCTGAACAGTTTGGGAACAACTGGATTCACTGGATGGCCTGCTCCTTTTAGTGAAGTTCAACTCAATCATTATAAGGTAAGAAAGATTGTCTTGAGTCAATGATAGTTCAGTAGATAGATAGATGAACACTTTATTGTACACCAACAAGAACAAAACAGAGTAAAAACCATAGAACAAGAATACAAAGGCCTTAAGGTAGTACAAGGGACGGCCTTATCGCTGTAAGCGATCTCTTCCAGGCAACCCGGCAAGGAAAGAATATAATTGGAGTTGAGATAGACGGCGCACACTTGTAGTGAGTTTTACTTAGTTCAGTTAAGCAAGAAATAGGAGTAATCAACATAAAATAAAATAATTAGTTATGCCACCAAATTTTAAGGTCATTTTTACTCGGTGTTTTTTGACGCCAACTACTTTCGCAGTATGAGGGTTCTATAAAACACTATTGATACTCTCTGCCTACAATTTTATTTATTTTTGCAGGAATATTGCAACTCGACCGTGGTGGCGGAATGTGCACGCTACTCACGACACGCGCGTATTGACACCTCTGCTCTGCGCCTCTACCGTCGGATGACTTCAGCCCTCGCAAATACCATGTGTACTAATAAATAGCATATACATATATAACAGACCTTTAAAAATGTTTGATGAAATATCAGACTTTAGTGTATACTAAAGGGAAAAAGCAAAATAATCTTTACGAGCATCTGATCTGCTATATTTTGTCCTTCGTCTGCGTTTACGCACGACAGAATTACAATAAATATGAAAACAAAGGCTGTATGAGAAGTTATGATACAGATTTAAGATAAAAATACTCCTTTTAAAAATTTCGCTTTAATATTTTTATTCCGAGGCACGTGCGGCAGAAAAATATTTAATTTATTTAAGAGTTATGACCACGTCCGTCAATGGACATGGATACGGGTTATGATTGATGGAACTGGACAACTGGTTCAATTTTAAGTTCATTGCTGTAGGTAGAATATGACTACTGATGCCATTATCTAGGGTCCTTGTCATAACAATGGCATATTTCATTCATCTTCCTGATTTTTCCTATGAGTAGTGGAAAAAAACTACTAAAAATTAGTACTTACCTAGGCTACGGAGGTGGAGATGATAAGCTGTTTATCTTTTTGTAAAAAACAAAAGGTTAAGAACATTATGAAGCCATTTGAATAAAGTTAGAGATACGATAAAAAGTAACGTGTGTTACCAAATGATGTGTAACAAAATTTATTGGCAATGTTATTTTGATGACGAGTAATATCCATTTTGTCCAGAGGGGCATTACCGACTCGAATCACCGAAAGCGGGTAATCCTGGCCTAGACACCTCCCGCCTATGTTAAGTAATGTTTAACCAAAAAAAAATTAAATTTTTACTGAGGACTGGCACGTTGCCTAAATATTTAGTAACACATAAAAACAACTAAACAAATGTAAATTATAATTTAATTAAACTATCCTACTAAATAAAACTATCCTAACTATACAAACACCTAAATAATAAATGAAAAACTTAAAACAGAAAATTTTGTTCATGTGGCATGTTGCCAAGAATACTTGCTGCATTCCCGCGCTGAATCGCCAAAGACAATCTCTGCGCGAAGAATGAGGCAGCCCTCTTATTACCTTTGGCCATGTTGCTTTACATCACAGGTCTCGTATAGGTACTTTCTGTACCTAAAAAATGCAGTAGTATATTTATATAGAGTTGGTAAGAGTCTTATTTTAAAATAATTTTCCTCATGTAGCTTGCTCATTTCTCACCTTTGTATCATCATCATATCAGCCTCTAGCTAGACTCTAGCCGTTCATTGCTGGTCATAGGCATCCTTCACTACCTTCGTAAAAATACTTTTTTTTTACTTATTAAATATTATTGGTACACCTTTAATAAATAAAAAAATTGCTGCTCTATCACTACGAGTGCTACGATCAAACAACCTACATTACACAAATAATCCAACGATCATAAAATATTACAAGAGGATGTCAGACAATTCAGCCAACCAATCCTTTTATTATTCGGAATGCATTTCAAGACGACGTAGGCGGGTTATATCACCTATTTTACGACCTCTTTAGCTTATCGGGTGTGAAAATATCGTATTTTAATTCGATAAATAACTTGAATGCTTATGGCGGCTGGTCAACCAGGGCGAGGATCTTCTAGGCTGAACGAAATAAGCACATACCTGTCTCGTCAATTACGTTTTACGCACCTTGTTGTATGTAAAATGCTAAACAGATATACAGGGTGCATACTGTATACCTACAAATCGAAAGTAATTAATATTAATCAAATACCGAAACAGGAACAAATATTTCTTAGTTTATTGAAAGGTTCGATAGTTTATCAAACAGCAATAGGAATAGATGACTCACTTTCTTGTCCTGAAAAATCAATAAGTCCATTCTACACCCTGTATACTTACTTATCTACCCGCCTGTTATTGCCATGTTTGCGTTCTGATCACTTATAGCATCTTATAGGTAACACCTACAGACGATGCAGGATCACGCTTCTGCAATAACACGTCAATTCCACATAAAATGCAGTAGATTAAGAAACCCCATGTTTTTACGCTAAACTAGAATCAGAAATCGAGAAATCTAGAGATTTTTGAAGTAAACTGCTTTGAGCCGTTAACATTTCAAACTTTTTTCAATAGCTCAAAAATCAGACGTGAAAATTTGTAAGAAACCCGGTACCTGTGTATTTCTGGTATCATCTCATCGCGTGTAAGCAGTCTTCTTCTTCTTATAGTGTCACTAGTTCTTCCGAACCTGTGTGGAGAAAGGATTTCAAGTGCGCCCCGAAGAGGCTCCTTTCGTGCACTTGACACATATCTTTCAAACTTTTTATGTTCTATGACATGTCGGTTTCCTCACGATGTTTTCCTTCACCGTTAAGCACGTGTTTTAAATGCAAACATAGATCTTTTTGAACAGAAAAATCCATTGGTTTACGACCGGGTTCGAACTCACGATCTTCGGATCGAAAGTCGATGCACATTCCACTCGACCAACACGGCTTTTTGCTGTCTGTGTGAGCAGTGATTGGCTCTGATAATGAAGTTTACACACCCGAAGGCCGATCAGCAAATGCCTTAAACTATAACGTCCTTTGCGTCGGGAGTTAAAACCAGATGCTTGTACCTAGTCCTAGATCCTGGCCAGGTTATAGAAGTGATTCATTTACAATGTGAGATAGCATCGCCTAGTTTATTGGACATTGTGCGTACGTCTCGATCAGCGATAAGCTGATACGGTGTTCGCCACAGTAATCAATTACTACCGCCTACAAACACGCTCCATATTTCTAGAGTTCCGCTGTACCTTTTATAATGTTAATAAATAATCTTTCCTTCTCAAATATACAAGTTTGAGCAGTTTGCTGCCTAGTTTGAGGCTAGATGACGTTGCGTCAGTCTCTTTAGACTCCCAAGAAGAAGATCCCCATTTTTATGTCCATCATTTGGTGTGCACAGCACAGGCTTCCATTTTTTTTCAGATATTGAGCATTCTAGCTCCTTAAATTTTTAAATCACTTGAAAAAGTTATACACAGAACCTTTCATTTTGATGGCACCCTTGACACGTTTTATTTATTTCTTTGTGTCATTGAATAACCATAAATTTTAATCGCTGCTCCTACCGCGAAAATTAAACACTCGTTACATACGCTGATTAAAGATAAGCAATTGTATCACAAAGGAACAAAAGTGGTACATTGTTTATTTAGGTCTGGAACGCAATCCTTAATTAATGTTTTCGCTTTATCTCTTCCTTGAGGTCGAAGAACTGTGTATGGAGTAATGGTAAATGAGTCTGTTCTACACTACATCACATTAATATTACGGATGCTAAAGTTTACGAGTGTAGTAGCTGTAATAAGAGTTTATGGGTACATAGTATCGACAATTTTAAGCAAGTAATTAACTTAATACTGCATTTAACTGGTAATAAAAGAGAAAGGCAAAAGTTATCGGTATGCTAAATAGGCCAATAAAGATATATAAAGTAAGAGTCGAAAAAGTTATAAAAATTCAAAGCAGTAAGAACTTACCTATATTAATTAACAGAAACGCAAGTGTAAGTATTTCTGAAAATAATAGTAGGTACGTACCTACCTACTGTATAACCTAACTACATCATACATTCGTTGAGAACTCTGCAGACTCATTCTCTCACATACTCGTAATAATGCCTCAACACATAATATACCTCTCTAATCTGTACAGGTAAAGCCAAGTTAGTCTCTATTCCAGGGGACTTAGGTTCAAGTTTCCACAGAAATAAATATTGGTGCACTTTCATCCTTCAAGTAGCAAAGTAGTAAATTATACAAATGACATGCGAAACAGTCGCCCTGTATGCGCACAATCTCAGATCCTTAGCAAAGGTTGAACAAGCTAGTGAAGTTTGTGGAAGCGTGAAAACTCTTTTTAAAAACTAAAATTAAAATTAAAATCAAATAAAAGAAAAGTTTGATTAAACGACTGCTCAGAAGCTCATGTCAATCTTTAATGAATAAAAATACAATGTTATTTATGCGCTAAGGTTCTTATCCAATTCTACGAACTATGCCCAGCCGCCCGGCTGCATGTTATCGCGCTGACGTTGCGTCTAGCCTACTCACACCATCACAGTGGTGGTCTTATGTTGCGTGGGCGCTGTGCTTGGAGCCGTATGAGGCGCACACATAACTCCTCCCTCACCAGATGAGAAATTATCCGAAGATTGTGGATTCGGATGATTTCGCATGAAAGACAATATTTTACCTTTAGCTTTATAACATAAGTAACCTAAAACAATCAGAAATACAA
The DNA here is from genome assembly GCA_932526365.1 of Lobophora halterata. NCBI lineage: Eukaryota > Metazoa > Arthropoda > Insecta > Lepidoptera > Geometridae > Lobophora > Lobophora halterata. The sequence continues at coordinate 6,417,215 of OW052014.1, read as the reverse complement.
AAACATATAAAAGTAGAGTTGCTAAACTAACACTGTTGATTTTCACTGCACCATATTTTTCTAGATTTTCACTTTCACTTTCATAACTTTTCATTTTCAGATTGTACGCAAGCTGTTTCAGGTCATCTAATTTCACGTTTTTCATGTCTAATGTGGAGCTGGGAAGTCTTTCCGGAACTTTCAGAATAGGTAAACTAGGAACTGGGGCCAGTTTGTGGGTAATGGTGCTTCCGTATGATCTATGGTGTTGAAGATGGATGTTCTGTAGGAAAATCTCGCAGTTTTCCTTAATACGCACCACGTAAGAGCCGCTTATAGATTGATGATCAACATCGCTACCACATCTCTCCGTCAGAATGATGTTGTGTCTAACGTAAACGATCCATTCGTTGTCCATAATGTGCTGGACTTTGATGTCTTCAATGTCAACTGGAAAGGCTACGCAGATTGAAAGGTTCTTATGGAATTTCATAAGCTGCTCCATGCAGGTCTCCTTGGAATAAACGACGATGTCGTCCTCGGTACAGATATACTGGTTATCACCGATCTGTTCGCAGGAATGCGCTGCAGGTAGGTATTTCAGCCCTTTCACCAAGAGGAAAGGATACTTAGGAATAATTGCCATTGTTTTATTTAATGATTGATTGAAAACAGGAAACGCAAAATTTTTATAATAATTATAAACGTTTTTATCAATTAAAGGAATCTCTAGAATAAATGTTATCTGGTTTCCTTTCATGTATGCCTTAACAGCTATAGTTCTTTCTATTTTAATCAAATTATGAGAAGTAGCTTCAAACATTAGATTTTCTGTCTTATTTATATCTTGTAAAATTGATAATAATTCCGTGGAGTTTACAATGGATTGGTGAAGAACAGAAACTCTACTAAACGCTAATGCTGTCTCGATTTCACTTAGTATAGTGTATATAGAACGAAAATTGTTACCAAAAACATTGAACATCACAAGGACATGGGTTGAGTAAATATTATGTACTTCTTTAGTTATTATTCCTTTAACCAAGTCTTCTATTACTTTTAGTCTTTGATCCAAAACTACAGTGTTAGCGTGTATTGTTTCTGTACTGTTTATAAAGTTATCCAACATTTCCGATATAATTGTGATTTTCTTATCTGTTATTACGTGTTTTTCTTCCATTTGCGAAATGAGATTATCGTAGTGATTAGCATCTTCAAAATCTAAATTTCCTGTTAATAATTTTATCATTGAACCGAGAGGATTAATAAGTCCTCTTTTAATCCTAGATGCGGGAAGTAGTTGTTTTAATTTGCCAATGGTCTCATTTCTCAAATGTTCTGTCTGTACTTTTAATGCTAAAAACTCTATTGAACATACATCCACTAGTTTACTAAATTCTTTGTATTTCCTCATATTATGTTCTAATGCTATAGTTACCCCACTTAAATCTAATACCTTAATTACGGTCCATCTATCAGTTTGATAAAATGCCTGGCCCATCTTCACCGGGAGAATTCCCGGGTTCCCTTCAATCTTTTGAATTTGAAGGCCCTGGCTCAGGGCTACTACCGTCATAACGATCAGGCCGCACCTGTGGAGGGCGTTTCAAATTTTTAATAGGAACATTAGTTTTCCTTTGTCCTATTAAAACTGGTAAAACGTTTCGTTCTAATTTTCCTCCTACAACTACTTTCTGATACCTCGGTTTATCTTTACTTTTTCTAGTATTTACGTCTTTTGCAAATTGTTCTTGGCCTTCTTCAAACTCAAAAGCTATCTCACCGCCTCGCTTTTCCTTAACCTTTTCTTTTCTCTTTAACATTTCACTCGCTAATTGTTGGTAAATGAACTTAGTGCGCCTTGCGTGGTCTTTTAGAAGCTGTTGCATGTATGCTCTTTCGAAATTTACATCGAACATGTTGTTTGCATCTGTATGTCCGAAACAAACCTCGAAAGGTGTAAAACCTGTGGCGGAATGTATGGTATTATTGTAAGCCATAATGGAATAGGTCATTACAGATGCCGCGTCTGTGCACTTTTGCTCGTATTTTGCCAAACGGTATATTTCTATTATAGTAGAGTGGAAGCGTTCTACTATTCCACTACTATTAGGGTTATTGGGCGTTCCAATGTGCAATTCAATTTTATAGAATGATGTTAATTCTCTAAATAGCTCATTATTGAACTCTGACCCTGGGTCACTACTAATCTTTTTGGGGATTCCGTAGAAGGAGAAGTATTTAATTATCGCTCTTACTACTTCAGCTGTGGATCTGTTATTAATTTCCAATGCCTGTGCCAATTTACTGAAAGCATCTACTACTGTAAGATAATATTTTCCTTCAATACTAAAAAGGTCAATAAAAATTTCCTGAAAAGGCGCATCTTGAGTTTGGGTGAGTTGTATGGCTGGTTTTATGGGCTTCCTATCATATTTCATCTTGCGACATGACTCACATCCATCTAAAACTGCTGAAACTATCTCTTGCATGTTATTCCAATAATAGTTCCTCTTTATTCTTATCATAGTTTCCTTGATGCCACGGTGGCACGTCTTTCCCTCATGAACTTTCAAAACTACTGCCCTCTGTTCTTTTTCGTCTTCTACGTATATCACCCTGTTTTTACATTCGAAAAAGTTTACTGTTCCCTTTTTAAATAAGCCTGTAATTACCCTTGAAAAGTCTTTTCTATGTTCGGGATATTCAAAATAGATGAAGTATTTAATTTTGGGCCTAATGTATTCTTTTAAAAACTTTTTTATGTGATCTAAGTTATTAGCGGGCAGGGTAACTTCCAGAACTTTCTGTTTGTCTCGCTTTATGTTATTGACATACATCTCGTTTTTAAACCATTTGAACACTAGAATTTGATTGGGTTTAGTGTCTATGGCTTCGTCTAGGATCGGTATACCTTCAGATTCTTCGTTTATAACTGAATGTATAGTACCTATGCTGCTACTACTCTCTGATCTTACAGGATAATGTTGTTCTTCTGATTTATGAGATTCATGGTCTAAAACTATGGTTGATGCGTCAGATGGGACCGAAATGATGTCGTCATCGCGTGTTGGGGATGTAGTTTGATTCTCACTTGATTGCGAGGGGAATGTTTTTAATATTATCTTTCCCGGTTTCGAAAGCTTTGTAATTTCGTCAGTGACGGAATCCAAGTGATCTCGCAACTTCTGATCTCTTTCGTCTAAATTCACTTCCATAGATTCCATAGAATCGTCACTTGAGGTCAAAGCATTGATTTTAATCCGCGAGAGAGCATCGGCGTTGGTATTTTGTTTGCCGTTTTTATATATAACCTCAAAGTCAAACTCTTGGAGTCGTAAACGCCATCTCGTCAATTTACTGCCGGGTTCAGTCAAAGAATATAACCACGCTAATGGGCGGTGGTCCGTAAAAATTTGGAATTTCCGCCCATATAAATATGGTCGGAAATGTTTTATTGCCCAGACTATGGCCAAAAGTTCACGCTCGATCGTACTGTATCTACTCTCTGTATCGCTCAGTGCTCTACTGGCGTAAGCCACTGGCTTGTCACTGCCGATTGTACCTTGAGAAAGTACCGCTCCTACGGCAACCGCGGAAGCATCAGTCGTCAAGATAAATGGTTTGTCAAAATCAGGATATTGTAATAGAGGTGCACTAGTTAGAAGTTCCTTGCACCTTTCAAACGAATCAGTAAATGTCTTATCTATCACAACGTTATTTCGTTTCTTTAAGCAATTTGTCATTGGTTGAGTTATCTTAGAGAAGTCCTTGATAAATCGTCGATAGTATCCTACTAGCCCTAGGAAGCTTTTGATCTCTGTCTTTGTTCGTGGTAAGGGATAGTTCAGTACTGTCTGGATCTTGTCGTCATTGGGTTTGAGCCCGTTTTCAGTTATCGTGTGTCCTAAATACATAACCTCTTTTCTAAGGAAGTCCGACTTGTCCAACTGTACTTTTAGGTTGGTCTGTCTAAGTCTATCGAAGACTGTTTTAAGTTTTTGCAGATGTTCTTGGAGGCTACTTGAGAAGATTATTATATCATCCAGATAGACAAGGCAGTGTATGCCTTGCAGGCCTCTGAGGATGTTATCCATTGCTCTCTGGAAGGTCGCGGGGGCCGTTTTAAGCCCAAATGGCATGCGCAAAAACTCAAAATGTCCAAATTCTGTGCTGAAGGCAGTTTTTTGTCGGTCCCTCTCTTCAATTTCTATTTGATGGTAGCCAGAGGCTAAGTCTAGCGTCGTAAAGTATGTGCTTTTTCCTAGTTTGTCAAATAAGTCTGTTATTATTGGTAACGGGTATTTATCGTCAACTGTTATTTCGTTAAGTCGTCTATAGTCAATAACCATCCGGTGCTTTACTTCACCTGATGCGTCCATTTTCTTAGGAACGAGATGGACCGGGGCACTCCATGGAGAGAAAGACTCTTGGATCACATTGTTGTTTAATAACTTTTCTACTTGCTCCTTAATCTCTGCTTTTTGTGCGGGGTGCTGCCTATACTGTTTGACATAGATGGGATCTTCATTCTTAGTTCTTATCGAATGTTTTACTTGATTGGTGAAAGATAAAGGAATCTGTTCACAGTAAAATATGTCTTTGTAATTCCTGCAAAGGTCATAAATAGCCTTTCGTTCTTCCGCATTCATGTGATCTAGCCTTAGTTTTCCTAAATTTTCTTCAAGGATTCTATCAGTCTCTACATTCTGAATATCTGACATGCAGTTTACCTCACATTCGTTGTTTACATACGGTTTTAGTTTAAACGGACTTGTTATCGTTATAAACACGCCATCATCTAGCGTATTTTGAATCACCGTTGTCGCGTATCCTCTTTCACACTTAACTATCGCACTTGGCATTCTTACACCCTTTCCAAACTCCTTGTATTCTAATATTCCTTCACCTTCGTAAATATCGGTGGGCAACTTTACTCGATTTTCAGAGCGTGGTGTCAAATGAACCACGTATTCTGATTTGCTATGAACTATAGGTATGATAGTGGTGCTCGTTAGCAAAACGTTTCTTTTAAGATCTATAATCGCACCTATCTGTCTTAATAAGTCATCACCTATTACGCCATCGTATCGTGAATCTACATCGTATAGGTAGAATTTGTGCCGGGCGTCGCTCTTGAATGTGGGTAATAGAGGTATCTCTATAACTTCTCCGTGTGAACTGGAGGCATGTGTACTTACTACCGTAAATGGTTCGGGTCGTATTTCGTTGTAAAAATACTCATACGCCTTTTTAGGGCTCATAAACGATCTCATACTTCCTGTGTCAATCATAAACCTAGCGCTAATCTCTGGGATCCTGATGTAGGGTAGCTTTAGGTTTGGGTCACAGTTTAACTCTATCATTTCACACTGTGGCTGTCCATACGCATGTGAAAATTTTCCATCTCACTAATCTCTGCTGCTTTGTCTGTTTCTTCCTGTCCTGTTATTTCTTGTACTTCGTAGCCTGATTCTGTCTCTACCGGTCCCTGACCTACCATAGCGTAATCTAAGGACGGCTCTCCATAATAGCCGTAGTCATAATAATTGGTGTCGTACATACCCTCATCGAATCCTAGCTCATTTAATTTGAATCCCCGTTGAGTGTTAAGAGGAGGTGCCGTTCTCATAGAGACGTCAGTTGAGCGATTTTGGTTGCCCTGTTGAGGTGGAAGTATAGCAGGACGGTACCCAAACTGAGGGTTGTTAAATCCCTGGGGACGCATCCCGAATTGTTGAGGTCGCATTCCATAACTTGGCTGAAGGCCGAATGATGGTCTGTAACCGAATTGTGGACGAAACCCTGTTGGTTGCTGAGGGCGCTGCATAAAGTTCTGAGAAGCAGCTCTAGGAGCGAAAGCTGGGTTCATATTCTGTCCCGGGATCCCGAACTTGAAGTTAGGGGGCGTCATTTGTCTAAACCCGAATACCGTGGGTTGCACAGTGTTTCCAAATTTCATTTGGGGTGTTTCGTTAGTGGTCGGTTTGAACGATGAACTGTTCATTTTATTACGGGCCGTGTACTGCTCGTGGAAGTTCACTTCCTCCAAGACAACACTTAAGGCCGCCTCTAAACTTGTCGGAGCCTTTAATCTCACTATCCGTACCATGTTCTCCGGGAGATTATACATGAAAACATTTAGAGCCGTGTTATTGTATATTGTAATTTTGCTTTTCTTAAGAGTGGCGTCTGTCAGTTGGTTGACTTTTGATATAAGGACTGACCTTACTGATTGAATCCTATTGCAAAAATTTAAATAAGTTTCTCCAGATTTTATTTTTAAGTTTTCTAGCTCGATGGCAATGCACTCCTCATTGCGGGGATCTCCGAAATGCTGTTCTAATAGATCCTTGAACTCCGCCCATGTAGAAATGTCATCGCGTTCGCTGATGAGTGCTGCGGCATCATCAACGAGCCTGCTTGTGATAGAATGCATCACATATTGATCTTGGATATTATTTCCCTTATATTTCTTTATAATATATTCACATTTCCTAAGGAAGAGATTAAGCTGTCGCTTATCCCCACCAAAACATGGAATAAGTTTTAACATTTCGTTTGGGATCAGGTTGATAACCTGTTCCGTTTGTCCCTGCATTGGTTCCGTCATTTTAACGGTTATTTATTTCCTACCCTATACACTAACTATGTCCTAGTCTATTAAGATTTAATTTTAAGTTTACTTAAGGCTTTCAATTTAATACTACAATTACGCCACAGATTCCATGTATCGCAACTGATAACCTAATTACGCACAGATTTAATGATACGTAATGTACTTATAACTTAAACGTTCATAATTTTATAACACGTACACAATAAAACACACAATATAAAACTAATGCAATAAACACAGAAGTTAATGTGAAAATTGGCTCTAATTTTAACTCTATTCTTAATATACTATGGTGACACAGATTTTAATGTGAAAACCAGATAACAGATAAAAAGAGAGAATTTTAATCTCTTTTCTACCAAAACAAGGCAATTTTCAATTCGGCAAAAGGATAAGGAAGGTGAAAAAGGCTTACTCACCAACCCGCCAACGCCATCGCTCCAGTTTCACACTATTTATTTGGTTCGTTCGGATTCCGATGAAAACGGTGGAAAACCCGCCGTGGAAATGGTGGAAATCCGCCCCGGCTGCGCCAGTGAAGTTTGTGGAAGCGTGAAAACTCTTTTTAAAAACTAAAATTAAAATTAAAATCAAATAAAAGAAAAGTTTGATTAAACGACTGCTCAGAAGCTCATGTCAATCTTTAATGAATAAAAATACAATGTTATTTATGCGCTAAGGTTCTTATCCAATTCTACGAACTATGCCCAGCCGCCCGGCTGCATGTTATCGCGCTGACGTTGCGTCTAGCCTACTCACACCATCACAGTGGTGGTCTTATGTTGCGTGGGCGCTGTGCTTGGAGTCGTATGAGGCGCACACATAACTAGCTAGCTCACTCCAAATATAACGTAAAGCTGTGTTTATATGGTATAGATATAGCTTAGTAATAAAAAAGTAATGTGAGCAAAGCATTCTCCTGATCGAAGAAAGAGACACGCCAATCTCTTTATTCTAACGAAACGAAAACCAGTGATATGCAGCTCTACATTAATGTGTACAAAGTCCGGTGTAGCACTGAAGCTTAGAAAGTTTGTGTTTTTTGATAGTGAAGTGAGTCTCGTGACCCCAGTAATTTCTAGCTACATTGTCTTGATGACTCTGAATTTATAACACAGCTTGAGTACTTGATTTCTTGTGATAGCGCACAATGTTTTAGAAAAAGAAATATATTATGCCTTCTATTTCGACCTCTAATTTTTTCATATATTTGTTTCAATAAATATTTATTTTTGATGCCAAATTTAAACTCTGTTTCTTTACCTTCGTGATGTGATAACTATCACCGGGAATAAGTTTTGTCGTTATTTTTGATTTTCACTACTTTTATAATGTGAACTAGCTCTGTTTTTAGTTTGCCGCAATATTTTTTGAATACGTAGTAGGTGCTACATAAGTATGCATGTGTCGGTATAAGAGCCTCTTACCTCTTTGCATTTCAAGTGGGATGGAATCAAAGGATATTAAGCATCATAAATCATGCCTCCATCGATTGTCCGGTTGCATTACAAATACGTAGGTATTAAGTTTAGACGTACCTATAATAACAACTAATCTTCTTGGATTTCTTTGCCTTAGATTTAGATTTTCTGGTTGTATAATCTTGTAAAGATTTCTTGTGTGCTATTTTGGGAGTATAATTTGGACCCGAGCAACGTGCCATTGTAAATGGTTCCTTTTTTCGTTTTTTTACCTTCATTTTATTGCTGAGTAGGTATAATAATCTGGAATCGAGGAACTGGCTCCATTTATATGATCTTTAATTTATTTAAAATTGATACAGTCAGGTAAAAATATTTTACAGTGGTAGCTGCTGCCCGCAACTTCGACTACATATTTTTGAGGAAGGCTTATGCTGGTGGAGAATAACTTTCGAATCTTTTTTTGTACAAGAACCTACTTTTTCAACCGACTTCAAAACGGGAGGAGGTTATCAATTCGGTTGATTTTTTTTTGCAATGTTTGTTATTCACAACTTTGCTCTTTATAAACTGATTTGAATTGTTAAAAAAAATTATTTAAAAATACTTTCAGATTGATTCCATAGCAGATTCATGAAAATCGGTTCAGTACTTTGGTGCCTACGGTCACTATAACAGTCCGATTTAATGTTTTTTTATAAACAAGTAGCGAGCGAGCGAGAAGCTCTCTTGATGGATGGTAAGAGATCAAATGCTATAACCAAAATAGTGCAACATGAGATTTTTAATCACATAGGCCGGTCCATTGCTGTAGCGCTCCAAGACAAAAACGTCTTAAATAATGTAGCAGGCCCTTTAGGTACCTAGGTACATCTTTCACGAGACAAGATGTGAAAGTGTCACCGCTTCAAGCGTTAAATATTCCACCAGAATTACCGCATTTTACTCAGGAATTATATAATTCCATAAAACAAACTCATAATTAGATGTAATTGTGTAATGTGAAGGGGTATGCTAACTTATTTCCTTGATTCTGCAAAATGCGTTCTTGCGAAGATAATGGCGACAGCATAACTGAGTAAATATGTAGGTGTAAAAAGTGAGTAAGTACTAAGGGACTTTATTCAGCATGTTCATTTCTTTACTTGGTAATAAACAGTACCTATTCACATCCAAAGTAAGTAACTATCAAAGTTAGGTGAGTATTCAAACTTTTTCGAAAGTTAGGGAAGGTATAAATGCAGGTAAGTTTATTAGATAGTTATAGGTATATCATCTGTGCTATATCACAATTCTCAAAAGCACGTCGGTTTAACTAGCCCCAAATGGCTCCATAGTTCGAACACGACTTCAATTAAAACGCTGCTTTTCCAATGTTTGATAGCCTTCAGCTATCGTATTTTATTGTCCATCTGGCTATTGAGTTATATTAGCCCTTAGCATTCAGAACAGCTATTACGCTTAATTGCTTCAGAGAGCTGTAAAAGCTGAGCACCCCTTTACAGATACTCGCAAATACTGGCTCAATTTTACAATCCAAAACCAACAACAAGACTGAGAAAATGTTATTCTTATTCTTACCTATTCATAATCATAATCTTTATATTCTGTTTTGTATGCACCCTTCAATGGCTTCCCATTAAAAGGTGCATTGTGTATTGCCCCCCGAAAAACGATAAACCCAGTCTCAGCCATCCTAACTCCTTCAAATAACGGAGTAGGATTCTGGGTTGATGACATCACCGTTCCAGTAACATGCTGACCGACGGACATATGGTGGCGAGGAGTCTAACAGCCTACTTCATCATCATCCTTGGCGCTACAGCCCCGGGTGGGCCTTGGACTGGTCAAGTAAACGGCGCCATCCAAGCCGATCTTTGGCTTTCTCCTTCCAGCCGCGGCCTTCGAGTGCTTTCAAGTTTTTTTCAATGCCATCCAGCTATCGAAGTTTAGGTTTACCTCGAGGTAGACCTAAACTTCGATCTAGCGACTAAACTCGGTCTAGCAGCATACGCAAGCCTTTTTTATACATGGGGAATCCTCCCGCTCTTCGGGGAAGGTGGAGAGGGACTGTGGATGTCGGACTCTTACCAACTGGACTCCATGGTGGCCAACCTCTGTGCATTAGAGGGACCCCGGGATAACAGAAATGATAGTTATTTGATTGTAACGGGTATTTATAGCCCAGATTAAGATTCACAGGTTCCGGAAGATGCAAAAAGTCAGCAGGACGATGAAGAGCTATGATACATATTTGTATACAAGTTAAATTAAGTTAAGTTTTAGAGAAAAATTGAATCTATGTAAATAAATGTTTTTTTTTATCAATTATAAACTCAATTCATTGCAAAAACTATAGCATAAAGTTAATAAGAGAGTCAATACAAATAATAAAATTGAAAGAAATAGTTTTGACCGCCTAGATTGGCAAAATACCCCTGCGTCGGGACACAAAAACGAGGTGAGCGCGATAAATACCCGTTACAATCAAATAACTATGTGTGATAATCGCGAAAGTCTACGAAAAACAATCGAAATTATATTTTTGATAGTGCAATCTATAATACATAAGACACGATTACAACTCTAAGCATACTTTTTTTATGTAAACAACAAGTAAACGAGACGAGCTAAAGTGCTCTCCTAGTGGAAAGAGATCACACCAGCTCATGGCCAGAACAGTGCTACACAGCACTTTGATTCACAGAGGCCGTTGCCGGTGAGTGCTAAAGCGCTCATCCACTTTGAGACATTTTGATGATTAGTCTCGAAAGCCCAATAATTTCACTAGCTACAGTGCCCTTCAAACCGGAACACAGTCATGCTTACACATTACTTCTTTGCGTCAGAATATCTGACACCCATCTAGACGATACTTATTTAGATTCTTGGTACCAAGAACTTGCATAGTCACAAGGATCGCGGGTAGGTAAATCTAATAAACATCAGAATGACAGAGGATGTCAGATATTCAAGTCATGCTTGATTGCGTTCCGAACTCAGAAGAATGAAGTAAATAGAATAAATCCTAAATTTGACAAATTCGCTATCTTCTTTGCGCATAACACTTTTTGCACTAGATAAAACGAGACAAAACATGCATTTGTCGTACGTCATAATATAGGGGGAATCTGTCACTCGTTGAGCCACAGAGATGACCCAAGTCATAAAATATCGATATCGATATTAACAGTTCGATGATCTACAATTATTCTCATCGATACCGATATTGATATGTCAATCCTAACAACTTAAAGTCCGTGACTAAGATAACGTTATCTAGATTCACTCTGGATTAAAGGAACCTTGAACTTTGTAAAAACCACGAATTAAGATGACAATTGTTTATTAGATAAAATAATATACAACATACACAGGTCAATGAGTACATTACAAAATTTATACTTAACACAAGTTTACATTTGAGCTAAACCTTGTTCTGCCTGCTCCCTACCTATAGATTAGTTCCTTAACTTTAATTATAATAATTATAAATAAAGTTAATAAAATTATTATTATATTTTCTTGGTATACTTTATCAGTACTTTTTTTTCAAGGCTTTTCGTACGCTGTCTAAAACAGTTAATTTTTAGCAAACTGGAGTAGGCTAGATTTTTATCGACCATCTCACACTGCACATTCTGTAATTCTGCGCTAGTGTTCTTCGGTGGTACGTCTGAAAACACTGATGAACTTATTTCTGTAATATCCGAAGGTTCTGGTGTAGGTACATTGATGAAAGGGATATCCTGAAACACATTATATTTTTAATTTATAGTTCATGTAATAATAATTATAATATACCTATAACACGCAATTTTAAGTTCAGTACTGACCGTTAGCTTGCGACGCTTCACGAGCATTGCATTTGGTTCAAGTTGAAGAATAGCCGGAAGAACATTTTAGCTCTTGCCGATCGTTATTGGACGCCAAAGGGACACCCTGAAATATTAATAGTGTAAACGTAATATTTGCCGTGATTATTTTGAAGCTCTCTTTTTTTGTATATTACACTATCATGGTTGAACAGTGAACACATAGATATTGTGTTTAACCATGATACAGTGAGCAAGACGGCAAATATATAATACCAATAAATAAAATATGAATCGAACGAAATACAAAGAGTGTGAGTGTGTGTAAGTGAGATGGGTCAGCTACGGAATCCCACAATGGCTCACTTTATTCGAAAAATCTTAGTATACTCAGTCTGCATAGCCTTATCGACAAATCTTTTTACGTTTTATGACATCCCTAGTTAGTATAACATAGCCTCGAATTATTCATGATTTTAGCATGAAAAACGCCGATTCTTCATATTTCTATACTTATTGGACGTTATTCAATGTTTCTACGTAATAATTATGTGTTTAGAATGGGTTATTAATGAGTAAATACACAAATAGATACTTACCGCTGAAAATTCAGGTTCTCTTGATTTTTCATGATACTTGCGGAAGACTGGCATAATACGAGGGCACAATTCGACATTTCACATATTTTTTTCACTATTTACAATAGTTCAATACGTATTAAACAATATAAAACAACCAAAACCCCGTTGAAAAATAAACAAAAACAATGACATTTTATGAGATTAAATTTGAAAGATAGTCAATGTAGATGGAAAGCGACAGAACTATTTAACAATACACTTGGTTGGATAATTATGTCCCACATAACAATTGTGGGACTTTCTTTGAAGTTTCCTATGATTATCTCTATTATAGGTATATCCAAACTCTTTGGTTCCGAAGATTAGCCTCGCATGCATCACATTTTACACCATCATCTTTATTTCCAGGCAAGATAAAAATATTACCTACTGTGAAAGAAGTGGTTTTCTCTTATTTATTGTGAGCCTGAACTGTCCTACTGCAGGGCAAAGGCCTCCATTCCTTCTTTCCACACTTTTGTGGCTGTCAAAGGTTACTATCGACCGTTCTTTCAAGTACTTTCTCTTAATTTATTAAAATATTATTTAACACTAGCTGATGCCCACAGTTTTACCTGAGTGATATATGGATGGCCTTTACTTACCGGATTTTAGCCCAACGGGTTCAGTAGTTTAGGCGTGATTGAGCAACAAACATTAATTTATCTATTCATACGACGACACGATTGGTCGAGTGGCAAGTGTGTTGGACTGCCACGCCGGTACGCGGGTTCGATTCCCGCTTCAGGGCAAGCACTTGAGTGCTGAACATCGGTGATTTTCCTGAGTCTGAGTATTTTCTATGTAGATACCTACGTATTTATTATTATTATCAGAGACTTATTATTCAGCCATCTGTGTCCCACTGCAGGGCAAAGGCCTCCTCTCCTCTCCTTCCACTCCTTGCAGCCAAAGGCGTCGCTGGTCCATGTTGTCAGGTAAGCGTCCAACTCGTCTCGCCATCTCCTTCTGGGCTTTCCACGTCGTCGCTTCGCGTTTGGTGGGCTCCATTTCGTAGTGGTTTTAGCCCACAAGTCGCTGGACATGCGTACTATTTACAAGGAAAAAAAATCTATCAGTTACCTGGTTCCCATAGGATAAGCTCTGCTTAGTTTGGGGCTAGATGGCGTTGTGTGAAATGTCTAAAATATTTATTTTTTTATACCTACTAACTAACTTTCGCATTCAGTAGTAATATTTTTTGATGGACCACACGATCATCATCATTGATGGAGGACTCTGTTACTCTGACATTTTTTTGTTCATTTATGTTTTCATGTGGTTTTCATCAATATTTTTTTTTCTTTTCTTTTCATCATCCCACCGCTAGAACTACATACACCTCCCAAATTGGGACATCGCATCCTATCTTAGCTATTTTATAGATTTCTATGATAATTCTTATAGAACTACTTACCTGAAATAAATTACTTTAATTTTTATTTTATTTCCCTCTTCTTCCCCTGATCCCAAACGGAGGGAAAGAATTTGTGGGGTTTATACAACTCATCCACACTCACCCACCTTCAGCGTGTTTTAAGATGACAGTTTTCATTTTAGTTAGACCATAAACGCAACAAAACCAAGAAATAAGCACAATCTTAGATGTTTACGAGGCACTTTACGATGCCCGTACCCAGTAAAATTGAAATCACTGACAATAACAATATGCAATTTTATATGAGATTTCCCGCTGCCTAGTCCTAGTATTGGACACCGCATGCAGTCAATGCTCTATTGAAATTTATCGTATCCTGCGAATCTACCGCCTCCGTGCCTGGAGGCGGTCGATGACCTAGGAACAGCGTTAGGATACCTAGGTTCGTTGGTACTGTTCACGAACTAACTATTCGAGTATCTGGATGGTTTGAGACGGGCTGGATCGCACGACGAACCCGGATGCTTGTGCATTTATTATAGCCACTTCGTACACTTCGTATACAAGTAAGCAAAATGTTCTATCAGGTATAGCAATAATTTTAAAATCTACATTTTGTAAAGGGTTTTTTTATGTGAACATGGTACGAGACGAGCTAAGCGCTCTCCTGATGGTAAGGGATCACGCCTGCTCATGACTAGAAAAGTGCTACACAGGACTTAACGTGGTAGACCAATCTTCTCATCTACCTACATCTGCTGTCTATCTTAATGCGCAAATGCGCACGCGTTTGAAGGTACGAGTAAGTAGAGTTGGTAGAGCTTTTATGAATTCCTCTAAATAGTCTACGGAACAACCACAGTGCCCGATATTCTGCCCCGAAGAATAATATGTATCATGTACACATTTATGTGTTCCGTGTTTAAGGGTAGGTACAGACAGCGTCATAGATAAGTATCTCCTCTGCATTATAATACCCAGCTTCAAATCCCTTTAAATCACAGTCGCGGCGAATGGAGAAGTTTTGCCTTTAAAAAATAGATTATATTTTTATAACCATATGTAAGCCTAAAAATAAGTTTAAGTATTACAATTTTTTGAAAGGATTTTTGTTGGGTGTCTTGTGCAAGGGGGATACTTATCTCTGACGCTGTCTGTACCTACTGTAACTAGTAAAATGTTGGACAATCGAGACAGAACATCAAAATGCGCTAAAGCATTGCAACAGCAAGCAAAAACCGTCACAAACCGTCCTGGATTCGTTCAACGTAGATTACCTAGCACATACTTAACTCAGTAGGTACACAGTGTTTAGACAGCATCATTCGCTAAGTAGGTAATTAGATAAGTATTTATCTAACGACACCTCGAAGTACCTAGTCAATCCAAACCTATTTATTAAGTAGTAAGAGTCATACTCTACCAATAAACTATCGTAATGAAATCATTTTGAGGTGACCAAAGTAATATTTACCTTATCTAGGTAACTTGATGATTGTTGGTATAATCTATTTACCTATAACAATGCGATTATGTACCTACGTAATACTCCACTCTACCCACTCATCACGTATAACCCACATGGGATTTATAACCCACATCCTCGAGGAATCGCTGCATAAATTCACCAGTACCTATCGATAAATCTAAGTTGCTGACGGTCAAAAGCAATATCAATATGATCTGAAATTTACTGCAATTATGGTAGATAATTCGTTCTAATGTGTAGTTATGGACCTCACTCAAGTTATGGACATCACATCGAGTTTTTCGTCAACTCATCCATTTTGGATGAATTGGCGAATCATCACATGACACTTTGCTCACACAAGTAAAATATGTAGGTGTTGGCAATAGTTTGTGAGGACGAATGGATGGATATTTATCAATTACTGAACGCACCACAACTACTGAACGGTTCAATAGTTGTAGGTAAGTAGTTCAGTTTGACTGAACCGATTCGGCTGAAATTCGGGAAAGATTCATGACCTAGAAAATAGCATGGGTGCAAAACTTCGAGTCAAAAGCCGCAGGCTAGTCTACTACGAATTAATTATGATACCTATGATGTATTAAAATTAATTGTTATTATTATATACCTATGTAGATACCTACTTATGATAAGAAAGAAGAAGTAGAAGATACATTTTGTATGTAATGTGATATAAAGAGGCATCGAAAGGTCAAGTAGGTTAAGTTCATAGGTATACTACTCAGTTAACTTTATCGGCTGATCAGATTTATCGTACCTGTTGGCGGAATTATGAAAGAAGCAAGAAGCCCTAACGGATCTGTAATAACAGGGTCGCTGTCGCACTTATAGGATTATGCAAAGCACTACTTTCCCTGATTATAGCATGTCTATCGGGGAAGCTCCGTTAGTATTAGCAAGGTATCTGTAAATTCAACATGAAGCCAGATACTTTATCGTAGCAACTAACATCTGAAAAAAATATAGGCGCATGCGCTGTAATACATTGTGATTGCTCCGCGAAATCAGCAAGGCTTTATAACCCTAAAGATATATTGCACGTAGGTAGGTAGGTACTTACGAAGGCTAAATTGATCAATGAGAAACAAATAATTGAGCCTATTTGAAAGGAGACGTCGCGATTTGGGGAACCAATATTTGGAAGCAGCAATAAATTGGTAGTGCCTTTTCGGAAAGAACACCTACGTGTTTTTACGTGTAATTGAAAGCACTATAAATTGTTAGAGCTTATTCGGAAATAAGACGTAGTCACTTAACACTAATTTTGAAAGCACTATAAATTGGTAGAGCTTATTCGGAAATAAGACGTAGTCACTTAACACTAATTTTGAAAGCACTATAAATTGGTAGAGCCTGTTCGGAAAGAAGACGTAGGTACTAAAAATATTTCAAAGCACTATAAATTGGTAGAGCCGGTTCGTAAAGAAGACAAATTAAAAATTGATATTGAAAAATAATTCTGAAGTAGGTAATATAAATTGGTAGAGTCTGTTTGGAACGGAGACGTGGCGATTCGGGGATCCAATATTTGCAAGCACCAAAATATAGTAGAGCCTGTTTAGAAAGAAGACGTGACGATTAGAGGAACCAATATTTGGAAGCACCAAATATAGATAGAGACTGTTCGGAAAGAAGACGTAGCAACAAACTAGGTATTACTTGGAAGCACAAAAAATTGGTAGCACCTGTTATACTTTAGGTACTGCAGGCCTAAATATCTTATCTTAGTTCTGATTGGTTGGGATTAGAATATTTAGCAGATTTTTTGATAATCAATATAGGTAGGTACCTAACTACCGACAACGGGGCCGCCCCGGCCGTAGCGGCCCGGTGGACTATCAAATATTTCTACCAAGTCTATAGAGTTGATGGTTTTGATGTAACCTAGGCAATGGAAATATAAACAAACCTCCGTCAGTCTAGTCATTGGTATAACAAAAAGTAGGTACTCTGTGGTTGAAAGTGGTCGGTGAGGCTGTGATTCTTCAGCTAGTTTTAGCAATAATAGTGTTACTTTCCACATCATGCAACCCAGTAAACTGAAGATACTGATGATTGGTCCTTCAGATGTATGTTATGTATTTGGATTTTAATACAATAGCAAAGATTTAATTAGTTGTTAGTAGGTTATGTATTATTCCTTCTGTATGTAAATCTGTCATTAGCGTCACTTATCTACCGAATGTGAAACGATTGTCAATTGGTTGATCACTCAAATTCGTAGGGAAGAAGTTTGTCAGTCTATTATTATATCCTACTTATTAGTACCTACCTATTTCAGCATGTCGAACAATATCGACCAAACAATCCATGGTGGCTAATGTAGATAATCCCTTTTTTCAGTGTGGTAAAACGCAAATAGCCAACTTCATATCAGAGTCTATGAACATTGAAGATGCAGGAACGTCAAAACCTACTCAAGGCGTCAGAATCGTCGAATTCGAGCTGTCCAACCTGAATATCAATGGCAAATCGACCAATGTCGATATCGAACTGTGGGACTGCAGCGGCGACCACAAGTGTGTAAAATAATTTTGCTAGTCCTAAATGTCTTCAGAGTCTGTTTTGATAGACTACTCCCCCACTGTAAGGCAAGTTAGACTGAGGGTTTTAGTAGGTGTCAAATTATTAAGGTGCATTTTCAGGTTTGAATCTTGCTGGCCTGCACTCAGGTTAGGCGTTCAAGGAGTTATACACGTGTGCTCCCCTAACACTTTACACGCAGCTGCAAGAGAGATGGAGCTTCTTTACAACTACTTCGTGTCACAGCCAAACCTATCTGCAAAACAGTGTGTGCTTCTATACAATTGCACTGATTCAGACGATCAAGAGAATATGGATACCCTGACACTTTGTAAGTTTTCAAGTGAAAAATAATTTTAGGCATATTTATCGTTACTTACATAACCACCAAATTGTTTTTTTTTTATTTCAGCTCCGACGTTCTCTAAAGTGTCTCGGTTGTCCATTAATCTGAAGTCAGGAGGTAATCGTTTAAAAATAGATTTTACAAGTTATGTAACTTCTGTGCTACAATCGCTTTATAAAGATGGGTAACCTACGACCTATCGACTTTGCTCACTATGCATGCAATAGGTGTAGGTAGAATACTTACAAAATTCATGATATAGGTACCTATGGATGTACTCACCATTTCATTTTCCTTTTCATAATCATTTACATGGCATCCCTGTATGTAATTCTGAAAATCATCCATAGAAGCATCATGATTCATGAACCTAAGGATCAAAACATTGGTAATGTGATGTACAATGCGTGAATGTAACGGTTATGTGAATGTAATTAATGTTTCTACTTTAGTAAGTACCTACCTATGTAATAATAAGACGGTTTGAAATTATAAGATTTATGATTAATAATATAAACATTTTTATTTTGTTTTTGAGTTTGAAATTGGACAGGCCATAAACGTTGCATATTCTCCAAAGCCAACTAAGGACTAACATCAGTAAGTACAGTAAGTATAATATTGATAATCATAAAATACAGGAAGTTAATCTGTAGTAGGTACAATTTAATATGAAGTACATGAAAAAGGTTTAGTTACTTAGTTAATATTGCTTATTTGCATGTGATATAATATGTTACTAACATTATTATTAAAACATTATAAATCCTGAATTATAATAATAAAGATTCAACATTATTTAGTACATAACTAACAATTATTCCGAAATTGCTTTGTTGTAATGTTTGTCTAGCCTAAAAGTGCCTAGTAGAGTTGTGGTAACATAAAATCTAAAGATTCTTTGTTAATACGATTTACATAATTTACATAAATAAGAAATGAACAGCATACTTTAAACTTTTAATTTTATACTAACTTACTTTATATCAGGATACCAAAATGTACCTACAAGCGAAGTATAAAATATTACGATCGTGAACTTTCGATCAGTCTTAAAACTTTTGGCTCTTATATTGAGTACTTTTTCATCTTAAAGCATAAACAACTCTATTATCAACTTATTTACATACATGAACGTAATTACTGGCGTTAATATAAATAACGTTGAATATTTAAGACAAAATAAAACAACGTACGTTACCTACACTAAGAGCTGACATTAATAAAACCTAGACCACCAAAGAGAAATATAATAAAAATCCTATATTTTAAAAGTCTATTATTATTATTTTCTAATTAATTATCACCTTGATCACTCATTGCATAAATTATGGAAGATTTTTTACAGTAAGTATCCTAAAATAAATCATAAATGATCTGGCTAGAGTTAAACATAGGCATAATAATATGCCTATAAATTATGTATATTTACAAACCCTAATTTCTATCATTTTTCCAATTGTTGCGATCGTTGAATCCTTTTCTATTCCCTCTAGCTGAACCGCCCCGGTTCCACCTTTCGTTGCCGCGGCCTCGGTGACCTCCTCTGTTAGGAAATCTAGGGAAGTTTTGGTCACCATCCATAAAGTTAAAGTCATTCATAGGCCCTGGACCATTAAATGGCATATTTCCAAAATTACTCGGGCCACCAAAATTATTATTGAAATTGTGAGGAATGTTAGGAGCTATACCTAACAAACCAGGTGTTGGCCCGCCGCGCGGATCGGGTAACGAAGGATTATACCCGGGCATGCCTCCCATGTTCATATTGTTCATACCTCCCATACCCATTTGCTGCATGTTCATCATATTCATATTGCCGCCATCATTCACACCAGGCACATTCATATTACTGTTCATGCCGAAAATACTGGAGTTTTGGTTAAAATTGACAGGAGTTTTTAATAAAGCTTCTTTGGGTTTTGGTAAATAAGAAAACTCACCATTTTCTCCCAAGGTTATGCCTAAATTTGTGAAAATACTGCCGATTATTGAGTTGCTTTGTATAAAAGAAATATCAAACATTCGTCCAGGCACTTTATCTTGGTGATATTGTTTAATCGCCTGGGTCACTGGAGCCAAGTGCTGATTTACAAAAATTTTATGAGTAGAACTTAATTCTTTGTACCACGTAGAGTTTTGTAAGACTGTTTGCAAATCTAACACATTCTGTTTATTTTCTTGAGTTGAATTATCTGTTGCATCTTTAACTTTCCTTCTTGGGTCCACTCTTGGTCCTGTTGGAGCTGCTTTTGATATTTTTTCTTTATCACTGTCACTGGTAGGTTCTTCAATGGATAATCTGAATACTTTTCTTAATCTAGGATCCACTAAGGCTTGTGATTTAGCGGTACTATTTCTAATATCTGTGTAATCTGGTCGTGGTATATCAATAAGTACTACTTTAAAAGGTATTGGAGGATGGCTGTTGATAGATCCGTCAATTTCAGAAGCAGGGGTGTAGTTAGGAATCGCTTTAAAAGGCAATCCTAAACGTAAATCGATATCACCACTAGCACTTTGTCGTAAATCGGTATCTCCAAAGGAGGGCAAGTTGAAGTCAGTTTTCCTAAGATCTACGTCAGTTCGTCGACGGCCATCAGTCGGTTCGCCGTCAACACATTCATAAATAGAAACTCTGGGGATTTTTTTATGACTTGTTGACTTAGGAGGGTCACTAACTTTGTCTCCACTAGACAACCTTCTTGACCTAGGATCCCTGGCTTTTTGAGAGTCATTGCTTTCTGGTGTATTTTCGATTTTAGTCTCATTTAAATTGTTTTTCATTGTATTAAGTAATTTCGTAACTTCTTCGCTTATGTCAATTTTAGAAAGATCCCCGAGCCTACTTATTACGGAAGAAGGTTCAATGACATGTGGCGTAGGTATTTGCGGTGATAAAGATGCCTGTAAAGGTGATGATGCAGGTGACTTTTTATTTCTGTTCCCTTTCTCTTCGTCACTAGAATACCATTTTTCGTCAATGAGTAAATTATTATCCTCGTCGTCAGTAGTTGAACGGCGATGTCGTTTTTCAGGGCTTTTGAAGATAGGCTCAGGCTGAAGAAAACGTATATCAGTATCAGCGTCTTTTTTCCTCTGTATATTCTCAATAGGTTCTGCTCTCATTGAAGTATTTTTATGGAAAGGCAAAATTCTGTGATCTATGTCTTTCATTTCTGTTGATATAGTGGGTTTATCTTCGTAAGTATCACTTGATGTTTCAATATCGTCATTTTCTTTTGATGCAAACTTCAATGCATCTTTTGTGTACTGGTCGATGTCAATTGTGTCTTTATTCGATTTGGGGTTGATATTTGTTATTTCTATTTTAGGTTTATCTTCATCGGATTGGGAAACTATAGGTTGAAATCGCATATCTATGTCTTTGCCTGGTAAGTCAGAGGAAACTGGAGGACTTGCCACTGCAATGGATGGCGGCACTCTCAAATCTAAGTCTTTTGTACCAGTAGAACCTGTGAACTGTTGTGAGTGTTGTTCATTATTTGAATTAATTAACCCTAGCTTCTGGATGCTCATAGTATTCAGTTGTATTTCAGTAATCTGTTTTAAAGATAGTCCAATACTATTCAGCTGCAAAACAGTCAATTGTCCTAGTTGATCTAAATTCTCGATCCCCATTTTCGAAAGGTCCAAAATCTGCCTCGGACTCAAAACTCCAGTTAAATTTCTGATACTCAAAACATTAGACGAATTGCTATTTGGTGACGAATTCACGTTATAATTTTGATTAGACATTTCATTCTGCCATCTAGAATGCCGAATTTTTGGAGATATTTTATTTTGTCGATCATTGCCATAAGAGTTGAATTGGTTTATTTCGGCATTCTGAGCATTGGGCAGATTTAACTCAAAAAGAGATGGTATGCTTCTATCTTGCTGGCCCTCAGAAGTTTCTGAAAATTGTTGCACTAGTTTTGCTTGTGTGGTATGAATCATTTTCAATGCACCCTCTCTGTTCAATCTAGGGAAATCTCCCAAGATTTCTTTTGGTGCCGATTCTATGTGTTTTAATAGAATATTTTTCAAATTATCAGACAAAGGTTTACCGTGTGCAAATTTACACTCATCTTTGTAGATACATGGAAGCCCAGTGTGATAATACTTGCAAGGAAAATCAGCATGCATGTATAAACACTTGTCTCTTTTAGCACAACAATCCATAAGATAAAACTTACATAGTTCCATTTTCCGAGGAGGCTGGGCATCATGAGAATAAACACAGTCATCACCTTTATGGCATTTCCCTTGCATAAAATACAAACAAACTCCATCTGGATCTTGATTAGGATGAGCTCTGCGTCTATCATTTTTGTTGTTTTTATTATTTCGCTCTCGCTGTTGTGGCCTTTGTCTTTGATTACGTTGTTGGTGATGGCCTCGATCTTCACTACTGTCCGACGCATATGAATCTCTTTCATCTTCTGGGTACATTTCGGCAGGCGAATTTCTTTGAACTGGAGATGCCCCTCTTACACACATCATCTCGGTTTCATCCATTTCATCAGAATATGACTGTTTTGCTTTCTTTTTGCTAGGCCCGTCTTTAATATCATATTTCTTTCTCTTTTTTTGTTTTCGGTGATCATCACCATCATGTTCAAACTGGTTATCTCCATTATCGTTTCTATTCATGGCACTCCTAATAGCTTTCTCAATATTTCCCGCGAAATCATCTTCTGCAGCACTAGAGTACTTACGGTTGTTTTTGTTTTTAACTTTATTTTTATTTTTACCTTGCTCTCCTTTTTTAGATTTGTTTTTCTTTTTCTTACCTGGCTTAGGATAGTGAAAGTCTTGAATTTCTTGCATGTCATGGTGCATGGCTTCAGGCTCATTTAAATTGACTTCCATAGGCTTTTCGGGATTTTGGTTTTCAGTTATTTCTTCGCCGTCACTCTCAATTTCTCCATCTTCGAGATCTTCTACGTTTGTTATGTCTGCCATGTTGAAGTTTTCTCTGAAATTAAGAAAAAAAAATGTTATTGAATCAGTCGATTTAAAACAAATCTATAAATTAAAAGTATGTGGATATTCAGAAAATGTTACCCCCTCAAAAGTTACCAAAGTTATTAAAATTAAATACTAAATTGTTATAAATTGCCTACTAAATATGACTTTGCTATATCTATAAAATTATTAATCAGATTACAAATATTTTTGCTACCTACTAAGGTTGCGTGATTTTAACAGAGTAGCTAGTAGTTGGTTCGAAAAAACTAGTAACACGATAAGAAGAACAGAGTAGCTACTGAAAAAACTTGGTTAGGTTGGTAAAGTCAAAGGTAGGTAGGTAATTTTCCCAAAATGCCAGTGGTTACCACTTAACCACCTGAATATACCACGGTCAAAGTTGTTAGTTGTTTTTATTATTTTTAATTTGACACAATTTAACGTAGGTACCTACTTAATTACATGTTTTCCGATTAAAGGATTAATTTTTATGTGTTATTTATATTTTATTATTTATGAAAAGCTAGACATGTTTTAAGTAAGTACCTACAGTAATACATAATTAATCCCGGAATAGAAAATAATGTGGTTTATGTATGCCCCAGGTTTTTGATTTAAGTCCAAGTAGGATTAATAAGTAGTAAGTACGTAGTCTTATTAAATGAACTCTTTGAATAGAAACCGCGCGCGTTGATATCTTTTGTATGAAAATATGAGATGTTTACCTACCTACTACAATACTTTCCATTTCCATAAAAGAACCACAGATGGTTCAATTTTTTTTTAGAATTAACAGCCAAGTTTTTATTGAGATATGCAAGAAAGTAGTAACTTCATGCCTTATTTATTTTATTTATCTCGAGATTGTTTAGCTATCAGATAAAAGTAAGTTATCAGTTTCCTTACTAAAGAAGTTTTATGTATTTTTATACCTAAGCGTTCAATTTTCATACATAGGTATATTCACTACTTAAACCTATGTAATTTAGGGATATTTTTTAATATTCTAACATTTTCAAGATTCAAGATTTTAATTCGCATATTTGGCCAGAACTTATTTTACATGAAGTATGTTGTGAAAAATAGTATTTGTGCCTTATTTTGAAGTGCTTTAACAGATTAATCATGTAAAAGCTAAGCTAAGCATGCAAGTATGCATAACAAAAACCTAATAATTTACCTACTGATATCGTTATAAGAAGGTTACTCGCTCGTAGGTACATCATCAAAAATTATGTAAGTAGTATTTTATGTAATTATAACGTTAAATGTACCTATGTAATGATATCGGTACTCATTTGGTAATTAGTCAAAAATTAAAATACACATATGTTCACAAGCATCTTCACTCGCGGACTGGCAGCATAGTCTACCTACCTACCTACTCGTAGGTACTACGTATCTACCTACCTTTGCATCAGAGCCCTACTCTAGCATCGACTCTAGGCACCTGGATATTTCTCAAAATGCGTAGGATATACTACCTATGTACCGTTGTACACGAGGTTGGGATTGGCAACCAAAGTAGGTTAGTTGTACAATTATTATTAGAACAGAACATTATTGACGTTGCATTTAGAACTTTAGAAGATACGTAGGTAAATAACTGAAGTGTGTAGGTACTTATGATGGGTACGACACAGGTGCGCAAGAAACCTTCAAATAGAATCAAAATAATTTAAAATATCTATGGGTTAAATATACCTAAATTGTAAAGTAGGCATGCGCAAATTTTATTGATCGCTCACTGAGAACCAGATGCGTCATGTAGAGCTACTACGCATCAGGCGCCATTTTTATTTATAACCAGACCAAATAAGAGAGGTAGGTAGATAATGCCACAAGGTTGGAGAGATAAAAAAAAATAACACGAACATTATGCGTCACAAAGATAAAAATAGCCTATTATGTTTAATTAAATAGCAGCTATGTATCATTGTTAGTAATAGAACGATCTTACAGCCTGAAATTGCACCAAGAATTTCTAAACACACACATCAGTAACGTGACGCTCCCGGTTCTAATGAATGTTGCTAAGAATAGAGGCAAATCTATAATTTGCATTGCAATTAAATGGATAAATGGAAATGTTAACGTTTTAAATAATAAATAATCTTTTACATAAACGTAAAGACTGAAACAATCTCGGCTCCGTATAAAATACTGTACCTAAGATTCGAAGGAACAATGAGCATTGGAAATATTTTCTCCAAAAATCACAATTCTTTATGATGTTGCGCAGATATTATTTGACATGTAATGTACGGCGGAGTCAGTCTAATAACTGCTCAGAGCCATTACTAGCAAAAATAATAATGAATTTGGTGAGTTGGCCAAGCTAAACAGGCAGTAGGTGGCCGTTCACATTTCACAATGTCTTGCTTGCAGTTGTGTTCTCTGCGTTCTCGCCACGGTTTGAATGACGTCAGATTTCTAGAACGGCAAGATATCTCTACTCATTGTGTCCTCCCTTTCATCGAGGTCACGAGTCGTAATGCTCACTCACACTAGCATAAACTTGATACGTGTACGTGTACCAGCCTATCGCATCGTAACCTACAAACAAAGGCGACCGTCTTAATTTAGCAACACTATAGTTACAAATGACAAGGTGGTTTTACAAAAAATAGAAACTCTAAAAACTTACACAATCATAAATTAGCCATTACCATGCAAGTACCTACTACCCAAAGGGTAGGTTCAGAGTATGAAACATAAATTGTTTCTAAAACTTTGTATTAACTTTGTACGGCATTACCTAAGTTAGGGGGGTAAACTTTTGTAGAAAGATACAATTGAATCGAAGTAGGTACTTATTTAGGTACTTGACTTGGATTATTATGTACTTATAGATATTCCCAAGTTGCAAAATAATTCATGCATTATGTACTTCTAAAAATTACGAAGGCCATGATTTCACTCCATGATTGATCAAATCCGCCATTTTGTTGGCATACCATTCATGGTTGTGTAAATTTTGTAGGAGAAATTGCTACTATAGCTTGCCGTGTTTTATAGTTACCTATGTAAATACCTTACATCTCGCATTGCGAGAAAATATGTATGTAAATAAAAGTGTAGCAAATACGTTGCACGTGTAAAACGAATAAGGGGAGCTGATCATCAAGCACTTTGTACTAGGGGGCACGCATTTTAGACCTACATGATTAAAATATAGGTCTTACTTAAATAACGATTTGATTCACTACTTTACGCCATATGAAATGGATAGTTTTCATAGCATCGCTGCATAGAAGACGTTACTTTTCGTGTACGATATATTGATTGCGGACGACGACTGCAGCGAAGTATCTCAGAAATTTGTGGCATTTTAGTTCTGAATATCACCACTTTTTTCCGGATGTCGCTAATGATGCCAAATTCACTAGCGCCATCTACCTCAGTTAATCAAAAACGTACATCACTATCCGGTAAACTTAATGACAGGAATTAGATAAAACAAAATTAAAATTTTTGATCATATTCATAAATAAATAAAATAATAAAATATTTTTTTTCAAACCTTAGTTAACGTTATGTTTTTTTCTTTTGTTTTAATTACATAGAAAAAACACATAACTTGACCTATAGACGATGTTGCAAGGATACAAAAACAACGTAGACTAACATCTTATTGCCACAACAATTTCTTTTTTTTCTCTAGTGTTGGTTGTGTACAAAGTTTACGATCGTTATGAGATAAAAATAAATTCAGTAATTTATTGCTTGTTAAAAAAATCATATTATAAAAAAAACTAAATATATATTTCCGTACCTATTGATCATCACATGGTTATTAGTTGGTAATTTGGTGAAAAAATATGTCAGTCATCATGACATCCAAAATAATAAATGTCAAAAGTGACATGCTGGAATAATTTGACATTCCTAGTCAAAAGTTGCCAGTCTTGTCATTAATCTGCATACAGTGTACACTTTATCCTTCTTGCCTTTTTCTGTATGTTAGTATTTATTTATGATAGAATAAACTGTACTACAGCTGTGCTAACAAATTCTTAGTAAGTTTGTAGGAACTTGATCGCATCTAAAATGACATGAAAATGATTAGAGGCCTTGCTATTTTTTCACACGTTATAATTCATACGCGTACAATATCTTGGAGTGGTCCAGTGGCCAGGCTACTAAACGGCTCCTCTCGCGTATTTTATGTAACTTCTGCAGCGAACATCTGGCAACGCTAATCAATTTAATAGTGGATCCATGAAATGATTGTGTATTTTGATCGTTTTCGTTGCTTATTTTTAACAGATTTCTAACTTCTGCACTGTACCTGTCGATGGAAGATAACTTTAAAACAGTAAGGTGATACACCCGATTTGTATCTGTAATTATTGGATTCACATGTTGTTTTCCTGAAAGTGAGAACGATGTCGGACCTGAACAATCCATTTGCTGGGTTACTCGGAGTATCAGGAGACAAATCTGCCAGTAGCCCAGCCCCTGATGAGGAGAACCAACGTGTACAAGCATCTTCCAAGATAACAAAAGAAAACGACGAAATTAAAACAGTGAACAGCATCGTTGAAAATGTTTTTCTCATCACAATTAATCCTGACGCTCTTGAAGGCAACACAGACCGACAATTGGTGTATTTAGAGGATCTCGCCGAAGCTAGCAAGCCCAGGTTACTGATAGACTTAGAAGCATTGGAACAAGGGCTATTCGAAAGGTTGCTATTGCCAAGTCCAGAAGAATTTGTGTTGCCAAAGAAATCAAAGCTTTACCAGTCACAGGTCGTTCAAAAACTGGTGTTTCCTTATTTGTTCAGTGCTATGCAAAACTTGCAGAGCTATGAGTCCATTACAAGTGATACTGTCAAGAATGTGACAGTCAAAATGAGAGAACTGATATTCAGGAATGCTGTGACGGCTTTAAAACAACCTGCTTTGTTTGAGGGGCAAAATTTTTCTGAACAGATATTAGAGCTTGTACAGCATGTTGATCCGCAGAGTCATACATTTTTCATAGATGTTGTAAAAGCATTTATGTCTGATGGTAAGTTTTAAAATTACTACAAATTTTCATAAGACAAGTTAAAGCTGTGTATATTCTTTAACTTTTGTATGTTTTCAGGTGATGCGGGTAACCAACAGCAATTGCGGGATACTATGATACCAGTACTGATGCTGATTTTTACGGAAATCAACAAGTCCAACCTCATAAATCTTCCCATATTTATCTTGCCATCCATTCAACTGTTTGCAGGTAAAAAACAGTAGTTTCATTACTAAAAATTAAATGAGTATATGGTATCTGTCTAACAATCGCATCAAAATATTATAAGGATATGGACGAAGGAGTGTTTATTACTCTTTCATTTCAAAACTATGAATCAAATGGGCTGTAATTAATATAGATATCTATATTGTATAGTTCAAGACCTGGATATAGTGATAGACTACTATACCCAATAGTATGCAAGTAAAGCCATGGATATTGAAATAGAAAGAAGCTAGTAACAATCTACTGTTCCTTTTAGCAAATCAATACTTGGCGCCTGTTCTGATGGAGGCATGTGAGCCCAAATTGGAGGGGAATGGAAGATTGTACCAAGACTGTGTGCTCGGAGCATTACTGAGCCTCTCAGTTTTACCTAAAACTGCTAGATCACTGTATGAATTCTTCGATAATCCTATGGACCAGGTAAATTATTAAAAAAGCCATAAGGAGAGAATATATAGTGATGTGGCGTTCCCTGCAGGATGTCGTCTAAATAGTCTAGTCTTGTCTAGATCTAGTACGAACACAGTGTCAGATATTTTGCCGAAAAGCAGTAATGTATAAACATTACTGTGTTCCCTTATGAAAGACACTGTAGTTAGTGAAATACTGGGCTTTTGACACTGTCCATCAAAATGTCTCAATGTGAACAAGAGTTTTATGTACAGACAGCGTCATAGATAAGTATCCCCCTTGCATTATAATACACAGCTTCAAATCCTTTTAAAATCACCGTCGCGGCGAATGGAGAAATTTTACCTTTAAAAATAGATTATGTTTGAAACCGTATGTAAGCCTAAAAATAATTTTAAAAATTACAATTTTCGAAAGGATTTATAGCTGGGTGTCTTGTGCAAGGGGGATACTTATCTCTGACGCTGTCTGTACAACCAAAAGCTCTCATTAACATTCAAAAACAAACAAAGAGAAATATAAATAAAACAAAGGAATTAACGAAACAAAGTGATGCAGAACTGAAATTAAAAATAGTATTGTAAAGATGTGTGTGTGGCCTTCTAATAAGAATAAAGATCATTTAGTGCGATTTAACAGTAGCTTATCTTTGTAGCGCTATTACGGGGGCATCAACACTCCTGTAAATTTAAAAGCCGAACGCGCGTATTCCTTGCTATTTACAAGCTACAAGCCAGCGAGTTCGCTCGCTAACTTTTAAACTCGCTGGCTGGTAGCTTGTATGTACATGAGTTGCAAAAAAACACAACATGAGCGGCGAATCCACACCTTTAATCCGCTAATCTTGCATTGCCTGTCATTCAGTCAGTCAGGAGAAGACCTTCTGTACACCTATAGGTTGATTGGATGATGATACAGTCTATCTTATTTTTCTGTACTCAGACTTGCTATGTAATTAATATATTGCTATATTATTTTCAGGCAGCTACATCAATGGTAGAGTCGTCCATCTGGAATGCAACATCTCATCTTACCAATCAACTACACAAAATATTCCTTTCGTTACTGACAGGTGGTCCAGAAATGAAGAATCGCCTGCTCACTTGGATTGGAAGGTGTTTGAACACTAATGCCTCTAGAGGGAAGATATGGAATCAGGTATGAATTAGAAAAACCCTCCTTCTGCTTCACCATAGTCGGGTAAAAATAGACTACTTAATATTTGGCAATAGCTAACTTATAAGACCCGTTTATTACTATGACCTTTTGGTCTTATTTTTAATTATAAATTCTAAATCTCTCTGTTTGACACTGTTTTGGTCATCTTCAGGAGAGCACTTACTTGTTTTGTCATATGTGTACAAAAAAAAAACATTGAAACATTATTTTGAAAATTTTGAAACAAAAATGAGTACCTTGAAATCCACTGATGTGTAATCACAAATTTTCTTTCAGGCTAATGAATTGAATGCATTGACATTGCGTTGCGTGTCAGACGGTTTTATGATCAACCTGGGAGCTGTGCTACTGCAATTATGCCAGCCGTTTTGCGCGACGCCAGACGACCCTAAATCCTTGAAGATTGACCCCACCTATGGCGCTGTTACGGTTAGTACTGATTCATCATCATGTTAGCCTCTGAACGTCGTCATCCCCATAAGACGCCGCGATGAGGGGTCTCGTGGTTCTCTGTGACCTTGTCATTCGAGAACCTTTATTGTCACAACGGTTATCAACTACTACAACTGTCGTACTGATTGCTCCTGGCTTGGCCCGTGTAATGTAAAGCTAGTATCCTTTGTCAGCTCTTATATTTAGCCACAATGAATTTCAGCCCGACCTGTACAATATGGTATTTCATCATGTTTTCTTATCAAATATTATTTGTTCCACAGCCAGAAGAGTGTGCAGCAAAATCGGTACATTTAGAAAACTTACACCTAGAGACCTGCCTACTTCCCGCGCTGACCGACGAAAATGACCAGTCTCTACCGCGACCTACCGCTACAACGTACAATTTCGTCACAGAGTGCTTCTTTATGACACAGAAATGTATAGATTTGGGTAAGTCAGGGTGTTAAAATAAGAATAAATATAGTACTTCCAACAATTGTTATTGTATTGTTAAACAATGGTGTGGCAACGGGTTTGTACTTAGTCATCAGGCATCAGTGCGTTAACTATAGGTACACCTGTGCCTCGATCACGAACTTTCGCGTTAATTAACGTTCTCGTAGCGTATCCGTCACCGAGAAGTCAACAGTTTGTATGACGTTTTGAAAAATAAACGCACTACAAATCCCATAAAAAAATATATATTTATCTGCCTAATACTATCGTATTTACTATTTATAGGTGTGCGTGTATGTGCGGAGAAGTTATGGAGATGTGGCCAAGAGTTCGGACAAGCGCAGCGCACGCTTTCCGACGCAGCAGCCGGAGCGCCCCATTTGGTTGAACCGCTGCGGCAAAGGGCACACCACCTTATGACGAGGTATTCACACTACTATGTAGTAACACCTATGCCATAGTCGGTACTTATCCGTGGTACAACCGATGGTACTACCGATGGTCCTACTGGTGGTACCACGGGTAATATTTTTTGCCCGTGTTCCAGCAATCCCGTCGTTTTGCTACTAGGGCATTTTATTTTAACGACAACTTGAAGACTAGGCCATTTCACGATCTTGGCGTTTTGTAGATATCGTGCTACAAGGGTATTCTGACACCAGTAGGACCATCGGTAGCACCACGGCGTATGCGCTAACGTATCGTATCCGCCACACAGAAGTCAACAGTTTGTATGACATTTTGAAAAATCATTCAATCTGTTGACTTCTCTGTGACGGATACGATACGTTAACGCCATCGCAAAAGTTCATGCTGTTACCTGAAAAACAGTAATGATTACGCGTCTTCGGCAGAAAAACTGACACTGTGTTGTAACTATCAAGACGGAATCCTGCAGGGGACTCCTAACGGCGATGACCAAAATAACAAGTGGTATTGTCTTGCAGATTAGTCAGCCTGCGATGCGCATTACTAGAATCAGATATGCTGAAGAACCTCCATCGGTTACAAGCGATGACTTGCATGTGGCTGGTGCAAGTCGCGATCAGGCCGAACGCGGAGTCGCCGCAAGCGAGCTACGCACTGGGACATGTCGTGCCTTTGAAGCTGCCTGTTACTACACCACCCCCTGACACACTGAGGTAATATCATCATCAACCTATAATAGTCCGCTGCTTGACGTAGGTCTCTCCCAAGGCGCCCCATTGAGCCCGATCGCGCGCAGATCATCGCTACATCTAGTCAGAGGTCTAAACTATGCTTGCCTAGACGCGGTCCCGTAGACAATTCATTTAAATCGATTCAGTAATTTGGTTTTATTAAATCAAAATATGTAACTGAAAAAAATATTTTCTAAGTAAAGGAACTGCGTGCCTTGCTTTCCTTGAAGTAAGGTTTTTGTTGTAAAACATTTACTTGTAGAACAGGAAGTGTGATTACGTTTTTTTACAGATGTATACCGGAATTCGTGCTGGAGAACATAGTGGTGCTAATAACGATGGCACGAAGAACGGTCGGCGCGATCAACGACGAAGCTGACATATCGAGCTCTTTGAACCCCGTGCTCACATTAGTACTGACGTTCATGGGCGATTCTGAGAGAATGAGGAACCCACATTTGAGGTAATCAATACATATAAAAGGATTAGAGCTGACTGACTGAAAGACAACGCACAGGCCATACCGCTGAATGGGTTTCGATTCCCGCTTCAGGACTAACATTTGTGTGATGAAAATGAATGTCCTGAGTCTGGGTGTTTTCTATGTATCTCATATATTTATTCACAAAAAAAACGTATATAAGTAATATATCAAAAAAAGTATATAAGTACCCATTGTACAAGCTTTGCTTAGTTTTGGCCGAAGGGTGTCGTATTCAGGAAGTTCTATGGACGACTGATACGCGACACCGCGCGCACGTTATTGCCCCAGTGCCAGTGACACGCTAACAGATAAGTTTTTATAAATATATATGTTAGTCTCTAAGGTATATATTATATGGGCCCTAGTTAAGTAACACTGTACGTTTCTTGTGTCTGAGATAAAATGATTATTATTAATTTGGGGCTAGATGGCATTATGTGAAATGTCCAAACAATATTATTAAACCGCTAATCTGAATATGCACTAAGTAAGTTGTGATAATTTCAGAGCAAGACTAGCGGAATGCCTGGAGTCGATGCTACCAAACCACCCGGACGACCAGCCACCGCTCGGCAACCTGGCTTCGTTCTACCGGGAACAGCTGTTCAAGGAGCATCCTCATAGGTTACAGGTACGCGATAGGCTCGATGAACTCCTAGTGAATGACCGAGATACTCGAAGCTAGTTTTTCAAGTCAGAATAGCAAGACAGTTTTTTTTTATTGTCGAGACGAGCTAAGCACTTTTCTGATGGTAAGAGATCACAACTGCTTATTCCCACAACAGTGCTACACATTACTGTTTTAAACCGACTTCAAAAAGGAGAAGGTTCCAATTCAGTTTTTATTCCTGTGCTTTATTATCTTCCCTGTGACTATAGTGGTGTTATAATAATAATAAAATATTTATTTCGGACAAATAGAACCATACAAAACATTATACTAAATTAAATTGAAACGAATGGTCACTAAAACAGTCCAATTGAAGTCGGCTGTAGTATGTTTTTGTAAAACCTTGATTATTCAGTAGAATCTTTGGCACTCTGTACAGAAACCTGTAGAGGAACCTCCTAACGCCTACCATTGTGATGAAGACTACATTTTGTATTGCAGCTCATGAGGTGCCTACTGGACGTTTTTGTGGGCATAGAAATGACGGGCAGCAGTGTGCAATTCGAGCAGAAGTTTAACTACCGGCGACCCATGTATTTGGTGATGGAATTCCTTTGGGGTATTGAAGAGCATAGGGATGCCTTGACGTAAGTTAACTATTCCTATATCATTGTAGAAGTCTTCTTTATCTGATTCTAAGACTTTTTCACATTTTTTTGCTGTATCTTGCGATAGATCTATGTTTTCGTCGATTGGGACCAACTTGTGTATTTAGACATACAAATATCCAGTTGGATGAATATACCTTACCTACTAATATTTTTTTTATATACGGTTAGATTTTGTTTATGCGAAAGCCGAGACCCGTTTTTTTTTTCTAATCACAAAATAATTATATTGAATTTTTTTTTGCGATTTGTACAAAATGTAACAGGGGTTGGTTTATTTTTAGAACTTAGTTATCAATTCTGATCAAACTTATTTCAGGTTTCGCAAAAATAAATAATAACGTTGTATACATTAGTATTTTTTTCTAAAATCCAAAACAATTCTTCATGATGCATTAACAAAAAAAAAACACACTAGAATACTATCGATATATATTGTGCTTTATGGTCACCACTATAAATGTTGGTTAATAAGTACCTATAGCGGTGTCTTCTCATAGATTGCTTGCTCGGGAAGCGGAGGCGAACATGGAGGCAGTCCACCCGCCGATATTCCTGCGCTTCGTGAACTTGCTCATCAATGACTCTATCTTCCTACTCGACGAGGCGCTCAACAACATGGCACAGATACGCACCATGCAAGCATTACAGTAAGTACTTAATCAAATTAACTAACGTAGGTTTTAAAAGGTGAAGAAACGTTCATAAAATATATAGGAAGAACACTTTGCCCAACCGCGTTACCAAAGACTGGAATAAGTTGCCACAGACAGTGATTAGTGCCCCCTCAGTGAACTCTTTCAAAAATAGACTGGATAAACATTTAAAGTGGACTGACAAAAAATAATCAAAATATACACAAATCAGCTTTAAGCTTATTAATAACTACCAGTTATACCCAAGTAGTTTGGACGGCATTGAGTACCAACATAAATTATTTGCTCTCACAAACTTCGCATTTATAATGATTCATTCCCCCCATATGTCCTGTCCAGACAACCAAAAAAAAACGCTCAGTATATTTAGTTAGTGTACTAAATATGATATCCCCAGAACAACAAAGACTACATAGTTTGTTTGTATACTTTATTGCACTTGGTCGCCCAACGCTGCGTTTTCCCTCCCTAGGCATCCATTCTGTCAAGGCCCACGCTCATGCTACCGACATATTGTTAACCCGTACTAGTAAAACTGGAATTTCACTTCACGTCCTTATTTTTACAGAGATTCAGATAGATGGACGACCATGGCACAAACGGAACGAACGCAGAACCTCGGCACACTGTCACACATTGGCATGATGGCGCGATTCGACAACATCCTCGGCAGAGAGACGATCAAGATGCTCGTGCGACTGACGGCCCACGCTCCCTACGTGTTCTGCCATCCCACGCTAGTGGAGCGCGTCGCATCCATGCTCAACTACTTCTTGCTCAACCTCGTCGGACCTAACAAGAAGAACTTCAAGGTATGTCTGGTTTTTATTTTAAGCTTGGAAAATGCATTTACCCATC
Organism: Lobophora halterata; assembly: GCA_932526365.1. Taxonomy (NCBI): domain Eukaryota; kingdom Metazoa; phylum Arthropoda; class Insecta; order Lepidoptera; family Geometridae; genus Lobophora; species Lobophora halterata. The sequence continues at coordinate 6,381,887 of OW052014.1, read as the reverse complement.
CCTCCTCCTAGGGTGGGGCTGGAGTATATGTTGGATTCACTGCCAAAAGGCAGATACCGACTAAAAACCCATCGTGTTCCCATCACAATCGCCTTGGTAACAGGTTGCGGTAACCCGTTCGGAATCTTCCGCGGCCTGTCGGCAAGGGTCCGTTGTGTAGGTATGTCTGTCCAACTGTCGCATAGTAAAGATGGTCAAGATGCTCGTGCGACTGACGGCCCACGCTCCCTTTAGGACTGTTCTGGTCAAAGGCAGGTATGAACTCTTACCATAAGCACAGCGCGTAGCACGTTACATACATATAAATAAAACGAGTTGCTTACAGACAGAGCAAGTATAACGGTCGCTGCAAACGCGCCACTGACCACAGCGACCGGTGGCGGGCGACTGTCAGCTCACATACATTCACACTAGCGACACGTGTGGCAGCGACAAAATTTATGTGAACTGCGGCCGCCCGCCACACAGTTTCAAGGGGATCTAGGGGATTTTGGGACTAACCCGCTGTGGTCGGTGGCTCGTTTACTGCTGGCCTTAACAAACTTTTCTTCATCCCCAGGTAAAAGACATGAAGGAGTTCGAATTCGAGCCGGCCAGTACAGTCCTGGACATATGCCGCATGTACGTGGAGCTGGGCAGCAACGAGCGGTTCTGCGCCGGCGTGTCCGACGACGGACGCTCCTACTCGCCGAAACTCTTCACACTCGCCGAGGATGTGCTAGGTATAAATAATTATTTTTATTTATTTATTTTTATAATATTCAGTATTAATGTATTGTCATAAGTAGGGTACGGCCTGAGTAATGCCATGCGCACATTGGCGCACGATACTTCACAAGTATTTTTTTTTATCAAATGAATTTAACACTTATTTAATCGAAATAAGGTATAAAAGAGGCCTTTGCCCAACAATGAGACAACGTAGGCTAGTAAAAAAAAGGTATATTTCAATACTTAGTGATTGATCTCGGAGAATCGGGGAGCATCCCGGAGCATCGCGCGCAAGTATTGAAATTCATTCCTATTTCGATTAGATAAGTATTCAATTCAATTGATAACAAATTGCATTGAGGTACAGTCTGCCTATTTTTAAACTTGTGTTTGTAAATGAATGAATGAATGAATAAGAACTCTTTATTGTACCAAGATACACCACACAAGTTATGGAGCATTTGTACAATTTGAGGCTTTTAAAGTAAAGTTTGTGGTCAAAGTAATAGCATTGCTACAATTTTTTACCTTTTAATCTATCATTCCAGTCCGCATCGGAGGTGGCTCCCTCATCGGCTCGCTACAAGAGTTCGCGACGCGCGTGGGCGTCATCGCGGAGCAGAGGCAGCGGAACGAGGAGATTCTAGCGAATGCGCCCGAAGAGTTCCTCGATCCTATCATGAGCACGCTGATGCTGGACCCCGTTATACTGCCCAGTTCTCGGACCACAGTAGACCGGACTACTATAGCCAGGTAAATATAATATATATACATAGTTATTAATTAAATCAATTACGATACGCTCCCATTTATACAGTTCATGAAAAGATAAAAACTCACATAGTTTAAGTAATTTTATTCAGCACATGTAAAAGGAGATTTTACAGTTCTTAGAAAATGTAATAACCTTTCTTGTTCTAGACACCTGCTGAGTGATCAGTCAGACCCATTCAACCGTTCCCCGCTCTCGATGGATCAAGTGAAATCCAACACAGAATTAAAAGAAAAAATCGAAACGTGGATCGCGACACAAAAACAAAAGTTTGCTCAGAGCAGTTCCAATACGAGTAATATGGAGTTAGACTTGTAACTAAGGATACTAGGTAAGCTAGTTTTAAAGTAGGTGCGTGAGAAAAAAGAAGCTCTAATGCTCAGCGTAAGGAACAACAGGTGCCGCCCGATTCGCGTACCGTAGAATTCGAAAAATTTACAAGTACCTATGTATTTAAATTGTAGGTTAGTGTAGCGACACATCTGCGGAATGTTTGGCGGCAAAAGTTCACCGGCTGAAGTTTCGGTCGTAATTTTCCGTTGATAGGACAAACAAATCGCTCAGAAACGCGGAGTCTTGTTCAGTGCGCTACGCGACGGCAAATTACGTGGAGTCGTTGTGAGACGGCGTCGGCACTAGTTTCGGTCGCATAACGCGATGCGTGATGTGTCGCTTGCTATGCAAAATAAATTGAATGCGTTTTGCTGAAACAATCGCTCGACGGAAGGTTCGGCGCTACGCCAAACGCGACGTAATTTCGGCTGTGTGAGGGAACTTGAAAAATACTGCAAACGTATTCAACAGAAAAGTCCGCGCCGTACGTTCCGCAGATTTGTCGCTACACTTGGGCATACCTACCTAAGGCTTGTTTGAGAATCGGCCACAAATATTGCATGGTGCAGACTAGCCCTCTGTTCGTTCAATTACACTTACGTAATGTAGATTTCATACGAACTATAAATTGTAGCAGAATGTTTTGAGGTTTCCAGTACCAATCTGTTGTGTTTGAAGTTTTCTTTAGTTTATTTGTCCAATGTGATTCATTCCTTATGATTTATTGAATTATTGTATGATAAATTTAAAAATCAGTTATGTGATTATGTTTGGTGATCCGTAGCCATGTTAGAGGGTTTCGGAAGTTTGTTCCGACCCATTATATTGTGATATAATTTGTTTTATTTTAAATCAATATTTATGTATTTATGCATAGATACGTTGATGAATATAATTCTAGAAAATGAAATATATATTTCGTTTTATTTGAATTGAATGATCACAAATGATCGGTACTTACCAGTGGTACTACTGGTGGTACCACGGGTATTTTTTTTGTCCGTGGTGGACCACGAGAGATTTTTAATTACCCGTGGCACTACCAGGCAGATTGTACACTAAGCATGCATATTATTTTTAATTACATACCTAGTACATAGGTTGGAAGAATAGACCTATGGGGTGTTTGCTCATAGATGCGGTTTGCGTTTGATAGGACAGTGTTTCTGTGCCTCTGTCCAAGGTACCAGGAGGACGTAAAGCCCAAGAAGTTGATTGGTTGCAGGGTACTCAATTTATAGGTGGGTACGACCGAGTAAGTACCGCAAATGGTTTAACCAAATTAAAATAGAATAATAATCTAAATACGGCTTTGATACTTAGAAGAAGCGGCAATCAATAGAAAGCATATCTTGCTTGTAAATAAAACTTGCGAAATTTTAAATCAGTCTGTATATTGGATATGTCTGCAATACAGCAAGATACATTACAGTGAAAACAGATGAGTGATAAAATATTGGAAACAAAAATAGTTATTAGAATTTCTTCTCTGAAACAAAATTATAGTTAAAACCATTCTTATTGATACCTAAAGTAGATACTATTCATAAATGTTGATGTTAGTTAATGCCTTTGTTTAAACAAGTACTTTGTTCCACATCATATGTAAAAAAACTATTTTTTTATTATCAATAAACCTCAACAATTTCAGTTAACTAAATACATATCAACAACCCTTCAATAATTTTATTTATTTCTAAATTTGTTGCCTAAACATTATTAACAAATGCTGAACAAAGTACTTGCCTGAATTATAAACTTATCACAATGGGCACTTTTGGTTTAGTTATATGTTAGTATTTAATCTAAAATTGTAATAATAATTATTTGCAAACTTATCATTTGTCTAAAAGCAAACATGAAAAAATTAACCATCTTAAAAAAAATCTATTTAATCTAAGATCCTAGCAATGTTACACTTTCCGTCCTGCTACCCTGAACATATAAAAATATCTTTATGTACTTTAAAAATATTTACAATTCCCGTAGTTGTTTCGGCAACGACGTTTAATTCAGACTGAGGCAAAGGTACATTTTAAAGACAGTACACCAAACATCATTTCATGGGAATTTCCCTCCATTGTCCAGTTGTTTTACTTTAAAATTAAGTATGGGGAATCCTTTTGTAGCACACATTGATTAACAGCTAAAAATTTTAGAGTCCTTCACTAAAACATACAAAATCTTAAAGTAGGTAACATTCAGAGACATCGATCGGGTAAGGCTTATATTATAAATCCTAAAATACAACCTGGACCAGTGTCATACATCTAATATTAATATTAATTAGTAAGTAAAGCATTATATTGTTTTGGTTTCCAAGTGGGAATCTAAGCGAGATGGAAGCGGTTAGGAAGCAATGAGGAAAAATAAACAATCGAGCATATACTTAATTATATTACAGGAATATGAGGTTACGAAGTTAATGGAGCAACAGAATCATTATTTAAAGCTTTTTATACGAATGAAGTTTTCATCGAAAACAGTTGGCTTGGTTATAAGTATTTATTCAATAATACAGCTATATTGCACTTATTTCAGAAACATTTTACACAGAAATCCGGATTTTAAATACTGGCTCGGCTTTTCTTTCATGTTTATGTTTAGCACAATGCATACATAACTACAACTATGTAATGAAAACACTTTACTTTGAACTGGCATTTACAAAAACAATCTCGGGATTTCTTACTAACGATGTGTAAAGAGATGAAAATATTTGTGTATAATTCTTTGCTTCTTATCAATGTTGGGCTATGTTTTTCGATTGTCATACTCGTGGTCAATTTGAATCGTGTTGGCATCCCGTGCTCATACGATGCATTCGCATCCAACACACCCTATTCCACTGCACACTCCATAGTTCTGTACACTTACGATCACTACTCAGCACCTTCGTAATGCAATGCTTCACAACTCGCGACCCCTAGTCCTCAGCACCGAGAGTTGCCAAGCTACAATCAATAGTCTGCGTTGAACGATGACTTCACTTACATTATCACATTCGTTTTATTGAATAAACAATATCACTAATTCACATTTGCAGTGGAAACCTCTATACTAAGTTATTTTTTCAAATTCGGCATAATATATCATAAGTATGGCTCTTAATAAAAATTTTGATTTGAGCAATGTCGAAATTTATATACTATATCAATCATGTATTCCAAAGGTGAGCCTTCCAAAATATATATCTGCCGTAGAAATTTACAAAAGGTTAAAAAATAATTGCGTTATGTCCAAAAGCAGATCTAACTATGTTTTATGTGTAATTTGTCAACATACTATATTTATCAGTCTCGATGATAAAAAATGCATTTTGGCCAAAATGAGAGATCTAACCTGCCTGTATGGCTGATGCCACCTTTCTTAAACCAACCATTTATATGAAATACGACTCTTTACCCGATACAGATATTGACACGGTCACATAACACAACAAAAGAAATACAATGTCAGAATTTATTCGAGTCAAAAGAATACACAAGAATAATTGCAATTTCATGCACATGGCAGGCACTTCAAATATATTACTAAAAAATTAAAGTCAAGTAAGATACCTGTATCAAAGTATGAGTAAAGTTAAAAGTCAGTCTGATTTCCTCCTCTTCACTCTACCAAATTCCACATCTTAAAGCTTTTGCACGTTTCCAACTGATATGACCACGACCGCAAGATGCTCTGGCCTTTGGATTTTGGTCCAAAAATAAGTAAAAAAATAATTGATGATGCATTATGCACAAAACAGAGTTAAATTTACATTACTCAATTAATACAGAATATGAGATCAAACACATTAGTTATCCAGTCATAATGTCAAAACAAACTTGAGTAATGAATTCTATACAAATCTAAAATGAAAAATGTTATGTAATAGTTACATGCTATGTGTCTTGCTGATATCTAATTTGTGTATTGAATACATCTCACAGACCATACAAATACACGATTAGCGTACGACTATTAGAGACAGTTACATTATAGTAGCGTTAGATGTATATTTACAATTTATTAGCTAACGGAAAATGTGGTTACTAATAATAATCATGAAAATATTTGCATGACCGTTTTACATTACTGACAAATAAAAGTTGTGATTTTCGCTTTGGTTACATCTAACAGAAAAAACTCCACATCTCATTCATTTGAAAATTGATTATTCCCGTCATGGTCTACACAGTGCTATATTTATTATTGTCACAACAGATAAGTGTAGTTGCCACAAACATGAGAAAATCTACATTTCCATGAACCAATATAGGGCTGTACAAATGCTGGGATAGTAGGATTATAAAAAAAAAGTTCTTATACAGGGTGGGCCATGAATTAGTTAACATTTAAATGTGATTTCCTGCGCAAATCCGAGCGGCGCGGGGTGCTTGGAGAGGTCAAACAGCTAACTCGTTTCAGGGAAATTTAGTGGCAATAGATCGGGACACTGGGTCTCAAGGCAACTTTTGCGTAAAAAAAATTTAGTTGGCTCACTTTTTTGATACATTTCTTTCGCTCGGGATCGCGTCGAACTGAAGCATAATTTCCTACACATTCTCTTCACTCTGGGAAGTCCGTGGATCGCCGATTTGCTACAAATTTAATGTCACTGCCGTCTCTTCGAAATTCTTCACCCATTTATTCCTACATAAGGACTCGGGCAATGATTTAAATGTTAAATTGAACTCAATACGAAACAAATGTATCAAAAAAGTGAGCCAACTAATTTTTTTTTACGCAAAAGTCGCCTTGAGACCCAGTGTCCCGATCTATTGCCACTAAATTTCCCTGAAACGAGTTAGCTGTTTGACCTCTCCAAGCACCCCGCGCCCCTCGGATTTGCGCAGGAAATCAGATTTAAATGTTAACTAATTCATGGCGCCCACCCTGTAGTTGTCGGAGTAATATACTGCAATCCCAGAAATATCTATAAAAACAAACTATTACTTTCCGCGGACAATGAACAATGCGGTAAACGGTATTCACAATCTTTTCTTTATTTTGTGACTTGCAAACATGCAATACCTGAGGTTCCTAACTCTGAAAATGACATTGATCTTTTTGCCTGCTTATGTGATGCATTGTGAACAATATTTGTACATGGTGTAGGTTTACCTGGCTCGTGTATAAAAATATCCACTCATATTCGTAACTAGTCGAATAGTTGCTCGACAGTACAGTCAGCATCAAAAATCGATGACCATATTCAAATTTTCAAAATGGCTATACACCATATTATTATATTTTTGTCAATGTGGTGTTCAGTTAATTTTGAACTTTAATGATGTTCATTCAATACTGGCGCTTGACATGTTGAGCGATTTAGGCATAATAAATGGTGTAAAGCGAATTTGAAACTGAATATGGTCATCGACTTTTGATGCTGATTGTACGTTACACGAATTTCCAGTCTTTCAAATTGTGGCTGAAAAATTGAAGTCACAGACATAATGAATGATCATTGTGAATACTGATGTATTTTATAGATATATTGGATACCTGCAAGGGTATTTTTAAGGTAACTCGAAGACCATTGCTACCAGAAAATTTCAACCAATGAACAACGCGAATGATCCCAGATACTAGTTGATTCTTATCGGTCATTAGTTGATTTTCCCAGTGGTAATGGTCTTCAAGTAACATAATCAAGGTTTAAAAAAAACATACAACAACCGACTTCAATCGGACTGTTCTAGTGACCGTAGGCACCACTGAAAAGTCACAGGAAAGCAAAATACGCAATTTATTTCAGTTCAACGACTTTTTTTCGGTTATTTTGATTTAAACCCTAAACTACTGAACAGATTTTGATAAAATCTCTATAATAAAAAATCTGATAGTATATCCTCTCATGCAAATGAAATACTTTTTCAAATCGGTCTATAAACATAGTTATTTGATTATAACGAGTATTTATCGCGCTCACCTCGTATGTTTTTGTGTCCCGACGTTTCGACTGTAATGCAACAGCCGTGGTTACGGGTTGACTGGCGTATTGGATAAAGCGTATTACAATCAAATAACTATGTGTGATAATCGCGAAAGTCTACGAAAAACGGTCTATAAACAACAAAGTTCTGAGGTAACAAACATAAAAAAAAAACACAATTAACCTCCTCCTTTTTTTGAAGTCGGTTGAAAATACGAGGGCTGGTGTGAGTACAGAGTACAGATGAGTGGGTCAATGCGAGGGCGCGGGCGCGGGCGGCGAGCGCGGCGGCGGCGATGGCTGCAGCGGCTGGAAGGCAGACCCGAGCGATGGTCGCAGTGTGAACGTGGACACGGCTGGCTTCATCAGGAGCGGCTCCGGGTACGCGCCTTCGCCTGCTTTCAGATTCACCTGCAACAAAAACAGATATGATTTTTTTATGTCATTGACACAATCTTGTGTGATCTTGTGTGAGATTGTAAAAACGCCGATGACACTGGGCGACTTGACGGAAACAAAATTTGGGTAAAAAGCCGTGTGTCATCGCACTACAACGAGTTAATCTCAATGTTACAGTGTCACTCTTTAAGAAAAACGTTTATAAATTTGACTATACTGAAACAATAGCAATTACAGCTTTGGCAACCTAATGTTGTAAAAACTTAGTTGTCAAATCAAACTAAACTTTCAGTCAGTTAGTCTAGTAATATCGTTTACGATTTCACTAGCCTTTTTCCTGTTATTATTTAGGAAAACTTATTAACAAGAAAACAAATGTCACAATTAACTCACTTTTTCACAACCATCCGGAGGTTCTCGGGCTAAGAATCTGTTAATCTGAGGCGAAGTGCCCAGCTTTGAGCCGTCCAGATCGGGCGACGAACACACGCTTCCTCCTGAAAATATATACACATGCATGTTTAACTATTCATCGCAAGATCAAAATTATATAAAAATTCCAAAGCTTTTAAAACCTACTTATAAATGTGTTTATACTTTTAACAAAATCAACTCAAAAAGTCAATAAGAAGCGTAAAAAAACAAAGTAGTATCATGCTAGGAGTTTCGTTTATCATATTGTGCGGATCTACCTAACCTAAGTTGCGAAGGTATGGCACTAAAGGCGCTTACATAATGGTTGTTACAAAACGTACTTCATTGTTTTGCCCCATTTTTTAACATTTTCCTACAATGACAAAAAGTAGTTACATATATTGTAATTTGATCATATGGTTTCTTTAAAAAGGACCCTATGTTTTTACTTATTTTGGTTAAATGTATAAAGATGTACGCTTTGTAAAAACTCTTTGGTGTGTGTTATGAGGCGCCCTAAAAGCTGTAAAATGTATAGAAGACCTGCTGCCATCAGCAATTCTGCGGATCCACAGCTGGAAAGCGAGCCTCTGGACGACGGATCTAGCCCCAAATATTACGTTTAGACAGTTTATATTTGGAAATTAACAATCAGAAATTGCAATAGCTCGAGAGAGTACACAAAGATCGCAATTTTAAAGGTTTTAGATTTGATCCCTCTTACTTATGTGACAGATAATGCAGATAGAGTTACATTTCTATTTTCTGTGATCACTAATCTGTTGGCTTGGCATAAATCAGTCACCAAAATAAGACTAAAATGTCACAGAATGCCAACGATATCATCAAGCAGTCACAAGTAAGCACTGATCAAGAAATACCTATCTGAGTAACATACTATGTAACAACTGCAGAAAATGTCCCCACAATTCCCGGCCTCTCAGAGCAGAGGAGACTAAATGTCGGTAACGAACGAAATAGCTAGTAATGAGAGGAATAAAAATATACTACAGTATAGGAAAATATGTAGTTTACCTGATGAATGAGCGGTATGACACAAATCGTGTGGCGTCTGAGTGTTCACAGAGCGTCTGAGCAACTCGGCGAGAGGCGCGCGGTGCCCTTCCGGTGTTATCTGAAAATTAAATGTTATTTATTTGTTGATAGACAAGTAGCTTTCGCTGATGTGTCTATGTCACACGGTGTTGGATTTTTTGACATGACTATGTCTAATATGTCGATGAACGCCGGCTGCAGGCACGAAAACGTTGACGTCATTGTCCGGTAACGCTCATCCGTTACGCTGTCAAGGTTTTGTTATGACGTTGTCACGTTAAACTATCGTCCGTAAACCAACTATAAAGACAACCAATTTTTTTTTGTTATTATTTTGTGTCACTTTTTTTAACTTTATCTTATTAGTTCGTTACCATGTGTCGAGTTTATTCTTGAACAAGTTCGTGGATGCTACCGAAACAACATGTTCTGGCAGCATATTCCAGTTGTGCACCACACTGTTGCTAAGGAAGTGATGAGCCGCAGGGGTGTTGGTTAGATCACGACATTTATTGTTTATTTTCACGTAATAAAAATATTTTTTATTCAATAAGCAGCCTAATGCTATTCAACAACGACGTGAGACGTGGGAGGCTTGCAAGATGATGATGATAGTAATTGCTCAACATACCTTGTCCCTCAGCCGGTCATGGTGTGGTGTTTGAGTACCGCTGGCTGGGTAAAGCACAAGTCTCTCAATTTCCTGGTTGAGTCCTTCAACCGACGATCGCGCCGCTCTGAGCGGTACGCTACCACTGCTAAACCGAAAACCTGAAAACATTTATTATTTTAGGCTACAAGATAAGCTAGGTTGACAACTGCGCAATCTACCATTATATTTATCATCTGGAACTCTGTAAGATGTTGTTTCTGATGATCAAAACCACCCTTTGTAAAAAGTTGAATGTTAAACTAGATTCTGCCAGCTCCTTCACCTGGTTTGTAGAATAAATTGTATATGTATGTATATCTGATTCTAGGTTCTAAATTATCATTAGCCCCTTATACCTACTTAAAGGCCTCTTTATATTTTCATTCTATTTTTAACAGACTTTAAAAAGGAGAATGTTATCAACTCTGTTTTTATTATGTTTGTTACCTCAGAACTTTGTTGTATAGAAACTGATTTCAAAAATTATTTGTTTGAGAGGATATTCTTATCAGTTCAGTACTTTGGTTTTGCAATCAATTTTCTTTTCAATTCAATAACTGAAAAATTACGTCATCCAAGCAACGTACATTGCGTATTTTGCTTCCCTGTGACTATCCAGTGGTGTTAAAGATCACTAGAACAGTCCAATTGAAGTCGGTTATAGTATGTTTTTGAAAACCTTGATGTTTGCTTTGTTTGTGTTAGTGTACAACATCAGTCTATCAGCTTTTAGATGTACACGCAAATAACTTACTATTGTTTGAGTTATTGTTGTGACTGGCGTCGCCGGAGGCTGAGGGTTTGTGAGGTCGATGTACGCGACAACGCAGAAGACGGTCTAACTTGTCATCTTCGGAGCCGCGCGATGACCGGCCTGAGTTACCGCCACCATCGTCAGTCTGAAAACAAAATCGCAAATTAGGTTTTCTACCATTTCTGCAGGAATAATACTTATATATTATAATCAATTTGCGGTGTTGCTGGTTCTATTCCCGCTTCACGATAAACATTTGAAATCAGTGTTTGTCTTGAGTCTGGGTGTTATCTAACAGATGTTGATATTTACAAAAAAAAGTATATAAGTGTTCTATCAGTTATCTGGTTCCCATATTACACGCTCTGCTTAGTTTGGCGCTAATGGCGTTGTGTGAAATGTCCAAAATATTTTAAAAAATGTTTGTGAGGATAGATGGATAGTTTGTTACCCAGTGAAGAACTACTGAACCGATTAGCAGCATAGCATCCCTGCGAATAGGGATAAGGCGAATCCTACCACCTAAGCTGCTTGGTTATACATAATTATACAGGGACCTAAACTATTAAAAAACAGATTGTCGAAATTGGATCGCAAGGCTGGAAAAGACATTGGATAATGGCAAGTGGCTGCATTATGATGAGGATAATTTATTAATCTATTTCTCTATTTCTTTACACCAACTTCTAAGTTATTGATAAAGTCAGTTCTTCTCCAGTCCAAACTAATAGGTTAAGCGAATTAGACATACCTATTTAATTTACTGCATGTTTTCAATTAGATTCATCATATTATCACTTATCATAAAATACAATGTTATCTATGAGCACAGTGCATTAGATGACATACTTGTGTGGACTTATCTACTAGTAACTGTCCAGCGTGGAGATAGTAGTCCCTCGGCCATTGCCCTTTGTGATACAGCGTGTCGAGGGAGGCCGTGCGTCTGATGCTGGCACCGTAGCGGCCTTTGCCTGTAAAAATCACTACTTTGAGCAAAAACTTATTTAAATATTTTGAAAACCACTTTTCCTGCATGCATATTTCATCTGCATGTTCTCTTGAGTAAATATCCATCCATTCACCCATCCTTACAAAATTTTGCTTGTAGACGTATGTATGTATACATAAATGAGAATAATGAGAGTTGTAAATATTAGTTTCATAAACGTGAGTGAACTAATAGCTTGCTACAGCTTTTGTGCATTAAGATTGATGTGCTTCTTCAGTTTAGGTACATTTTAAGCAACCCAAAGTGTTCTCTGTTGTATCTATAATTAACACACTCAACAATTTAAAAGAATGCCTATATTCTAACTCAAATGCTGCTACCTGTGTTTTGCCCAATTGGTATAAAGCACAAAAAAAAGCTTGTCATTTTTTAGTTCATATAACTGTACCCATACTCTATTTCAGCTTGATAAGTTAAATAGTTTTGACATTACTATGGCGCAAACATCAATCAAACTGTGACTTTTTATTCTTAGTAGGATAGGATATTTTTTACCTCATCAATCATCATCATACTAAATTGGAAATTAAAAACTATAAAATGTGACATAAAAAATACATTTATATGGATGAATATTCTATATGGTTCCATTGGATAATACAACCCAAGCTAAAGCATACTTATTATCTTTCTACAACTATCCAGATTAGTGCAATTAATTAACTACTTCAAAATGGACCCACAGGCCCATGTTATCTGAGCATTCCCCAATACTATGTACCTCATCTAAGTTACAATTTTCTAATTGATACTATCTGGTTGAGATGATGATGAAGAAGGCCTGTCTTTTTATACCTTTGTAGTTGACAGCTCCAGGGCTTCTCTGGCCAGATAGGGCGTGATCCGGAGATATTCGGGGCCACACATTCGTGGGAGACAGTGTAGGGCTGTTGCTCGCGTTCTTCTTTAGCCCACCACTTTGTTTCATGACAGACGACACTGGCAGAGTCGCTCGCATAGGCCCCTGCTTCGCCACTGGACAGTCAACCTGCTTACGCACTCGACCCGACATTTTTACGATCTCACGAACTGCACTAAATATAATCCCTGTAACTCCACTGAAAGCTAGCACTACGCAAGTTATTGTACACAAATAGTTTATTTGCCGACGCCGTACATTCTCTTTGTACGTATAGTCAACTACCAGGCCCGGAAAGCCGATGCTTTTGACGTGTATTTAGAAGATGTATGAAGATGAAATTAAGGACTGAACGAGGCAGAGAACGATCCAAAACAAAATAAGGTCGACTTTAGTGTTCTAGCTACACCATCATTATTAAATAAATAATAGAGCGGACGAGTCACATTTTTCAACACAATGGATGAATGAAGCTGACAGCAGATGACAAGGAACGTCGCGCCATTCTTTTTTCTGATTTATCACGTACACAAATTGAAATACATATTGGTTCTACGACACGACACCATTTAGCACATGTAAATTAAATTACAATTACTGGATCAGCTCTCAACATAAAGAAATGATTTACAAATTTTCCGTAGCATTGCAATTATCAGCTGATTACTCCGCCATGTCAACTAAATAAATTGTCTATAGTCCTAAAAATAGCCAATAAGAAAAGAGCATAAACAAAAGTGGTTTGTCTATGGTTAGGATCTAATAATAACAATTCGTATCAAACGATAAAGAAATAAGATGTATCATAGATAGTATGTAAATACCAACAATCCTACACATTGCATGCCAACAATCCTATAGAATTATTTAGCACATTTTGGACATTGGCTAACTTCTAGTACATTTTGGACTAATGTTAATTTTCGAAAAAGACAAGTAACAGGGCTAGATAAATAATATATGTAAATAAAACTTGAACTAGATCATTATTATTTATTTCATTCATTATTTCAAATTTAATCGAAGAATTTTCTGTGTTGTATTCTGCATCCATTTTAGTTTGATACTGTCTATCTTAGAAACACCGTTATTAATCTATGTTATTAAAAGTAGTCTAGACTCATCTTAGATTCATGAGTACTGACTGATCAAGAGAAGGCAATAATGACAATTTGGTAGCTCAATTTTATTGCAAAAATAACTACCTACTCTTAATATTGCAAACTTCGTTTTGTTTGAATGTCGTCTAGCAATATTCTAAGTTCTTCATCTTCAAATCTTCCTTCCAGTGAAGGTATCAGTGCTTTAGCTTCTTCCGGTGTTTCAGGGCACAAGTTTGCTAGGCTTGCAACTTCGAATTTGTGCAGCTTCTTACTTTGTAGTAGACTGAAAAAAAAAGCATCATTAAATTGTATGATACGCACACTTCAGATCAGATTATACAAAAATTATAAACCCTTTGAATGTTCCATTTTCTAATTCAACCAGACAAACTGAATGGATCAGAGTTTAATTGTTTTTGAAATTCAGGTTCTAATCAAGAATTTCAATTTGTGTCCATGCCATTCACGGCAATTAGTGGTTTTGCATTGTTGTTCCTATTTTAATCATCTTACTTTCTAATAGCAGCAATAGTTTCCTTATTTTTGAACTTCTTGAACATATTTGTGTATGTGAGAGTCTTCATAAAAACTTCTGAGAATTCCTGCTCCTCCTCTGCCGATTCATTCTGTGCTTTCCGATGTTCCAGCAACATGTCAACTTCTGAGATCAGTAGGGTCTCAGCATTTTCAAATTCTAGAAACAAAGAAATAAATAATGAACCAGTAGGTACCACAATTTGACAAATACAGACATAGTACAGCAGTGATGGTGACTATCCGCAATGATATTGATTTTGTCATTATGAAACTAATTAGAGGGAAAGTTGAGAACCTGCAAGGCTTTAATTTATTTTGTTTAAAACATGTTAAAGATGTCTACATGCCTTTTGGAAACTGTAAATCTGCAGCGTCTTCTTCAATCACTTCTTGCAGCGGGCCCGACATAGCTTTAACAGCTTGACTAATAAAATTAGATATACAAAGTTATCTAACAAGAAGCTGTAAATCTTTATAGCAAGATCAAGTCGACAAATAATAATCTCTTTCCTGATGTATCACGCTCTAAAGTGTAAATAATTGTATGTAAACAATGTTTTGTTTTTTAATTTTGCCTACTCTCCAATGTTGCCAATCCATTCCAAATTTTACCCACAAGGTTTTTTTCAAATCCCCCTAGAAACCCCTAAATAAATATTTTTTCACAGTGTTTTTTCATAATTTTCTTTTGTATGCAGTGCAAATCACGTCTCATTTTTTTAGAGACATAAAACATAGCTTAGAACTTTATTTTTAGTATTGTAGTGCCCAAAGCCTTCAACTTTGCAAATTATCACAACAACCGACTGAGACTCGTGCATCTATGAAAGGTATGCATGTATTTTTAACATAGAGGTAGGTACTTGAGTTTCTATACAAATGGTTTTTTGTAAAAGCCTCTTACAAAAAAAACATTCACACGATACAATACGCACATACTTACAACCAGAATCAAGTTGCGTTGCGATTCGATTTCAATTTCAATAGTTCATAGTTCATAGTTATTTATTGGCAACAAGAGTTACATGTCAAATTGTATAGAAATATAAAATTGAACTTAATTAATAAATTAATTAACATAGAAATAAATTATAATAATTGTAAAATAGTATTGACGTACCTAATACATTATTTAATTAATTCATTTACATCATAAAATGATTGGTCGATTAGCCACTTTTTAAGTTTCAGTTTGAATTGTTTTATAGAACTCGCCTCTACGATAATATTTGGGAGACGGTTATATACTGTTGGCCCTAGAATGTGAATCAGCTTTGATGACTTAGCCAGGCGACGTGGAACAGCTTTAAGCTTATGTGCGTTTCTAGTGCCGTACTCGTGACTGTCTCCGAATTTAGGATATTCATCCAAACGATGCCTTACATAGAGTGCGGCCTGATAAATTAGTAGCGATGGAAGCGTCATAATACCTAAGGATTCAAAATATGGCCTTGCAGAGGTATCCTGGGACACTCGCACGATTGCACGAACAGCTCTCTTTTGAAGCCTGAAAACACGCTCCCAGTCTGCTGCGCGCCCCCACAACTCCACTCCGTATTGCAACAGAGATTGAACCGCTGCGAAGTAAAAACTCCGCACCATCCCTTCCGGTAGAGTCGAGGAGAGACTTGAAGATCAAACTCGCACTTTGCAAATTTTTTTATTTTAAAAATAGTTAAACCGGAAGTCAATGGAGTGGTCGAATAGAAATTTAGTGCGAGACTAGCTGTATCCGATGTAATGTTTTGAAAATAAACTAAGGTTATCTATGTGTAATAAAATGTAGAATGTTATATTTTGTAATTCATTACTTAAAACCTTCATAAAACATGGTAATTTAAGAAACTTCATTAGTTTCAGTTACTTCTTAACCATTACTCCACAATTAAGTACAAACAATGTCAAAAACACCTTCAAAAAGTGAATCAAACCAATTCCTAAACAAAGGTAAATACACAGGTTGCAGCCATACTCAATACTCAATACATTTACCACCCACACAGGTTATTGATTGTTAAAACTGTGAAATCGCCGAAAATGTAATAATATATATGTCTACATATTTCAGAAGTCCTATCGCCATCTTCAAATAAAGACCAACCGGGCATCTCCAAGACAGTTTTCTCGCACATCTCTAACCTCCATGGATTTCTGAAAGACTGGTCTCGGTTGAGAGAGAAAGGCAGCAGACATCTAGACTGCCTCTCCGCTCTGAAGTTACACGAATGCAATGATGATTACTACCCGAGCCAATTGAAGGTGCTTATGGCAAATATTGTGGAGATTGTAGATAGTCTGAAGAATATAGTAGAAGGTAATACCTTTGACACAAACTAACTAGAAACACCCTCTTCCACTCTTCTAGTATGTTGTGAACCAATATAAGTATTTACCTACAAATCACCAAACACTAGTTAGGCAAGTATTATATGTATATACCTGCCTAAAAAGGGTTCTCGTCTGATGACAATGGAAATACCTGCTGGCTACAGCATACTTCAGTCCACTGCTGAAAGTAAGCTAAATCTCGCCCAATATGTGCGCTATAGAGCCTGGTCTTCAGTTCTTTGCAATCATTTCTTGCTGGGTACCTTTCATAAGTCTTAGCTACAGCTGTCCATGAAACTCCTTATTTATTTAATTGCCTGCCTAATAATTTTCAAAACTATTATTAACAACTTAATAAGAGTTGTAATTACATTAATGTTAAACAATACTTTCCAGGTGTGGGCATTTTGAAGACTCAAATGCAAGCACTTGCCAAATTGCATCGTTCAGATGCACCAGTGATATCCACCTGGCCTGCAATGAGAATCTCGCAGAGTCTTAACAACATCTATGATCAACTGACCAAAGAGTACAAATTGAAGTGTGTCATCACTGGTAAGTTTGTTATGCCTACTTGCACCAAACTGTCAAAGCTCCTAAGCAATGACTTTTCTTGCTTGCCAGTTCTTAACGGTCCAAATTCAGACCGTTAAGAACTGTCAAACGAGTTAAGTAATTGCTTAGGAGCTTTGATAGTTTGGTGCAAGTAGGCATTAAACTTTCATTTGCTTGCGCTTAAATCCTAGTTTTTTAACCCACAAAAATAGAAGATATTTAGTTGGTAGGTGCTTGAAGTATGGTATTAAAAATGAAGTGTCATCCTAGGTGACAAGCACTTACTTTTTTACACAAGAGAAACTTTCATACAATTGTTTCATGAAATCCATTCAGACATTCAGGATTCAATTCAAGTTATTTTGTGTCTGGCTCAAAAATTGCTCAAAAATACTTAAAAAACAGAAATACAAAAAATAAAATACTGTAAAACATGAAGCATTTAAGTATGATTATTATTGCTCTTTAATAAAATGTTTAATTGTTTTTTTACTCCAAAACTGTACTTTAAATTATTTTTATAGTAATTATCGTAACTTTAACATCTTATGATAATCACAAGAATAACAGTCTCTGTTTGTGAAAACAGTGCAATCTATCTTCAAGAAAGCAAACTTTGGGAATCCAAAAGGTAAAAAGTATAATTCCTAATCTTTTCTGTATAACATATTTTCCTATCAATTTTACACTTATAATTATAAAAATAAAGTCCTGTGCTGCCAACTTTATTATTTTAATTTTTGTTTCAGAAAACATAGCACATTGTCGAGATGAAAAGCTGATTGAAGTGTATTTGTCTTCTTGGGAACTGGATCCATATTTCTGCTATGATACTAATGCATACCTATTTGCTGAAGTAGGAATCACCTAAGATTTTAATTCATTTATTTTTCCAAATCGTTTTTAATGACTAACTTTATTCAAAGTAGGAATCTGTATGAAATGTAAAATTTTATTTTAATTTAAGTATTCAAGTTCAGCTTATCAAAATTATGTATTTAAAAATGTATGCAAGTTTTAAATTGTTGTTAATAAAAAGTAAGTACCCCTGTGTAAAGTAATTTAAAATTAATTTCATGAAACCACTATAACTACTGGCTTTATCATATTCAAGATAAGAAGAAATTATCAGAATACAAATAAAGCAAAGTATCAGTATTCAGTACTATGGTACACATTTTAAATCTAAAATGTCAATATTTTAAGTTCATTATGCCTTTCATTATTATGACCTTCCTTAAGGTTGCACGAATATTTATTTTTGATCAAAAATTATATGAGCATTAAAATAATATATTCATAAACAACACCCTAACCTCTTAGCCTCCATGAAATGTATAAGATTGACCTTGGCATTGCCACGAATTTACATAAAACCTAAAGATATAAATCAAACAGGTACTTGAGTGAACTATCGTAACTAAAATATCAAGTTAGAAAACCATAGCAACGAACGCCAAAACAAAAGTTAAACAAAAATACTTAGGTCATTACGAGATCATTAGTGTCACGAACGTATCACGGCATGGAAAGCTCGATATGGTCATATTCTAATTCTAATTCTAATTTGGGTAAGGGGTTACATATGGTCTGCACTGACGTCCCGCTGTGGGGTGTATTGTGATGGTCATATTGTTGTGACACTTGGGTCATTATTTCGTAGATTATAGGGTTTCCTTACTATGTTTCTGAAAGCGATGATTGTGGTCTTGCGGTGCCACAGGCATAGAGGAAAGAAATGAATTTATTTATTTTGCTTGAAGTATTTTTTTTATTTAGATATTCTGTTACATTATAAAAAGATTTGTCAATAAGTCATTTTTTAAATTTAACTATAAATATTTTTGTTGGCAATTTTTTAATGTCATCAGGAAGGTCAAAGGGTAGGATTTAAGGCACATTGATTATGTAAATTATCGAAAAACTCTAAACGTTCTTGAGAATTCCTCTTTTCGTGCGTCAATGAATGGAAGGGATAATAAATAATCATAATATTTGTTTAGAAAAACAAAGTCATGAAAATAATGTTAACTAATAATATATAAAATAATGTTAAGTTAGTAGGGTGAATTTTAAAACACGTATAAAATCTAAATTAAAGTATGAAACCTTACACTTTCTTTGTTGGCGAAATCGAAAAACATGGACGAAACGAATAGTGTGAAGAAATTACTATAATACGGTGTACTTTTTGAGTATTTGTCCGAAACATTTTGTATGGAATTCGGATTTGAGGATTCCCCTTAAATAACAAACGATAGCAATTCTTCGTCCGGAAAACTGAATAATGAAAAACGTTTTCCATTGCTCGACTACCTGCTGAAGCGTTTATTTTTGCGAAACATCAATTCAGGTTCCGGTGGCATTAGCGGTTAACAGATATAAATAGAATGACGAAGGGACGCCTCCGAGGGATCCGAAATTGACCCAAATTCGGGAATGTGGCGCCTTCAGGCTGCCATCATTTTCCACCTAATTTAGCTTCTGCTCAACGCAATTTTCAAATCATTGAAGCGTTATGTATGATATATTTATACTCGGAGTTTATGTAATGCCATGTAATGCTACAGCTGACATCATGGGTTAATATTTCATGATAAAAATGTCTCTAGCCACCACCAGTAAACTTTATTTAATGACAATGTTAAATTGAACTAGATTTGAAGATGGCATAGCGTAGTCATTTCATTAAATGGTACTTACTTGGTCATTAAACTTTTAGGGTGACCCAATACAAAGGCTTAGTAGGTCACAATTGGTTGACCCTTCTGAACCTAATCTTTTAACTTTCGACGTGATTGACTCGCACGCAAACCACTTTTATAGGTGCTTAAAGTCGATAGGGGTCAACTCGTTCCTCCTAAAATTAATTATTAATCAAAGTACTTAAGGCCAAGAAATCACTCTTTCTACTATAGAATAAAACACACTACTATTCACGATGTATGTAAGACTGAAATATAATATGTACAATTAGACCAGGTACTTGCGTTGTTTATGTATTTAAAGTTCTATTTAGTGCATTTTTAGGTTTAATTTAACGTTTAGTCTTATATATGTTCTTAGCTATGTCTTTTCTTTAACGCAGAACGAAAATGTGTCCGGGAGGAGGGAGTTGAGACTGCTACACAGTTTTATAACTTTTGTAGTTACACCGTTTCTACTGTAACATAGTTCTGAATAAATAATTTTGATTTTTGAATTTTTGAAAAAGTTTACCTATAACCTATACCTTGTACAAATGCCTAGATATGTAGGTACGATGTAACAAAAAGAAGTCGGTAAAGGAAGTGATAAATTGAAACTCGCTAATCGCTCAAGTAAAGAGGTGCGTATTTTGAGGCTAATACTTATACTGAATATTCAAACGTACATTAATATGTATGTATGTGGTTTGGAAACATACACAATGTCTGTCCAAATCATATAAAAACAATTCGTAGACGTCAACCTTAAGTTTACAAGTAATTGCAGATAGAGGTGAACCAATCTACCTATTCAAGGATAAAAAAAATGTATTTTTTTTCATTCCTATTATGGAAATGTAGCCCGCTACTCTCGTGTCTGTGACGCAAGTGTCTCAGATTGTTTGCTCGACTCGCGCCAGCGCAGAAGCAGATATCTTTATTGTTCCCTTGCTTATATCAATATTGTATAGTGCAGAAATAAATGGAGTAGTCCATGTATACAAACTAACCATAATTTGTTTTAATATGTACCTTCCTACAAGTTTTCTTTATAGTAAAAAGTTACTGCAAGGGTTCTGTAGAGAAACTATCAAAAAACTGCTTTTATTCTATGTCCAACTTCAGCTGTGAAAACCTAAAAAATGTGGGTTGTTGTAGTAGAGTAGCCTAGTCTTGCCGTTATTCATTCAACTTCTTATTTCCTATAACTTCCATTAAAGCTCTTTGAAATCCATGAGAACACAACTCTACACATTTCTCTGTGCATCTTCCTAACTCCAGCTATAATTTCGGTTAGCGCTCAGTTTGCATCATTTGTGAGGTAGTAACGATACATACTACATTGATCGGGCTTTCTAACGCAGAGCGTTTTTATCCCAATTTCTTTCGAGATGTAGCTTATTATCCCACACACCGACTAAGGCGGTTTTAACCTTATGGGTTAAAATATTTTGTATACTTACCTTAGTCGCGTAATCATTTATGTTGATTATTTTTGTCGTTATACCTGTTAAGTAGTCGCATAACACATGGTTGTTTTGTTTTGTCCGTAATTGCTTTTCTAGTTTCGTAGTATTTCTGTGTCTATACTTAAAAGCACAACTCAGCAACATAAAGGAGTCAGCAATTTTCAACAATGGTATTCGTGAGAAGTGCATTTGTTCTCGGCGTTGGAGCAAAGGACGATGAAGGTAAGAAACTTTTTAACTTACTTACGCACTCCATCACAAACATTTGTTGTGTTGCAATTCCATTTGCAAAATATCCGCAGTATTACGTATACAAAAGTGAAAAATTATTCATCATAGAGTGGATAATTAAAAATAGTTTTAAGAACCACTGTGTGTCTACGATCTTTGAGCTGGTTTCGTTGTACTTAATCTGCTGGTCCAGTTTTTGCTCTCTTCCTAAATTCTTGATCCACTGCAAATATTATATAGAGAGTTAATTTTATTGTCTTGTGTTTGTTTTGTTTCTAGATCACTATGAAATACTAGGCGACCTCTTTTCTTGACATGAAGATATGGTTTATTGTTTCTACTAGTACCTTGAAACAAAAATAAGACTTAACAAACAACTAACACTATTAACCTACTCTTCAACTAAATTTTTTATTTTATTTAATACTTTATTATCAAAAACAAACATAATTGTACAAAAGGTGGGCTTAATGCTAAATCATTTTCTACCAGCCAACCTTACAGGTAGTGAAAGGTGTTGGCGTGCTAAACAAGAACAAGAAAGAAAGTACTTATATTTAAAATAAAGCTACACATTTATGAACAGATTTGTGGGAAAATAAAAGTAATGAGAGCAAGTTAACAGCTGATAATAACCTTAATCTTAACTTAACCTGTAAGAAGGTGACTAAAATAATCTAGACAAATAACGTTAATATTAAATATTACAGAGCTTTTGGGAAGGATTGTCAACAAGCAGATTTTAAAAAAGCCGATGACTGTGGGCGAATTTACACGCTACAAGCGAAGTAGCTTGCTTGTAGCGTGTAAAAAAGCCGTATGCCATCGACGCTTTAGAGGTTTTTGACTTGCAATGGATGCAAATGCGTAAAATTGAACATTGCGTATTATATACCAGAATATAAAAGCATGCAACACGGTATAGTCTACTATCGCATTAAACCTACGCATCAAATGATCAGTTTAACAGAGCATAAGTCATCATGAAAGAAAGAAATTTTATTGTCTAAGAAAAAAAAGACTAAAATATTATAACGGGTAGGTGCAACCCTGCAGCCTGGAGTGAGTTAGGAAAATCTCCGCTATGAAGGGCGCTGTAGCTAGTAAAATAACTGAGCTTTCGAAACTGCTCATCAAAATGTCTCTTATGCCTTGATTACACGTACCGAGTACTCGGCCGAGACAGACAGCTTACATCACTCACTCAGGCGAGCACTCGGCGCTATGTTTATACGTACCGAGTACTCGATACATGTGATCTGGGCGTTAGTAGACCAACGCAGCGCTCTCTCGATCAGCTCGTCTCGTCACTAGTTTATACAAAAAAGACAATAGAAGGCTATGATTATGATGGCATTTACTTCTTCAAGCATCTTTTTCTATAGTCTGAATTTAATCAAAGGGCGGTCGAATAGTTACGGCTCTGGCGAAGTGGCTTATCTATGACGTAGTAGGAATAAGAAAAGTGTTAGGTCTAACGTACACTTATCAAAAGGTGACTATACTGACTATACCTACTGTTCATACATACATACATATGTAGTACATAAGGTTGGTGTTCTACCTGTGTTTACTAAACGAACAAAGATAATGATGATTGTTGAGTCTTTTGTGTCTGTAGGCTTTGGAAAAAACCTCTTCGTTCTTATTAATTACATATTTAATCAAGTTAATTGCATATTCTATTATTGTGAAATAATTCCACAAGTTTACATTTAGTGGTATTTACAAGGTTTGTATTTAGTGAGAACAACGATACGATTTACCGAATATTTGATGTGTAATTTTCATTCTGTCCAATCTTTGATTTGAATTTCCTTGGTAGGAACAAAGGATCAAACAAAAATATACTTGGCTCTATCCACGCCAACAGTCGGTTTTTTTTATGTAATCATGTGACGAGCGAGACGAACTAAGCGCTCTCCTGATGGTAAGAGATCACGCCTGCTCATGACCCAAACATTGCTACACAGGACTCTGATTCACAGGCCGGTGCAACACTTCTAAACTGCAAACACACTGCTGCAAAGCACGCAACTCGTACTTTTTGAGTATTTGTCCGAAACATTTTGTATGGAATTGGATTTGAGGATTAGCCTTAAGACCATAACTAGCTACTTTTTGTTCCGTGAAACGGTTTGTGTGGTCTCTTTAGTCTTTACCAAAGGCTTAGACAAGCAGTACTTAATGCTAAAACATCCATATAATGTGCTATCCAACATCTTTGCACACCAAATTATATATTATATATATATTATAAAAAAAAATATATATATATTATAAAATAAAAATGATGATACGATATCTTAACTTCCATGAATTGCGGAAGCAGAAGCTTAATGCTGATGTGACGACAATCATATATTATGACAAGTTACTATCGTCACGAATTAGTAAATAAGTGTGTTTCCGATACTAAATTCTTATATTTTGTATATTAGGTACACTTGATTGAATTACTGGTATTGTGATAAATGCCGCCCTAACATATTCCAACTATATTGTGTGCAATAAAGATTCTTCTCTACATACATACCTAAATTAAGAACTGTTTCTATAATATATGCATGTTTTTTGATGTTTTCGTTTTATTTATCTTTAAACAAAATATAACGTGACGTTGTTACTCGTGAATCATATGATTTAGACACATTAACGAAGATAAGTGATTTAAATACCTGTTCGACGTCATCATAAACTAACATGAGAATAGAGAGGGTACAAAATCGTGTGATAATAATAATCATCGATTTATTGTATTGTTTACCTACTGGTTACCATCATGATACGTCACAACTTAGATGTTTATTCCTGATTATCTTATATCACGTTTAAAGTTTGAAAAAGTGCTAAAGTTCTGAGTTCAATAGGATCCAATACAATAGGAACTCATTATTTATTGCGCATAAAAATAATTTAGGTTTTAACCTTTTTATTAAGTAAATAAAAAGGTTTTAACTATTTTCTTAGCATACATTATGTTGGACTAGACTAGAGGCTATCCTCAATCTCAAAAAGATCTGAGGAGTTTTTGAGATTGAGGTGAAACTCTGAGTTCTACACAATCTTTTATTAATTACTTTTACATATATTTTTCGTAGACTTTCGCGATTATCACACATAGTTATTAGATTGTAACGGGTATTTATCACGCTCACCTCATATGTTGAAACGTCGGGACACAAAAACATATGAGATGAGCGCGATAAATACCCGTTACAATCTAATAACTATACTTTTACATATTTTTCGAACTCTATTCTGTATAAATTTGTACTATATTTTGAACCACATGCTGAAGTTAAATTTTGAAAATTTGCTTACAAGTATGATGACGCCGCCATGCCCAAATATTTTTTTTTATGTTTGTAGCACGATTGTTGCTACGTGAGAATTGGGCTGATATGGCTGTTTGTCCAAGGCTTTGTCTGACTTGCTAAATAACTGACAGTCAGTAAATATCCTATTCGTAGTAGTCAGTCTATTCGCGTCTTGCGTCCACGTACGCTTGTCGGTCAAGTTTTGCAAACGATCAAATTTTCCAAGCGTTCAAACTCAGTTCGATTTTCAGTCTCGGTGATCTAATGTTAACATGCACGGATGGTATAGAGAAATCATTGTCACCGTGAGTACGCACGTCTCTAAACTTATCTGATTATGGCTTGACAGATTATATGTTATTAATTTATTTTTCGATGGAATTATTAAAACCATGTGCAATTTATTACCTAATATGGTGAGAAAACAATACGTTTACTGATTTAAAAAATCTATAAGATTTGAATTACCCTACTTGAATACTTATATGCTATTTAACCCGCTAATGTAGCTAAGTTTTTTTCTATATACACTGATTCGAACTCTGATTCGATTTTCTCAAAAAGTATAAAACTTACAACTATGAAAGTTATACCTACAGAAAGTGTATTTTATGATGATTAAAATGACTATACATTTATTTTTAAGTACCGCCAACTCACATTGCAATCAAGCAACAAACACAATTCTAACGATTTGTTCTGTTTAGACTAGAGTTCACTTTAGCGTTCTTTTTTTCTAGAATAAGGGAAATCGGATATTTCTTATATCTATCAAAATGTCGTTTTGTAAACTGGGATAATAGTCGTTTGACCACCATCTTACTCGCTGTAGAGCGATGGTATGGTCGAAGATTTGCACGCGGTTTAGAACAAACGAAAGTTTATCTATGTATAGGTACTAAATCAATGTTTTTGTTTCAAAACCTTGAAAATGTAGAGCACAAAGTAGAAAGGGGTCAAATACATTTTTCTTATCATTATTTTATAAGTTACTTTCAGATTAAAACAGTTTTTATCTCTATGAGATGAATTGGGGTTTCTGGGACTGGTTGCCCTTAGATACGTATAATTCAAATCACCTGACCGACTTGTGAGGCATACAAGGTGAAACAACTTAATTGAAATTACATTTTATAGCCTATTATATCACTATTATAACAAACTTCTTTTCATAAACATGAGTTTATGTTAAACCTACAGAAAGAGTAAATATTTTTTTATGAAAAGAAAGATTTTATAAATGTAAAAAAACCAATGTCGTGTATTAAACTGTTTCCAGTATGGGTACAGACAATTCACAACTACTTGATCTTAGAAGTAAAATAATTATATTGTAGAGGTTGTGTGCCAACTCATATTTTTAAATTTAAAGTTACATCTGCAATACAACGTAGACTATTATCTTCAAAATCTAATTCAAATACATCCAAAGAACCTTTATAATACTTCATATTTACATCAGTAAGTAATTGTGTGCACTTTCTTATTTGAAAACTGATACGTACCGAGAACTGCGTCACAAGGTATCTAGAAGTATTAAAATTACAAATATGTTAAACCGCCATTAAGATAAAGTCTGCGCATAATTAAATTATTCTTATACATATTTTTTTCAAATCATATATAAATTTATTTACTTATTTTCTTCGATTCAGTTGAATGAACAGATAGTAAACACAAGGAAGGTCAGAAGGGGAGAGGCGGATGAGATTAAAGAATTATTTATAAGCGATAGGTGCAAAAGTTTAATAAAATAATATAAATGATGCAAAAATAAATGCTGGTCTCGCTCAACTCGGTTTGAGCCTAGTTCAGGATCAAGGGTTTACTATCAATACGAATGATATAAAAAAAAAAAATGATTTTAAATACCTACTATTTATGAAAGAAAACTAAAAATCAACGTGATTTCGACAACGAGGTCCATCGAAAATAAATAGGTTTTTCTTACCAGATAGACGTATAACACGATGAAACATTTCGTGAATATCATGGTAGAATTACATGTAAAGTATTTTTTGACCTATCTACTGACCTGAACTATCTCGTTCCACTGCTTGGCAAAAATCTCCCCCAACTTATTCCACTTGCCATTAGATTATATTATTATTTCTCACCAGAATTATATTCCCAAAGTAAGAACGAAAGTACTCTTACTTTGGAAATAAAATTCTGACGATAAATAGCCTATCCGGCTCTACCTTTACTTTACTCGTCGATTGAGGGGGACAATTTTTTTTATCAAATGTATTTTTAAGTAGGTACCTGGTACAGTATATATTTTTCTGCTAAATTTTCCCATAGATAAAAACATAACTGCAGAAACGAAGATTGAAGTTAATATATTTGAATTATTCCCATCTGTCACCCTGTGCTATCCGCCTAGGGTGACAGATAGGCCAAAAAAGTTTTGAGTAGTTCATGAATTTGCCACACCCTATAAATTGAGGATCCTTTTAAAATAGATTCTCAAACTTATTTTGCACCGTGGCAAATGTTATACGATAGAGTTAGCAAATTACATAAATAGACATAAAACAAACAATGGGTTAATTGAATGGTCTCAAAGTCCACAATACTGAAAACTGCTGAGAACTGTTGAAATTTGTAATGGGTAGATAGCCTTTTGTTACTAACTAGTAATACTAGATTGAGTGCGCTAAAAATAAGTTTCGATCGAGTGCTTTACCTAACTAACCAGAGATAGGGATCTCTGACGTCAATGCAAAACTTACAGACAATTCCTGGAATGTAGCTATTGCTGTTGCTTTAAAATGATATGATCTTTATGTGTTTTACTTGCACTGTAGGTATCAGAAGTACTAATGCTTCAGGCTTTCAGTTGAACATACATATAAATATAACGGATGTCTTTTTCGCTGACACCTTATTTCAGCGTTTTTGGTGTCGTTACCACAATACCAATTATTCTGCCGCCATAAACATTAATGTGCCCTTGTTAATACTACATTTAGCTAGTGCAATACTAATAGTAGTCAAAAAATTAATTAAACTATTAATCACATTAGGTACGTCTAAAAGAAGACGAATCCTTGAACAGTGCTGCAGAACGTATAGTTCGCCGCGTCACTTGTTTACAATATAAACTATGAACTGAAAAATAATAAATATCCCGAAGAAATCCAATCCAGATAGTGTTAATGAATGATGGCTGACATTTTATGGATCGCTCTACAAAACCATTAGTATTATTGTGTACAGGTTTCAGCTTGAGCTACGGATTGATTGCAAGCTCTAGTTCTTTATTCATCGATTGACAATATCAATATTGGCCAGGCCATGTCCATTTGTATTTACTTACGTACGTACAGCAACATGTTTATATGATTAACATGGCAGTGCCAATGGCTTCACCAACGAGCCATGTTTAAATTCAAGATCGTCACAATACCTTCATAATGAGCCTTGCATCCTTGAAACGTTGTCTTTATAAATTTCTTTGCAAACAGTTCCAGTGCCAAACTGATAACATAATAAAGCTACAGCAAAGGCGAAACGTTTTATTTTCAATCTAGTTACGGTCAACTCGAGACGTCCGTGTTCACGTACACCAACACTTTACAAAATAAACATTCCGCATTCGAAGACACCGTAGTATTATCACTGGCTGGGTTGTCAATACAATAACAAGTGTTACTGCGCCGCCCGCGTCGCCGGTTGTGTAAATAACGTGTTGTGGTATGACTGAACATGGACATTGTTTTTGGGAAAAAAACAATATTGTCCTTGTCCTTCTGGAAGAAAATTGAACATCTTATATGGAACAGTCGAATCGCGTGTAATTTTATTTGTTGTGACTGAAACGCTGGACAATTTCGTTTTTTGTGACAATCAATATCTTGGTATATAAATAGTTTTGGGATGTGTGGTTTATTAATTTATGTGTGAAATACGAAATCAATAGCATACGTGTACACAAGTATTAATTCATTATTCCTAAATAATAATCCGCATTAAATCCAATAATGACCGTACATGTTATTGCTTTTTGTCAATCACTTAATCTCGTGTCTTGAAGACTTATTTGTAACTCAGTGTCACTTAAACGCTATTGCTGGCCTGGCGTCTGTATAACAAGATAGTGCGTGCATACGTGAGTTTTTTGTTGAGAAAAAAACACAGTGTGCCATAGGATGGAGTTTCAGTACTATGCTCAATACGAGCGTCCAACTCAAAGAGTTTACCACGACCAGCCCTGGTGGGATGAGGACGACACGCTTTCGGACAGGCGAATCAATGGTGAGCCTAAAATTAATAAACCTACTCTTACAATCCAACAAGATCCAATCTTGCCTGCTGGTCATAGAGGATACGATATACGGACCATAAAGACACCTTAATTTCTCAATTTTCAACCGTCTTCAAAAAAAATCGGAGGATCTCAATTCAGTTTGTTTTTTACCTCAACCTAATCATTTATCAACCGTAAAAAATAAAAAAGTTTTAAATCGAAATAACTGACTAAAACATGTCATTCAAATGAACGAAAAATCGTATTTTCTTTCCCCGCGACTTTTCAGTGGTTTACGTTGACTAGTATTCCAATTGAAGTCGGTTGTATTATTTTTGTTAAAAAAAAAGGATATTTTATAATTCAATATTTTAAATAATGAATCATGGGAGACTGATTTTCTACAGGAAATTCCATCAAAATATGCAAATATTCTGTTATCATTTTCATAGGAAGTTATCATTGTTTACTGCCGGCATGTGAAGAGCCTGCCGGTCTCTGTATGACCTACAATAATTAATCTCTAGTTCTTTATCAACGTCAGCGTCACATCCACTTATTAAATAAAAAAATGACCTAGAACCTTACCTACCATTATCATAGAGCCTGACACATACTCCAAAAGACTTTTAAAAATTGAAATTGCATTCTACGTGAGTATTTTAGGTCCATTTTTAGGAACGTAGTATGTTATTTCCTAGTGGTCCTTGGTACTTACTTACCTACATAGGGTGCTGTGCCATTAGATAAGTTCCTATGTTTACTTTGTTTTATATAATCAAAATGTACCTAATCTTTGGCATAGGTTTTTACTTCATTTTCCAATCCAACTACAAAATGGAGGTGCATTAAAAATGTCGCTTTTTCCTATGGAATGAATACCGTTACCTCTATGTAATAATTAATCATATTATATTCTCTACGTTATCGGCGTTGTATGCAATGTTCCTGTGTCAGTCGGCTATCAGGCGCTTAGAGCTATAAACCAATTATCATTCTGTAGATAAAGCAATATGCGGAATATAAGCAACAGTAATTTGCATTGCAAGCTTACTCTACGAATACATCAATATATTTATATGTATATACTATAAATATCTATATATAATAATAATTATAATATAATAATTTATTCAGTTTACAGTTGGTTCACGAGTAACAAACAGCAGCGGTCCATGATCCATCTTTTTTACATGTCTAAACAAAGTAAAAATTCGAACCACCTCGAAACAAACAAAGTTATAAGTTTCTCAAGAGATCATCGTCCTGTCCATTTAACCGCGTGAGATACACATATGCCGCCTAAGTTAATTGGTGGGTAAGTATATGTCTGTCTAGACGGGAAATCCAGTCGGATCGATTCGGCCCGCGTATATTTTTGGAAAATCCCTCCTGAATATTACTTTATATTTTCCATTAGGCCACTTGAAATGAAATGGAATTTATTTGCCTATACAATACAAAGAAACTTATAACTAATCTAAATAATTCTAACTTAAACAGACTTACTCTAACCTTCTCGTATTTATTAAGTGTACCTATGCATTTGTATGGCAAAAAAGGACTCAACTCAGCGTTATGCTGGATAAATGGGGTTTCCCACCTATCCAGCGCTGGTTTTTAGTTGAGCCCTGCGAAGATTAGCGACACGACCTATGACTATTAACCTACTTATTTGACTAAACAATAACTAAACGAAAACAAAAAAAAAAGAAAAAAAAGCTTACTTGAAGCGATGAATCGGAATTTTTTATGGTACTTTGCGTAAAAGACTCCAAAACCATATTTCAAAATCTATTATGGTATGTTTGTGAACCGAGCCATTTGCCAGCTGAATTAAAAACATTCTACTAAAGTATTTTTATAACTTTTTTTAGTATTCCATATACCTACTTGGAGTAATAAACAAGAATGATAAATGTCTACCGACTGAGGGAAACCACCGGAAGATTGCAACAGATACTAACGATATAAATAATTATTGTGACTGATCATTTACACTTTTAATATTTAGAATAAATTATAAATTGATTTTACAGTCACAGTCACAGGTGTGTTCAGGTTATCAATCTTTCACTTAAAAATTATTCAACTTCGAATTTACCTTAGTATCATAACATTTTACTTGCTGGTAACTTTTATTTTGGAAGTTCTCTAATCTGGCTTATTAACTTATTCCTATCTGGTGGTATAGTTCGTTAGATTATTTGATAAATTCTGACTGTTTATAATTTCGCACCCATCACTTGTACTTTCGATGTAAATGTCTAACTTTCTATCTATTTATATACATATATGTAAATGTTTCTCCATCTCAGACCTTTTATGGAGCTAAAGTTCTTGACGAAATTCACAAATTCCTTAAAAGTGAATGTAAAATCAACACGATATGTCAGACAACGTATGAACATATATTACTTTACCTACGGGTCCTTAGGGATAAGCTCACTCATACAATGCAGCGCAATTATCATCGGATATGCGCATTAAATAAAAACAATGATTACTATTGGTACAAACAAGATAAAAATAGCAATTTATCGTCAGAGTTGAACCACCGACCGATATTGATTACCCAGGGACAGAAACAGTTTTTTTACAAAGAAAAGTACCTGCCACGATCTATCCTATACAATTTGTAACATATTTGTCTATAGGGAAAATGTTACGAGCATAGGTATACCTCAAACATCCTGGCGGCCTTGGCAAATAACTTTAGTAAATGCCTAAACTACGTACTAAAACTTTAAAATTTCGAGTGAATTAATTCAATTATTTATTTGAAAAAATATAGGTACACTTTACATAAATGGCATAATCTTGGGTTTAGTCCACTTTCAAAACCATTTTTCACAACTAGTTAAGAAAAAAACACTTTTTACTCCTTATTCGGTAAAAAAAAACACTTAGTAATGGACAAACCTACAAAGTACTATACTCTCGTCGAAGCAAACGTTATTCAGGTCAGTTCATGTCATAACCCCTCACAATAGGGTTCCACTGCAAGGGTTTGACTAGAATCATTCTTCGTAAAAGGTCAAACAAGGAAAACAAAGGGCAGCTCGGGAAGGCATTGGATATTCTTTTCAGGAAAAGGGAAAAATGCGATAACCATAATAATTTAACTGTCGTATGTTGCTATAACAGTCGAGATATCGTTGTTCTTACTTAAATGTGTACCTACGTACAGGCAGGTAGACTACAAGAGGGTTGATTCAAATAAGTTTCTATAAAAACATCCCCGGCTAACATAAAACCAGAAACCCAAAGCTGTATATCCTAGTAGATACAGACTCCTAGTTGGGCATCCAGTTATATTCTTTTGTATTCAGAACTCTCTCAAATATCCCTACTATCAAACGCAGGGCTTTTAATTGAAAACGGTGCAATAAGAATGAAACGATTTTCAAACAAAGCGAACTCGATTCCACCACACCACTACACAGGCACATGTTCGTTATATTTATAAATGCGGTTGTCTTCGAAAACTGAATGAATAGTAACCGACACATTGACCTGACCTGAAAAAACTTTGAAAGGTATTTGTGCTTCCTCAGTTATTTATGAAAATAATAGTGTGGCTTGGAACTTGTAACCGGACATGTAACGGACATATCGTCTGAGTGGTGGATTAAGACCCATTCGCTTTCCTAGCTGGGTGTAGGTGAGAGTCCCAGCAGTGGGCATATTATTATAGGCTCACTAGCTGACGCCCGCATCTTTGTTTGCGTTGCGAATTTTAAAAATTCCTTTCTTAGCTTTTGACGAACATATTCTCCAAGTTTCATATCTCTAAGTTCAGTAGTTGGGCCTGTACGTCGTCTGTCAGCGTCTCACTCACAGTGCCGAATGAATACACAGTGAACCGATCCAAAAGTATTGGATATTGGCATTCGCATCTTTCACTCCCACTCCGAATGATCGAGAAATGAACGGTCTAAACACTGAGAGAACGTTCATTCGTCATTCGCCATTTTGTGTAGAGTCCTGTAGCCGAAGGACGTCACATGTTTATATTTTTTCTGCGTTGATTTGCACCGGTCGCACGATTTCATTCGATGACGCATTAAAAGAAAAGAACAGTGAATCTTATTTTCTATATCATTCCCTCTAAGCCGTGTGAACATAGAATGAAAGGAAAATGAACCATTCACTGGAGTGAACCGTCTGATATCAGCTTTATTTACCTATTAATGAACGAGAGTAAGTTTAAATTACGTTATAGCTGCCCATTGATAGAAAACACAAGTTGTAAGAAGTTAATCAATTGAAGTTTAATTTAATACCACGCAGATGGCCGGATCGAGCGATCAGAACTGGTTCACGGGTTCATACTTCTATTTTGAGATTGAGTCAAGGTTCGCAACGCAAGACGCATCTTAGCATCTTATGGACTAGCTTACGCCAGCGGCTTCATTCGTATTATATTTCTTACGTAAACAAGTGACGAGGGATTTGGTGCTGTTAGTAAAGGATCACGTCTGCACATTACCAGAACAGGGTTACACAGAACTTTGATTTACATAAGCCAGTGTAACACTGCTATAGTGCTCGTCTACTTGTGACATTTTGATGGTCAGTCTCTAACTAAAGCCCAATTATGTATTTTACTAGCAGACTTACGTAATAATTTATGTGGAATTTAATTATCTCTAAAAACAGGCCGGGGTTTCCTAGTGTGCTCAGAATCACGAACATTTTATGGATTTTTCTAATACCTACCTATTTATTTAGTCGGTAAACGACTATAATACCGACTCACAGACAGTCTCTAGTTTAATGGTATAGATTTTATTCTTTGGAAATTTACATTAGCTCTGGGATTTTCTTGTGTTATTTTAGCATTTTGCGTAATCGGAGTTTTTAAAAGAACTTAAGCATTTATTGTAAGCCTAAATTTCCATCTACATACATTTTTAAATTCAGATACTACCTATATTTTTTACGTTTTCTAAATAAAAGCTTTATACATCAATTGTATAACCAATTATGCTTTATATTGTATTTTTGCATCACAACATTTACTCAAACAAAGCGAGCTCCAAACTAACCAAGCTTGTACTATGGGATCTGATACAATACTTATAGGTATATGTACTTTGTTTTTAAATACATACATAGAATACATAACTTCCAGACTCCAGAGAGGAAAACAACGATGTTCATCACACAAATTATTTTCCTGAAGCGGGAATCGAACCCGCGACACCGATAAATAAAGTTATTCTCAGCATTTTCGCAACTTTCTCAAACCAATTAACCCTCTATAAATTGACTTTACTATTGTTTCAGGTAAGTGACACATCTGAAACGCCGCGTGAGAGCGATGAGTCAAGAAGAGGGTCGATTAATGAGATCAGAGTGGAGACCAATCCTCACATGCATTATTGCCGAATGGGTATGTCTAAATTAATTTAAAAACTGTATAATTCATAGTTCATTTTTTTATTCATAAAGTTTTGGGTAAAATTAAGGTCTTAAAATCTTGTTACTGACTACCAAAACCTGCCTTTTTAAGAGCATGCATCAAGATAGATTGTATGAGTCAGGCTTCATTTTTTTTAATAAAAAAAAATATTTTAAGTAATACAATTTAAAATCAATTCATTTAAATGTTAGAATATTTTTCTACGATTTTTGAATTAAATTTAAATCTACAGTAAGTCATTTCTAAAAACTATAATTCAGATATAGAAAAGAAAAACTCAGCTCGGGCGCCGCACTCGCCCCGCTGTCACTCGCACATTTTGTAGAAAAATTCTGACTGCACAGATACAACGCAGTACCCCATCTGCATTGCCCATTAAATTTTTTATGGGTGGTGTATTCGACAAACAAACAACGCATTTGGATAATAAGGTATTCTGACGTGGCTACGTCTACTAAATCGATGAACGCCGGCTGCATGCACGTTGACGTCATTGTCCCGTTACGCTAGTAGTCACGTTAAACTATCGTCCGTAAACCAACTTTACAACAACCAATATTTTATTACGAGTACCTAACCTATCTACCTTGTTAGTCGACCTGACATCTACCTATTACGCAAATCTATAATTTAGCAAATTTTATCGCTATGTTTTGATGTCATCGGATAATATGCTTCGTTGAGATGGAATCCGGTTTATTATTTACAAGTTTTTAAATTAATTTAAAAACTTGTAATATACTACTATTTAAAGTTTTTTGGTTCGGGTTGTTTTGTTGGTTGGTAGTTTCCAGACTATAAGCTACTTATAATTTTGTGCTTATTATATAACAAAAAATACAATTAAAACAACGAGTTTAAACGTATAAAGGGTGACAAAGTTGCTTATTCAATTAATTACTTAAATTTATTAAAATCTTAGATTCTTTATTTGCATCGGTAAATAGCATTGCTACGCTTATGTTCATAATTTTCTGACCTATTCCACTTGTGTACATTGTGAAGAAGTACACATTTAAACTACGTAATTGTCCAAAATATTCTTGTTATAAAATTCTGTAGATTTTTAACCTAGTAGCTTGATGTTGTGGGTAAGCAACTGAGCCCAATTTGTGCAGATATAGATTCAGCGACGCCATTTAGCGTAAGATGCTAAAACTCAAACAATGTTTTCTCAAACAAAGTTGTATGTTGTATTGTCATGATCGAAGCAGTCTCACCGAAATATCGGAAGTGTTTTAACCTTCCAATAAACAAAGAGAAAAAAATGAGTTCATAAACCTCAAAGAATGCAATACCTAGAATATATCGACTCATGTACGTATAAGATACTTAAAGTCAATGCCAACTTTTACTCGGCAACAACGTAAACGTTCAGATAGACAGGATTTTCATGTAGTTATTTTAAATAAAATTAATACTTAACTATATAATTATTTAGTAGTTTACATGATATGCAAATATCTTATTCAACGAGCAAGATAAAAATAAAATGGCCATAAATTAATGAATGAATGAATGGAAACATTAACGCACATCTTCGGTGTTAAAAATCTTTGATATCATTAAACAAATGTTAGCAAAAAAAATGCAAGAAAATGGTTATGTTTATAAATAATTAATACCTACAACTAATAACAGTATATAAACGACAATGAACCTACAATCACTAGGTTATCACCTCTCTACTTGAGGTAGGATGAGACATTTCTTCTCTCATATCCGTTCTAGTAAACATAAACCTTATTGAATATTGAGTCCTTACTTTAATAAAAGCGAAAGTTTGTAAAAATGGATGTTTGTTCCGTAATCACGCCAAATCTACTCTACCGATTGAGCTGAAATTCAGTGTTCTAACGCTATTTATTACATGAGTGTAATTTCAGGCGTAAATTGTAACCATCAGGAAAGCACCCAGCTCCTCTCGCCACTTTTGAAAAATACATCTTTGTGTTAATTATAGCTGTTGTCAGCTGCAAAACATCTGGCACATTATGGCCTATGGATAATTGCAAGGCGTTGTGTATCACCCTTTATCTTTAAAGAAAGCCCAATGAAGAAACCAGCAGAAGCACATCCGATATGTCTTTGGTTATAAATATATTTTGCTGCCACGCAGTTATGTGTAACATCACTGTGTTCTGTTTTGAGAACACAGCTATTGATTTAGTGGGATTTTAAGAATGATTACCAAAATATATTAGAGACGAGCGAGTGATGCAGTGTTAGCAGCAGTGTTACGTCGAACTCTGTAAATCAACTCTGTGTGTTGTGGGCATGAGTAGGTAAGGTAGGATCTCTTACCATCGGGATAGCGCAAAAAAACTTCTGCCCTCGGCTTTGCCCGCATGGTATCTGAATAATACCTACTAGTAGTACGTTTTGAGTCCCTTACTTTCACCTATACTTAGTTTTAAACCAATCGGTTATAGAACAGATTGGTTATACGTTGTATTTTTTTTATAGAATTACGACGTAATTACATAAGTACCTCACCTTATTTTATTTTATTTTGTTGCGAAAAACCTTTTATCATAATAGAAATAATCATAGATGGTGTGGTATGGGTCGTCTATGACGTCATTATTTCTGCCCTGAATAATTTAATCAAAGCACAGAAAAAATAATTACGACGTACTTTTTAATTAAAGTTTGTGACACAAATAACTTCCTAGTTTTTCAAGCTTGATATTTCAAAATAATAATAAGACATAATTCATAAAGAATTTACCTACATAAATAAATATTATGTTGTTCCGTCAGCTAAATATTTGTAGTCAAATGACTAAGATAACTTAATTAAGATAATTGATTGATTCAGGCGTTACTTTGCGGAAATCCATCCAAATGAGAAGTTTCTCGCTTCAAACTTCGGCGAGTCCACACCTCCTGATGATGCCTCGTGTAGAGGCGAAACACGTGTCGTATCTTTAAACTTTGGGTTTCTGTTCTTTGACTCTTTGGTTTAGTTGAACTAAAGTTAAGTTAATTAAAACCTTTGTTTAGAAATTAAGCGGATTTATTACTAAATATATTTATATAATTTATTGATAAGATAACTTAGTATAAAGCAGAATCTTTATTATCTTTTATTTTGTATGCAGAGAACAGAGCATAATATATAAAAAAAATATTTACATAAAAGTCATTTCATAAATTACCTACTAGTGAAATTATAAGAAAACAATACACCCGCAAACGGGTCGCCAACTACAGCTACCGGTGGCCGGCGTCTGTCAGTTTTCATACATTTTGTTGCTGTAGTCACTTCAGTGAAGTGCGTGGCCGACACCGGCGACAAGTGTAGCAAGCAGCCGCGCGCTACAAAGCTACAAAATGTATGAAAACTGATAGACGCCGGCAATCATTTTTACCCAATACTTACATAATAATCCAAAATACTAGGCTTAATAATTCAAAATCCTAGCAAAAAATCATCAAAATACATAGCTCCGTATAGTCGTCGATAGGCGTGTCTCTCAAAATCAGGTAAACGTCTTCCTTATGTCGTCACTGTTTTGAAAAAAAAAAACTATCAATATCGATGTGGATTGTGGTCTCATTATAGACGTCAGTCTTTATACTTCCCGATTTCTATAAGTGGCTGTGCGACCTTCATACAGCGTTATATAATATGAATATAATTTGCGTGGGCATAAATTATATCCTACTTTTCCTCTTGGTTAGCTCAACTGGTTTATTGTGTTTCATTCCCCTCAAATCCGAATTCCATACAAAATGTTTCGGACAAATACTCAAAAAGTACGCCGTATCATAGTAATTTCTTCACACTATTCGTTTCGTCCATGTTTTTTGATTTCGTCAACAAAGTGAAAGTTTTCATACTTTAATTTAGATTTTATACGTGTTTTAAAATTAACCCTACTAACTTAAAAACACGTTACTTAACTATATACAAACTACTATAATACGGCGTACTTTTTGATTATTTGTCCGAAACATTTTGTATGGAATTCGGATTTGAGGATTAACCTTAAATGTAGATTTTTGTATGCTGATTTTCGTATTTCGTACATAAGCATGTTTAAGTTAGGAGAAATTTTGGTCAGTAATCCAACTTGTTTACGGTTTAAAAATGCAGATGCTCTGATTTAGTCGCATCGTGAGAATCTCACATTTTAACAAAGAACATCAATTTCACAGATTTTTACACCCACATAACAGTTGCACACTTGCAGAACTGTACACGTTGGTGTTATAAAAAAATCAGAATAGTTACAAAGGACAGTAAAAAATTCAGATATGCGCAGGCGCATATTAAATCGGCTACTAAATGCTTGAAGCGCGTTGAACTCTTATGAACGATAAAAAGAACGTTACAACCCATTTACAAAATATTTGTAAATGGATTGTAACGTCTTGCTGTTCATTCAATTGTGCTTTATGATTTCCTGAAGTCATGAAGTGTGCATCTAAGTGTATGATGTAATTTAATTTCAAGTTCTTTGTAAACAAAGCATGTTGTCTTCGATGATGACGTTAACCGCGATCTATAGTAGCCTATTTTATGTAGGTAATACGAGGACATCATAATATTATATTAAAACTACTGCTAATATTGTTGGAACAGTGTAAAATTGAGTTCACTCTGCTTTTTCCTTGATTCCATTCTGAGAAAACACCTAAAGTCAGGTTTCAGTAAAGGCCGGTATGGGACTTGTATTATTTATTTTCAAAGTGAAGACTGACTTATTTACGACGTGAACATCAAAGCTCGGGTATTGCTTTAACCTTCTACGAGTATACTCTTAGCCGTTAAATTTGAAGGGTTTCAATTCAATCAATCGGCGGCAATAAGTACGTCATTTCGTCGCAAAATCCGTGCATTTCCTCGGTTTTTATTATATCCGAGACGTGTGTGGGCTGTTTGTTGGCGTGCAGTCGAGTCTTCGCGTCGGCAGTCGCACGAGGGCGTCCGCATTGGCAGCACGTCGCGTTGCGCTCGCGTATAACTACGAATCTCGCTACGTACACGTACTCTCGGTACGATGACGACTGGTCTCCCTCGGCCGTGGACGAATACTCGCTTTCTACGCGCCAACGGTACAGAAGCTGCCGTCATCTAACCCGTTACGTTGACATGATTACACTGTTTACTATAAGATGAACAAAGTTTTTCTTGGCTGAACGACATTAGCCCGACTCGGCGTGAATGCGCACCGGCTGAAGTATTGCGAAACTGTACAAGTGAAGTTTAAAAATATACATTGGCACTAGTGCGAAGTGACGTCCGAACGAGATGTGTTCGTGCAGCAAATTTTGCGACTTTTGGAAGAATTCGTGCGGTGCAGGTGAGCTTTCTACTGTGTACTTTCTAAAATGATCTCACTGCACTTAGATAAGTACACAAACTAGTCCTCTGTAGTATACCTAAAGTATGTAGTGAGGCCCTACCCTCGTCCTTTCTAAACGGTCCGAAACAGCCGAGCGCGACTACACTATACTCCAAAACACGTTCTAAATGAAATCTCGCGGAGAAATCTTATCTATCGCTGAACATACCTGTCTTTAAAATAACGGCCGTTGCAAACAAGATAGAAAAATGTATCGATAAAAGAGAAAAGTACAATCCCTTTCTTGGCTTTCGTAGTTAATAAATTGCTATCGTCTTCATCAGAATGAACGTATTAATTAAATTATCGAGGAGTTACTGACCGACATGATCAACCCATAATCATGAACTTTAGTTCTATAGCGAAGTTTTGAAAGTTGCCACTGATTTATCAAAGGTTTTTTTCCATAACAACTTTTAAATTAACGATTACCGGTATCTGTTCTCAAATAGCCTCAGTAAACAGGTACTGAAATGTTAATGGGTGCATAACCTTGTCCGATTTCAAATTCGACCGTAACCCCTCTTTTCAATATATTAAACATGTTATTCAAACCACTTCATCTATCTGGTTCGATGTCTTAAGCATTTGCTTTAATTAGTTGTTAATTAGCTACACCCTTTAGCGTTCTAATGGCTTAGATTTGGCATGGAGAATGTGTTGCGAGTACTCAAGGTCATTGGCATATGAATGGGCGGGCATATCCTGTTGGGATGGTAATCTATATATTGAGGTATTCATTCCCCGTTTACAAAAACAGGTTTCTTTGCAAAGCAATACACTATCCAGTTCTACCCTCAATGCCCGCACAACGCCACTGGTTAGTAACTCAAGGGTTGAATCAAGAGGGATATAGTACGACTAACTGACGCCCGCAATTTCGTTTGCATTGCGAATTAACAAAATTCCTTTCTTAGTAATACGGGCCTGCACTTATTGACGAACACACTATCAACATTTCAACGGTTCGGCCTGTCACTCAGTCAGTCAGTGAGTCAGTCCCAAGCTTTTTATATATATTGATTATTAGGTCCTATCATTAACATATTTTATACAGCGTCTGGTAATTATGAAAACAAAGAAAATGAGCCGCTAATCAGTGCACTGCGAAGCGGAAACGGGTATGCAAGGTTAAAACCACGATTTGGATTGGTATTAGTTCATTCTAAACTGAACTACTGGAAAACCTAGTTATTACAATCTCCTCATTTAATTTCCTAATTTGGTTTGAGTTGGAAGTTTGAACTCTTTGTAACGTTCATCAATCTCATACACTTTTTATCATTAGAATAATAAATAATTGGGCTGTGCACAAAATTTCATATATCATGTAAATTGTGATCAGTTCATAGTTATGAAAAATTACCATATTGTATTACTATAACAGCTTCCAAGGAAAACTGATGTCGCAGGAACGAATCTCAAGCTATTTTCCTTGGTTAGCGTTTTATACGACATTGCATTATAGTTGCATATGTTGCGTTGCATACGCATCACATTACACCTTGACACCCTTGTCGGCTTGCCACAGACCAAGTAATCCAATATGAATTACATTAATCTATTTCTCACGTTTTCTTGGTTTCGCATGTCGGTGTAAGGTCACGGGGGCTTGGTAACGGAAGTATCTAAACAAAGGTGAGAAGAAAAAGTAAAATTTAAATAACTTGTCTTGCGAACCATGGCTCAACCACCTAAATTCAATATGGTACGTGTATAATATAAGTATAAACTAAATACTGACAAACTTGCACAAGTGTAACTTATGGTGAAAACGTATAATGGCTTATATTTCATCAATTGAAATGAAAATTCAAATAAAAAAGATGGTTATCTTACCATTTAGAATGCCACACTATAACTAGTTTTGATGCATACAACTGCTGAAACATTTCTGTGTCTGCCTAAATTTTCACCAACCAGGTGAGGTCATGACTACTGCAACTTAAGATTTCTAGTCCTTTAAGCTGTGTTATACCTTCCTCTGTGGCTGTGTATATGATCAGCCTAGAACTAGGTGCAACAACAACTACTAGTTGCTTTTCGCTTCCTTTGCAACTTACTTTTGCAGCCAGCACAGAATGTTAAATAACTGCAGTATCTGTATCACTCTATGAATCCGTGATTGAAGTAGGAACGCTTGTATCTCCAGCAATTGATTGCTTCGACGTCATAATACATAATAGCCAATGTAGACCGCGTGATTCGTCCTAAGTGATATTTAAATGCCAACCGACGGATATTATATTAGTGATTTGGTCGTCTTCATTTACATAATGTGCAAGCAAATACCCAAGCGTAAAGGCAGTTTGTGAGGGAGTATGTATTGTGGAGAGCAAATTTGCTCGTGAACACAATTTGCAGTTTGCAGAACTTACCTAATTAACCTTCTGCAAGTGGTGTATTATTGCCTTTTAAGTTGACTAGTATCAAACAATAAGTTGAACGTACCTAATCTACCCAAAATGAAATTAATTGAATGTAACTAAAATTGATTGAATGAAACTTACTACAAGCATAGACCAATATACTTGTGGTTATTGGTCTATGCTACAAGGTAACTTTCTTCTTAAACCCTTATAATGCTATGATGGGAAATTTGATTTTGTAAAGAGAAGAGTTTGTATGTTAGTATTCTTAAAATCAGGATATTTTTTTTGTTATTAAGTTCTTATCTACCTTTTAGAATCATGCGTTCATGCGTGCGTTTGATTAGTTAATGTAACCAAATCCAATCACTCTGCTTGTAATTGTTATAATGAATGCACCATGCCTGTATGAATATGACGTCAATAAATATATACCTTAATAATATACTTACTTACAATACAAAAGTAAGAAATCAATACAAACTTCGTTTCTGTATAAGATCTGTTTTGAATTAAAATATATAAAAGACGGCTAAACTTACGAGTTTGAAAAGTCAAAGTTGTTAAAACTTGTATAGTTTTATATTCTGATAAAAATAGAAAAATACTGTGTATATTATGAAAAATTTGTGTATTATCGAGCCAAAATCTACCTTACGCCAATGCATTATGTTAGAGCATCAAAGTAGATTTCTCGTATAAACTTTTCAATGCTAATTTTATTTGAAAATTATCAGGATACGATAGCCAAAAATATTTGATTAACATTTAAATAGTGAACTAACAGGTTTCACAGGAAACTTCTTACGTATGCCCTATGCCGAACACGTCCTACTCGGTGGCATTGTACAATTTTATGCTATGCATGCGTAAATGTTATCGCACACTCGGTAAACAAAGTCGAACCATAGGCCGAAGCACCGAACCACATAAGAAATCGTTATTACAGTTCGTATACTTCGAATCGGAGTCATTTAGTGATTTACACCCAATTCTTGTGTACGAATAGGCGAAAAACTAATCATACCCATTATATCAAAAAATTAATAATATGTATTTCCGTTCGGTGATTCGCCTGAGCAGAGTAATATATGGTTTTTATTTATAGATTTTTTTCAGTTTTTAATAATAGATACTGTCAGAGCAAAAAACGTTAATATTGGGTTAAATTATGTGTTTGAATAATACCTACCATTTTTTCACAGAAGAATTATGATTATTTCTCTGCTAAAAATACATATATAGGTAAGTTATAATAACCGTATGGAGATTAGGATTAGGATATAAAAGCCTTAGGTTAAATGAATGACCCACTTCTTTGACAGAGAAAAGTTTCCATAATAAGGAGACTGACGAATGGGGTTGTTCGTGTTACACGGGTAATGAAAAATGGTTAACGAGGTAGTATATTAACGCTTTGAAAGCTAAAAGTGTTGGCAATAAAAACTCGGGCAGGTTGGATGCTATGTCCTAGATGGTGTCAGACAGAAACAAACTGATATCGACTGTGCAAGAATTGTGACTGCTGATGCATATTCGACTAAACTTTAGCCATGGTTTGTCCTAGAAGAAAATACGTTCTTTACGCTAATATTTCAAAGCCTGTTCAATTAAGATAGTATTTTGATCCGAAAAAATATTAAAAACTCTATAGTTCTATATACCGAGGCATCAGGATATGATATCATTGGTTTATAATCAATATCCTCTTATATCTTTTGACATCTTATTTTTTAATTTTATTGTATAATTCTGACATTGAACTAGGTTATTTGTAGGTATTGATTATTATAATAATTGTAGGGTAATTTTGTTTTATTTTACATGCGATTATTTTGCTGGACATTGTTATTCAAACTTAAATTTTATGTTATTTTTAGATACATTGATCGAGATCGAGATTATGAGCAACTTAAGCCATAACTATAAATTAAGAAAACATTTGTATACTGTATTCTACAGTGAAGTATGTGACTCTTCCTTAAACCTACATTAATAAGACCAGTCTGTAATCTAACTATAC
This sequence comes from Lobophora halterata, assembly GCA_932526365.1. Lineage (NCBI taxonomy): Eukaryota > Metazoa > Arthropoda > Insecta > Lepidoptera > Geometridae > Lobophora > Lobophora halterata. The sequence goes on along the minus strand of OW052014.1, from coordinate 6,337,349 downwards.
TTGAGACAAATAAATAATTCATTCATTCATTCAAGGTATAAGCTTTAATCCTTGCTTTATGTGTGTCTATATCTTCATTACTGAAGGTCGGTAACAATAAACAGTCAACGTTTCCAAGGTGCCAATAACCCAATAATCATCAATTACCTCTTGTTAGTGACCTCATTGTTTTTATAAACAGCATTCGTAGTTTTCCTTCAACTTGAGAAGAATGGCCGTTGTTCGATAGTTTTTTCTATTTCCATTATCTGCTATATGCCTGCATCCTTGCATAACAGCTTCGCTGTTAATAACGGTCAGTAAATGTTTTGCTTGCTTTGATACCCGATATTTAGTTCACGGCACCAACAACTGTGGTTCTACCGTATGGTTCTCGATATAAACAATTTTACCACCTTTTCCTGTTTTGCATGCGATGTTACTTTCAACGAATCGGGTCATCCTGCATGACACGAATAATCAATATAAATTTCGGAAAATAAAACACTAAGTCCAAAATTTTTATTTATTTTTATACGATCAACAAACAATATTTTGTCATAATAAATAAGTTTTTGATTAATTCTGATGACGTTTTCGCATGATTGTAGAAATGATAAGGTATTGCAAAGGTAAAGATACACAAGATAATGAGTGAGATATTTCTCCGCGTCACGTAATTCAGTTTGTTTTGGTGTTAATAGTCTTATTCTCATTCAATGATATCTAAATTGCTATTTGGTGTTTGATAAAAGTCAGATGACAGACATTGTTCATCAAAGGTAGAGTAATGAAATTATTTGTCACTCGCATTTTTCCATTTTCCATTGAACATCTCCCTCGCTTTCCTTGACTACTATCACACAACGCTCTTGGTATTAGCCCGCATTGATATTTACCTGCTATTTAGAACGATAATAATTGTAAAACGGTTTCGGACCTTGGGGTTTTTATTTGTCTTTGTTTTCCAACCTTAATTAGTCGATTACTCTGCGAAGTGGAAATGGTATAATTATTTTCATTATTTGATATCATGGGTACATAAACATATATGGAATAAGACTTACCTATTACAAATGAAAACGTTAATAACTGTACCCTTATTCCTTTCTTTATTTTAGGAATCAGTTTTACGCGTTCGTTTTACTTCTAAAAGCATGTGTGAACACCTTGCTAATATTCTCTATCCACTCTTAACTTCAAGTTAATGCTTGATTGCATAACATGTTGCTTATCAGCGCGTGGTTCCACTGACGTTATTTTCAAATGACGTGAGTATAAATTGCAGATCGATATGGTCGAAATCTATAATACATTCATACAGTAAATGAAGTGTTATACAGCTCGCTGCCTTTGATTAAAAATTTTAATACTAGCGAAAGGCGACTTTAATAACAGCAAGTCTAAAACCTGTGTTATAATAATACATGAATCGGATTCGTCGCACAAAGACTGAAACGTGCAGCTTAATATTATTTTCGATCGAATGCAATCGGTCACACTCGATCAATCCGTTGGAAATCGTCCCCAAGTAAATGAATTCGTTTCACTGTGGATTTCTCGTGACTGCGCATCGAACCATTTCTAAACCGAACTCACGCTCTGGCATTGAATTCCTACGTTTCACTTGAGATCAGGTAAGTTAACCAGTTCTTTGGGCACGTGTCGCTTCTTGGAGAAACGTCCATCGAGCGTCTGGTGGTACAGGGAAAAGTCGAGGGCACACGAGGGCGAAGAAGATCTCCAATGCGATGGACGGACCAAGTCAAAGCAGTACTAGATGGTCCTCTACACGAATGCACTGAGACAGTACAGTTACTTATCAATAACATATTCAAACAACTCTCTTACTCAACAGGAATCTCGCACTACCCACAGTCACGAAAAATCCACAGTGTCATCCCAATGAGAAAATAGGTTAATATCATACGGAAAAATAAAACAGATGATTCGTGAACTTTAGACGTGATTAATAATTTTATTACAACCTGCACTGCATTAGGTAACTATTTTTCTTGCTCAGATTACTTATTGAATATCTAACGCTGTAAAACGTAACTCCAAGATGCAGTCTTATCAATAAAACTTGACAATGGGCTTAAATGGATATAAAGAACATTTTGATTAAAATATAGCATTAATGGTCTTACGACATCTGTCTGACCTCCGATCCCAACCAACGAGACTACTTAAATAGCATTAAGTTGGCTTAACAGGCCTCGGCCTGAATGTTCCATTAAGAAAATGTCTATCATGGTTTCTTTCATTTGCCTATCGATTTTCCTGTCACTTCAATGTCGACTGCTACACATTTTCATATTAAACTGATATGAGTTTTCAATAGAAACCTATTGAAAATAGCATTCTTAATAAATTTCTAATATAGATAGAATCCGATCCAACATATTTAAAGCTCGACACGTGAAAACTTAAATTTTATTGTGCTGGAAACCATAGTTGCTAAATTTGCAGGACTCTTAATCAATATCAATTTCTGGCACTGAACAAGCTGTATCGTGTGATCTTTTATGTGAATTCCGTTTACCATGGTAAAACGATTTTGTTTGAACAATCAATTGGCCCATAGGTGTATATGGTCACAGAACATAATGTACACTAATGGTCTCATATTTACATTCCTCATTTAACTAACTGGGCATTTTCATTTGAGTGATGAACGGTAATGAAATTAATTATTAATTTATTAATTATGCTTTTTTTTTAAGCTAAAAATATTATTCTGTATAACTGTTTTATTTGTATGAACCGCATATTCTATGGGGCCTAATTAAATGGGTTTGAAAATATTGATCGATAATTGTCTAACTACAGGCTTTCAGACTTTCCTTCGGTTCCAATGGAAAAGGGTGCGAAAGGGGAACGAACGGAAATGACGACATAGCTATCTATCAGCATATTTAAGGTGCCTTGAATGTATAATTTCCATTTAAATAGCTCTGTCGATTGGCAATTGAAGGAAAAAGTAGATTTTGCAACTGATGCTTCACTTCATTCCGTTAATTGTACCTTTAATATTGTCAGTTGAAAATTTATGAAACCTGTTTATCTTTCACTTTCAATTCAACATTGATAAGTTTCAATCCGTTATCCGAATGTTGCTTTATCAACTGCAAAGTGGATGTAAAAGCGTTTGGTCAGGGGGTGGTTTGTGGTCGTTATAGTTTTCCTTTATTATCCATTCCATCAATCAAATATTTGATAGTTTGTAGATGTTTTTTCCTTATGTTCGCCTGGTATTATTACATTATAATTACTTCAGATATTAGTATAATAGATCGAGTATAGGTATTTTCAACTTTTTTACTTACAGGATAGATAGAATTAGATCAATTAATCTTAATCAACACATATTTACGTAAATGAAAATAAATAAATCTTTATCTTAATATCTATTTGTAGGGTTTGCTCCTGACTAACTGACTGACAGACAGCTTGCAGGATAAAGCAGTGGACATAGAGGCTTAAAATTTGGAGGACGTGTTCGTGAAAAGCAGAAAATGCGTACTTACTAAGAAACGATTTTGTTTATTCGCAATGTAAATTAAGTTATGGATTTTTGTTAGCTTTATAATCAGATAATTGAAAAACTAACAACGAATGAACTAGTTTGAAATATCCAAACATATACCTACTTTCATCTGGTGTAAACCAGGCCACGCTCTCCTTTATGACAAAACCGAGTAGAATTATGACTAATTTTGTTATTGTTATAAAACAACCTGAAATATACGAACCAGCTTACTCGTGCCTGTTTCAGTACATTTACTTACATTACGTATTCTATTATATTGATTATTTAAAAGTTGTTAGCATAACATAATTTACAAATTAATTATTTCACTTATGCTAATAACTGTATCTTATTATTTTATTGTTTCAATAACCTGTATGATACGAACTAGATTACAAGTGCTTCTTTCAGGACATTTACCTGCATTAATTATTTATGTAAAACGTCAGGTTAGTTTTAACATAATGTAATATTTTTCCTTATAAATTTCTCGACACATATTATTCTATTTAATAAACCCTAAACTTAGGTATTATGGGATTACACACGCCTACACACGAACTTACGAAAACATATTTTACGTAGTATTCTGTGCATAAGCATAATATTATTATATGATATAGCTTAGTGATAATTTTAGCTGGTGCAGTTTTGCGTGAAAACACCTTGTGCAGGAGATCTTTTTGAGATTTCAGTGTAATTTCCGCTTGTCGTCAGCTATGCTTGTTGAAATCGTAACATTGATTGATTGATGAATTAATTAAATAACATAAAAACAATATACAATCACAATACGTTGTTGGAGAGCGTGTTTCAAACAACTTTATTTATAAATATTGTTGCTCTATTAATTATGGCCACTATTAAAATGTTTTCGTATTTAAAGCAAAAATATTAAGTTAAAACGAATCCAGAATTGTATTTTTGGCGCTGTTACCATTTGCATAATATTTTAGTGTTGCTCCAAAGGAATTATTTATTCTTCTGCTATCGAACGATTGTGTTTTTCAAATGTTATTAATTTACAATCATACTTCTGAGGCCCAGTAATAAGAACATTATAGGCTGATTGAGTATGCTATGCTTCTCGCTAATTCTCATTTATATAATTATCTTACTCAAATCATATTGTAACTTCTCACCAAAAAATATAATGCTCAAGCTTGTAAGGGTGCTTGATAATGCTTGATGTGGAACTACCGAACCAGTTACGCTGAAAATAGGCTTAACGCAGTTGAGGGCTTGAAGAAGTAAATGTATATACTTAAACATTTTTATTTTTTTATAAAAATAACTACCAATGGCAGTTATATACCAGGCATCAGACTAGGATAGAAGTATGCCACGTCCAAAGTGATAATAGGTTTTATGAGCTTCGGCCATGTTCACGCATTTTATTCGCTGTAATTTGGGTCGCGACGAACACGACCAACTATAAGAGAAGAAATAAGAATATTCCTATTTTCTACAACAGGAAGAATAATTTATCTTGTCTTCCACCTATAAATATACTACTGTTATATGTTTTAATAATATGTCATCTATGGTTATCTAGAAGAGATTGTTATCTAGCAATAAGACCGCCCTTTGTAATTTTAGTTTATATTTCTTGTTATACAATAAACAATATTCTATCTTTCTATCTATGAAATTGGCTACAGTTTTATTGCGAATAACAACAAATTACCCGTTTATAAATGTTAAACTGGCGTACACTGCCGAAACTGTATACGAATTACGCATATTTTGCAAATAAAGATATTGATCGATTGATTGATTGAAACTTTATATAGTCACTTGAAAGTCTTTGCTCATCTTAGGGATCACCTAAACGCTAATATAATTATTTTCTAAGATATATAATTACCAATATATCATTGGACGAGTCATTGTGAATTTGTGACCTAGTTTTCGAGCTGTACGGAAATACTGCATCTTCGTCGTGTTTACGAAGACATTACGATTAACCTACTAGTTAACTAGCCGAAAATATTAACTGCACAACTTTCTTTGCGATAGCCGACATAATTCCATTTACGATAACTCTACCACTCTACATTAACTCCTAATAGGTTTTATTATCAGTGACATGACATTTAATTTTATTCTTATTCCAATTCCAGTTTAATTTAAGAATAATGAAGTCATTATTATTCTTGATTTCATTACCACATTTTTGTTAATAGTCGTTCCAGGTGGAAAATGCAAACTCAAATTTCGAACATTTCCCGATTAGGTATCCGGAATAATCAATTGCAATGCATTTTAAACCATAAAAAACGCTATATCTCGTAAAGGAAGCGAGATAGAGCAATAGCATGAAAACATGGGTTTTTTATGCTATTGCTATATACATTAAATCTCTTTTTGAAAAAGCAACGATTTTGAAAAACTTATCATAGGTTAACTTATTATAGCGATTTTCAAAACAGTTAGTTTGATAAAGTGTTGTGATTGCGTTTTACTGGACAGTATAATGGTCATTAATTGTTCACAATGGCGTGACAAGAGGCAGTTAGTGCAGTGGTGACCCTAGATCGCTTTGTGCGAGCGGGAACATTGATATGATCAATATTTAAAACTATTTATAGTCATAATACATACATAACATACATAGCTAAGGTTATTCAGTTATGACATAAAACAGCCAATTCATATAAATAACTTTGCTATTTGTTCATTTATTAATTATTTAATGCAAAACAGAAAATAATTATTTTTGCTAACCAAAATAAAAGATTAATTTTATTTATGCATTGCATTAATTGTATTACAAAGGTTCCTGAAAAATCCTACAAGGGTTCCAATCTTATATCCATTCTCTTCTTAGTGCCTACATCTAGGTAAGAATGAGATTTGCTTAGATCTAACAATTTATACAAGATGAATAAAAACCTACTTAGCATTCCCGAATACTAATTATACAAAATGAATTATTTTATTGTTAACTAGCTGACACCCACAAACTTCGTTTACGTTGTGAGTTAACAAAAATCTTCTAAAAATTTCTCTCTCAGTAAGCGCTTACATTTCTTGAAGAAAGGGTTACATATAATGCTTGTTACCTCACAGTATTTGGTGTGTATCGTCGTCCGATATAAATAATGTATGCTTAAATTGTACCTTCACTTATTATGTGACCGATGGATTGCTTTACGTTGCCATACATTTTTAACGTCGTATCGATTAAATGAGCTGTGTGTCCATTCCTCCATCCATGCCATGTGAGTGACATGTTCATGCTGAAATAATAATGAATAACCAGTTGGTGCCGTGAGATAAAAAGTAGCATGTATCCTCTTCCAGCTCATCATAAATGAGTTCAGTACTTTTTGGCGTGATTGAGGAGCAAAATTTACTCATTCGATTGGTATATCCTTACAAACTTTTGACTTTATATGATTGATAGCAGTAGGATTATACTTTAACATTGTAGATTAGATACGTATGAGGAATTATGAGTGACAAACTTACCATGTTACCATACATAAACTCTCTTACAGGTTATTCAAAATAATCGTAAAACCCACACACCACGGTAAATAAATGATGAATGTGATCTTTATGGTTCGTACGTTAACTGAGAAGAGGTATAATATGCAATAACATATTCCATTTTGTTATAGTACAATAAGATACATAAATTAGATAGATAAATAGATAGATCTGGGTGGATTGTTTGGAATGATTGTTTTATTTTGTTTTGATACACTGTAGTATAGTGACTACACGATATTTTCCATTGAAACTAGCAAAAAAATTAACACTACTTAAGTACAAAGTAAAGTGAATAGATAGCAAACACACTGTACATAATAAATCATTCATACAATTCGTTTCTTTCTACAAGTATTTTTCTATTCATATTGATATCCATACAATCTCTTATAAGACTCTGTTATGAAACTAGACCGACCATGAAGAGTAACATAGGGACATTATTCTTTACATGTTAAACAATTTTTCAAAATGTTTAGTAATTGATGACAGGGAAAATAATGTGACATAGTTTCTTAGTATGCATGCACACTGCACAAACAATGTTATTTTGTTAAAGATCTTTGCTATTTAAGAAAAAAAAATACTCTTATTCAGCAAATTGGCTTGACGAGATTTGTATTAAAATTTTACAATTGTATTTAATAATATTTCATAACAAGAACATTAGACCATAGCGCATAACGTTTTTTCAACAAAAATATGCTAGATCATAACATGTTCTAAGAATGTTTTGAGGCTCGGGAGCTTTGTTTATTTTCGCGTTAATTTCATGAAAACTATAGGATAATTTTTGATTGGACTGCCTGTTCTCTCCAAAGTTATTAAGTTAGTATGAGCAAAGTAGTGTTTATAATGTATGCATGTACAGACAGCGTCAGAGATAAGTATCCCCTTTGCACAAGACACCCAGCTATAAATCCTTTCAAAAACTTATAATTTTTAACATTATTTTTAGGCTTACATACGGTTATTCAAATATAATCTATTTTTAAAGGTAAAATTTCTCCATTCGCCGCAACGGTGATTTTAAAAGGATTTGAAGCTGGGTATTATAATGCAAGGGGGATACTTATCTATGACGCTGTCTGTACATACATACACATCTTAGTTTTTTGCTTGTGCTACTCGTAGTAAATAATGATTAATAAGTTGAAAAGTTTGGTTGAAAAAGTTCATGATCTACTTGTTAACTACTTTTGTATATATTATACTATTGCATAGCGTGAATAATGATCAAAAATATATTGCTGTAAAAAAAGGAGAGGATAAGACAAATTATTACCTAAAGAATAATTATTATTTTAATTTAATCACTGAAAAGCCTGTGATTGTAAAACCTCAATTTTCATGCGCCCTGAATTCTATTATGATGAAAAGAATTAGGTCATCAGAACAATTCCCATAATCCTTTTGACCGACTCTGTAATGACTACTTTTATCATCGGCCTGGGGAAACCCTTCTGGTTGGTATTGTGTGGCTTAGAAATGTTATTTTGATATATACCTTGTTGGAATGAAGAGTGATATTTGCGGTTGAAATGCAGGACCGACCCACTGCTATCCTTGTTGTAATGTGTTTGCAACATATTAGTCCTATTAGTTGAATATTAATATTGTTAATCCAAAATAGATAGCAAGCATATGATAAGAAAAGGCGTTGGTCAGCTTTAAAATTATTTTGAATAATATTGAAGACGTTCAACCGTCTCGAGAGCAAATAAATAAAATGTTTGCATTATAATTTAGCACTACCTAAATTCCACTCAGAAAATTATTGCTTGCGGTTAATAAACTGACCTAAATGTCATCCTTAGAATGAGATTGGAGTCGTTAACCCCTGAAATAGAACGAGTGGAGTGTACTCTTTTGTCAATTCAAAATGTATACGTTGATAAAAGTGGGTTTGAATCTGGTACTTTGTAAAATGTTTAAGCTTTTGACCTGAAAGATGTAAAAATTGAAAGCGAGAGTAGATGACATTTACTATTTGTGCCTGATCAATATCTTTGGAGGTATCAAAGATACTTCTTCAACAATCTATCTGAAGTTCACCTTCATCTGTTCGTAACACCGGCACCGTTTGTTTTCTTAGCATATACTTTCTGCCTTAATCATTTTGTCACGTACACAATATTCTAGATGTATCTATATATGTATGATCATCATATTACTATTCAATTTTCATCTATGTAGAGTATTATTGAAGAAGTGTGTCTCGCGCGTTAGCACCGTGGTCTAAGCAAACTTCTTGCTATTTCCAACCTCACGGAACTGCTAATTAAATTAGAGTTGTAATTGATTTTTCTATTTTTAATCGTGTTTGTATTGTGACGGTTCCCACAGATTTTATTTCGACAAAAAATAAAAATAAGGTTCTCATTGAACCAGTCTCTTTGAAACAATAAGTAGTCTTTATCATTAACTACCATCTGTATCAATACGTATAGGTATTTTATCTTATTTCTATACAATAATAACAAATTTATAAATACATCTTGTTCATTTCTGTATCAAAATTATGCATGTATATTTGAGGAAAATATATGAATGTAGGGTAACTATATAGTCGTGTATACTAGCTTATACTCACAATTTTTTTTGCGATGTGTGAATTAACATTTCTATTTTAGTACTCAAGCACATACTCTTGACATACATCTCGAAATTTCAAGTCTCTGCATTCAGTGGCTTGGCCTGGGCGTTATCTGTCAGTCAGTTAGAGCTAAGTCTTTTATATACACATTTATATTGGTATATTTGTGTTGTAAATTTTCCTTATAGCTCGACCCAACGCAGCTCATATAGCAACGTAATTTTAAATCAAGTTATTAAATGATCTCAGACTATAATAATGGAGACTCTACTAATGATAATAAAAAAGATCCAATACTGTTAAAACCAGAAAAAGCCTGATTCATAAGAATAAAAAAAAGTTTGTTATTTTAAGCTACCAATATGTTCCATGACCTAGAGGAGGAAACCCTATATTATAGGTTTTTAAGTAGAATTATTCATTCACAAGATGAGTAACTCTTCTGCATTATTTTAAAGGAAACCCAGATCACCAAAATTCTCGAAAACTCTATTATTATTATATCAGGAAAGGTGACTTGGGATATTAGCAAAGTCTTTTCAAATAGCGCGCGGATAAAATAGGCATTTGTTGTCGATCTGACACCAATCTCACTTATTCGGTTTCTGTGACTTACAAAAATTGGGTACAGGCAACTTTCTATGCTCATATAGGAGTAATCAAACAAACCTACACTATTCATGAAGAATTTTTGTATTTTAGAAGATTTATATATTTTAGTGCATTTGCTTTGATATAAGACTTTTTATCTATTGTTGCCACGGTATTTAAATATTTGTATATAAATTGACGTTATATATGTAATTGACATTCAAACAGATCCCACGTAGTGAGTGTAGAATGATAACGTTTGATACTTACGTTTTAAACAAGGATTAGGCGTTCACTGGAAAGAACGTTCCAGATTGCAGTTGATAACTTATATTACGGTAAATAACACGGTTAATAACTATATTGATATACCGTAGTAATCTTAGCATATCTACATAACATCTACGTGACTTATTGCATGGAGACGGTTTCGTAAAATTAGTATTTTTTACAAAGAAATGTATTTTTGTGTTAGTTGTTAACGCGGCGTTGTTTATGCTAATGATAAGCTTTGTTTACTTATATTAATTATTACGTTTCGTTTGTATATTCGTCTAAAATCGATGTTAAGACATAAAATAACAATATTTGTAAAATCAATCTTTATTTCAAATTTAAATATCCGATATTGACGCTTCTACGAGTATGTGTAGAGTAAATTTGTTCCCAAATACTTAAAAAAAGACGAAACACATTAAACATTATTCTTGCGTAATAACAAATCTCTTTCCAATAAACATACATAAGGTTTCCGTATTGTTGTGTGTGACGCTTTCCAAAATGCTGTACGAGAAGGCGGGTATGACGTCACTTTGAGCCGACATCTGTCGCGTCGTGCGTCACGAATGACCACATGACATAAAACGAACAGCCTGCCTTTTCACGCCTCCAATCGTGTATCGAACGTTGATGTTACCGCTCGTGCTCTTCTGCAAGAGCCTTTACAATACAATTAATTGATAAGATAACAAACTTTTGCCTATACGTCTTTCACTTGTGATTGTACTTATTAATCATTTATTTAAGTGAAGTAATGAGATTGTGTTAGACGTGTTCTTTGTGATTAATATTGTGGTTGTGATTTTGTACTTTGGATCACCTGACCGGTTTCTTGACCTTGCATTTTAGACCTTTAGAGGTAAGATTTTGATAACTTTTATATCATCTGCTTATTTTGCTAGTTATGTAGATTCTCACATCAACATTAAAATAACTTAGAATTTTCTTTTATGTTAAAGTAATGAAATCAGTTTATTAAATCATGATAACCTCTTATATGCATAAATTAATCTTGTTGATTATATTTTCTTTAATTCTTACATCTGTGAAAATGTGCAAAACTTACACTTACCGCAAGCAAGTGGGTAACCCTGACTGAGAATCCGTTAACTTCGGTTGTAAAACCGTAGTGCTTCTTGGAATTGTGCGCTGATTCACACTGAATAAGATAAAGAACTCCCTTGAAGAAAATGGTTAAGAATCAAAAGTTTTTGTGAAAATTATGACGTGTAAATTGTGCAATACATATCACAAAGCCACTTAAATGGAATGGAAACAAGTCTGAAGAATACTTCTTCTACTACTTACTCATCCATCATTCAAATTTCTATCGTAATCTAGTATTTTGATATACGAGTATTTTCGAACCATTCAGACGGGAAAAACATATTACGATATTTTAGATTCTATTGGGGATTCCCCAACTTTTTACGTTCGTTCCCGGGAACGAACATAACAAAAGATATTATCCTAATTAAAGTTTGAATTTAGATTAATTTTTTTTTTAAATACCTCCAATGTAGGTATTGATTAGTAGCGATATAGATATAGACATTCGTTTGGACAGAGCTGAAAATTGGTACGAATGTTGACCCTATAATACCTAATAACAATAACCACTCACCTATGGTGAATATTTTGTGTCAGTTCCTCATCCAGGTTTCCTCATCGAGGTCTGTGGATTATTCCTTAATTAAATTGAAATTCTTGAGTAAACAAGTGCATCCCACAAAACTACACAAAGTATGTACATTTTGACAAAATCATGGCGATAAAGCACGGCGTAGCACAGTAATTATGGTCTCAGATGTCACGCACAATGGTTATTTTTTTTTTTACGAACTATTTGACTACTGCAAGAGCTGAACCCACGTTTCAGCATATAATGAAGCTGATTAGGTAAAACTGTGATAATAGCAAACTCGTGTCAAACGCTCTTGGTTTTCGTTTGTACTAATATTTATGCGTTAATACGTAGATCTAATGTAAATTTAATATGCCTCTTGAAATTATATTATTCAATAAATCAATATAATTATACAACTAAATTAAAAACGTAATAAACATGTTCTTAATCAACAAGTCTAATACAAACGTATATTGTAAAATATTCAACTTTCAAAATTAAGTTTTACATCGGAATATCTTATTTTACGCAGAAATCTATAGAGTTTGAACATTTTTATATAATTATCATATGACACTATTATCTATTGACATTCATTTCTAGTTATTAACCTTTGAAATCACTTATCCTATGAGACGAAATTGGCCACTAAATCTACACATTTAATTGGCCATTAAATTGGTAATAAACTATCGTTTGAAATCATCCTCTATAATAGTTGTCTTACTCTTTTTTTACGTCAAAGAAGAAATATTAAATTTTACATGAATTCACCTTCATAAACCGATTATTATCGATGTGTCGACACTTCTAATAACCTTTGTCCTTGAGACCAGCCGGATACATTGCAGACCCAACCTTCCGGCTCGTCTGAACATACATACAACTCTACATAATACGTCAAAAATTATAACACACTATTATTATATTTTGTTGGTCTAAATGTCAAAAGGATTGAATTACTGAATAAATAATATAATAGTGCATCTAAATCCTTTATATCTTACAGTTTATTCCTGATGCGTTTTTCATCGACCTTAAATAAAATGGCTTGAGCACTTTCACCTTCAAAATTAAGACTGTCTCACCTTCAGAACTAATATTGTTGAAGATCCATTCATGATCGGAATAAATATTTATACTCAATTTACTGAACCGTTTTCTTCTGAAGCAATGTTGTTAGCCTTCAATGAATTGATACTGTCAGCAAAAAGAGCTATCTATTGTGCCAAATATAGTTTCAATAGGTTGGTAGTTGGTAGAGTAGGTATCTGTCGTTTCTTTGGTATTTTACAATGTTATGTAAAGGTTTTAGAAGTCTTAAAGCACCATTGTGCCAATGAGAAGCCATTTTTAAATCTATTACAACATTATTAAGATACAATTTATTTTATTTAAACTGAATTTACATTCATGGCTAGGCTAGCGAAACCTATCTTAGTTAAAAAAGTACTCCCTACTCTTAGCTTAGCAATAAACCTGTAATGAAAGTCATCCCTCATAAAATCCGAGTGTTTTATAGGTTGTTTTCATAAGTGCCGGCAAACTCTACACACAAAGATGTAAACTTAGACAGTTTGCTAAGAATATTTAACTTTTTTAAATGTTTACTCTCTAATGTTCCATAGGGTGAATATGTAGCTCCTCATATTCATAATTCAAGTGAAAGTGGCTCTTTACAGCAGTGGCACGCTTGCAGAAGCCAAAACCCATTATGCTTATGATGCCATTGGTATTCTCCCTGGGCACTTGCAGAGTGCCCATACCCATTATAATGAACTTCAACTCTTCAACGTTGTTCAACTACGACGACATAGATAGATATATCTTAGATACGTCAGGGCTAGTAAATACAGTTTTTATTATTGTCATCATTTTAAAAACTATTAGTTGTTTATCCCGACTCCCGAAAGGTAATTTCATCATTTATTCCTCTTTATTTAGCATGTTAAGCTAACTACTACAATCTATATTAAAAAAAACATATATAAATAAACTATCTATCTACATATATGTATAATGAATACCTAACCATTTTATCAAACGTGCTGGAATGTTTGGTACCTCATCTGTCATCAATTTGTTTGATAACTTTTCGGGTCAACTAAAATGCGAATATTTATTACAACCTACATCGAATTGTCAGTACTTATGGATATAATAACAGCGCCTGACCAAGCCTGACCGAAGTCTGGTCTGGTCGGTCGTGATTCAGTAAAAGGCCTGCAGGCAGCTTTGAAGGTTATGTGCTGGCTTTGCTTCCGGGTGGAAAGATCAACGTCTTACACAGCTTAAATTTGGTAGGGTCTTTGTGATTTTATGACTCATCTCAAATATTTCCTTTTCAAATTCATATTGAAAACATCGTTCGTAGGTTAGAGACTAAGCGATTATAATGATCTATTACTTTTAGCTTAAACGTAACGAAAGTTGTTCATTGCTTTCTTTTCAAAATCATCCATTTGTTTGTTCTAAAACATTTGTATCCATATAGGCTAAGTTGTAGCCATGTATGTATGTATGTTGTAAGTGTGTTTTGTACAGCACCACACCTTATTGCCATTCATAATGAACACCTTACGATAAAATAATGCTTTGAATCGCAAAATAAGAAGGTTACAACACCATCTGAATAAATATTCTGACTTATATGAGCCCCAACAAGGGTTTAACAAACAAACGAATACGTTTTCTTCAAGTTTTCAAGCCACTTGATGATAACAAGTTACCAACAGCGCCGCGATTTGATACTACGTTATGATGTGTTTTTTTTATATAAATGAAACATTTAGTAGTAAAAAAAGTCTATGACTTTCATGGAAATAAGAAACCATATTTTTAGGACTTTCATGGAAATAAAAAACCATTTTCTTTAGGCAATGTACTCTTAACAACCGGCTAATAGGCAATTCACTTTGAGTATCTATCAGTATTGATTAGTTCCTTATTGATATAACTATAATTATAATATCTAGTCAAGTATATTAAAAATATATGATTCTTGGTTTATTGTTACCACTATCCTGTTCTGTAAATTGCTTTTAAGCTTGTAAAAAATATGAATAAGTACTTCAATGATTATATTTTCATCCTCCTCAAAAAATAATGATATAGCTTTAAAATCAAAGCATGAGATTTTTTTCATTTTCCGCCGCTCTAATTTAAAATTGATAAATTGCTCATGGTATTTTAAATGAATGCACTTTGAAATCCGTGACTTATGAAACCGTACTTATTGTAATCGTTATTCATGTTTTAATATTTATGACTGATCGTGATCATTGTAACCTTCGAAAGATATGTTGGTATTGCGTAGTCTGTAAATTTTATTTTCATACGATAAATTTTCTTTACAAGTAATGTATGATGTCGCTATACCGTGGATACTTTATCATTACCCAATTTACCCATACTAAACTATCTATTCCTTAGTGTAGACCGTGTTTTCTATTTACCGTTGCCTTCGATTCCAAGCTCTTCAAAAGCTGCCCGCGCTTTAGAACCTTTAAGATATACACCACAAGTTTATATTTATTAGAAAAAAATACGCACAATACCGTAAGTCGTTTCTCTATGGCCATGCGTCAATCGGTAGCATCATTGATAAATTATTATTTGAGTTTAATTCATCGTTAGGTTAGCCAGCTCGCAAAAGCTCCACTCGGGCGCCGTACTCGACCCGCTGTCACTTTGTCATTTTGTAGTATTAACCAAAAATTCTGACTGCACAGATAGGTAGTAACCCCTTCTGCATTGTACATTTAATTTTCTTAGTGGTGTTTTTTTACAATTTACAACAAAAACAAACAAGAATGTGCCCTAATAAGACCAGAAACCAGATACAGTTTCAAATTTTGGGTTTTGCAGTGGCATTGTTCCAGTCACGCTTTACGGAGGTCTGCGCAAGCGAAACGGTACTTTTTCACGCTCGCAGCTTCGACCCCACAAACCCTTTTAACTACAAATTGCCGTGTTCCATTGTACGGAACAAGAAGCCGTGTCAGATGTAAATACGGCAATTGCGATTGTATTTTATGGCCCCTTAATTCAAGATAACAAAACATATTGAAGTCGGTACTGACCGGTGTTACGGGCTGCAATGTACCATTCGCAGCTAACACTCACTATGTTATGCCAAGAGCCAACGATTTCAGTTACGATTTGCAAATTTTTTGCATATTAAAAATCTAGATTACTTTTTTCTCCTTAGCGTCAATCTACTACGGCTAAGTTCATTTTTAAATACAAAAAGCTAAGCAATGGTGTTAAAACACACATTTTTTGAGAAGCTGTATAACTTTTGGTCTATGCTCAAAGCACAATATTTTCAGCAAGACGTACGTGTCTTGCTTTATAGTGCCATGAAGTTTGCTTCTAATGACATTTTAGATTTGGATTGAAGTGATGCTTTGCAAACCAAAAATGCATAATAATAACAGTAAAAACTCCTCAAAACTTACGCGTGTCTGTAAATGTCTGGAAATATGTTTGTTTGGTGTACTGTGCTAGTCACGCACGCTCGATATTTTTGATAAAAATAATGCCTCATTTATAAATATCCATTGTTCTGGTACAAGTAAGCGTTATGGTGTTATCTTAAAACTACGTTAGCCGCTCAGTGCTCAAGGTTGCTTCGGCTTTTCATTTTATTTTAGTACTTAAACAGTACACACATATTCAAATGTATTATTTTTCGGCAGTTACGTTCTCTATATTGCTCCACAAGACATAACTTAATCTACAAATTGGCTCTAGAATACAATGATTTAGCTCTTTTCTCTCTATTCATACAAAATTTAGCAAACAAGAGCGACATATCATACCTTTATATTGGTATTACTATACAAAACAAAGAAACTAGATAATATTGGTTCTAAACTAGGTTCGTAGGCCCACGGTTTAAAATTTACACACAACCGGTTTTTTTTTCAAGGAAGTTGATGTTTTACGACGTTAGTTCCCTATAACTACAATATTTCCGTTCATAAGGTGGTTATTTTTAATTTGAACATTACACAGCGTTTAATAACGTCCTTGGCTAACCCAGGATCTCATAGAAACCACTTGGCGTAGCACAAACACAGTTTACCTGTCAGTAGGTACGTCGCAAATTCGTAAATAACTTCTTCCGCGTCTCTGTGAATGTTTTGATTCAATATTTATTCTGTCTTTGATGATAATTTACTAGCCCATAAAAAATTTCGTCAACAGGATGAAAGGCTAAAAAAGGCACCATAATTATCACGTTGGTGCTTTACCTACAGTACAATAGAATTATAATTAATTCTAGATCAATAGAATCTAGAACATCCATTATAGATTTATGTATGCTTTACCTTTACTCATACATTTCAGTGTGACAGCGAGTATGGTTTCGATAAAAATCTAGAGTCCATTGGTTGATTTGATCCCTAACCCCTTATATATTGTCATTATGTTGAAAGCACAAACCCATATGGCATCTACATTAGGTACTGGTCTATATCCTATGTTCATCAGTATCTGACTGAATGCCGGAATATATGTATAAAATAGTGGTGTCCCACATACATGCCATCCGGTTCAGTTATCCAGCTGACGATGCGAAATGCGATACAATCGAACATGAACACACCAGGGTAATTACCTGCAGGCTGTGTAACAGTGACATAAACGTACTTGTTTATACATTATGAAGTGCTATAATATACTTGGCTAGGAAGTCCATGAACTAGGAAGTAATGCCGACTTGCAACAAACTTTCAAAGTTCCTAAGCAATTACTTTACTCGCTTATCAGTTCTTAACGGTCAGAATCTAGACTGTTAAGAACTACCAAGCGAATAAAGTATATGTATGCATAAGTCGTACATTTGATTACGATAGGTACCTACTTCATCAGGTTTTTATGTGCGTTTTAATACCAAATTCTGTATTTTAGTCCTGAACATAGAGACACCCCGCGTCCATAACTAAAATATATGAATAAAGCTCAACATTTTTAGTCATTTATTTTTAGTTATTTTTAGTCTGAACATTTTTATATCATTATGAATACTATTTTTGGCACTAACAGGTTTGGTGGTGAGACTTCGTATTCTCTTGGGGGAATCCCGGCAAACCACAACTATCTAGAAAATATAATCGAAAAGTAATAATAATCTATCATTGTTTTTCAGTTAAAACAGAAGGGCAGTTGAGCCGTGATATTGGTTGGAGGTACTTATTAAACTTTTTTCGTATTGGTTCAGTGAACTTCGCGGTCACTGCCGAGCACCGCTCGATTTCCAGATTATTGTCACATTTAACACCAATGCTAACAAGTTAAAAATAAAATATCAAAATAGTCTGAGATAACGTTGGAAACGCTTGAGCCAACGATCTCGGAAAATGCTCTGTAATTCAGAAAAACAAACAACGCGTGTTGGAAATGCTGGGAAAACCAGGATAATATTCGATACTCGTATTTAGAAAGAGGAAGCAACAAAAAAAACTTTCGCATTTGCTCAAATCACACGTAATATAAGGTGAAAGTCTGTGGGGATGGATGGATTTTCGTTGCTCAGTCACCAAAACTATTAAACCGATCAGGCTGAAATTGAAATTGATATGTTTATACCGATCATAAATACACGCCACTACGCGGATAGTAGGTATTCAGAATTGTTTAATCTTTTTTTTATGACGCACGCATAAACAATATATCTTCCAAGTTTCAAGTCTCTAAATCCACTGGTTTAGCCTGTAGGCTGTCCGTCAAGTCAGTCTTTTTTACATACATAGATAAATTCATTTTATGATTAACAAGAAATAGTATAATAGCGATTATATCGTGATTTTTATCTCTTGTTTGAGTAATCATCAATGTCTGCTACGACTGATTATTTAGCGGGTCAGACATTTTAATAGCTTGCAATGATAAGATAATTAATAAATTGATTGCAAATAGTTTTCACTTGTAAGATTTTCACGAATGATATCACCGACGAATTTAATAGTGTTGTTTACGTGGTGCTCGCTGACACTTATCGTGTTCAGAACAATAAATATAAATTAAACGGCTGTGTTATTGTCAGGAAAGGTATTTCGGATAGAGATAAGCTACATTCGTTACTTATTTGTACCATACATAGATAAGAAATGCTTGTTTATATTGTTGCATTGCCAAATAAGGTAGAGTGAGTGATAATATAATCAGAGCTTAGAAATGCATGTTTTCAATCTACTTCAAAAAAATGTTGTATGTTATATTTTTTCAAATATTTGTTATGTCAGAACCTTGTTACCTTGTATTTGTTACCTACCAACCAATTTGGAAAATTTGGGTTTAAAGTAAGTTTAAGTTTTAAAATCAAAATAAAAGTAGTAAACTAAATTACGTATTTTGTTTTCTTGTGACGTTTCCATGGTGTTTACGGTGACTAAAACAGTCCAACCGAAGTCGGTTGTTTCATGTTTTTGTAAAACTGATTAATATGAACATTTTTCGTACATTGTTCAGTAATATTTATTTAGGTAATCGTGAGTGGGTTCCCAATATAAAATAACCTACATACACCTACCTACCTTAGCCCAATTACTCGATTTGATGTATAAAAAAACATCACTCGAATACATAACATATCGTGTGGGTTTAATCCATTTAAGTAATATTATCTACACGGCGGCGTCAGCGGGGGCGAAGCCCCACAGGCGGTGTCGAGACCGCTTACAAGTGTTACCGGCTGGCGAACGCGAAATCTAAGCTCACTATAACTATAATCCTATTGAAACCTACCCAAAGATAAAGTGACACTTAGGTTTATCATTGAAATTTTGTAATTCGGTTTACGTAGTGTGAATATACGCACCGAATATATAAAATCTGGGTGCGATCGCTATAAATACCCGATGACACACACATTTTTGTAAAAAAAAAAATTTGCACTTAGGATACTGAAGAAAGAATTGCTAAATAATTAATTTAAGTTTTTTTTTGTTTTTTATAAATCTGTTGTTGTTGTTTGTCTTTCACGAGTTTTCTTCTTGTTTATATTTTTATCCAAGACAAGTGTTTATCTTATTTTCAACTGTGCTAACATTGAAAGTATGTAGCATATTCTCTCGTCAACACAAAATGACTCATGCTTTCGGTCACCTCACAGTCCTATACCTTACCAATGTCAAGATATTTCGTCCTAATTTTTTTTGACCTGTTATCACTTATCGGATGATAGGGTTTTCTAGAGTTTAACACAATTCGATAAGATACAGTACAGCTCTCGTAAGACGAAAAATACCCGAGAACATTTCTGTTCAGTCACTACCGATATTATTCACGGGCGCCTGTGTTTATATTTTCTCTTGATAATTTGGAATTGTCGTGTCCGTTGGTCTTTCCGAGAACTGACAATTTATTATCACAATGGCGTGGACTTTCCTGTATCCCATTATCTACGACACTTCTTTTAGGACACAATGTGTTAGAGAACCTTCTCAAAGCTGTAAGTGTTGCTTATTAGCAAACGTTTTTATGTTTCGGCACAACCACCAATTCTCATAGGTTTTATCGCCCAAGTCTACATCATGTAGATTTTATATGCACTCAAAATTTTTCTTCCTAGTTACAACCATCTAATGCATACATAAATACTCTTCTATTATTCCTCTTTTCCATACCTCATCTTTGCCATCAGCAAATATTTGCCAGAATCCTCTTCAAACAAAACCATCAAGGATGCTCGGTGTGATCTTCAGTATAATGATGTATAATAAACACGGGTAGCGGAGACGCGTGACCGAGGCGGCGGCGCCACTCGAGCGCACGCTCCGAACTTGACCTACTCTCCTGAGAGACCATTGTCTTCGCAACAACCTCGATCAGCCTGACGACTCGCCACCACATAATGCTTCCCGATAACGCCTCACAAAACATCTCAAGTCGCGCAACCATCCTCACACGATTTCCATCAATAAAATTTTACTGTTAGGCTCTGTACTGTCATTCACATCCGCATACGAACGCAAAATTACCTCGTGTGTCATCTAATTGTACACTTTCCCAGCTTTCTTTTTGATCACCGGCTCGCGAGTTGGATCCCGTTATCCGCCGGTGGCCCAGTAAGCTACATTTTCCGTGATGAGATCTAACATGTAGAACCGCCTAACTTTAGCATATTCATTGGAAAAAGTGAAGTTGTCGTATGACTGTGCGAATCACTGTAGTACTTGAATCGGCCAGTGTTATTGAACATGATTAACCAATAAATAAATGAGGTGCGCGACAAAAGCCTCATCATCATTAATCATGCTACCTCAAAGCAATTTTGATAATAAGATATTTGGCGCAACCGTGACTTTTGCTACCTACGATACTACCTAAAGCTCTTTTTTATAAAGCAATCGTAAATTAACGCAAAAAATCTTACAAACACCAATTTAATCGTGCAATTAACTCTACGTGTAGTGTAATGCCCCTTGCTTAAATTATCGATATAATGAGTAATTGTATTTGTATTGTATTTATTTATTTAAAAAGATAGAACCATACAGTTCTTAACCAAAACACTTACTACCTTAAACTAAAACTTAAAAAAACTAATAAATCCTGGATAATATTTATAATTTTATCATTAAATATATCGACATGCTGGTGCTCGTGCACAAATTCATTAATGAGCGCGAGTGCTCTGGCCGTAGATGCGTTGTCCGCGTGGTGGGTCCGCGACACGCAGGTATAGAACAGATCATAATGTTGTTTTTTGTTCTTTCCAGGCATGTCCCTAGACGAAGGCAGACAGTCCCAGAGGCCTTACCGATATGGCATGGTGCTACTGTGCGCCGGCGCACTTATCAACTGGCTGGGGCTGGCGGAGGACTACGCGGAGCCCGTCAGATACGTGGGGGTGGCGTGCATTGTGGCCGGAGCGCTGCTCATCTGCGCCGCCATGTGCTGCTGGCTGCAGTCGCCGGCGCGGCAGCCGCAGCCCGACCGCGCCTCGCCTGATACACATCAGGTTTGTAACGCATACTAGCTGATGCCCGCCCGATTGCGTTGCGAACATATTCTCCAAATTTCAAGTCTCTACGTTCAGTGATTCGGCCTGTGAGTTGTTTGTCAGTCAGTTAGGACCAAGCTTTTTAAATACACTGGCTGACGCCCGCAACATCGTTTGCATTGATAATTATTAAAATCTTTTTCTTAGTACGTGCATGCACTTCTTGACGAACATACCCTCTGAGTTTCAAGTCTCTACCTTCAGCGGTTTGGCCTGTACGTTGTCTGTTAGTCAGTGAGTCCAAGCCTTGTATATGTATTGATTATACTCACATACAACACAACTGAAACTGGACAGAGATTTCCTGTGGAACTAATTAAATAGCACAGGATTCTCAGTCTATCTATATCCAAACGTTGATTTTATCAGTCAGTCGTGATAAGTTATTATTAGGTTATCTTTAGAAATTATAGTGTAGCGTAGGCCACGACTTTTCTACTTATTTCGCCACTCTTTGGTTAATGGAATAAATTTGTTGTGACTTTGCCATAAGTCATAACTGAGTCTCCTTTTGGTTCTATCGTAACTTTACATTTGATTTGTGGAGATTTGTGGAAAGTCCAGCCTATTTATTGCCTTGCATTGTTAACTGTTTTTATTTACTAATTCAGCCACTTTCACTCGAGTCTTTTGGGCTGCGATTAGGGTATACGAGAATTTACCCTATGTCCATTTTTTTACTTCGTAACTTTCTATCAATCATGACAAAGTTGCGAGTTAAGTAACGATTATACAGTCATTATAGATTGAAATTGCTCATAAATTATAAAATGAATGAAGAAGACAATTACTTCGATTAAGTTGTTAAACTTAGACATGAATCGGTTCAGCAATTAATTGTGAAATCCGATGTTCACAGCCTAACGGCCGCTCTCTCCTAACCCCGAAAGTTGCTTCGTAACCTTTAGAACTGAAAGTGATCGTGATGAAATTAATTGCCCTTGGTTTATGAACAATTGCCAAAGTCTATCGGTGATCCTACGCCTAATATCACAGCAATTGGTAGACAAATTGGTCCATTTGATCGCAATCTGACTCTAGCAAGAGTTAAATAAAGATTCATTATAAGGTCATGGCGAAATTTCAGATTAGGTTCCTACATTATTATACAAAACTTGCTTTACGGACCCAGTAACCTATGTATGTATCTACTTAGAGCGTGTGTAAGAGATCAAAGAAAGTTGGCACACTTTGCCCTGTAATTTATTTCAACAAGTCATTCAAAATATTGATTGTAGGTACCAGGTATTTTTTCGTGTATTATCGATTGATTAATATTGATTGATAGGTTGATAGGTTGATAACTTGCTTTATTTTGATATCTTGCTTTATGTAGGTACTTAGTGCACAAAATATTTACCTAGTATTTTCTCTCTTTCGACAGATTGACGATCCAATCCACGTGATTTCGATGCCCGACGAGGAGACGATGCAGCAAAAGCCTCCCGATTACGACAGCGTGGCGGGCGCCCCGCCCACCTACGATGACGCCATCAAACTGAACCCAGCGCGGCTCCTGCCCGCCACCAGCTCATCGCACAGAAGCGTGTACACGCCAGACACCATCATACCCGGCCAGCTCGAAGAGGCCCCGCCCACTCCCATCCCCGTGGCCCCCGTCCACAGGGCACAGGTCCCCAAAACCCCGCCCCCACCCTACAACCCCATACACGCCATCAGGTGAACGCGAGGCCCTCACTCGCACTTCAACTCGACTGCTGTTTCATGTGAAGAGTGAACACCGACCTCACCACTACGGTGGTAGGCATCAGTGTTTGTGCACATATCTGTGAAACAATTATACGGTAGATTGTCTGCGTACTTATGTGATACTATGGAAGATAAACTAACATGTTTGTAAATATTTTGTACTTTAATAAGTCTCTTCCATTATTGTAAACGGTGTTCTGGACGCACCTCTGTGGTTCCAATGACTAGTTGTAAGCCCCTGATTATCATTGTACATATCCGTAGCAATTTTGTATAAGCAAGTTAAGCTGTGCCATTTTTGTCAATAACATATAGCCGTTGGGCGTGTTTTGCACTTTGAGAAGTTAATAACTTATTGTGTGTACAAGTAGCTATAGCATAGGTGACACGGACAGCCCTGTGGCAATCGGCACACTTATCTAATCAGAAGCAGGTAGCATTAGTTCAAGCTATTATAAAGTAATTTATAAATGAAGTCATCAATGAACTATGTGTATCAACTACTTAAAGCTTAATAGCGTTTAGTATATACCTGCATGTATAGAGCATTAATGTAGATTTGTTCTAGTCCTCATATCTTCGACTTGTGTATTGAAGTGTTCAAAACGCATCCAATTACATACTATTGTGCAACAGCAAGGTGAAAGAAACGACGTACTTACCTACAAATAATATACTATAATTCATATAGTGGTAGGTACTAGGTACTATGTGGTGATTCAAAACTTTACTTGATGATTCATAGTTTATGGAGATCCCACATAATAAAGAAAGTCATACGTCAAGTTATGTATTCAACAATTAACAACCCAGAAGAAACTGCAGTGGGTTTGAAGTAACACACTGACTTGATGAAACTTATATCATTTTCAGTATTTATCAATAATTTCATAACTAAACTCAAAATCGAACTCTCGAAATCTATCATCCATCATCCTGAAAATAAAACGAGCTTTCGAATTAACTTACCTAATTAAAGTGGGACCAAAATACCTAACATAATAATCCTTACGAGTGGCTAACTTGGAGAGTGTCTGCGAAGTGTTTATGACGATTTTTACAATGCTGAAGTTGTGCATTTAATGATTGTACATTGTACAAAGTTATGGACGTTTAGTAAGAGTACATAAATAAATGTTGTTAAAAGAATTTATAAGTAGTTATTTCTACCCCCTCAAAACATCCTTAAAAATTTAAGATGCCCTTTGATATTATAAATGCAAAGGGTAATTATTGCAAAAAATCCTTAATCACACCAAAACCACTGAACCAATTTGGAATTCGGAGTGTAGAAGCTGAAAAAGGACCCAGGCCTATTTACTCTCGATATATATCACAGAATTGGTGGTCTGGTAAAGAATGTTGAACGTGCGTTTCTATAAGTATAAGCAGTGCAGAGGTCATGAAACGCCTAAAATACCCATTTCTATAGCAGTTGGTAAGCGTTGCGTTGCATGGGATGGGATGGATTGTGTCGACTCGTATCGTATAGTGTTGCCGAGAGCTTGACTCACTGATAAATTCACTGTCTGTCATATAAAATGTTAATGTCAATGCCACTCCAATCGACCGTCGTCCATTAATTGCGACACTTCTTTGTTTATTTTGCATTTTGCAAAAACAAAATGATTGATTCTGTGAAATACTAAATTAAGTTACTCATCATAAAAAACAAAAAATACTTGGAACTATCAGATATCTACAAAAAATATGCCGGTCGAGCTGAACATCCTAACAGAAGGGTGGCTCGATCTAGAAAGTGATCCAGGCCTATTCACGTTATTGCTCGAAGATTTTGGCGTAAAAGGTGTGCAAGTTGAAGAAATCTATGATTTACACAAGCCGCTGGAGAGTCCTGTGTATGGGTTCATATTCTTGTTCCGTTGGATTGAGGAGAGGCGGTCGCGGCGCAAGTTCGTTGAACAAATCGAGAGTTACGTCCGCGATGAAGAAACCATCAACAACATTTTCTTCGCGCAGCAGATGGTTCCAAACAGCTGCGCGACTCACGCCCTACTTTCTATATTGTTGAACTGTCCTAACCTGCATTTAGGGGAAACACTTACCAGGCTCAAGGTACTAACATAACCTTAATTTTTCAAATCATGAATAGTGCAGAAGCTTGGTAAATATTCACATCATAAAGCGGGTCCCTTTTCAGCATCATACATTGTGTATGAACCCTGAGAACAAAGGCTGGGCGATCGGAAACACCCCTGAGCTTGCAGCTGCTCACAACTCACATGCTATTCCGCAGGCTCGGAAGAAGACTGACAAGAATGCTGTGCTCTCTACAGGACGCTTCACTGGTAAGGAATATAGACTATCCTGAATCAATTACTTATCCCAATTGAGTCAGTAGATAAGATGTTAAAGTAAAAACAAAGATTCATCCATCCTGACAAGTCTTATTTCTTCCTATAAAAAAAATATATAATGTCCTATCTTTCAGGTGAAGCATACCACTTTGTGAGTTTTGTGCCAATTAACGGGCATCTGTTTGAGCTGGATGGGTTGAAGCCGTACCCCACAGACCATGGACCCTGGGCCGTTGACGAGGACTGGACTGACAAGTTCCGAAGAGTGATGGCGGAGAGGCTCGGCAGAGACTCCACTGAACAAGTGCATGATATCAGGTACACCCTCTAGTTCAGTTAGCTGGTTAGTTTTTTTCTGAAGATATCCTTCCGAAAATAATCTAATGCAGTTGGCCGCAGATGGCCATTACTGGTTAACAAACCTTGAGAATCTTATCTAACAGAGTTTAGTTCACAGATTCAATGCAATTAGATTACTTTTATGTTAAAGTAGTTTAAGCTGATGGTTGAGACATTTTAATGATAACAATTTATTACATCCAACTAATAATGCTACAATGGTCAACATACCACAAACTTTTTTTAATAAATTTTAATTTAGATGTCATAAACACTGGTGTTTCAGCATAATCTTTTTAATTAGGTATTTTATTAAATTTTCATACAGGTTCAATCTAATGGCTATGGTACCAGACAGAAGAATCGCAATAACACAGAGATTATCTGCTCTTGAGCTGAACCAAAAAAGAGTGAAGGAAGCTCTTTCCAAAATAGGAAAACACATGCGGCATCTGCTGGCAAAAACTAGAGAGCTTACAGGTAAATACTAACTTTGGCTAAATCAATTACAATTTTCTATTTGGCTTATATCAGTCTAAGCCCTACTTAGACTAATTGTGCGAGTGGAGAGGTGTGCAATTTTGATTGAAAGATTTCTTCTTAACTACTTTCCAGCATTAGAACTGGCTGGACTACATTTCTACATACATTTTTGTCTAACATTTCTACTAATTTTTTTAGAGTTGGGCCATATACCAGAAGTCCCAATTCTTGACAACATTGTCCCAGTCAGTGAACAAACTATACTCAGTGCGCTAGATACGGCGCCTATACAGATGCATGAAATGGACTACACCATCCCTGTCACTATTGAAATTGGAGCTGGGGATAGGCCTGTTCAAGACAGAAGTGTTCTTCTAAGTGAGTATTAGTATACCATAATTACTTGTTTTTTTTTTTTTTAAAGTCAGTGCCCAGCAGTCGAACAGCAGTGGACAGCTGACATGATGACAATTCAACCATTTTGCTTGATACTTACTTGCTCAAGAATCATTGAATAGCATCTTCATTTCTTTGCAGTTGACCCAATCGAACTTGGTGCCTCAGTAAAATTTGTGACAATCAACAGGGAAAACAATGTGATTGGAGAGGTAAGCAGGCAGCAGTAGTAGATGTTGCTTGATGACTAAAACCTGAGATTTTGGTGGCTTTAAGGCTAAAACTAAAGCTGATCCAAGCTACAACCTAACTAAAGGTTAACTTTGGTCCGGGCTTAAAATTATCTTAATGATTTTCGTGCGCAACCTTGACTTTCCGAGTCTCTTTCAAAATAAGCTATGCCGACAGTATTACTTTACCCGAAATATAAATGTATTAGTTTTCTTGCCTATTTCAGATATACCCCACATCAACTACAGCCCTGCTCAAAAGCAACGACTCTCCAGTGCTAGTCTGTTGCGAGACAGCGCCCGAGCAGCCGCTGATCTACCGCAAACTGCTGTTCTCTCATTCCGAACTGAACGCGCTGATGAGCGGCATCGTGGGGGAAGTGCAGGCGTGCCAGCAGGCGTTGAACGATGAGAACGACAAACGGGATATGTATAAGGTAAGGTTCATAAACTCTAAGTTCATAAGCTGTATGTCTCCCCAGTGGAGCCCCCTCCCCTAGTTATACAGCCAGGTGATGAATGGAATTCGATCACGCCGATAATACAGAGAGGTTCCGAATCGTAGTCTGTAATTTGGAATAAAATGAGTGCTTTGCTTCCGTGTCTCGGTACTCATCATTAGTGACGGTGAAGGCGCAGAATATCGGAGGTCTGTAATACCGCACGGGCGAAGCCGTGAAGCTTAATTGTAGCTACTTTAACAATTTTTTTTCAATGGATATTTATTTGTCATCAGCCAGCTCTTCCTCGTGGATCTATTTTTTGGTCAACCAACAGCTTATAACAGTCCACTGCTGAACGCAAGTCCAAGCCGCAGCACTACAGACGTTTCAGTTTTATGAAACGTCTGTGGAGCTGCAGCTAAGCATGGGACCATGGATGGAATCCATGTACTTCTTCTTCTTCCTCCAGGTGGACGATTGCCGGCGCACTCACAACTATGATGAGTTCATCTGTACATTCCTATCGATGCTGACGGAGCGCGGTGCGTTGGCCGAGCTGATGGCGGCACAGCTGGAGCGCGGACGGACCCCACGCGTGCGCAGACGCAGGCCGCGGCCCCGCCCGCGCGCCCGGCCTAGGCCTAGGCCTCGGGCTAGGAAATAGACCCAATGAATATTGTATGATTATGGCGCGATATGCTGACTTGGTTTTCTAATTTGTACCTGTTGTACCGACTCAACTTGGACCTTTTTAAATGTATCTAAGTTGATACTTGAACGTTATCAATGTTCATAATGTATTGGCAGTGAAAAAAGGTTTATGTTGCGCTTGGCCAGATTACCTAAATGTGTGTAATTATGTTTTTTTTTAGATAGAGCTACTAGGAGATTGTTTGCAAGTTGTATTGTTTCCTAAATTTGTAGACCCCGACAGTGCCAGTTTTGCCGCCTATTAGACTTTAAAACTGCAATGTAGTGCGTTTTAGTACCATTTGGTACATAATTTATTTTCAGTTTTATATAAGTACTTTCCTTCTTAATAATTTATTTTAAGGAAATAAAACATTATTTTAAAAACGATTTTTATTATCATACTACGAACAGCGCCGTATTTACATGGTCATCATATTGTTAGAGAAATGTAACAACATCAACATGATTATTGTTTGCTTAGGCACAAATTCATTGAACAACACTCTTAAAATATTTAGCTATCTGCATAACAGTGGAGGGACTACCCAAGTTCTTTGTGATGATAACACTACGGTTAGGAAAATTACGATAGGCGCATTTCATAAGATAAGTAAGATCTATTAAAAGTTACTAATTATTATTGGTAACATTTCTAGAAAAACGGATAAGCATAGCTGCTTTGTATTTCAAAGTTAACATCTAGTAATCAATGACTCGACTTGTACAATTGTTTAATAAGTAAGTACATTGCAGTAACCGCTAAGGAATTGTAAAACGAATATTGCCAATAAAAGCTAACATAAAACATATAAATTTCAACATTTTATTACATTTTTATATAAATTATTAATATTTTATTGCTACATTATTGCTGATTTACTTCAGGTAAATATCATTAAAAGGTTAGGGCCACAGAGAAAATACAGAAACCATTTAACGTAACGAGAATTCACATTACTTTGTGGTCGAAACCTTACGACAAAAAGGCAAGTGGTTGATGACAAAACTTTTTATAAGTATCACAGACTAACTAAAACTCATAACATTCATTCACTACATAAATTATGGCACTACGAACTAAAACCTGGAATAAAATGTAACAATAAAGGCAGTGTTTGCAAATATTTAATGAATAATAAAACGATTGATAAAAATAACGACTGATAACTTTATCCAGATTTGTTACAACCAAATCCTGTTACATTTCAATTACAATATATCTGAAGAATTTCTACTGTTGTGTTCAAACAAACTTCTGAACAAAAAATAATAATACTCAATAATAAAATCACTGTATAAGAGAAATTGGCAGTAGCACCAGTAACCATAAAATAGCGACGCATTCGGCCTCAGGTTCACAACCAAAACTTATTGCTATTATCACTACATGAAATTGCACTACTTTGGGCGTTCATAAAATTGTGTATACTAAACGGAAGCATAAAAATTAAAATTAAACTTAAATCGGAGTGATTTGAGCGAAGAAAATAAATAAATATGCGCATGCATTATCTATTACACTTTGCACGAATCAATACAATTTATCCCTAATTTGATCAAAATAATATCCTCAAAATTTGACTAACAAACAAAAAATCTACATCAAACCTTAGCACACTATTCACTACCGCATACATTCATAGATAAGGAACAATATCATCAATCAATAATTATAATATTAAAAGTAGCAACGTATTATAATAACGTCGAATACGTGTGGAGCACGCGCCACCGGGGCGTCCTATCGCTAATCAAAGTCCAGAGACACCGCGTTAGGATAATGCTCACCGAGACTTCAACTCTCGGCCTGTAGTTTTAAAGTCTCTTTCAGTTCGTCTTTAGTGGAGGGTTTATCGGCGATCGATTTGTCGCTAATTTCAGCGAGACCCGGGATGGGTAAGTCTTTCAGTTGCCTTTTCTCTATCTCGGCTTTGAACTGCTCTATGTCTTGAGGGCTGAAATAGAAGAAACAATACAAATAAGGATTTACTTGTAGATAGCCTTAGATCAAGCAGACATGGCCTCTTATTATTAGGAGAACGACTAATTGTTAGTCTCGCTAACAAACAATTCCGCACTTATGGTGTACTTTTTACTATTTCTCGCGATTTCGTTAAATTAATTTCGTAAAGACACTATAAATAGAGACTCAAGAAGTTTCTAGAACACTTCAATGATAAGGAAAACTTTTAGAGAAAGCTGCCAAATCTGATATAGATTTTTTCAATTCATAACAATTAATAGCTTGCGTGTGTGACGATTTTGACAAAATCCGTACTTGTTAATTTCATAAACAAAAATTAAGGTGGTTAAAATATGATCTAAGGCGGGAAGAAAAGTGACAGAAAAGCAAAATACGCAATTTCATTTGTTTTAACAACATATTATTTTCAGTTATATTAATTAAACACTGAACTACGGAACATCATTATTTTCATTAAATTTTATGGGACTAATCTGCAAGTATAACCTCTCAAACAAAATAGTTTTTTTTTCAAATCCCTCAAAAACAAAGTTATGAGGTAACAAACAAAAAAAATTCACCGAATTGAGAACTTCCTCCTTTTTTTTTCGTCGGTTGAAAATGACCTCTGCGTGTGCCACTCCGGCCAGGCTATGTGTAGTGGTGTATACCTGATCTGCACGAAGAGTATGCCGTTGATGAGGTTGAGCATGTCGATGACGGAGGCCATGCCGGGCGGCTGGATGTGCAGCGGCGGGTGCGGCGGCGCGGCGCCGGGCGCGCGCGCGTACGCCTCCGCCAGCCGCTTCTGCAGCACCACCGCCTGCTGCGTGAGGTGGCGCAGGCACTCCGACGACTCGCGCGTCTTCTCGTGCTTTTCGCCCAGCTGATTAAATAAATATATGTTACTAAACTAGCTACTATATATATAGTGTAGTTACAGTGATAGTGCTACTTATAAAGAACACATTAACGATGTGTCTTCCCCCTAATTAGAGACCGTAAGAAATGTGCTATGGGACACTTTCTTGATATTTTAATTTATAAAACTAACTTAGAGTTGAATTACTCATTGGCCTACTTTGGCTAGATTGTAGTAGTATTAGAGTACATTAAAAAGTAATTAATGTGCACTAAACAAAAAAATATACTAGCTGACACTATCAACTTCGTTTGAACACTGTGAACGAGTGGGACTTTTTTTTCCCGATCGTCATCAGTGTGGACTAGGGCATAGTACCGGGAAATCCCGGAACCGAAAATCCCGGGAAATCCTGGGATTCTCGGCTGTCTCCAGCACCGGTACTAGAAAAATCCAGAACCGGGATTTTCGGTACTTTCGGGATTACTTAAAATTTAGTGTATAAGAGCTTTTTTAGGGTTTTAATCTTTAAAACCATAGCTAAATAGTGCATTCTGTTAGTACAAAGAAGGAAAGACAGTAACTCCTCTACCCACTAGATCCTACCCGCCCATCTTACTAACTTTTGAAGGTGGTGTTGATGTTCAGAACTTAGTAAATGTTGCAATATCAGCTTATTGTTGGTATCGTCGTCTCAATGCATTTATTTAAAGAATGACATGGGCTTTGGGGTTGTTTGTACTGACGTGACGGTCTTTCCACAACCTAAGCCACTGAACATATTATTTTTATTTCTTATTATTATTTTATTATGAACCTGAATCGTCTCACTGCAGGGCAAAGGCCTCCCTTCCTTCTTTCCACTCTTTTCTGTCAAGGGCAACTGTCTTCCAGTCTTCCAAGTAGGAGTCTAGCTCGTCTCTCCATCTTTTCCGATGTTGTCATCAACAGTTTATTAGCCTACTATTAATAAGAAATAATGAATAATGATTCCGTTTTCTGCAATGCGACTGTGATTTATGTTTATTTAAACCAGCTAACTATGGATATACGGGTTTATAAGCTTTGTTAATGACATTAGTTCCCTTCAAGTATCTCAAACTCCAAGCGTAGCTCGGTTCATAGTGTATTATTGCGTCTTTTATCTGATATCTAGCAGAACAGTGAGTGTTCACGCCTTGGTTGAGTATTTCATTATGGGTAGGACGCACTGGTTAAAAAACAATGGGTTGTGTCAAAGATACAACCGTAAATTATAAGTGGATACTTCTTTATGTTACGTCTTTGACAAAAAATTGAAACTGACACATATACTTATCGATAATTTATCACAGAGGAAATTAATAAAATTGGCTTTTTCTCCGATCATTGACAATGACATGATCATTGAGCATTGACTTGTGAAGATTAATAACAAATAACAAATAAAGTACGATTAAAAACTATTATTTTATCAGAAATCAAATCAACCTTCGTTTAGAAGTGTTGTTACGCATGTGACGTACTAACTTTTGAACTGTAATCCTATACAATCCTGCAAACAAAGAAATATCCACTTCAAAGCTTTCATTATAAGCCATATATACTTGATATATAACTTAAAAATTGGGACTGTATTGATAATGCAATATTAAATTAGTTACGCGAATTTTCTCTCTTACAAATCATGCTTGCAGTAAATTATATAAATATAAAAATATAACTTTTCGTTATTTTTCGCTCGATTTTTCTTTATTTTATAGTTTTTTGACGAGTTTTCTGTTTGACTTAATAATAGGCTACTAAATATTTTCGGGAATACCGAAAATCCCGGTACTCCCGGTTCCGGCCGTGTGCCGGTACCGAAATCCCGGTACTGGAAAAAGGAACCGGTACTGGAGGCCCTAGTGTGGACGTTGGGTGTTACCGACCGGGAAGCCCACGCTTGCCAGGCAAGCGTCTAGGCAAGCCTTGCCTAGACGCGGTCTTCACTCAAGAACACGTCACGAACAACAGGCAATCACGATATTCGGTAATGAAGCACCCATCACAGAGTGATCAGTATAGCGTACCGACCGAACATTTTTAACGACCAAAATGAGGATAGTTCCTTCATTTCACCGCGACGGTAGCTCCAATACGCCAGTCAACCCGTGACCACGGCTGTTGCAATACAGTCGAAACGCCGGGACACAAAAATAGATGAGGTGAACGCAATCAATACCCGTTACAATCATATAACTCACCAGCTGCTTGTAGATGGAGTAGGTCTCCTTCTCGTGCTGCAGCGCGGCGCGGAAGTCCCCGAGGCAGGAGAGCGTGCGCGCGAGCAGGTGGCGCGCCACGGCCGCCTTGAGCGAGCGCGGCCCGTGGCACGCCGCCGTCACGCCCAGCGCGCGCTCCGCGAACCGCAGCGACAACTCGTACTCGCCCACTGCGTGCAGGATCAACGCGATGTTGCTCTGGGGAATAGATGTTGCTTTTAGAACAACAAAATGAAAGTGTTTACGAGTTTACGGCTTATTATAGGTATCTCATTCCGAGGTTGATTCTTTTTCTTCCTTATTTGACTGGACTAATTTAGTTATATTGCATTTTGGAGAGTGTGCGCTGGAACTACATGACTTAGTTCCGCCATCACCGTTCCACCATCGGACGACCAGACGCTCGGATTTGCGCCATCCCTACATAATGGACATACAATGTATTCGCACAAAGCGCTTTGCTTCCGCGAACCGCCAAGGAATGGTATGCTCTGTCCGCGTCAGTGTTTCCCGATCACTATAATTTGGGTGTCTTCAAGCCAAAAGTGAATAGGATTATTCTAGGTAAGCGTGCTACATCGTCGACCACATCGTCACTTACCGTCAGGTGAGATGGTGGTCAAACGCAAGCCTATAAATAGTAAAAAAAAAAACTAATCTGACAATCACTAATTGATTCCAAAACAGTATTAGATGAGTCATATTAGGTTCAGAACGTATCCCACTGCGAGACTAGCTGGAAACCGAACTATGTAAAAATGAGGAGCCTTTGCCCAGCTAAGGTATCCAGTGGGCTGATGAGCGGATCTAAAAGTGGTACTTACATCGAGCAGTGCCATTTCGGGGTGGTTCTCGCCCGTGACGAGCAGAGCGAGGTAGCGCGCGCGGTACAGCAGCTTCAGCGCCGTGCTCACCTGCCCGTTCGCGAAGCAGTACAGCGCCAAGTGAGACTGAAATAAAAAAAAAAAATACAGACGAACAGTAGTATGCGAAGTTATTCGAAGTAATAGATATTTAATCCTATAGTAAAATTACTGGGCTTTTTTTTTTTTTTTAATTATTAGGTTCACTAATTGATATAATCACTAAAACATAAAATTTTTTTTACTTAACTACTTATAAAAGAAATCAGTGTTATTTCTAAGAACAGTGAACACTGCATGCGTTGTGTGGACATGTTTAGTATGTAAAACTATTTAAATTTAAGCATAAAAAAAAATTGTATTAAACAATAATTAGTTTCTAATTAAATAAGTACAAAAAAAAAGACAACGATAGTATAGTAAAAACAAAAAAAGAAAATTAAAAGAAACTGACCATCAAAATGTCTCAAGGCGGACGAGTGAAATAGTAGTGTTGCACGGGCACTATGGGAATCAAAGCCCCTGTGTATCACTGTTATGGTTATGGGCAGTGATCTCTTACCATCAGAAGAGCGCTTAGAAAGACTCTCCAGAGGTTAAAAGAAAAAAAACCACATTTGCTAATAGCAGAATCTTGTGAAATGCAACCAGCATGAAGGTGGGTTAGAATGAAGCGAGTGCCGAATACGGGCGATCCTTAAGGGGACACCTCCGAGGACAAAGTTATAGACATAAACAAACATTTATTTAACACACTTTTAAACTTTATAGACGGAGAAATTATATAAGGATACATA
Organism: Lobophora halterata; assembly: GCA_932526365.1. Classification (NCBI taxonomy): domain Eukaryota; kingdom Metazoa; phylum Arthropoda; class Insecta; order Lepidoptera; family Geometridae; genus Lobophora; species Lobophora halterata. Next base: position 6,301,892 of record OW052014.1, on the reverse strand, counting down.
TTAAAATCAGAGAATAGAGAAGAGCAAAGATAAAAAAACAAAAATATTTAGCAACAACAGCTACTAAATAATAATAGGCATACAATTTGGTAGGTGCTACAGCAGTAAGCCCATTTTGCCAATTGAGCTATCAGAAAGCGCTGGTATTCTGTTAACGCAGCATAAAGAGTCATTTAAGGGGCATCCTCAAATCCGAATTCCATACAAAAATGTTTCGGACAAAAACTCAAAAATTACGCCGTATTATAGTAATTTCTACACACTATTCGTTTCCTCTATGTTTCTTGATTTCGTGAACAAAAAAAGTGAAAAATTTTAAAATTAACCCTACTAACTTAAAAACACGTATAAAATCTAAATTAAAGTATGAAACCTTTCACTTTTTTTGTTCACGAAATCAAAAAACATAGAGGAAACGAATAGTGTGTAGAAATTACTATAATACGGCGTGCTTTTTGAGTATTTGTCCGAAATTACCCTTAAGGCTTACATATTCAGTGATAGTGTAGGGATGGTCGATCCCGTTGACGCGCTCGGACATGAGCACGGCCTTCTGCTGGTAGGCCATGGCCTCGCGGTGCTCGCCCGTGACGTAGCACAGGCGCGCCACCATGCGGAGGCACTGCGCGATCTCGCCGTGCATGGCGCCGTACACGTTATTGAGAAGATTCAACGCTTCGGCGATCAGTTCGTGGCCCTCCGACACCGCGCCCGCTTGGATTTTGTTCTGGCCGGTGGTGTAGAAGTTGTACGCGTCTGACGCCTGTGAATCAGATTGACAATCAAAAACTGGTTAACTGGTGTTGCGGGTTCGATTCCCGCTTCAGGACAAACATTTGTGTAATAAACACCGGTGTTTGGCCTGAGTCTGGGTGTTTTCTATGTATTATATGTATGTATTTAGTATTTAAGTAACTATTGTATCAGTTATCTGGTTCCCGTAGTACAAGCTTTGCTTAGTTTGGGGCTAGATGGTGTTGTGAAATGTCCAAAATATTTATTTATTTAATTTCAATAATTTTTTTTACTATAGCAGTAAATGACATTGCAACTTCATGCCGGGCGGCCGTAATATTATAATACATAATTCAGAAAGTCCAGTCCAGTCTAGAAATAGAGAAAACAAATAAACTGAACTTCTCACTCACCCTAGGGTTGATATGTTTGACGACGGGGAATATGTTCATGATGTCAGATCCAGAAAACGGCGCCTTATTTTTGTTGTCGAAATCGTACTCCCGCAACATTGTCTGCAGGCCAACTTTCAGAGCAAACGACCTAAAACAACATTTTATAAAATATTTGCATTGAAATTGGCATTGATCATGAAAATTTGATGATGGTCGAATGGAAAGTGTACTGGACTGACACGCCGGTGTCGCGGATTCCCGCTTCAGGACAATCATTTGTGTGATGAACATCGGTGTTTGTCCTTAGTATGGGTTTTTTCTATGTATTTATTAACAAAAATAAAAAAGTATTTAAGTATTCTATCAGTCATCTGGTTCCCATAGTACAAGCTCTGTTTTCTTTGGGGCTAGATGGTGTGGCGTGAATAATAATAATCCAAAATATTTATTTATTTAATCGTGGCGATCATTGATACTGTCAAAAACAATTACCTGAGAAGCGATATCTTTTGGAGTCCATGTTTCTCAATAACAGCATCCATGTTTTCTGCGTTCAGTTCGTATCCCCAGTAAGCCTGTGAAAAATATTGTATGCCAACTCAAATAGCGCGTGGAGGATAAAGAAGAAAATTATGGAAAATATTTCATCAAGTTTTACTAAAATATTCTGTTATAATATAAACTATTGAGATATGTTAATTCGTAATTAGTTTGTATGATAAAATTAACATATGTATGTACTTCATAAATAAAAACTAACGACAGTAGTTCTATTATTTTTATAGTCGGGTAGTTATGACGTGTAAGTACATGAGAGCGGTTTCAGACTAGCGTATATTTGACGCGCGTATACAGGCGGATTGGTACTCGCGAAACTTCAAAGCCTAACGCGCGTATACCAGCATTCACGCTCGGGTTTTTCTAGCAAGTGCCAGCAGCATGAGACATCTTTTACGTATTGTCGCGCGTAGCGAAAAACAACTCACGAGCGGCGAATCCACTAGTCTTAAACCGCTCTAACTATCCGACGACACAGTTACTGGCAACAAAAAGAGATGCCGCTGTCCCGACCCGTGTCTATCACGTGCTTATCCTGTTGTATGTTTAATATGTTTAGTGTCTTAGGCCACTCACCTTGAGTTCATGTTTGATCTGCGAGAAGAGCGCCTTGGGTGTGAGGTTCTGCCAGTCGGGGAGCGGCGAGGGCGGCGCGTGCGAGTTGTGCTTGCGCGAGCGGCGGCCACGCCCCCCGCGCCCCGCGCTGCGCCCACCGCCCGGCGCCGCGGCGGCGTTGACGTAGGGGGCGGGGCACGCGCCCACCAGGCAGTTCAGGAAGTGGGCCACCGCTGAACCGATGCACATCGGCTCGCAACCCTGCACGGTGAATTAATGAGGTGAGTTAAATACGGATCATTGTATGGTGTCAGTTTATGTGTTGAAAATTTAAAGAACAAGGCGCTTCCCTGATGGTGAGGAACACATTTGCTCATGACTGACGCTAAGCCGGTTTCGATTTCAACATCGACCGTAGCAGTGCTTAACCGCTCTGCAGTAAGTCTCTATGGTCTCTGAAATGCCTAATCACAGCTAAGGTATAGTAGAATATGGTGTACTCAAACTCAAACTTTTTTAAAAAAAAATGATCTCGAACACGCGTCGATTTCATACAAAAAGTTGCGGCAACCGTAAACAGCAACTTTTTGCGCTACAACTGGCGGAAACGTGCGTAAAGTTGACAGTTGCGGCAACTAAACTTGCTCTGTGTGCTGAGCCCGTAGAACTACAGATAACTGACCTGCAAGTACGCTGTATAGATGTGCTTGGCGGCCCTCAGGATGAGTTCAGCGACGGCGATGGCGTGCAGGTAGGCGAGGTGCGTGTGCGGACGCAGCGCCAGCGCCACGCGGCCGAGGTAGCGCACGTTGATGCCGCGCGCGTGCAGCGCTTCAGTCAGCCCCGCGCCGTCCATGGGCGCGGACGTGTGCTCGAGGCATTCGCGCACCTGCACAATGTCAATTGAGACTTTAGCACGACTAATAACTAAGAATGTACCCGTACCGAAACTTATCTCAACAGACGTGCAACCGTCACAAATGGATAGCGCTGCGTTGACATGAGGTTTTGACAATGCGACGACACAGATGGTCAAGTGCATTTGACTGCTACGCCGAGTGTCCCGAGTTCGATTCCTGCTTCAGAATAAACATTTGTGTGATGAACATCGGTGTTTGCCTGAGTCTGGGTGTATTCTATGTATGTATTTACAAAAAAAAAGTATTTAAGTATCTGGTTACCATAACACAAGCTTGCATAGATTGGGGCTAGATGGCGTTGTGTGAAATGTCAAAAAAAATTACCATACAAAAAAAAAGTGCGCTTCATCTGCGCAACAATAATATATAGATAATTACCGCGTTCTAACATAAAATTATTGATGAGAAAATGCAAACTTCTCTTTTTTTGGCGCAGCCTATGTGACCTTTATTGGCGCAGCCTGTAGGAAAATCGGGATTTTTATTTGTGACCTCTGACTGTTAATAAGTTCATTTGACACAAATGACTTACAAAGGTTATCAGAATAGTGAAACCGCACATCGCTCAATCAACCTAGTGTTTATGAGATCACTTACAAAGGCGGGTATCTGGGTGGTGAGTAGGAAAGCGGCGGCTTCCTTGACCAAGTGCCGTTGTTTGGCGAGCTGCTCGGGTGCGGCGGCGTGCTTGATGCCCGCCGAGTACACATCCGGGTTGAACCGCACGTCGAATTCAGACTCCTTGAGCGAGGCGACTGCGCGCGCGGCCGACGCGACAACTGCACGGGAACGTTCGCCGGCTGTTAGGGAAATATACCAGTGGGTGCACAGAACAATGTAGCACACTCCAAGATACGATACTTAGGCATGTGTTCACCAATAGAAAAATCGGAAGATTAGGCCTCTTCGTCCGTTATCTTTGGCGTTTAATCTATGAAAATTCGTGTCAAAAACGTCAAAACAACTGTTGAAAACTTAACCTCTGTTGGTGTCTTCAAAAATAAATCTATAATAAATAATAAATCTAAATCTAATGGAAGTAAGTTAAACTTTTACCCTAATAAATATATTTCTAATACAGGCCCATTTATTTAGAAATTATTAATACCAAGTCACTGGAAGAGTGTTAAATATGAAAGTGGATGGATTTACGAGAAGAGGAAGACCAAAGAAAAGATGGATGGACTGTGTGAAAGAGGATATGAACAAAGCAGGCGTGAGTAGTGCGTGAGATGACGGCTGATAGAGACAAATGGAAGAAGAAGACGAGTTGTGCCGACCATACGTAAGTGTGGGATAAGGACAGGGAGATGATAAGAAGGAGCATTAAAAATCTATGAGTATTTGAAATGGATTATGAACTTACAATCATTCTCCTGTTTATTATCCCCACTGCAGATCGAGTCTGTAATACTCTCAACGATTTTCTTAGCCACATCAGTGTCAATCTCAGAGTAATTCTCATTCAGAAGCAAATCATCCTCTTTTTTATCCGCCTTACTTTCTTGGGTCACTTTAGTCTCCGATTCTTTCTTTTCTAATTTTTTGGCACTCTTTTCCTCCTTCTTTTGTTTCTTGTCTTTTGTCTCTTTCTCTTGGCTCTTGGTGTCTCGTTTCTTATCAGTCTCAGTGGAAGCCTCTTTATTGGATTCGATAGATTTCTGTTCAGCGGTTTCACGCTGACGTTTTGCGCTCAACTGTTGTAGATGGAACGCGGCGTATCGTATAAACATGAAGTAACGAGCTCTAGAAAATAAAAATATTATTTTCATAGTGTCGTCATTGGATAGTATTGTGCATATTGGTGGAGATACTTACTCAACAAAACTGTCGACTAATTCTTGTCTCAGGCAGCACAGTTTGTGCTTGTGTAGTATCGGGAAACCCATTGACTTGATGTCCTCTCTCAGTTCGTCATCTTCCACTGAAATAATATAAATTAATTATGACACACGACTATTTTGAAAATGAGTAAATTGGTAAGAATGGCTAGATAGATGGAATAACACACAAATCACGAAAACTATTGAGCTGAAATTCGGTATGGTATTCTTAGCAGTCTGAAAAAAAACAGGGTACTTTCTAAATTCGATACCATGTGGGTGGAGCATCGGCAGCACATTAATAAAATAAAATTAGCCTTTATTCACCGACTCCTATGTATAGATTATTTATGTTGTTAAATTTAAGTCAGGTTGTCCTTTGACATAGACCTCCTCAGATTGTGCCAGGGGGTTCGGTCCATACAGGTTCTGCGCCATCCTTTGGGTAGATAATCTTCCCATCTTTTGGGGTTTCTCTCTCAACCACGTTTACCGTCTCTCGGGTAGCATACTTTGCTGTCGTAGGACAATTTAATACAGATTAATACTCACGTTGCAAGAAATTGACATCAGGCGGGAAAGTGCGCAACAAGTCGAGGATGTAGTGGCGGCCATCGTTCCCGACGATACCCTTGCATTCCACGCTGGAGCACAGCTCCACGGTGTCACCGCTTGCGCTCGTCACAGAGTGCGGCATTATCTTCAACTGCTGGCCCGCTTTGCTCAGCTACAAAGTAACATAGGCACGTCAATGAAAGCAGAAGGAAAGTTTAAACTAGCGTTAGGATTGTGGCGTATTACCCTTCGTTATCAAGTCACGTATTTGTTCACATTTGTATGGTAAAGAGGACCCTTTACTAAAAAGGAATAAAGCACAATAGACCGACAACGGTCAGTGTCACCACAGCCGCAAACCAATAATAAAAAAAAAAAGGTTAAGAGGTTATTTTCCGCCACAAAAGCAAAGGGTGTTGAGATGAGACTCTGACTAAGTGAGAGGCACATAGCAAGCTAGTCGCACATCGTGTTAAAGAAATAAAAAAAACTCTAAAAGAAACCAGAATGGATCAACTGACGAGCATTTCGTCCTCAAAACATGGACCAAATGTCAATCAGTCATTTGATCAGCTTGTCTCACCAGTTCCATATACTTGGGGTGCGACAGGACCGTGGTCCCAAAGTCGTTTCTGCCGTACACCACGCTCTGTTCTTGCTCCTTCTCAATGATGCCGGATATGATAGACTGCTCGGTGACCTCGTACCCGCGGTAGTCGACCACTACTGTGCCCATTGACTCACCAGTTCCATATACTTGAAGTGCGACAGGACCGTGGTCCCAAAGTCGATGCTGCCGTACACCACGCTCTGTTCTTGCTCCTTCTCGAGGATGCCGGGTATGATGGACTGCACTGTGACGCTTTACCCGCGGTAGTGGACCACCACTGTTCCTATTGACTCACCAGTTCCATATACTTGGGGTGCGACAGGACCGTGGTCCCGAAGTCTATGCTGCCGTACACCACGCTCTGTTCTTGCTCCTTCTCGAGGATGCCGGGTATGATGGACTGCGCGGTGACCCGGTACCCGCGGTAGTCGACCACCACTGTGCCCAGTGTGTGGAGGCCGGCCGTATCTACCGCGCTGTACACTCGCACCCCTTGTAAGTCGTTACGCTGTGGACGAAATAAATGATGGTTTTAGTATTCCGCATCAGCATTTGATCCCAGCAGGACTTTAACCCGTAACCTCATGTCAAGTTTTCTCTAATTTGTTTTTCGAACGGTAGGCTCAGACCGATAAATATTAATCATTTCCTACATTCATAGATTACGGCATTCGTGTCTCCCGGTGACTGCAACTATTGAATACATCAAGAAACATTTAGATTACACCATTCTTCCGTAGGCATGTGTTACCGCATACAAATACAAATAGCGGTGATTCGATACGAATCTAGTGGAGAGTTCTCACCGGAAATGTCTATATCTATTGTTCGATTCTTGAACGAGTAAAATAGTCGATAGCTAATCTCTTCCTCGTCGGGGTGACATAAAACGATTTTCTACTCACCGGTGCAACAAAAGCGGCCGCATCTCCGCCCAAGTCCTTGTAATGGTCGCGCACATCGAAGCCGAGGGAGAAGAATATGTTGTTCCAAATGAACATCTGCATCTTGGGCTCCTCGCCCGGGTTGATGGCCATCACGTTGCCGTCCACCACCGCCATCGCGCCGCGCGTCGCCGCCGCCACGAAGTCACTGTGCACCTACCATCACATTCATATTAAACACATTGGATTTAGCAGCATATATGGCTACCCTTTTATACTAAAAACTGTAAGTTTGAATGGTTTTCCCATGTTCTATGCGAAAGTATTGATTTATTGATACATTACCCTCCTTCTTTGCAGTTGGGTAAAAAGGCGCAAAATTGTAAGGTTGGATGAACGGATAGATGGATAAGGGATGGCGCGTTACTCGTTGGGAAAAAAATATCAACGAGTAACACTGTTATACGTTGGGAACTCACCATACGTTTGAGTTGAAATTCGGTAAGGGTATTCGGTATAATTATAACGTTCCAATAGGTAAGTAAATAGTGTTTTCATTTCAGTTACAAAAGGCGAAGCTAACGCAATTAGAAGTTATTTGTATTTTTGAAAATTGGCGATTGCTTCAACTAGGAATCTAATCTAAAGCGTTTAATAATATATTTTTTATCATATAAAAGGAAAAATCAACTGGATCTAAAACGATTCAAGTGGGGCTCAATTTATTTTTCACAGATTTTTTTAAACAAAGCAAATTGAGCTTAAAAAAGGTTTACCTTGAAAATAGCCCGCTCTCTAAGCAACCTTTCGGGCAAAGTGTTACGAGGCAGCTCGCGCGTGGTCTGCAACTCTTCATTCCAGTCCCGGGTCTGGCCTGGGATGTGTTCCTCATATCCTAACTTCGATGAGAATGCTGGAGGGAAAAATAAATATTTAAATATAGTAACAAAAATATGCTCGTTCAACCTCCATTTTGGGGTATAGTATAATAGCAACTGTAATAATTTTTGTACAAAGAAACCAAATATTCGCTTAGTGTTTGTAGATAATGATAGGTAATAATAGTTATGTATTAGCTTACAATTTATATAGTGAAGTTATAAAAAGCAAGAGTGAGTTATAATGGAATTATCATCTCGTATAGCAACGTGTTATCAGTTATCATATCACTTAAGATGTCCTTGAGTGGGCATTAGATGTAATTAGGTTTGTACGTTCTATTTACTACTAAAATAGCGTACAATGTCCATACGGGTATCATTTATTTTAAAGAGATATGATATCTCACTATCATCGATCAAAAGGCTATAGTAACTTGATTATCTTCCTGTAACACATTTCAAAAATATAGTTTCTATTGGCATCCCTATTGATAGGGAAGCTAAGGTGTGGTATATTAAGCCCAACATCAAGCTAGAAAGTAATTTTATAAAAGAACATTGATTTATCACCTCAATTTATTTCACATAATGCATAATAACAATGAGTTAGGGACTATTCACACTTATTCAGCTCAGTTCGCGTTTTGTTGGTTACACTTATACAGTTCTTTTAATTATCAGCCGCGTACAGCATCGTAAGATTGAAAGGCTGTCATAGCGTGCTGTATTTCTCCCCGACCGACCTCCGTTAGGAGAAACAGTCTGGAACTGCGTGATTGCTGTTAAGCTACGATTAACTAAATAATAATATAATTACAAATAAATAAATATTTAGGACATTTCACACAACGCCATCTAGCCCCAAACTAAGCAGCGATTGTACAATGGAAACAAGATAAATAGTGTTTAACTATAATTTGTACTACCCCTGAAGCGGGAATCGAGCCCGCGACACCGGCGTGTGGCAGTCCAACACACTTACCCCTCGACCAATCGTGTGAAATAACAATACATAAAGTAAAACTCACTGTCCTCAGCGCGAATCGCGTCAACCGTGTGGTCCAGCATAGGAGACGCCCACTGGTACACCTGGTAGGGTGTCGCTACTCGCTCGAACGGATGTTTCTGCATCCTGCGCTTCTGCACGAGGGCGAAGTTCCGCTTGAACGCCGGCGACACGATGCTCAGCAGCTCGATCAGCGAGTGGCACAGCAATGACGGGTTGGAGGGACGCGGGTTGAACACATCTTCGCTGGACCTGAATATTCATTCAATTTATGCTTTTTCCATCGCTAGTATCATCACTAAGTAAAATAGTTAGTATTTAGGTGTATTAATTGGGCAAAAATGCTTTCGTATGTCTGTCTGGTGGATGTTCTGATTTCCGGCTGTTCTCCTCCAAAGGTCGCATTTCTCAACCGATTCTCGTGAAATTTTGTGAGAAAGTACGTTAATTATATAGATTTTTTTGGAATTTTGGAAGTTTTTGGTAAATAGCCTATTATATACCTAATGTTTCGAGCGTAAACCACGGTCTGCCTGCCTCGTACCTATAGATATTATAGTAGCCCAAAGGGGCTCACATACGATTCTAGCACCATATTCTGTATTTGTTAGCATTTTAACAGTGTGAAGACGTTAAATGTATTGAGTATTCAGTATTCAAAAGGAATTCATTCTGTCAACGGCTCAGTTTCAAATTACTTTGACCAGAAGGTAGATCTTTACTGCCTTATCAGAGGCTTCGTTTCAGTCTTCTCGAGAGCAGGTCGTCAGGCACGAGGGGCAGAAGGGCAGAAGTAATTAATTAAGGGTTTATATTGGAGTAGTAAATTCATTTAAGAAAATGCTGAAGAAGTTTTAACTTGCGTTTGATCAGTAAATATATCACGCATGAGTGATCCTAAGTTTCTCAAATTATTCAAATCATGTTTGCAAGTAAAATTAGTGAGTCAAATGAGGTCATCTCGGTTAAAACGCAAGGTTGTTTCAAAGTCCCAATGATATTGAACGCCGGATTTAACGTGAAGGAAGAGATTGTGTTTTTTTTGTATGTGAACGTCTCATTCCGTTTTTCTTCCATTGATAGTGAAAATACCTTGTATAGTGCTGATAAGAATACCTACGACAATGATGGCGCATGATGAACGACCGAAATGACATACTAAATTTAAATCAACATTTAGGTAGGTATAGTAAGCATAGTTAATCGGTAACCCTCTCAATTTTCATACCTCAGTTGTAATAGATACCCCATTATTAGCAAATATATACACATTGTACGCAACCATTGGTATTGTTATTAGAAGAATTGGTAATTTCTTACAAGGGAAGTTTAAAGTTGAGTTTTTTAATTCAAAAAAGATATCGTATCGATGATTTTGTCACATTTCACTGATTGCAATAAATGACGCGCCATTGCATTGTTTTGCGGCAATTTGAGAAGTAGCGCTAAAATAGCCACAAGCTACCAGTCGGAACCAATTACAAACGCTATATCTCGTAAAAGAAGCGAGTTAGAGCAACAGCATAAATACTTGATTTTTAGATTTTTAATCTACATTTCTTGTTAGTTATCATTTGAACACAGGTAAGGGAACGTACCCACTATACGTGACCCGTTCAGGGGGGAGGGAGGTCTTCAAAATACCACGCTTGGTCACAGGGAGGAGGGGATTGGGCTTAGGTTTTTGTAACCGTATTCGAATTAAATTACTACGTGAAAACTAGAAGGGGAGAGGGGGTCTTCTCACGTACTACGGATGATCACCAAGGGGAGGGAGAGGGTGTGAAAATTTACAAAAATGGGTTTCGTAGTATGGGTATGTTCCCTATTCATCTTATATGGGTTAATTTTACTGGTTTTTGTAACCGTATTTGAAAGAATTACTACGTGAAAACTAGAGAGGGAGTGGGGGGGTCTTCTCACGTACTACGGATGGTCACCAAGGGGAGGGAGGGGGTGTAAAAACTTACAAAAATGAGTGTCGAAGTATGGGTATGTTCCCTATTCATCTTGTATGGGTTGATATTTACTGGTTGAGGTAGAATCCCCTGGGGCAGGCTGTGATGTGGAAGTGGCGGTCCTCCAGAGTCACCACGTGTAGATACAGCAGGTCTCCGCACATCTTGCGCGGCCCGGGCGGCGGGTTCCATCCCGATGTGGTCAGCACCTACACAACATTTATTTTTGTTTATTTCATTTGCTTACATGTAATCGTCTTATAAGCTTAGGTTCTAATATGGTAGCTACCGGTGTACATAGTCCCAGGTACTGGCTTCACACACAGGGTTTAAAGAAAAGCAGTAAAAAATAACAGACATGTGGTGGTACTTGACCCAGTTCTCCCCGCAAGCGTCACTCAGCAGTCCTTCATTCTGACAGCGTCAGAGATAAGTATCCCCCTTGCACAAGACACCCAGCTATAAATCCTTTCAAAAATTTACATACTTGAAATTATTTTTAGGATTACATCATACGGTCATACAAACATAATCTATTTTTTAAAGGCAAAACTTCTACATACGCCGCGGGGCGATGATTTGAAGAGATTTGAAGCTGGGTATTATAATACAAGGGGGATACTTATTTATGATGCTGTCTGTACATGACCCTGTCAGGGCACTGCAAACATTGTCCTTTTTTTTTATATATTTTACGCCATAGTGAATCTAAATTTATAATAATAGATATGTTGGTAAAGATTTTTATCATGACTGACGCGGAATCTAAGCTGCATTTTTCCGTTTCTAAATCTTATCAAAATGATGAATCCATCAATCAAGATTATCGCCGTGTCAGTGCTCTAGCCAACTCTGCTATATTTTTAGGCTGATACAACGAAAATCTAGGTTACAATATAAAAATTCAGTTCAATTGCACTAAGCGTAGGAGACTTGTAGCATAAAGACTTTATTTCTTTTTTTTTTATGTTATTTCAGGTGGCTGCAATTGCCTTTATTTTAAAATACCCTTGACGGTTAAATTATAAAACCATAAAAGTATCAAAAATTATAGGAGATTGTACAAAGAGCATAAAATAACTAAATACTTACTCAAAGAAAATGAAAGATGCTCGCTCGCTGTGCAACGAGTGTGACGAATATTTTATGATAACAGGTTATTTATTTTTGTTCATGAGGCGATAATTGAAAATAATGCTATTCACTAATCCCACTTGCCTTTATAAAGGCAAATGTTTTTGAGGATGGATAGTTAAATGGATGAATTATGTTATTTGCTCAATCACGAAACAAAGAACCCGATAAAGCTGAAATTCTGTATTATTTCACAAGCTGCAGCTGATGTTATAATATGCATAGTTATAATTGCAGCGCTTCAGAAGTGGATTTTTAAGAAGATATTCTCTTGAGAATAAAGCTTTACCTTCAAACACTGAGGAGCCTTGTTTTCTTTGGTAAGTCCCGGGTGCAGAGGCAGCAAGGGTCGCTCAGTGCTGCCCGGCATTATGTAGTCGGGCGGTGTGCAGTCTACGCTCTCCGGACGAGACTTTTTCTTCTCTGTTAAAACAAATTATAAGTGTGAGTTAGATGTTTACATGAATATTTGTTGCTCAATTACGCTTGGGTATGTCCTTTTAAGTCCTGTTCTTTTAGGAAGTATTAAGTATATCACGTAGGCGAAGCCACGAGCAAAAGCTGAACTAAAAAGTCAACTAATAGACTAACTTACGAAAAGTAGTTATACTTAAGGGTAATCCTCAAGTCAAATTTCCATACAAAATGTTTTGAAGAAATACTCAAAAAGTATGCCGTATTATAGTAATTTCTTCACACTATTCGTTTCGTCTATGTTTTCCGATTGTGTGAACAAAAATTAGCAAGATTTCATACTTTAATTTAGATTTTATACGTGTTTTTAAATTAGTAGTGTTAATTTTAAAACACGTATAAAATCTAAGTTAATAATTAATCCCTTAACTAGAAAAAGCGCACGGCAAAGTGAGGTTATGAATGAGCGAAGTATTATTACCTAGAATATCACCCTGTGTAATCATGTTGAGGAAAGCCAGTGAGCTACATTCCTGGCCGGCATAGGCATCGGTGTAGTCAATGGACTTCAACAAATCCCTCACGTGGCGAACGTGTATCCTCGCTTCGCGCATTGTGTACGGTTCCTCAACCACCTAAAAAAAATATTAATTAGACAAAATGTTCATTGTACCGCCTACTGAACAAATGGAGAGTTGAAATTACCTTGATAACGGATCCCTCTTTCAGCCCCTCAATGTTCTTCAACTCGGCGAAATTGTCTAAAGTAACGCCGTCTAATTGCAAGGAAAAGCAAGTTCTGTGACACGTGTCCTCCCGATCCATTAGTACCTGGTGAATTTCCTGCACTAGTTCCATGCTCGATACCTGTAATAAAGCGTGAACACTAAATAATTCATGAAAATGCTAATGTGATATGCTTTGAAATTTAAATGACAAGATTTGAATACCTGAATATCCAGTGGCTCGGCGCCGGGGCTCACAATCTTTACAGTGAAACCTAAATCCTGAATGAATACCACTTCTGCGTCTCTTTTCTTCTCGTCACCATCTTCGCTAGGTGAGGATTCTCTGTCCTTTTCCCCATTTACAATTTTGCTGTCTCCATTCATCTTGTCCATTTCATTGTTGTTTGTGACAGTCTCATCTGCTTTCTTGTTATCATTATTTTTATTCTTAGCCGGTTCTTTTTTCTTGTCTGAATCGCTGCTATCAGTTGCTTTAGTACTCTTTTCCTTTTTCTTATCAGAAGCCTGTTTGCCGTCAGCTGATTTGTTCGGACATACTTTAGGCACCACCACTTGTTCTTCATAAGACTTACTTGATTTTGTGTCGTCAGAATCGCTATTGATTCCATTAGAAACTACTTTAGCACTATCACTATTACTACTAATATCACAATCTAAATTTTTCGGATCACCGTTAATAATGGTTTCATTTGATTTCTGTGTTCCGTTTACTATTTGTTCTTTGGTATCTACTTCTTTCTGACTGATAATGCTATCAATTGTTATTGATTCTTCCCCCTTGACAATGGTTTTATTGTCTTGTGATGCCTTTTCTCCATTGATTTTATTCTCCTTTTGAGTTTCTGCAAAATAGATAACGAAAGTATAAATAAGATCTGTCCAAACTATATTATTTAGCACCGTACATCACTACTAAATACTACGTGGGTGTGTATCGAATTACTTTGTTTTGCATATTTTTTGATTCCTTATTGTACACACAAACACGTTAGAATATAAACCATAAAAGAAAAGACATGTAGAAAGGCGAGCTTAACCCTAATTAAATAAGAGTGTTCTTCCAGCAAAACTTTTTGTTTTGGTGAAATTAAAACGTTACAGGACACTATTAATAACATTATCTACCTGTGTTAAGTGGAAAAGGCGCTGGTGTGCCATTGGAAGGTGGCGAAGAGGGCTTGCGCGCGGCCGCCGCGTACGAGACCCTGGGAGCGGTTCCGCCGCCCTCATCATCAGCTCTGCCGTTGGGTGTACTCGTGTGTCCGTTACTGCAACTCACCGGCTTCACTACGGATTCCTTTATCATCTTTGCTGGCTTAGTTTGTTTCTCTGGAACAATGTTTTGTAAAGATAACATACTATTTTGGCATAATCTGAAAAATTATATGAATCTAGAATATATGTAGAGGGCCTGAAAATTTAGACACTCATGTTGTTTCCTTTAGTTCACTATCAGTGAATGGTTTCTTTAACGTAATAAAAAACCATTCATTGTCATACCACTGCGTGAGTCCGTGAGACAACTAATAAAGAAAGGGCGATCACCGATCACACGTGACATTTAGTAGGCAAATCTTTCATTGAGCGTGAGACAGATGAAGAGTAAAACAATATTTATAGACATTGAAATCGAAAGCAACATAATAATAGAATAGCTATCGATGGACCTGACCACTCCAATTCATAATGTCTAACAAGGAAATGATATCAAGTTTGTGCCAAATATATTAAATGCATAATCGCGTGTCTATCTTGTAGCTCTGAAAACTTATCGACTTATAAAAGTATGCGAACAAACAAATATAGGACATTGCCCTTTCAAATGTTCTAGTTATTCACCTACGGTGTTACGGGTCTTTCGTTGTTGCTGAAACCCGCACAATTCATTAGTGGTAGAAATAAAGCCCATTCTACATGCTACTATTTACCGGAATAGATTCGTAAATAGCTGGCATACTACGTAGTACGATGCTACGAGGAGAGGATAATGAAAATGGCCCATTACCAGTTAATTAAAATAACGTAATAAACACATTTGCACCGTATCGAGGTTGATTCAAGACCTTGTTACAGTTTCGCTAGTCCATAGTATTGAGATCTTTAGTTGGCAGTTATTTATTAGGCCGAGCCATCAAAACTCGCGATGGGATTCTTATACCTCAGCACAGCAATCAACATTGCCAAATGCCTAGCAACAAATTGTACGTATTTCTGATATAAATCATAATATTCTGATCTTTGTTTTTATCCGAGGCATTTAAACATGTAAACACAGGTCGCATTATTTCGCTGATTAAAGCAGTAAGCTCCCTAAAGGTAATATGATCTTAGGATGGGAAAATAGGTATTTTTATGGAAAGAAAAATATCAATGGATTGTGGTCTAGCACCCGCCCTAGTTACAGTTACAGCCGTGTCGTGTCGAGAGTCGTCCCGTGACGGGCGTTCGCGGGCAGCACGTGGTCTGCGCTGGCGCAACGCCAACGATCTCCAGCATCGAGTCAATAATAGATGGCAACGGGATGCCGCCAACAATAGACGCCATCGCCGTTTGAGCCAGAACATCGGTGCATTGAATCTGTTTTTTATTTTACTTTCAGACATAAGACGCTTAAGCATGAAAGAGAAGAATTATAATCAATTTATTTACAGGTTTTCGTTGGTTGGGCTTTGGTGGAAAAATATAAGTTGTAGTGTAAAGCTTATTCAAACAATATAGATACTCGTAGTATATTTTCATGAGAATTCGTTCTTGTCATTTGTGTACTTACCTCAAGGTAAGGCGGAATATTTCTTATGTTATCTTCTTTTTTATAAGTAAATCATCACTCACACTTGTTTACAGCTGGACGAAGGATAAAAAAATCATCTAGAAGTTATGGCGCTATTCAATATCGGACATAAAACCTCAGCCAGTTAGGTTGCTAAGTTAGTAAATAACTGCAAAGGATCAAAAATTAATAAAACATACCTACATACTATTGACTATGACTGCACAAGAAATCAGTATTCATACGATCAATATTATTACCAATCAACAAGATATGCGTCGTTGTATTTTAGTCAAGCAAAAAAGATCCTTATGACTTAATAGAGGTAATGTACGGATGGTAGATATCTCTACTCTACTGCTTGTAGCTTGCGAAGACTTGTTCTAGTTTTCAATCAGTGGTCAGTCACTTTACCATGATTTGAGGTAAAATCATAGTAAAGGGACGTCTGTTGCAAACTATTTAACCTGATCAGATCGAGGAAATATCTTGTTTCTAGCTCCAAAAACTGAAATGTTTTTCTTCAGGTCTGAGAAGATAATATTTATCACCAAAATGTTTGATGTTATCTTCCCTGCCTTTACCAAACAAGATAACGCCAAGCGCCTGTGACTCGAGATAAGTTTTAAATCAGAATTTTCGATAAACAGCCGTTGTGACACAGTTCCACCGTTTATGAACGCTCCTGTTTCTACGCTGATAGCTGAGAACAAAAGTGCATACAGAAACGTCGAGTTATCAATGAAACATGAAGCATTACTTGTGCTCATGAATAAGAAGAGCGATCTCATCAGACCGGGTACAGTCCACGGCCCGAGAATTGTCTTGAGCGTTAGAAACGTTTAGCTAAGATTTTATTTCAGAGCTTCATACTTCATGATTCTCGTTTTACTACAACTCACTTTCATGATATGATAAGGTTCGAATTTACTTTATTTTCTGAATACAGCTTTGCATTAGTAGCGATAGTGACTGAAACGATGAAGTATATTCTGCTTTATTAAGCAATATTTGTAAGGTATCGCCGATAACAAGTTATTTACCATCTGCATGAGTGATGCTCATGCTGTCTGTCAAGAGTCCGAAACCAGGCTTTGAAACGCGGTCCAGATTTGGTTCAGATACGACATACACGTTGCTTTTATTATCAACCAAAACGCGGCGGACCCGGCAGACCCTTACATACAGCAACTAAATCGATCAATGAATAATGCAAACGAAAACTGGCTTGCCAGCGCCGCGCGCCGCCGTCGACAACCGCTGAATGTTTAACCTTTAGCTCACCAATAACTGTGTGGTTTCTCTTCCGATCCTCCGCCGACTTACCCTTTGTTTCTACAGTAAAATTTGAACCTTCCACCACGCTCTAAGGAATTTGTGAAGAACAAGAGCTCTTACACAACAATTTCTTGCATGTTAAAGAAAGTTATTTGTCCATGATCTCGACTTCGAGAATCTATAAAGGAATAACTAAACTAAATAACTATTTTATAGCAATGATCTCGAGCACTTTGCAAATTTTGACATGTTTACAAAATAACACGTCATGGCGTTAAAATTTTCCAATAAGGTTACACTATGCAATGAATACAAAGCAAATAGGCAGGTTAAAGCTCTTCAGTTATCTCCCATCCCAACTCCGAACATGAATAAAAAATCAAGCCCTACGCAATCCCGGCAGGTTCTTGAACCGTTTTTACTGTGGACTAAGGCTTTCATCCCGGGAGTCTCGGTCTCGAAAATTTCGAGAGTCTCGACGATTTTTCGTTATTTTCGAGACTCGAGACTGGATGGTTTCGGTACCGGGAATAACGAGACTTTCGATACTTATAAAAATCTTAACAATATTCAGTGTAGATAGCCCTTAGTATAATCTAAAACAAGGATAAGACATAGTGGTATAGTCTTATGACTTTAGTTTACCAAAAAGGGCAATTAAAAAAAAAAGTAATATGTGTGGAATTAATGTAAATGTAAATGGACTCCCTTTTCCGCACTTGGACTCTTGTTGATCCTTTGTGCGTCGGATTTCCTGACTAATAGTTTAGCCAGCCTAACTCCGCCCAGAAGCACAGAAGTTTCCTGGGTTCTTCGCAGGCTTTGCGGAGTGACCTCGGGTTTTTGAGGATTTCCTCTCGTTGCTTTGCCACTCCCACGCATTCCAGGATTACGTGGGCGAGCGTTTCCTCCTCGGTCAAGCAGCCTCTACAGAGTGGGCTGTCTGTGTTTCCAATGTTGTGCAGATGTTTGTTAAGCAGGCAATGTCCTGTGATAGTACCCACAATGATTCTTAAATCTGGTCGTTTCAAACTAAGTAAACGTCTAGTTAGACGTGGTGCAAGTTGCGGAAAGGCCATTCTTGATTGTTTGCACTTCTTGGTTTGCCGCCAGCGCTCACTGTGCTGTGTCTTTGTACGTTTGCGTATCCACGCTCGCAATTGAGAAAAGGGTTGTGGTAGGAAGGGAGATGGCCCTTCCCTTCCAGTCTCAGATCCTTTTCTAGCCAACTCGTCTGTGGCGTCGTTCCCTAATGAGTTACTGTGCCCCTTAATCCCTGGAGTGTTATTCGTTTGGCTTGGGTTATTCTCTCCAGTGCTCGGTGGCATTCGTTAACGAGCATTGAGTCGCAAGTATTGCTATCTAGTGCTTTTAGTATAGCGGTTAGAATTCGTATATTTTGATTTTCGATTTTCCTCCGAAGTATGGTGTTTGCTGACTCGGTGATCGCTACACATTCGCATTGGAATATGGAGCTGTATGCACAGCCCGAGAGTCATTGATATGTTCATGTTGTAATCAAATGAAAGGCCCCTGTACCTTTGTTGGTTTGTGTGTGTATGTGTGGAATGAGGAACCATTTCGAAGAAAAACGCAAATTTTGATAAATCAGGAACATCGGACATCACCGAACATCATCAAATACTGGATTGTAAAGTTAAACTGTGATGTGTTCGCTAATACGCCATAAAATGCCTAAATGCCATTCCTATGAGTGTGCCTTTATTTACTATTAAATTAGTCTCGAAAGTCTCGTTTTTCCCGGGAATTTCGAGACCGCATCGAGTCTCGATTTTTTTTTCCCGGGACTCAGAAAGTTATCGAGACTGAAAGCCTTACTGTGGACACAATGATAGCAAAGCCGAATATACCACGAGTATTTTATTCCTTCTTTTAAGATTGATGTTACGAAACAGGATGATGTTATCGTAGCAATACATGACGCAAACAGTTGTGGCAATAATAATATGAAGTAATTTGGGTAGCAATAGCAAATGGATATAAGATAGACTGGGCAAACAAGATTGCACTGTGTTATTTAAACACAAGAAGCAAAAGTGCAATTTCGTCTCGTTCATGTTTTAAACTGACCCAACGCTCTACTTTCATGACAACGCCGTATTTCCGGCTATTCTAAATTAGAGTCAACAAAGTGGCACCGGTGGTAATTTAAACGCAGTTTAAACCAGACGAAACAAGCGGGTTCGTGGCAAAAAATAATTTATGGATTCTTTTATGTAGTTTCTGCGTGAAGTTCTATATTATTTCAGACACATAGACACTATAGTTAGCACCTAGTAGGTATGTTTCTGTCCTAGCACAGAACACCCCATTGGTCGAGCACCTTCTACGTTCATCGAAAGTCCGGTATCGCAGTCATAGCCATGTGTAGCCAACTGCATAAGTCAATTCGTAAAAAAAAACCACCAAACATCTTGAATCGTGCTGAAGTGTTTGATATTAGGAGCTACAGTTGATAGGTTCCCATCGAGTAACATTCATTGAAACTAACAAGTCTCCGAAAACGGTGTTGAAACCCAGTAGGTAACATGTTCTTTCAAATTAGTTGTTCACGACAGCAGCTACGGACAAGCAAGAATCAACAAATTCCGTAACTTGACACAAATTTAGTGGATAAGTACTACCTGCTATCTACGTACAAACGGAGATTGTCTTGAAAAGTCGGAAGTGCCGCAGAGAAATAGGTTTTCATAATAGGTGAAAATTTAGAAAACATAGACTAAGTACAAAAAATAGTAGGTTCTCAAAGAACCTCTGATGTTGCTCTTATATTTACACCGTCGGCAAAATAGAGACAGGACAAGACTGCTTGCCAATTCCAATCCAAGGGTTCAATTCCACAAATGGCCATAAAATATATTGCTAGGGGAGGAACTCTACCGTTCGATACTGCCACGAGTTTACCCAAGACTAGAGTGAGCGTCAACAGAATCTCAAGTTTATTTATCGGTTAACGTGTAATGTAAACTGCTCGGGTTTGTAAGGTACTTTACCTTACCTATCACCTGATTATCTTGAATCGTTCAAAGACCTTCTCGCCAAAGATAAGGCTCTTGGTCTCACATTGCCTGACAAAAGTGTAATTGCGTATCTGTGATTTTTCAATGGTGTTAACAGTCACTAATCAGTCCAGTTGTAGTCGGTTGTAGTTTTGCGTTTGCGGTGTGCGTTTTTGAAGTTTTATAAAGTTTATTTAGTAAGCTAATAATGGGAGTATAGTACCTATATTAGATGAATAATAAACGAACTAAGTTAGGTATAAGAACGTACAAACGCTAAATAATAATTATATTTTGATACGCATCCGTGCCGTGAGCCTAAAAAAACGTTACCTATACCACCTATACCAAGCTAATAACCACAAGCCTATTCTAAAACTTAAGTGTGAATAACTTGATCCAACTCTCCCAGAGTGAATGACAAGCGTCTACAAATGAGTTATTATAACTTTTTAGCTCATGAGCTACACGTGTCTTCATTCCCTTTTCAACTTGTCACTCACTGGCGTCCGTTAACCCTTCCTGCTGCAGTGGCAAGATGTGAAATTTAATTTTCTAAAGTGGGTTCCCGTCACTTTTTAATAATATGAATTAACTTACTAGGTATAGTAATGTTTTTTTTATCGTTAACACATTATCTTCTTATCGTGTCACTAGTTCTTTCGAACCAGGGCCAGGGTGGTGAAAGGATTTCAAGTGGGCCTTGAAGAGGCTTCTTAAAAACATATTTTTATGCAAGGTTACAGATGAATGATATTTATGTTAGGCTTATTAGATGATTCGATTACGTATCAAGTAAATGAACAGTAGTAAAAAAATATTAGTGGTTAATAAATATTACTAACTTAACTATTGTCAAAAATAAATTAGACCTACAGTAATATATAATAATAGGTACCTTACATTATTAATCAAACATTTTTCCCCATGGATTTTCCACTTTTTGTTTTTCTGAATGTTGCGATTTCAACAGGCTAGGGAATATTTTACTGAGAATAATACTAGGAAGTGTAGCTAAGATATATACGTTTGATTAGGGATCGCGATCGCCACTCGGTTCAAGGACTATACCACGACATGTATTTGTGACCTTCAAATCTATATCTACTTGATACTCGGTTATTAGACCTGTCGTGTTGTATGGATCTGAGTGTTGGGCATCAAAGGGGACGGATGAAAGAAGAGTGCACGTAGCAGAGATGCGAATGTTGAGATAGATGAGTGGAGTGACGAGGATGGATAAAATAAGGAATGAGTATATAAGAGGAAACCTGAAGGCGCCAGTGATGGATAAATTAAGAGGATATGTGAAACTGTCAGAAATGACAGCTGCCGAATTGTAAGACAGTGATAGCGCAATTAGACACCTTACCCCGAGGAAATAGGTTAGATATAGATTTTTGTCGCTCAAAAGAAACGGACGTAAGCGACAAATGATAAAACATCGTATTGCTTGAAAAGTATTGAATTTATTAAAAAAAAATCTATAGAGCAAAGTTTCACCAATCGTGTTTCTGTCTTACATATATTTAGATTATATCCTCAAGTAATCACTGTATTGACATCAAGTATGTAAACTGTACCGTTACCGAGTAAGAATGAAAGGCAGCGACTCCAAATTTTCACATAGCCTCTTAAGAGGCTAGCTTGGTATGGACAGGTGATGCGAAGGGAAGAATGTCATGTGACTAGAAGAGTGCTGAATATGGTAGTGGATAGATATAAGAGTAGAGGAAGGCCAAAGAAAAGATGGATCGACTGTGTGAAAGATGATATGAATAAAACAGGTGTAAGTACTGAGATGACGGTTGATAGAGTCAAATGGAAGAAGAAGACATGTTGTGCCGACCCCACGTAAGTGGGAAAAGGACCAGAAAATGATACTTAATCTGTTACCAAAGTTTTTTTTTTACTGACAGTTTTTTGTTGCTGAACCCTAATGATAAGTTCTCGAGTGGAGGTCCTTTCCATAATTAATTACTACATGGTAAAAATACCTACTGAATACTACATTCCACTGTGACTATGACCTAAGATAAATGACACTTGAGACAAAGGGAATCACTTACAGGAATGGAAAGAGAGAGCTAACATAGGCTTGTAGACAGATAAGACAGAAAATATCAGAGAAAAGTCTACAATATTTTGATGTGCTCTTAATTTTGACTTACTACTCAAAATAAAGCCTGCATTACACAGTTCATTTTTTTATTATACCCCAGTTGTTAAATTCACCCTAAATATTCGCTTTAATTTTGACTGACTTACTCTTTCAGATCTCAACACATCTCATAATAAAAATCTCATAATAAATAATCTCATAATATGTATAACATTTTTTTCATAGGATAGGTACCTATGAGATTTTTGAAAAATCTTATTCTGTTTCTATTCTGTTGTTAAGTATATTAACCTTTTATTTTAACATTTTACACAAATGAGTTACTTAACAATACAGTTCCTCTTGGCTGGTTTACTCTTTTGAATCCATTCTTATTAAAACTTTTGGTTTTTAAATGAACAGGTTTAATTTCAGATTCTAAAGTAATAAAGTAAGGTCTTTCGTAAAAGTTAAAATGCCGCCGTGTAGCATAGCCATGGGATAGCCTGATATAGCTTCATTCAGAACAGTAGACATGTTTTAAATTACACACCTTTATATTAAACAATTGTGTATTGTAAGATGATAAGGGAGTGGTTAAATTGTTGAGTTTACAATGTAGATGATATCGTTAAATGGTTGTAAACTGCAGTTATTTCATCATAGAACATAAATTGGCATATTAATGCAATTTAATGATGCTTTTATACTTTGTTGGTGAAAACATAGTAGGACTGATATTGTTCATCAGTGAAACACTGCTTGGGGAGTAGCAAACAGGGCACTAAGGCAAAAATATTTCTTGGCGAAAAATTTACTTCCCTATATACACCTCATTTTTATTGTATTATCAGAGAAGAGGTGGCGTAAGGAGAAACTTTAGTTCAGGGCATTGACCTCTGAGGTCAACGACCGCTTAGCTAGAGGTCAAATCTACCAGATAAAAGCTTGGTGATGGTAAGGTTTTGGTCATTTCTTTATGCGTCCACACATGTACGTACAACCTTATTTTAGAATTTATTTATTTACAAAAAACATAACAACAGATGAAGATACATACTTAAGAAATACTAATAATTTTGAAGATACTTATAATTTGTTCCTATATTTCTAAGTGACCCATTTGCTACACTCTGAAAACTAAACACTGCATAGGTAACTGTGAAAGTTTAGGCTATTAAAGAAAGCAAAAAAATAGATATATATAGATAAAATTATATTCCTTATGTAACACTATACTCAATCAATATAACCAAGACTTGTAAAATTGTATCATTCATTATACTTATACACTCACAATGGTAACTGTCCCATCTAGTGACTAGTATTTTAACAATCATTGAAAAGAAAGTGGAGAAACTGGTCTTCCATTTAATTGATTGACCTGTTTGTTAGGGTCCCAGAACAATCAGTCACTCACAATGAAGTCAATTACTGAGATATTGTGACTGAATGTTTTAATAGCATCCTTGCAAATAGTTCTTGCCTTAAGAGAAATTAATGTTAATTCTATAGGTTTTAAATATGACTAAGCAGGAAAAAAACCCTTAACAGCAAAGTTAAATAATAAAATGCATTATTTACTACAAAATATAAAGAGAAAAAAATCATAATCAAAAGCATGTACGAAAAGTATGTATGATGTTTGAGATACCTACAGCCTACAGAGATTTATTGATTTGAAGTTTCACAATTTTTTTTTCTGTTGTAGTTTTAGATAACAATTTGGGTGAATTGGCTACGTGAAGATTTTGATATCTAAGCAGTTTTTTGAGAACTATGTTATCATGTTGTTATCTACAAAAATTGCAATGTCATAATAAGCTTGCTTGTAAAACTGTGTGATGCTTTGCAGTATATGACAAGACAAAATATTGATATGATAACCCAGCTTCAGCTAACTAGGTGAGGTCAGTAACAGAAAGATACTGAGAAACAGAGATCAAATGAATGAAATACTTATGTATGAGTTATACAATTTGTCTATTAATGTCCCTATAAGGCCAAAAGGGGGAAATTTTCCACATCCTAGTGAACAATGTTTGTTCTATAACTTTTGTGCAACAAACTTAAGTACATACATACTTAGTCAATTTTAAAATATAATTATAATGTGTTTTAAACTCATCAAAAGATGAGCCTCTTTGATGAGAAACACACACACAGTGAAGACAAGAATGGAATGGCAATTTCCAGAATAATAGTAAGATTTTTTTTTTTCAACCGCAGGCTTCATTGACACAGCTGTTGTTTCCAATCAGAAAATTAAACAAATTAGAATCCTTCTAAAATCAAATTTCTTATTTTTACAATTTCTGTTTTCATAATTCATAAAGAACATATTCCATCCAAAAACTTCATACAATTTTAAAAGCATACATTTATTATATTGAAATTATGGTCTATACAAAGGGTACCTACCAAATGTCAATACATACCTAATTCAATTCTAAAATTGGAGGTCACAATAGGTCAAGATGTTCTATGGTGGTTTTTGACATCAACTTATACTGTACTTATGTAGTACCTAGACCTACCTAGTGCCAAGATAAGAAACAATATGCACATTCAAACAAGATTTTTATTGGAATAGCATTTTGTACTCATGACTCTGAGATTAACTGAACTGAACTCAGTAGGTAGATAAATGTAATCTGTGAGGAAGTTGTGTAATACCTATCTAAACCATTATTACGATTCTTGGTGCAATCAATTTCGGGAAGGAAATGGAAAACATTAGGTAAGTCATAATTTGTTTCATGCTACTTGGTTTTTTTACGCACCAGACTACTGAAAATGTCAGCAGGGCTATAGTGCGATCACATGATATATTGATCACATGACTTAAATTCAATTTGGGAGCATAAGATTATGGAAATCAATAAAATTAATAGGTACAAGTTGCTCCAAAAAACATTCTCAAACGTTACATAACAGGGGGCATGTACATTTTCAACTTACCCTGAGTTACACTATCGCCGACACATTTATCGTTCACATTGTTCGCTGGACATTTTTTCACTTTTTGAGAAGCATTTTTGGCAGAGTTCTCACTCACATCACTCCCGAGAGCCATCACAACACAAGAAATCAATCCTACCTATTTCAGATTGACCGCGACGAACACGGCTCAGCTGAAAGAACACATGCGGTTAGTCTAAGGTTCAATTTCGACTGACAAAAACAGCAGGAAGTGGTGATCAGGCGTACAAATTAAAACGTCGTCGTCTAAACTTAACAACGCAAGGTGCAGTACTACTTCATAATGTTATCGGTTTATAGTAAAATTACTACCTACAAAGTACAATTGCAACGCATCCGCTAAATTCAAACTCAATACTGAATACTAAGGGAAGTAATTACTGCTTTTGATAATAAAAACAGCTATGTACCTTCCAAAAAAGTTACAGTAAATTGCTGGAAAAGCTAATAAAATCTCTTTGATAAAATGATGACAATGAAATGAGATGACATTTTTTTTTAATATTTTTTTCCATTGGGAAGATAAAGTCCTAAGACCATACCGCCACGTCATACGTTTAATATTTTTATCCATTTTTGTATATTTCCTTCGTGTGAGTGTAAGCTAAGTTCCGTTTTGTCATCAGAAAGTGGGTACTCTGACTAATCTGTGGTGGGTCAAGTTAATTGAGTAAAGTAGTGGAGACTATTTATAAAATTACTAAAGGCTTTTCGAGGAGTTTTGAGGTTTTGGGAGGCTATACAAAAAGACACGTTTTACAATAAATTCACACAGCAATACACAACACTCAACTCATTCCACGAGCAAAAAACCACCAATTATAAATTAAATTTATGTTTTGGAAAATATTATAATGACACGACCTCGCACATTTTTGTGTTCCCGCCAAAAACAGTTTTTATTATTTATGTACGTTCATTCTTTTAGATGTTTCAGTTTCAGCTGCGTTCATTTTGATTAGTTACCGAGAGAGGTGAGGTAGTCGATAACGAGCAATGCGGTGTGCATTGTAAACTTGGTGCTGCGGGCTTATTTTCGTATTCCAATTTGATTTCGTATCCGGAACACTGTAGACGTAGTACATTTAGTTGTCGGTGAGGCTTTAATTTTTACATCACCATAATTGCGATGAAGTATTTACCTGCCCAAAAAAGCAGAATGTGAAATAAAAAATATGTTAGACATGGCAGTAAGTTATAGAGCTTTTATATACTTACAAGCTAAATAATTTTAAAAAAACACTAATTATAAAACGGGCAAGTGCAAATTAGTCTCGCTCACTGAGAGTTCCTTACTACCCAATAATTAATTTATGTATGATTAAAATTACTAATTAATATGAGCTCAGCTCTTCTTATCCACCTTCTGATGCCAGGCCAGCTAGATACAGATTTAATGTAGACATCATTGTAGTGCGCAAATCGTCGCTCCATCTAGCTAGCCGGGAGGTCGTCTTACATTACAATATCCTTGCAGCAGTTCAAATTCAAATTCAAATTCAAATGTTTTTATTGCACCTTATACTTAAGCCTAGATACAGTTGGAAACTAATTACTAAGTGCTTAAAATATAAATACCCTGCTAGGATACAGCAATCTAGTTTTTCCTTAAATAATTATGAAAGACTATCTTAATTTTAATAGGAACTTATATTTTGTTTATATAGTACCTATTGTACTAATAATAATATTGAAACATCAATTTGACTATAGAGCTTAGAGCTAATGAAAAACCTACTTTATATATATTTCTATATTTTATAATTAAAATCTATTAAATATTCAACTTTTACACAAAAACATACTACAGCAAACTTCAATCTTTTAACAATAAATGAAATTGAATTGTTATAAGTGTTTTATTTATTAGGGTCAATGCCTACCTACCTGGTGTTTAATTAAAACCTACCTACTTAAGCCTTTCCTATACAATCATCTTCCATGAAATCCTTTATGCTGTAATAAGTTTTATCTATTAGAATGGATTTTACTTTATTTTGAAATGTGCTATCTTTTTCAATTTGTTTTAGGCTGTCTGGTAACTTATTATATATACAGCGATATTGGCGTTTCCTATACATTTCAATCCTAGGTGTTGGTAAGATCAACTTATTTTTGTGGCGTTCATTTCTTTGGTGTATGAATAGATTTTTGTTTTTTCTAACAAACAATAGTGTTTCCAAGATGTCTAAAGAGGGTAATGTGAGGACTTTTTGAATTTTAAAATGAGGTTTACAGCTGTCTCTTCGCCTGATATTAACAATTATACGAAGACATTTCTTTTGAGAAATTAACAAATTTTTGGCATCTGTGCTATGGCCCCACATTATTATACCGTATCGTAGCCATGCGTAGGCGTACGCATAGTATGACGCTAGGGCGCACTCTTTACTTGAATTTGTTTTAAAAGATTAAGAATAAGGTAGACTAGCTTTCTTAATATTGAAGATTAAGACTAAGGTAGTAGGTAGTAGGTAGGTAGGTTTTCATTAACTTTATAGACGAGTAACTTTTTTGCACATTTTTACGAGTAGCTAATAAATCACTTCTTCATACTTTGGAGTAGGCAAGGCTAGGCGCGGGGCGGGGCTTAGGGTCCCCAGGTCTCGTTCGTAAGGCATCTTTCTGGTACGAAAGAACCCTAAAAAATATAAAAAAACAATTTTGTTGTTGTGTTGCTGTTGATTGTGTATTGTGTATTTACAATGGCTTTCTTAGCATTTCTATAAATTCCTGAAGTAATTTCGATAAGCACCACTTGATGTGTGTCTTCTTTTCATTCTCAATATTTTGAGTAAGAATCCATACTGGCGTCTGAAAACTTCCCGAAGGTATTTAGGTTATGTAGATTTTATTGTTGTTATATGTACTACTGTTTTCCGATCGATTATATCTTGATTGTAGATGTGACGTTAACATTTTAATTTAAATCAGAAAATGCTAGATGGCTGGTACTGCCGGTCTATAGCGAACATGCAGGCGAGTGAAGCGGCCAGTGCTAGCAATGGTGCGGCCACCGAGCCTCCCGAAGCTCACGACTCCTTGAGGGACTACTCCAGCGACAGTAGCGGGCACAGCAGCAGTGATGGCGATGGTGACTCCGAACCTGACTACCGTCTAAGATACTTGCAGATGAAGAGGAATCTCAAGTATCTTATTTACGTAAGTAAGGCGAAAAACACGTCATGATAAGTCTTATAGAGAAATTCATGGAAAGAATCAACACCTCTAACAAAAAAATTAAGAAATACTGTTGCATAATTATTATGGTGTATAAAAAAGTGAAAGGTTTCATACTTTAATTTAGATATTATACGTGTTTTAAAATTAACCCTACTAACTTAAAAACATGTATAAAATCTAAATTAAATTATGAAACCTTTCACTTTTTTTGTTGACGAAATCAAAAAACATGGATGAAACGAATAGTGTGAAGAAATTACTATAATACGGCATACTTTTTTAGTTATTGTCCGAAACATTTTGTATGGAAGTCGGATTTGAGGATTCCCCTTAAATAGTTAATGTGCATTACTCTTTTCTGCCAGTTTACATTTTATAAATTAATGATTTTATATTTTTAACTTAAATTATTGTTTAACAAAGACTAACAGCATGACCAATGACCAAGTAAATGTTAAGTAAGGTAAACTTTATAAAGACTAAAAATAATTTGTTATCTAATGAATAAATAATAATTTCAGGAAAATGAATATTATCAAGACACTCTACGTTGCTGTCAGAGCAAACTGGCAACAGTGGCAAGGGATCGCACATTTCTACTGGACAGATTACTTATGTATGAGAAAGGAGAAAGTTCGTCTTCTGATAGTGAAGACACAGAGTCATCTGATGATGGAGTAGAATATAGACGAGCCGAGGCCATAAAGAGGTAGTTGTTTGTAATTTCATATTTGTTTTGCATTAATAAATCAAAATAGTTTATTATGGTTCATTCACTTATTACCATATTAATATGAAGCTGAAGTTTACTCTTGCTGGTAAAGTCTCATCTTACAAGTAGCGGCACGTAAGTCTAGCGCTGAACAATAAGGGGGGGGGGGGGGGGGGGGGGTTTCTGCGCATGGTTACTGTATGTGTAGTCCTCATCAGGTACCTTACTTTTTACTTCTGCGCAATAACGGTCAGCGCTAGACTTACGTGCCGCTACTTGTACCCTGTGGTCCTGGTGTCAGAGTTCTTAAACTGAACAAAGGCTTCAATAATCATGAAAGGCGTCAGCTACAGATAGGCTGAATTTTGCATAACCTTAATGATCTGGCAAGAATTATTAAGCAAGCTACCCAATGAGTGATCTATAGAGGAGAGTAGACAACTCCGTAAGTTTAGGTTTATTATTATCATGAAGCATAATGTAAACCCTAATGTATGTATGAAACAGAGTTCAAATTCAAATTCAAATATTTATTTGCATTATATGTTGTACAAAAAGGTCTTAAATTGTAAAGAGTATCAAACGTACACCCTGTAAGGGCACAACAAAACATGACTTACAAAAGAAAACTTATGCTAATTTGCTTATTTATTTTTACCTACTTACCTATTTATACTCTTACTATATATATCTTTATCTTTATCACAGATTTCAATAAAATAACTAGTCTTTAGATTCTAAATATTCTTGTAACTTATAAACTTTGTTACTTCAGAGGATTATTTTAATTTCTGGGATGAGCTTGTTATCTCAGCATTAAATATACCAAACTACTCACTAAAAGCCTTTATTCCTTCATTTACTTTGTATATTTGTTTTTCAGGAAGAGACTTGAAGGCCAAATGGGTATTGCTGCACTAAACAGAAACACTCCTATAAAACGGAAAAGACCTGTTGTAGCGAAAAAGCCTCTAAATATTGGTCAACTTGTAAGTATTTTCTATGTGGCCCAAAATATCCAGTGCTTATTTATTCTATGCAGCTTAGGTTCCATTAAAACTGCTAAATTCAAATTCAAATGCAAATAAATATTTTAATTTAAATTTAAAGCTCTTTAAATCTCTTAGGAAAGAAAATTATTCTTATTATGCTGTTAAAATATTTTTAAAATCTTTTATTTCATTTCCCAAAAAAGTCACATGACTACATGAAAATTAATTAGGTCACAGCTACATCATCCAGTTGTCATGTGTAAAACCTTGCCTAAAGAAAAAAAAAACTTTGGGCAAGGTTTTACACATGAATAATAACTTGTATGGTCCTGGAGGTCCATTTGTTTTGTAATTACAACTAGTAATTTTTAAATCTTCAAAAATGTATGTACGCGCAAGCGAGAGGGCGAATCAGGGGTACTATACGCCTTAAGGTCTAGACCTTAGATACGAAAACGGATGTATGTTCTTATATTTACACTTGATGGTTTCAGAATCAACCTGGTGGAGTGATGTCCAAGATATCGCCAGGGCTCAGCCTAGGGCTCTCTACGGATGGGCATATGACTCCGGAAGAAGTGGAGAGGCACCTACAGTCGCGGCAGTCTTATCTCGAGCTATTGCCGGAACGGGCGCCGCCCACTGTACCGACGGAAATGTTCAGCAATGACCCATCATTGGACAGGTAAAAATGTTTTTTTAATTACTGCTAGGAAGACTCAAAATACTAGACATCATTTTTAATGTAGCACTTCACACTTGCATAAAATTATGTGTAGTTGCTGCCAGAGATTAAGTTTGCGTGGTATTAAAGTAGCCTATGTGTTTTTCTAGCTCATAAAATACAGCTGCACATACATGTATATACTCCCAAGCTTTCACATTGTTCATACCAAATTTTAGCTTAATCTGTTCAGTAGTTTAGGCGTGGTCAAGGAACAATCATCGATCCTGGATGGATGCTTCCTCACAAACATTAGCATTTATAATAAACTGTTGTTTCGTTTATCAAGCCGCCGGAACCCTTTGGGGGTAAGCCGGGTCTCCATTACGTAAGTTAACTTATTCCTACACCTACTTCGGTCGGGTAGGCTCAAACGAACGGACGAACGAAGACGCTTGAAAACTGTATTTTCCTGTTTTACCCCTAATCACTTGACAAAAGTTATGATGTTAACTAAATGAATCAAAGGCTGTTAATACTTAGGGGAGTATTTGTATTATAATGAGAAAGTAGTTTGTATGGAGTTTTTGTGGGTTGGCCATTTCTGCCGGTAGTTAGGTATTTGAGTAAAGACCAATGGTCCACGACTCAGCAAACGTAATGTAGGACGCCCGCCGGCCAGCGGCGATTTGGAATATTTCTTATTTCAGGTCAGGAGTTTAGTTTTAGCCAGGAGATGGATGCGGCATGCCGTAGACAGGATGCCATGGCGCATTGGGAGAGCCCTCTATCCAGCTGTGGTGGACTGCGATAGATGATGCTGATAATGGAGGTTTTAGGAACCGTAGCTAGCAAATATGCCTAAACTAAAGGGATAAATAGGGTACTTTATTGCTATTCGTGCGAGCGGCTGTGTTTTTTCAGTGTTTCAGCAAAATATTTTAATAAATTTTACTTAATTATATTTTTTTTTCAGCGAGTCCAATGATGTCTTGGAAAATTCACCCAATGTCGAAGAGTGGTTTGATTAGAATTTGTAATTAGTAAGAATGTAAAGGTAAGTGCTCTAATTTTGATGTATAATAAATCATCATAACAAACTTTCTAATGTCTTATTATTTAAAATACCGCATATAGCAATCTACTTCTCTGAAGGTATTTAGGAATAAGCTAACTTCGCGTATAATTAATGAAACAATAATAGAATGTCTGTTGGATAAATATTTTATTTAGAGACAATTACATGTAGTTTGAAGCCTAAATATAACGAATGTTTATTTATTACTATTGCTGAACCACACTTCATTTTTTACATAACAATATGTACGCATACACACACACATATAGAATACTTATTCATGTATATAGCATGGTATAGATACTAGATTTCATATAATATAATATGTAAGTATGTTATTTAACGTTACATTTAGTTATGAACCCCATTCTTAACAAGAATATATATTTCATTGAGTTTGAAACTTTTTAATATATTAATTTATCACTAGTTTAACTAACATGCAAAAAAATCTTTAGCATGCTTTTAAAACTACTGATATTAATAACATTGTATGTCCATAATATGTAGTGATTACATAATGGTTCTAATTCTAATAAGATTTTTGCAACTTAATAACATCTACCTTATGATGTGAGATTCCTAGTAAAACGCACACATCAACATGTTCCTATTCTATCATGAACATAAATATTACATAGTGAGTACATCTAATGACATGAGCATCGCATTTATAAAACCGTTTGGTAAATTACAAGAGACCAACCAGGCAACAAAAAAAAATTAAATGATACACAGGAATGTGTGTAAATAAAGTTAAACTTGTATAATTTTTTAAAGTGTCAATTAGTTTATGTTGACAATGACAAAAAACTATATTTAAATAATGTATGTTTGTAAATCAAATTCACCATTTTTTGACAACTAAGTGATTTGCATTGGGCATTATTGACCCATGTATATTCTTCTCATGAATACTTCTCACGAATAAAATGGATTACATTTCTACATTGGCTAGCCAGATGTCACAATATTTGCATGTGCGCTTGATCTAAGTTAGACCATTATCTTAATTGAAAATATGAATGATCTGAAAAACAAAAGGCCTTCCCATGCATTCGTTTTGTAAGTACCAAATAGAGAATTGGAAAAGAGTCTCAAGTACCTAAAGTTGTACAAATTTTGATGTAATTAATAACAGCCAAATACTTGTATTACTTTGGTATAACATTCAAAATGTACTAAGTAAGCATTAATAACTTTTAACTAGTGTAACATTGTTACAATGAGAGGCATATGTAAACTTTATTAAACATTAATTAGAATCAAACAGATTAATTAATTTTCATGTAGGATATCCCTCTATATACAAAAAAAAATATTACATATTTTTGGTACATCACTATAACAGTAGGTACCTATATCAACATCACATTTTACAAATAATTAGGTAAGTAATATAGTAAGCAGCAGTTTGATGAAATTAGTATTATGTGTGTACTTCCTTATAAAAACACTCAATACAAGTTATCATACCTATAATAAAAAATAATAATAGATACTTTAATTATTTTGATAGAAATTTAGTAAGAAATATACATAACATATATATAAATAAACAATACAAAAAGATGATATTTTACATTCCTAGAACAAATTGATGTTGTCTTTTATAATGAAGAAACTTTGTTTGAACTCCAATAACTTAGGGCCACAATAATTAATAACAAAATATTAATTTAAAATATAAATAGGTTCAATTCAACTAATCAATGTTGGTTATACAAAATCTCATCCTGTTATTATTTGGTGCAAAGTTCATTAGTGTTTGCTATACCTGATGTTAAATTTAGCAAATCTTTAAGTGACTGTAAACACCTATGAAACTATAACATTTTCTAATAATGTTGCCTAAAATGTGGTCTTTTGTTTAAAACGAAGCAGCCATTTAAAATTGATCTGCTAACAAATTGCAAACTTCTTGAGATACTGTTTCTTTACTTGATCTTACTGTGAGTCTGTACATTTGAGCTTGCTTATTTGGTTCTAATCTCATGAGACATCCCACTTGCTGTACTCGGGTGTGCACTATACCAGCGCAGACGAAGTTATCAGGGTTGGGATCAATACCATCCAGCAACTGCATGCCAAAACCAGACAGCTTAGTGCGCGTAGCTGCAATATCCACCGACCCTTGAGCTTTGAAAATTTTTTGTGCTCTTTGCTGCTCTCCACCCAAATTTTTCCATCTAGCAAAGAATGACTCACCATTCATCTCAGTTGGCTCAAAGAACTTATTTAATGTGAGAGGTAATTTCATAGTTATCTTCTGTGGAACATTGTTGTAAATAAAGGCAACAGACATACTGGGGGTGTCAGCGAAGTCTTCAATACACTCCGCTGTCAGCATCTGCTGTATTTGGGCACCAGCCTCTAAAACAGGTTCCATTGGTTTCATTTGTACATTGAGTTTATGCAGATCTGTCCAATGCAGTTCAGGACGGACATTTTGGATCGGAAACTGTGTTTTATTTCCATAGAACAGTCCAATCCTTCCCAAGTTTTGTCTATATTCACTTTTCACTCCAATTTGAATCAAATCATTCTCAAAGAGAACTCCATTGTTTTTGAACAAGAACTTCTTGATATTGTTTTGTTGTACTGTAGTGGGGCTCTTAGGGATGGTGTATAGATCTCCAAGTACATCCAATAATCCATTGCCAGTAGCAGCAGTGGCCCCGGGAGGAGTGGACAAACCGAGGAGGTCTGCACTGGAGCTATTTGTATTGATTGAATTGTTGAGTACAGGAGCAGGGGGTGCAGCTGTCGGCTGAGGGCTCTTTGAATCTCTCACTTCATCAGGTATTCTGCCAGGCTTCTTCTTTTTCAACACAGCAAGGATTGATGATTCCCTTTCAGGGAAAGCTGGCATCTCTTCTAGCACAGTGGCTAAAACATCAGCACTGGCAACTATACTCAACTGTAAATATTCAGAAGCTCTCTGCTGTAGTTCAACATCAGCTGAACGCAAATTAGAGTCGGCTTTAAAAACCTCTTGGACACGGTTTTTTATTTCTGGGAATAGATTCACAAGTTTTATGTAAGTTGACAGCAAGAGTGCTCTAGTTGCAGCTGAACAAAGATGATATTTTGAATGCAATAATTCAAACTGCACTTGAGGGGATGAGCGTGTATCTCCAGCAATCAAATTACCAAATTCTCCAAGAATGTATCCTCCTACTTTAACCATATTTTCGTGACATGTGGGTGCCTGTAAAGCCTCGAAAACTGTTTTGGCTGCATATGCTTGGACTTCTTCCCTGTTAATTACAATCTGGATTACTCTGTACCACACCTCCTCTGACACATAATCTCCTGCAATTCTAATAAGATTTAGAATCACATCAACATACCATGTGAAGTCAGTAGCATATTTTTCAGCCAGTATGGCAACTTTTAGCACCATTTCTTCCCGGATGGAATAGTCCGCTGTCTCCAAGTATGCCAACATCTCTTGTACTATTTCCTCAGCATTTGTTTTGTCACACATGGCATAAAGAAGGTCTACTGCTTGTTGTCTGACCGATACATCCTTCTCCATTTTCATTGAAAGAATAACAACTTCTTGGTGTTTTTTAACAGCCTCATGTGAGAATTCAGAGGTGGCTAGATGACACATGGATTCTAGTGCTAAGTAGCGCAGGTTAGTTTCACGGTTGCTCAGGAATTGACCAAGCTGGTTACAGGCTCTAACTAGTAAGTTAGGCTCACTGTCATTGTGAATGATGAGACTAATAGCTTCAAACAGAACTGCATTTTTAGCATTGGAATGCTGCACTTTCTTAGATTTAGGTGGTTCCTGAGCTTTGTTGAAAATTGTTTCTAAGCATTCAGAAAGGCGGCCTCGTACACCTGGCTCTTCAGAGGGTGGTGTATAATTTTGGAGTAATCTCAAAAGTTTTACGGAGAGCCACGGAGCTGGGACAAAATAGTAAGTATAATCTTGTAGGTCCGTGTAACTAGCGGTGACAATTCTGCTCAGTCTAGCAACAGCCAGGGTGACACAGCCTTTGTATTCATCTGGATTTTTCTTGACAAGAGCATCAATCAGTGATGTAGCAGCAGTTACCACACCCATATGAGGATCATTCAGGAGATGTATGATGCGAGAAGTCCACTCACCTCCAGGAATAATTTCTGGTGACTTACGGAAAAGCCGGAGCAGGCAAAGAGCAGCGGATTGCTTGACAACATCCATTGTGTCACCAGACACAAGCAGTTTTGGTATCTCTGTGCCAAATGCTTCAGCCATATCTTTACTACCGATGTTAGCAATACACTGCAGCGCCAAGTTCACGTGGATAGGGTTGCGGGATTGCAAGTCGTTCTTGATGCTTTGTATGATGAGTTTAATGAGGTCACTGTTGGTGTTGACCAGTACTGATATGAAGAGATATCCTATCTGTTTCTCAGAATACTTATTAGAGGACAGTAGGTTGACTGCCTCCATATGACCGAAGTCGATATCGTGGCCTAAGAGGAAGATAAACAGAAGTTTACATACATACTTCTTCTTCTGGTAGCCATCGAGTGTTTTGTCACCTTTGAATTTGCTTCTAATGTTCGCCAACTCCTTATTGATCCTCTTAATTTCCGCTTCTTTGCTTTTACAATTTCTTATATCAGAAATGAAGACTGCGAGTCCTCGCATTCCATCTCCTCTGACGGCAGGCATATTGCCAAGTGACTTATCGAACACCAGTTTTATGCCGTTTCTTTACACTGCCGGGAAAACACTATTCCAGATCACTACCACGTTTTAACAGAGAGTAAAGCAATAAAACGTTGACTTCAATGAGCGGTAGTCATTACAATACAATTTTACCGAAAAATAAGACGACTTCCTTCCTTCCAAATTCTACAACGCCTTCCTTTTTCCATAGAGTGGAAACGTCAAAATTGATGAAACGTTTGTCTACGGATCGATATCATCGC